>CM060941.1:941878723-942611223 GCA_030765085.1 Allium cepa
CATGTCAAGTGGTATAGCAAACCACAATATACAGACGATTCCAGAATAATACATATATCAGAATTACAACAAAAAGGACTACACAAAAAGCTTTGACAAAAAATAAAAAGCTGAATAGTCCATGCGGAAGCAAAATAGGCTAAGTCCAAAAGCACCTAACCTGAAACATCTCGGTCTGACCTGAGTATAAAATACACGGGTCAGTCTAGCTAAACAAATCAGTTAGATAAACTGAACAACAATAACCTGCAAGGTCACAATGTATAAAAAATATCTCTAAAAGAGATAACACAATCATCTAACAAAAGATGAATCATATTATACAAGCCTCATATCATCGGCAACTCAGAGAAACAAAGGATAGGAATATCCCAAAACAAGCCATAAAGGCAAATAACAAATACCAATGAAGGTAACACAAGTTCCACAAGGTAATCGCTATACTTCATGCGGCTCAAAAAGACTAACACCGAAGGGCGACACCTAGGGAATATACATATCAATGAAACATCATAAAATTTTGCACATGCTTAGTACTGTATAAACAAGGATCCATGAGCCCGAAGACTCCTAACCTAAATATCACTCGAGCGGCACATAAAGACCTAACTCCGAAAGCGATACAATAGGACAACAAACCCGAAGGCACAAACCCGAAGGTAACATACCCGAAGGCAACAAACCTAAAGGTGCAAACCCGAAGGCAACACACCCGAAGGCAACAAACCGTAGTGGTGAAGGTCCGGAGGCCCAGTACTGGACACTACTAACTGGCGGAATGTGTCATAACTCTCAAAAAGGAATCCGAAAAGTGGTAACGTGAGTCCCATAACCACTCGTTCGCACTAAACGGTTTACTATCCGTTAGTTAATTTCACACTCAAAGCAGTACAAAGTCTACCTCATCTCATTGGTAAACCAAACCAAAAGGTTAAAACAATCAATCGAATAGGTTGGAGATTAATCGGATAGACAAACGCATGGATTCATGGTCCATGTTTTACCTAACCATTTAATCTCCCTTCCACTCCGCTCGAAGTGCGAAATTGTGTACTTGCGTTTTAAATAGAATTTAAGAATTAGAGAAGGAAACTTTAATACGATTTAGAGGAATTATTTATAAAAACCAGTGAATGAAGTCAGAAATAAGTTATCAAAGCCAAAGATGCAATGACAACCACTAAGAACCAACTTGAATCGATAAAATTTGGAAAACCAATCAAAATGAGCAAAAATAGGAAAAACAGAAAAATAGGAGCAGGTCGGTCAACCGGACTTCCTAAGTCGGTCAGCTGACCTGATGCAGAGGCAGAAAAGTGCTCGGAGGTAGCAGGTCGGTCGACCGGCCCAGGGTTCCGTCGGCCGAACTGCAATTTTCTACAGTTCCTGCCCTTTCTTATCGAAGTGCAAACTCTCCCAAAACGCAACCGGTCGAGCAATGGGTCTAAGGAGCCTTAGCCAATAGATACCACAGCTCCATTAGCTCTCCGATTCGCCACCAAAAACATGTTCAAACATCAAAGTTAGGATCTTTAAAGAATTGAAGCCAAAACAATAAAAATTTGGATATTCACCAATTCAATCCAAACCAAAAACAAGTGCACATGAACAAGTGTTAGGAATCCATACCCAACAATCAAAGATAGATATAAGCATAGATGTGAGTTAAAAACCTCACCTTACATCAATAATATCAAGAGAAGTGGATGTGAGTTCAAAACTCACCTTTTATCTCAAAACAAAGAAGAAGAAGCTCAAACACAAGAAGGAGACTAACTACTCTTCACTT
The DNA here is from genome assembly GCA_030765085.1 of Allium cepa. Taxonomy (NCBI): domain Eukaryota; kingdom Viridiplantae; phylum Streptophyta; class Magnoliopsida; order Asparagales; family Amaryllidaceae; genus Allium; species Allium cepa. Next base: position 941,880,513 of record CM060941.1, read on the forward strand.
CACTCTACAAGCTTCAATCTAAGAATAAAACACATATTTCCCAAAGTTAGGTTTAGGAAAACTTTATGAAATTGAAGAGGAAAAGAGTTGGAGAAGATGAAGAGGAAGCTTACCAACACCTTCTCTTTGATTTTGGAGCAAGAATTCAAGTTGCAAGAAGAAACTAGGGCTTGGAATTTCTAATTCCCATTCTCTTCCCCCATTTCAGTTTTTAGCTTAAATTTTATGAAATGAAATAAGTGAGTGGAGAGGAGAGGGACTGAGTTAGGGTTAATTAGTTAGTTAGTGGGCTGAACCCAACCCAAAGCCCAACTAGAAAAAGTAGCAAAATTCAACTTACTCCAAACATATCAAATCTTATACTTAAAAAGATCGCAAACGCCATTTTGAACTCAATGGAGGCGGTATCGAGCCCCTAATTCGGCCACTTGCAAAAAGTAACATTTCAGACCTAAAATCCGACTAACGACACTATATTTAAATAAAACATTTAAATATAAAATCGTTAAATATGCGGGTTGTTACACTACATGTATGAGAAATGCGAATTACGGATCCTAAGGCTAGGATTAACATTAGAGGGAGGGTGAATAGTGTTTATAAAGAATTACTAAATCTTTTTGAGTTTATATTAATTTGAACACGGATGTATGCAATATACAGACACAGATATTATCACAGAAACAAACATAAATGTAGAAATAAAGTAAAAGCAGTAAAGGAAAGAACACACCGGATTTTATACTGGTTCGGAGTTACCCTACATCCAGTCCCGCATAACAAGTACGAATTTCCTTTCAAAAGCAGTCTTTACAATTACACACTCGATTTCAATGCTACGAGGTACACCGTCCAGAATCACAATCCTCTAGGTAGAGATACTTGATTTTCCGGGAAACAAGTTCACCCAATTGATTTTCCAAGGCTACAATCACACCTTATCTCGCTTGATTGATTTTCAAGGCCACAATCACACCTTTTCTCGCTTAATATATTACAAAGAAGTCTATAACTCTGAATAGCACTGAGAACCTTTTTGAGATAGTGATAGAGAATCAAACTAGAAGTAATCGAGTACGATTCAAAGTTGGTTTCGGCAGAGTAGTGATAAGAATATGTATCAAGAAATGTGGAAGAAGAAGAGGAGTGAAAAACCAGAAAATCTGATATAAAAATCGCTGAAACTAACCCCTATTTATAGAAGAACAACAACCGTGTTCATACGTGAAGAGTTATGACGAATAGACACATCTTTTGAAATTTAAATTTTGAACTCAACTGACACTATGTCGACATGGTCACCATGGGTATGTCGACATCCTAAAGCTTTTTTTGATGATTTGATTTTCTTTGAAAATAACCTTTATCTTATATTAAAACTATTTTAAACTTTATAAATATACTTGACTATAGTTAAAATTCATAAATAAATACAGAGAATAATATATATAGAATTTTACTATAATTTTATATTTAAATCTAAGTATAAATATTTAAAAGTTAAATATATTATGACGATCGCGACTTTTCGTCCTCGAAAACCGACATCAATACGTCCACTGTATCAACTGCCGAACAATCGAAGGCTGGAAAACCGTACCGTTAGGGTTAAAGAAGAAGAAAAAGATATAAGAAAAGAGAAAAAGATAGAACAAAACAGAAACAACAGAACAATATCAGAATCTCACAATCGCAGCGGAACAACATATAATAGATAAATGAATAATCTTTAGACAAAGAACTATATCAGTTATTACATTACATCACATTATGTTACATTACATCATCAGAGTGTACAACAACAACAACAAACAGCGGAAAGGAAATACTATGTACTAGTAATACGCCATGCCATCCACTTGTCTCCAGCAACTCCTGAATTCCAGAATATCCTGATAACCTGACTCTAGACTGCCCGTGTGGAAATTGGTGGGCACCCAGAGTATAGGAAAGAAAACAATAAACTCCGTGTCAGTCATGTGACTGGTGTGAGAACTAAAACAGTTTATTTTATTTTTTTTGAAACAAAGTACAAGATAATTTTAAAATAGATTCGCAATGCATTTTAGAAAATGAGACTACCATAAGGCCTCCCGCACACACACACAATGCAAACGCAGAATCGGAGGAGATTTCTCCTTATGATAGTCAAAGATGCTTGATACGCATTAAAAAGAAACATTTGATATTATTACTAGTGCATAGTGTAGAAAACATTTCGAAAGTAAAGATATAAATCTTAGCCAGCATAGGCATTCCGCACTTATGCCTACTATAGCTACCATCCAAACAGTGGGGCGCCACCATAAGTGAATGATCGGTTCTACAACTAAAACCGTACAAGATCGTATTGTTTCTTTGGATTTCCAACAAATGGTCAGGCCAAGGAACTTCCCATTGCCACATGGGTACGCCTCTGGAAAGACGACCCAAGAACCTAACCGGATCTCTGCCAACACAAGGCTGGGTTACCCCTAACTGGGTAACTACTGACACGAATATGTCATCCCCCGATCGTAACTGGTCTATCCGAGGATCCTCGATTTCCAACAACCACAAAGCAATAAATTTGCAGCAACAACAAAGGTTAAGTATCTGGGCTCCATACCATGATACCACCTCTATCCAAAAGGAATGACATACACTAAAGAGGCGCTAGCCCCTAATAACCTTGCTGCATCCTTCCTGTTTTGACCATTTTCGGGGTGTGAGGTCGGATGAAGTCTCGTCCACAAAGCCATGCTTTATACAAAAGCTGTGCTTTGGGTCAACAAATGATCAAAGTAATGATCACCAAGATAAATGATCAAACAAATGATCATATCACAAATGATCAAACAATGATCATCCCACAGCAACACTCAGCATGCCACACTACCAAATTGGGAGTATATCACTAATAACCTTCAACTACATAACCTCTGAGCTCGTACGTCTCAGAGAAGGGTGTTAAGCTAAGAGAATAAATTCTCCGCTACCAACAGAAATATATTTGAAAGAAATCAGCTTTATATCTCAACTTGTAATGTCAGACATACAATCCATACAAGTCTGTTCCGGGCTCCAACAGACCGAAGGCACTTACAAAGAAGTCCTTCCATTTCGGATAACTTCTAATCACGTCCGGACTTCCCGTCACTAAGGGTGATAAAACCTCTAATCGGGGATCAACCGATGCAGAGCAACTCAACAGTAATCCTTCCATTTTCAAAAACATTCGGTCTTCAACACCGGTCATCGAATGCAATCATTACAACGTATCACATATTCGGAATGGGTTATACGACCCCAAGGTCCTTTCCCGGCTAACCCGAATAGTGAGCGCTTATTCAAAAAATAAGTGTGGCATTCAAATTCAAGCAAATCACAACAAATACCTATTTAAAGGTAAATATTGATAGTCGGATTATTTTACTATTAATAGGCATGCTCAACATCACCAGATTCCAAATAATTTCCCAAAATTATTTACTTTCCAAAATATCTTTACTAGATATAAAATTTCCGCACTTCAACCATTTGAAAACAAATTTTCAAATCACTTTTCACCTTTATCACTTTTGAAAACAAATTTCAATCATTTTCCTTACGAGGAAATACTTTCGTTTCAAAATGGTTCATTTAAACCAATTAAATAAATCCTTACCGATTTACTTTATATTTACGTTCCAAATCCGTAAATTTATTCCCATACTTCAAAAATAAATCAACGTTTATTTTTAATCAAATTCCCTTTTCTTTTATAAATCCCGTAGTGAATTTACAATTCCAAAATATCTATGAATTTACGATTTTCAAATCGATTTCTAATATTTATTTTCAATTTATCCTTAAAGATAAAGTATTAAAATATTCACTTCATATTGGAAAAACATTTCCATACTTATTTAAAAATAAGTAATTCACAAATCCATTTATTTTCAACACTTGGAAAATATTCACTATACTTAAATCGAAATTAAGTATATATTTTATTCTATAAGGAAAACGTTCCCTTAAACACGTTTATTTGGGTCAAAACGAATGTCGCGTTAAACATCGTTATGACAACCCAAATTCACTAGTATAGGGATTCGAAATTTAGATAGATATATAAATCCCAATACTATACAAAAACATTTCATTTCGGAAATCATTTATTATAACAACAGTGTTATAGTCCACGATTTCCTTATTTCTCGATAAACGTCTATTTCAACAATGAATGTTGAAATCTATGGTTTCGATAGTTAATCCATTTTAAAACATCTTTAAAACAATTAACTTCCTTTTATTATACCACTTCCCCAAAAACATGTCCATTTTCTTTAATAATATATTCACTGTCCAAAATCGTGAATATACTTCACTAACCAAATTCAATGTTTTCTACACATTTTATTTAAAGAATAGTTCGCTATCCAAAATCGCGAATATACTTCTTTTAATAAATTTCTATATTCAATTTATCAAATTCCATTGATTTTGAATTTATAAACAATGTCTATAAATTCCATTTCTATTTATAAACTTCGATTTATAAATCTCCTTTATTAATCCGATTCAATTTATATATCTTAAATATACACCAAAAGTCCATATTATAAGTTAAATACTTATAATTCATTTATTTACAAAATCGTTCTTTTAAAACTTCACAAATTATTAATCTTATTACTTATAAGATTTCATTTATAGCCTTATTTTCAACATTAACAGAACTCCTTTTAAAATTCCATTAATTTCGATTTATAAAATATATATCTTATAAATCTCATCTATAAACCATTTATGCTTCATCAAGGTTTTCAATTTAAATACAAAAATACGATTTATGAGTTAATTACTTAAAATCTTTTATTCTACAACATCTATTCATCTTATAACTTCTCAATTTATAAGTCTATAATTTCATACACTTAAAAATCCATTTTTATACTTCATTTTAACACTTAACAAACTCGTTTTATAATTCCAATATTATTAATTTATAAATATCAATTTTAAAAATCTTTTATATACATCCTTTATAATGATTCAAAATTTCAAATTTAAACCATTTTATAATTTACTTAACTATTTATTCCAAAAATCACACTTTGGTTATATTTCACCAAAAATCATAATTTTATAACTTTAAAATTTTAACGTTTATTTATTTAAAATGAATCAATTCAAAATTTTAATAAAACGTATACTTTCAAAATCACTTTAAAATTCTTTTAAAAATCAAAATCATTATTTTAAAACTTCAAAAATGGATCCGATGATGCAACACACCAAATAGTCAATCACGACATCCAAATATCATATATCGATATGATAATCAACAAATATCACAATATCTGTAAATAAATCAATACAGTTGAGGAATCCTGTTGGATCCCTCCAACCTATTTCCCTGCATCCACAAACATTAGCACAATACCAGTTCCGTTCCAGTACGGAATTATCGCGGTATATGTGATTTATAAAATATTATCCGCTTAAGAGACGGCGCAATAGGGTCTCATCCGCTATATAATGCGGGAAATCAACTCCAAGTATATAAATAATACCAATTTCACTATACGGTGAAATATTCGCGGTATATGTTTTTAATAAATAACATCCGCTTACTAACGGCGCATAATGTCTATTTTAACAATCAATAGATAACAATCATCATTCAACATACAATCAATAATTTTAAATCTAACTACTTAAAATTTAAATCGAAACCGATTCGATTGAGTGAGAAGTTCTCACCTTGAGTTTCCGATAATAGTTGTAGCGTTTTATTTCGCGTTTAATTTTACCCAAAATTTACACTAGCTCCAAACGACTCCAATCCAACTCCATAGCGTAGTGCTCGTCGATACGATTCCAACACAAGTCGTTTCGTAATTTTTCGACCTCGTATGCAAGAGTTACAGAGTTTTAAATATTATACGAATTATAAAGACAAAAATTTACATTTTCTTTTTATTATTTTACCCTAAACTCATCCTGGCCGTGCAATTTACTCTCTGCAAATCTAGGCCGCACTCCTACCTTCTTCTCCACGCACGCGTTCTTGCTTCCAGTATCTCCTAACGAAGCCGAACCCAACTTGCACTATCTAGGGTTAAAAATCGCGGCCTCTACGATCACTTACACCTTGATCAACAACCACCACTTCAAAGAGCATCACAAACTCCACCTCCTCCAGCCGACCGCATGTATATGGCCTCCCCTATGCCTAGGAAATCGCGCGCGAACCACTAACGAACGCGAATAATTATCTCCCTCCACGTCGCACGAAAACTCATCGTTGCCGTATGGATCGAAAACCTTGCTTAGCTCAACAATTTGTTAGTTAAGCATTTCTTGTAGTAGTTGATGGGTTGAGTGGAATTGAAGGGAGAATGACGAGCATTTCTGGCCTTCGAAATATCAAGTGGCGGTCGGCTCTTGATAATTAGGTTTAGGGTTTTCTTTTGCAAAATGAATTGTTGTGGTGCTTATATAGAAAATATTCCAAAACACTATTCATCCTGGATTTTCCTAACTCCAATTCTCGCACGGTGACCGGCATTTCAAGGGTTTACCCTGTGTTCCGGACACAATGGAATAGGTTTCGGAGGCTAATTTGGTCATCTGTGCGAGTTACGGAAATAAACGATTAATTTAAAATTAAACCGGTTAATCAAATTTCTAGGCGTTTTAGCTTGCCCCGGACAAATGATAAATACGATCGACTTGAAATTTTAAACCTTACAATAATATCACATTACGGATCCGATGAAACTTGTTTCGTCGAAATCCGAGACTGTTTGAAAAATGACTATTTTAACTCGCCAAATAAATATTAAAAAAAATTCGATCCATTTCGAGCTGCCACGGTCAGACGAAAACTCCGATTGCTACGAAAATTGAAATCCGATAATAACAAACTATTACGGATTCAATGGAACTAGTTTCGTCTAATTCTGAGACTGTTCGAAAAATGGCTAATTTCACTAGTCGATAAAATATTAAAATATTCAATTTTCACAAATAAACTCTAAATTCAATTTTAAAAGTTCTAAATTATCGTTCTAACTCCAACATGATTAAATAAAATTTTACAAATCAATTTTAATCATATTTAACCCAATTTTCAATTATTTCTGTAATTTCAACTATTAAATTATCGATTTAATTATCCAATTAAATCTAATTATTCGAAATAAAATTATTCGACTTATAAATTTCACTTATTAATATTTAAAATTAATTAAATATATAAATTTTAATTGACAGAAATTCTGGGTCTTTACAAATATTATTTTAAAAGATAGTTTAAAATCAGGAGTAATTTAACTTTGAAATTAAAGATGATTTTGAGGCTAAAATATTTAAAATCAGGATAGAGGTTTTTGAATCTTTTAAAAGGAAAGTTTTGAAATCATTTTGAAAACAAGAAAATTTTGTAAAATCATTTGAATAAAAATTGGCGGATACAAAACAATGTTCCACTAGATTTTTCGTAGGTTCCATCCTACTTAGGGTTTCATCCCTTTAACGGGCTCGAAGTGGATTCCATTCCACGAATAAATTAGATTTTAAGATGCCAGTGCTTTTCTAGGAGTTTTAACAAAATTCCTAATAAAAAATACTTATTCTTGAAGTTTTGATCTCTTGATAATCTTGATACTCATGAGTCTTCTATCTCGATATCTTGAATCTCTATACTGTACGGTCTTCATTCTTGGTACCTGCATGGTTAAATCCTACATATACATATATATATATATATATATATATATATATATATCTAAACTTGTAATGTTAGTATTTATATTTTATAATCTATTCTAAGGTTGTTGTCATCAAAACTGTCATCTCACGGACTAACAATCTCCCCCTTTTTGATGATGACAACCTTTGTTCATAAAATATTACTTCTATCCTAATAACTCCCCCTTAATCTATGCCTAATTGCACTATTTTATACTTCTCCCCCTTTGCCAATAACAAAAACTATCTCTAAACTATATAACTCCCCCTAAATCTAACACCCTATGACATGTGATTATAATAATAGTGTTACCATAAGTAATCAACACTTAGATCTAAAACTAAAAGTTACTACTAACTACCCTAACTAAGAATCCTTGATAATACTTATAATTAAAACAAATATAAGAACACACATTATTTATTACGTATAAAGATGCATTTACATGAGTGTTTAGAGAACACAAACAACAAAAGATAAGAAAGAGAAGAAGCTAAATAGGAGATCTATCAATCGAACCGAGTGGATAGTGGACACAGAAATTTCCACGTCGTTCAACAAGATTTCCATCCTTATCAAAACACACTTCTCCAATGCATATGACTTTGTCTTCATCTTCCGCTTGCGCTTCTTCCACGGGTTGTGCTTCTGCTTCTTCTTCTTCTTCTTCTTCTTCGCTGGCCTCTTGTTCTTGATCTCTTGAAGGGTCTTCTTCAATCAAGATCGAGTTAGCATGATTGTCCATTAGAAATTTTTGCAAATTCCTAAGGATCTTTTCTTGCCTCTCTTGTTCCTTGGCCATTCGAAGTTGCATTACTTGGATTTCAGTCATCAAATGAAGTGCATCATTAAGTGAATCCTCCATTTTCATCACACGAGCGAGAGTAGTACGTTAAAACGGACTAGAAGTAGGAGAGGGGAACGAAATTGTTGATTTGGAAGATGAGTCCATGATTTTATTTATTTCAGAAGTTAGAATAGAGAGAGAACAGAGAGAATGATCAAAAATTCAAAAAAAGGAAGAATATATAACCAATTTTTTTAATTTTGGTGGGAAAAAAATTAAAAAATTAAAACGTTGTATGTCGACATGGGTATATGGGGGATGTCGACATGGTCCTTTATATTTTTACTATTTGATTTATTTTAATATTAATTATTAATTATACTTGTTATTTATATTTTATATTTCAGTTATTGAACAAATACCTAATTCTCTTCTTAATTTAGTAAATATTGATTTATTTAAGGGTTTTGTTAAGATATCAACAATTTGATTCTCAGAATTGATATAATCGAGAGTAACTACTTCCTTACTTATATTATCTTTGAGAAAATGATGTCTGATATCAATATGTTTAGTTCTAGCATGTTGAGTAGTATTTTTGGATAAATTTATCGCACTAGTATTATCACAATTAATTGATGATTTTGAAATATTTAAACCATAATCTTTTAAAGTTTGTTGCATATATATTACTTGAGAACAAGCCAAAGCAGCAGAAATATACTCTGCTTCAGTTGTCGATAAAGAAATCGTGTTTTGCTTTTTTACTAAACCAGAGAATGCCCTAAAAAGTGACAAGTTCCACTTGTACTTTTTTGGTCTGATTTACAACCAGCATAATCAGCATCACAGTAAGATATTAAGTCAAAAGAATCATTTTTAGGGTAAAATAAGCCATAATCAGATGTGTGTTTAACATATCTTATGATATGTTTTACGGCTTTTAAGTGGGTCTCTTTAGGTTGGGATTGATATCTGGCACAGAGACAAACATTGTGCATGATATCAGGTCTACTTGCAGTAATATAGAGTAGTGATCCAATCATTCCTCTATATAATTTTTGAACTACATCTTTAGAGAGATCTTCTTTGCTAAGGTACTCATTGGTTGCCATGGGAGTGGGTTTTCCACTCGCAGTAGTCAAACCAAATTTACTAATTAGGTCTTTTGCATATTTTTCTTGACTAATAAAGATACCATTATCTAATTGTTTTATTTGTAATCCTAAAAAGAAATTTAATTCACCCATCCGACTCATCTCAAACTCTTTTGTCATTATTTTAGAAAATTCTTTATTCATTTCAAAATTAGTTGATCCAAAAATGATATCATCTACGTAGACTTGTACTAGTTGAATATTATTTTTATTTCTTTTAATAAACAGAGTATTATCTACTTTACCAATTTCAAAACTTGATTGTAATAAATAAGATCTTAGTCTGTCATACCAGGCTCTAGGAGCTTGTTTTAGACCATATAAAGCTTTCTTAAGTTTGTAAACATGATTTCGTAATTTATCATTTTCAAAAAGTGATGGTTGTTCAACATATACTTTTTATTTTACAAATCCATTTAAAAAGGCACTTTTAACATCCATTTGAAACAATTTGAAATTATTATGATTTGCGAAAGCAAGTAGAATCCTAGTGGCTTCTAATCTTGCTACGGGAGCAAAGGTTTCATCAAAATCTATTCCTTCTTCTTGACAATAACCTTGAGCGACTAATCGAGCTTTATTTCTAACTACCTCTCCTTGTTCATTCATTTTATTTTTATAAACCCATTTAGTTCCAATTATAGTTTTATTTTCAGGTCTAGGAACAAGTTCCCAAACATCATTTCAAGTAAATTGATTTGATTCTTATTGCATAGCCAAAATCCATGAATCATCAGTTGATGCATCTTTTGGATTTTTGGGTTCAATAGTTGACATAAAAGCTACATTACTCATTTGACTTAGTTGGTTTCTAGTTTTAACAACAGATTGCATATCTCCTAGTATATTTTCTATAGGATGATCTTTTAAAAGTTTAGTCCTTTTATTTGGATGATTAATTTCATTATTAGTTTCAATTGATTCTTGATTTTGAGTGATTAAATCCTCTTCATCATTTGTATCTTCAAATTTTTTGAAATTTTCATCAAATGAAACATACATTGTTTCTTCAATGGTGTTAGTTTTTAAATTAAACACTCTGTATGCTTTACTTCTATTAGAATATCCGATAAATATACCTTTGTCGGATTTAGGATCAAATTTATCTAAATTATCTTTTGTATTTAAAATAAAGCATTTACTTCCAAAAATTCTGAAATAAGATACCTTAGGTTTCTTTGAATAAAGAAGTTCATAAGATGTCTTATCAGTTATAGGTCTAATTAAAATTCTATTTAAAATATAATAGGCGGTAGCAACTGCTTCTGCCCAAAAATTCTTTGGTAAATAACTATCTAAGAGCATAGTTCTCGCACACTCTTGAATCGTCCTATTTTTACGTTCTACTACTCCGTTTTGTTGTGGAGTTCTCGGAAATGAAAATTTGTTAGTTATTTCCTTTTTTTGCAGAATCTTTTAAATTTTTCATTTTCAAATTCACCACCATGATCACTATGAATAGTTATAATTTTTAGAGAAAAATGATTTTGAATTCTTTTTGAAAATTTCTTAAAACATTCAAAAATATCACTTTTATGTTTCAAAAATATTGTCCATGTAAATCTAGAATAATCATCTACAATTACAAAAACATATTTACTATGATTTATTGACAGAATTTGAGATGGACCAAATAAATCAAGATAGAGTAATTTAAGAGGTTTTGAAGTTTAAATCATATCTTTTAATTTAAAGGAACTTTTTCTATGTTTTCCTAATTGACATGCATCACATAGACTATCTACTTTAAAATTCATTTTAGGGAGACCTCTTACTAGATCATGTTTCGACAGTCTAGATAAGAGTTTGAAATTCAAATGCCCAAATCTCTTATGTCAAATCCAAGGGTCACTTGTATTTGCCAACAGACACAGGATATCATTTGAAACTTTCATACTAAGAATATAAATATTCTTTTTCCTGATTCCCTCAAACATAATGTTTGAATTATTATCGTCAATATGACATTTATTTTTTTCAAATTTAATTTTGTATCCTTTATCACAAAGTTGACTTATACTTAGCAGGTTAAGTTTCAAATTCTTAACTAGAACAACACTAGTAATAATAGGAGTTTCAGAGTTACCGACTTTGCCGATGCCAATCACATATCCTTTTGAGTTGTCTCCAAAGTTAACTAGTCCTCCGTCTTTGTATATTATATCATTCAGCTTATCTGGATTGCCAGTCATGTGTCTAGAATATCCATTACCAAGTATCCATTTGTTCTTTCTGATCTGCACAATTTGTCCGTTGTGGATTGATTCCTTAATGGCCATAAAGCAAGATTCCTGCACATCAAACAATTTTGGTAGACAACTTGAATTTGAATATTGATTATATGCAGACTCATGAAACAATGATGATTTGAATACTTCTAAACTAGTATTAACAAACATAGCCATTTTAAAAAACTTTTTCAAAAATCAGATTATGAAACTTTGAAAACCTTGCTCTAATACCAATTGTGAGAAATGCGGATTACGGATCTTAAGGCTAGGATTTACACTAGAGGGGGTGTGAATAGTGTTTATAAAGAATTACTAAATCTTTTTGAGTTTTTGTTAATTTGAACACGGATGTATGCAATATACAGACACAGATATGATCATAGAAACAAACACAGATGCAGAAATAAAGTAAAGCAGTAGAGGAAAGAACACACCGGATTTTATACTAGTTCGGAGTTACTCTACATCCAGTCCCGCACAACAAGTATGGATTTCCTTTCAAAATCAATCTTTACAATTACACCCTCGATTTCAAAGCTACGAGCTACACCCTCCAGAATCACAATCCTCTAGGTAGAGATACTTGATTTTCTAGGCAATAAGTTCACCCAATTGATTTCCCAAGGCTACAATCATATCTTATCTCGCTTGATTGATTTTCAAGGCCACAATCACACCTTTTCTCGCTAAATAGATTACAAAGAAGTCTATGACTCTGAATAGCACTGAGAATCTTGTTGAGATAGTGATAGAGAATCAAACTAGAAGTAATCTAGTTCGATTCAATGTTGATTTCGGCAGAGTAATGATAAGAATATGTATTAAGAAATGTGGAAGAAGAAGAGGAGTGAAAAACCAGAAAATCTGATATAAAATTCGTTGGAACTGACCTCTATTTATAGAAGAACAACAGCCATGTCCATTCATGAAGAGTTATGACGAATAGACACTTCTTTTGAAATTTAAATTTTAAACTCAACTGACACTATGTCGACATGGTCACCATGGGTATGTCGACATCCCAAAGCTTTTTTTGATGATTTGAATTTCTTTGAAAATAACTTTTATCTTATATTAAAACTATTTTAAACTTTATAAATATACTTGACTATAGTTAAAATTCATAAGTAAATATAGAGAATAATATATATAGAATTTTACTATAATTTTATATTTAAATCTAAGTATAAATATTTAAAAGTTAAATATATTATTTTAAAAGATAATTTAAATTCAGGAGTAATTTGACTTTGAAATTAAAGATGATTTTGAGGCTAAAATATTTAAAATCAGGATAGAGGTTTTTGAATCTTTTAAAAGGAAAGTTTTGAAATCATTTTGAAAACAAGATAATTTTGTAAAATTATTTTAATAAAAATTAGCGGATTCAAAACAATGTTCCACTAGATTTTTCGTAGGTTCCATTAGGGTTGCATCCCTTTAACGAGCTCGAATTGGATTCCATTCCACGAATAAATCAGATTTTAAGATGTCAGTGCTTTTCTAGGAGTTTTAAAAAAATTCCTAATAAAAATACTTATTCTTGATGTCTTGAACTCTTGATAATCATGATACTCATGAGTCTTCTATGTCGATATCTTGAATCTCTATACTGTATAGTCTTCACTCTTGGTACCTGCATGGTTAAATCCTGCATATACATACATATATATAAACTTGTAATGTTAATTTTTACATTTTATAATCTATTCTAAGGTTGTTATCATCAAAACTATCATTTCACGGACTAACAACATGATCTAAAGGAGTAACCAACACGTCATAAAAAAGACTAATTACCTAAAACCAATTATCCAAATTCAAGATTTCCTACCATGCTGCTTAGCAACCCAAATTCTATTCCTATAAAATTAGATACTATAACACTTGATTAGAAATTTCTAACTGAATCAATAATTTTTTTTTATTATGTATCTAACTTTAAGTTCCTTTGTAAAGAAAATCGGATAGTTATCATGTTTACGTGAATTCACATCCTTATTTTGTACATCAAATTTTCGTCTACTTCATTATTTTAAATAGCAAATTTTCTGGACATGGAATTTGTTAAAAACCTAATTATTTAAAGGTACATCAATCCATCAATCCATCGAAGCTAGTATTTTAACACAGTAAAATAATAAGTAATGGGATCTTTCAAAAATAACCTATAATGCAATTGCCAGCAGAAATCCATGGAATGCAATACCTAAATTAAAATCGAGAATCAACATGTAAAGAAAAATAAGAGATACTACAATAAAATAGAGTATTATCTGAAATTTTATCCGATATTAAGAGCAAGCATTGAGGAGAAGGAAAAAATGCAAAGCACATTAGGAAACCAAGGAAGTAAGTAAAATACCTAAATCATGGTCGAAGTTGCATGTGGAAGCAACAATGCCTAAAAAAATATTGTTGATGGAGACGATCAAAGCTTGAGATATTGGATCTGGATTCGCTAGATCAGGAATCAGTTGATAATCGCTGGACAACCGTAGTTTGGGACATTCTGGTATCAGAGTGAAATAACCTATTTTGTGTGAATGAAGGAGATGAAATCAATTTACGTAATTCTGCAGCGATGAAGGAATGAAAGTTAGGGTTTTTTGTTTCGTGAAGCAGTAATGGAGCGGGAAAGGTGCGAAGGGTATATTCAGTACTTCAAAAGGACGCGGTTGATTTACTATTAGTAGAATTCTTATTATTAGTAGTAAAGATAAGTATAATTTTGTATTCAAAATGTTGTATTCTTTTATTTTAATTATTACGTCAGATTTGAGCTTTGAACTATTTCAATTGAATCTATTGACGTGCAGCTGCCATACTATTGTTTATTTTGAAGTTTATTATCAACTTCACCAAAGTTCTTGGAAGATAAAGTTTTACAACCATGTATAATCACCAAAATACTAGATTTATGATTATAATAACCAAATACATGTATATTTTGATTTAATATTTTACATTAATATCCTTACAGAATGTTAAACATACAATAAGTAACACTACAAGAATATCAATGAGGCAGCTAATAATCGTTAGCTCCTCTAAAAAATTTCATTGCAATTTTTCTATTTTGTGTCAATAATTTGTTACTAGAAATGATACGGGTACATAAATTATCACTATATTTAGAAAAGAGAAGAAATTTTCTAATTTTTTTTATGTTATTGAGCTATACCATACAGCAAAAGCAAACACTTCCATTTTAACTAATATCTACTATAAAATAACTGGTCGAGTCATTAGAATAACATTATGAGAACGAAATAGATAGTAGAGTGACATTAAAAACAAAAATCTAGATAATTTTCATAATTCTTATTCATTCATGTCATTTTACACGATCTTAATTAGAACACTAAACCTTAATTATAACACTGTATACCTGAACAAAATCATCATAACATAATCCACATTATGGTTGTAAGTCAACTATCTATGAAAATTTTATTGTCATATATCATCCAATATGCCATGAATCTTGAAAACATCCGCTTTGCGAAAAAGACAGAACATCTTAGATATATTATCTTAACAACATTTTAGTACTTGGAGACCATGTTGTGCATATATTTTTCTTGTGAAATGCCAATGTTTGAAAGTATGTATTATGGGAATAGTTACTAAATTCATTACGTTTTCCTTCTAGCATATTGTCCTCTAGAACATCTATAGGGTAAATGAACTTAGCTAGCCCTCATATTTGTGTTTTTTTACTTTAAGCATATTCATCCATAGATATCAAACATTCTTGCTATGAACTTTAAATGATGTTATGCTTATGATAGAAAGTACGGTTTAGACAATCTTTTTTGAAAACAATACTTCAAACAACCCTATTTCTTTTTTTTATGCACTTGTTTAAGTTTGTCAATGGATAATTAAATAATCCAAAAATTCCTCCACGTTCATATTTGAAAGCGGATAAATATTTGATATTTGAAAAAACCAATATGAATGTGACATAAATATATCAACATCCAAAGGTTATGCATGCATCTAGATTTTGCCAAGATTATACTTTATATTATACAAATTTTAGTGTAATTAAAGATATGTATTTATTATTTATTAAATTATTATTTTATATAATATTAATTTAATGCATATTTACCCTTCAAAATTATATACTATCATCATATTTTTTTAATTTTAAATTATTCATAATTAGTGGAATTGAAAAAATTTATGTTAATTCAAAAAAAATTGTTTGTGTTTCATTTTTATTATTGGCGGATAATAAGTGTTTGATATTTGTACTGCTTCCTTGGATGTGGATATCCGAAAATGATTCCAAAGTAGATGTAGCATTATTTGGATTCCAAAGTATCGGTTAACAGCCACATTTAATAACAAAAACTGATTCTGATATTACAAGAATATATTTTTTAATTGGACAAATTATTTAATCTTATATGATCCTATTTAATATAGTATATTATTATTGCAAACTTGGTCATTTTGAATGCAGTGTATTAAGCTCATTGTTGTACACATTTTTCAACCTTGGCCTGATACACTTGCCCCGTTTACTTGGATATTTTCACAATAAATACTACCAACGAGTAGTTTTATCTTAGAATTTTCTTTTACCTTATTTACTAGTTGCCTCTTATTTTAATATTTTATTTCTATAAAATAGTATACTATTTATGGATAGTATAGAACTGATTATATGTTGTACATTTCATCTATGTTATATAAGAAAAGAGCTTAATGTTCCTATTTTTGATGTTGTTATAAGAAAAGCCCATTCAGAAATGAATTTTAAATTTGTTCTTTGTAGTTGAAAAATAGAAAACAAAAGGTGTCTTGCATGTTTCTGACATAATATACAAGGTAACTTGCACTTTACTAAATTTGAAAAAAAATTGAAAATTTTGAAAAGCATAAGTTAACTTGCGCTTTCTATCAGGAAACTGCATGCTAGTTTACGCTTTTTGATTTACAAAAGACAGAGACCTAATTTGCATACTCATTGCTATAGGGACTATTCTTGTAACAACATCGGAAATATGGACCTTCTGTGCAAACCCCTATGTCATATCTTCTAACTGGTACTACAAATAACTAATTTCATGGTTGACATAATATTGGTTATTTTAAAGTAAATTGTATAGGTGGTGGTTATCCACAATGGTAATTTATTATCCACAGCAGTTACAGTTGAACTTACACTGCAACAAACTATACCTATCATAACATTTCAAAAACGCTATAAAAATCTTTAACGGCGTTTTTAATTATGCCGCATATTAACATGCCATTATAAGTCCGACATATACCATAGCAAGATATAAAACATCGTAAAATCCACTTATTCATAGCATTCTTTGATATCATTATTACGTTTTACAGTGTTTTTGTTGATGAGAAAATTTTCTTTTCTTAACATTCGTCTTTGCTTAGAAATATATTCAATAGCGATTATAATATGCCATAATAAATTTTTGCAGTGTCCTTTTCATTGCTCCGATTTCTTTTTACAGCGTTTCTTTTATTGCTATGATGTTTATTTACAACGTTTTCTGGAATGCTGGGCTACTATTGTATAGCATTTTTGTAGCGTTCCGAAAACACTGTTAAAACTTTCTATAGTTTTCGAAAACACGTTAATTTATTTTCATAACATTTTAAAAACGATGTCGTATTTTGCTCAATTCCTAACCAATATTTAGTAGGTTCCAGTTCTATATGCAGCCACAATTTTATGTATATCGCAATTTATATTAATACATATTTTATAACAAACATATTATTATATTAATCATCCATTTTATAATCAACATGTTATATTAATCACATATCTTACAATTAACATGAAACATTACATAATAAACATACGAAATTTTTTGTACATAAAAATAAAATAAGTTCATAATATTTCAATGTAGAACAAGAAGCACCTAGTGACCAAAAGTAGTAATACATATAAGCATACAGACCAAAATGTAGTTATGGCATTGAAAATAACTTCAAATCCATAACTTGCTACAGTAAGTTAGTGTTTTTTCCATCAAATATATCTATCCACCTGCAAAGGAAAAGTTCCTTTTTATACGTACTTGATTAGAACTAAAAGATGGAAATATTAAGTAGCTAGTGCTCAAGTTATTTTAAGCTTTATAAAACAAACATGTGAAAGAATGAACTACAAACTTTTCTTTATACTTGTTTTTTGCTATTATTAATTATAAGGTCATTTACAATATGAACTTGTACTGTTTGTGTTTGATCAGTATATAATTCAATGTGTATTGTTTTATCAGTTATCACCATTAACGTGATTTTAGAGTCTTAGACTCTGTGTTAGTATTTAGTATATAAATGTGTTTCTAGCTATTATTTGCAATGCATCTGAATTTTCTTTGTTCTCCAACTGAAAAGGAAAAAAAATGAAATCTCTATGATTTGTTCAAAATCTATACTTTTGATCATTAAAATTCTTTAATGAAATCAAAAGAGTACCATCTCCATCTGCTAGAAATTGAAAAGAACGCAACAATACCTAACTCATGCTATAGCGACAGCAGGGAAAAAAAATTAAAAATATGCATTTCTAAAATAGCAATCAATATTATTTTGTTCTGTGGCCTAATAAAATCAAAATGTACAATGCTATACACTTCTAAGTTAAAAATACTAAGAATTTTCAAGGCTTAGCAAAACAACATGGTCTTAAAGATAAAAAATAAAATGTCATTGTCTTAATTTCAATTTTAGGAAAAAAAATGTATGCTTTTCTTGCAACAGTATATTAAGTAGTCAGTTCTCAAGTTATTTTAAGCTTTATAAAACAAACATGTGAAAGAATATGTTTCAAACTTTTCTTTCTCCATACAAAACATCATAACTTTTATGTGAAAACATATCAGAAAACACATCATGAAAACATCATAAGTTTTACATGAACATACATGAGTTGATGATTTTCCGTACATATAGGCAGACCCATACGTAAATTTGTATAGATGATCACAAGCTTCAGTGTGAAGCATAAAAAATGACTATGTCACTAAGTTGAAAAAAGTATTTCAGTGGGAAAAAAATCAAGAAATAGTACGTTGAATGGGAATGTAAAATATTAGGACAACATAGACTACCCAAATACAACTTAGTTTTAAGAATTATAAAGATATTTATCGTTAACTAAGAAATATGCATCAAAAATTTCATAACACGTTAAATACAAAAAAATTCAACGTATACAATAGTTAACAGACAGAGACTAGTTAACAGCATTAACAAAGAAAAATTCAATTTTACTCTATAAACATATAATAACGTATGACCTGACATAGAAAAAAATCTCATGCACAACTGTAGTTGTCAATTTGCAAAAGAAAGTTCTGAATATATACTTCAAAGTAGACAATAATCACAATAAAATAGGCACAATACATAAGTAAGTTGATTGAAAATTTCAACATATTTTCAGCAAACTTAAATTGTCAATCTAATTAAAAGGAAAAAAATTCATAACGTATTTGTAAATGAGGTTAAGTTACTTCAAACTTGGTATTTGATAAAGTAATACAGAAAATCGGATGGAAAAAACCACAAACAGAGAGAGAATGTTCAACAAATTTAGAGACCGAACATGTGAATATATTTTTTTACAAAATTTGCATGTGGATATAGGTATGATCAAAAATTTCTTACCGGTTACATTAACAAACCAATGAATCCGCATTCATAAATCCTGGTGTGAGCAACTGCTACCAAAAGAAAACAATCCAAGTTAAGTCATTAAAAGGCTGTAGCGAACAACACAAAAATAAGGAAAAGACTAAACCCAGATTTCAGTCAAAGGCATGGGATACAAATAATAATGCATTTAAACTATATTCCAATGTTCTCCTCTGGACCGCGGAAAAAATTGAGTTCACAACAGCAAATTATTTGATTGAAAATGTCACTGCTGAAGCGGGTCCAATGAAAACTAGATGATATGTATATATGCAAAACGACATGGTAATACGGGGCTTCTTGGTAAAAACGTTAAAATACAATGCTAACATTAATTGTACATGGTAATAAAGGAGCTAATGCTTATTATTGCACCATGTAGCATCGAAAATGCATATGCACAGGTGACAACAATCCGTCCGAAAGCATATGACATCCGGTGAAATGAACAAATATAAAACAACCTATCATAAGTCGACTTTAAAAGCTATACTTCATTCCATGAGTTTTAACGCAAACGTTTTAGGATGCTTTATAAAATATAGGTTAATATTGAAGAACTAGCAGAAGACATGTTGTAAAGATATTTGAACCAGTAAATTTAGTAAAGCGGTTACATGTAATACATGTAGTAATTGAAGATTCAAAAGAAAAGAAGTTTGAAATGCATGAATGCTTGACTCAGTAAACAAATTACTTGTGTGAGTAAAGCATAAATTTTTGACCTAGACTATATTTTAAAATGCAAATCAACCAAATATAAGAGGAGGAAATCCTAATTCAAAAAGCGAAACAACGATTTACCTTATTATGAGAAGTAAGGATATGAAATCGCCTTACCTTCTTAAACCATCGATGCTTTTGTAGGTAGAAACTATAAAGTTGAGTGGTGAGGAGGTTTTTGAGTGGTGAATAAGGCGGTGGCTGTCAAATCAGGGCCATAAGAAAAAATATTATCATGAATTTGTAATTATATAAATGCGTTGTGCTGTTGAAGGTGGTAGAATAAATCGTGCTGTTAGAAGGTTTTGAAGAAAGAGAGTTATTTGGAGCAGTTGACGAATGGTAGAAAGAAAGAGAGAATAAAACTGGAGAATATGGAGGGAAGGCTTTCAATTTTTGGTACGTTGAATAAAAGCAGATGGCGGGATCAGACACCAGCATTTTGAAATGCAGAATAACAATGGTGCCAACTATGCAATTGCAGGTCCCCTGTGTTTATATTTAAGTAATAAATATAACAAAGTAGAGAGCACAATTATCAAATTAACAAGTAAAGATAGTTTAAGAAGTTAACTTGCATATATAGTACAATAATGATATTAAGAAAGAGCTATAAAAATAAAAGTAGTTTCATTACGGAGCATGGAATTGCAAATAAAAATATCTCGAAAATGATATCAATAAAGAGCTATAGAATATATTTTTTAGACCATTCAATTTATGTGATATTTATACATGAATAAATACTAATAAATCCCATTAAACACATAAGTAGACAGTACTAAATCTTACTGAACTAGAAAAGGGCTCTCTGTGAAATTGCATCAAAATGACAAGTATTGAACAAATGACCAGTTGGAGAAAGAATTCCATTAACCTTATATCGATCAAAGTTTTCTATTTATAGTTATAAGAGTGATAAGAGATACTAAAAATCTTATCAGGTTCCTTGGCAAAATATTGAGATGATTTTATTATTATTTCATTTTTCTTCACACCCAAAAGAAAAGTAAGCTAGCTATCTTTATCCCAAACAAAAGATAGTTCAATAATAATTTATCTCTAGTTATTCTTTATTTTGAAATCATTATAATGTAACCATAGTATAACTAAGTCACAATCAGTTCTATATAACATAGCTAACTGTCCAAAAAAAACATGCTTATAGACAAAAAATATGACCAAGAAAGATACTTGATCTATTCATTTTCTTTGTATGTTAATGGAGATGGTTAAAAAAACATTCTTACAGTCCAAAAAATATGCCAACAACATTATTTTATCTTTAGGGTAATATAACAAAAGTAAAAAAGGAAGTTGTGCAACAGATTTGGACTGCCAGACTAGAAACAAAACTAGACAAAACCAAAACCTCTGACCAATGTGAGATAATAACTAAAACTCCACGTAAAACATAAATTCTCAATTCAATCCCAAAGCAAGGCAAGCCAACAATGTATCTAATATAACTACTCACGTTCCTTATGCATTACGTAATAGAATATCGAAGGAGATTAATAAGCATATCGCCATATAGTAAGAGATATTTGAAATCATAGACCCATGATTATATTCCTCAAGAGTTCTATAACTAACCGGCCTGACTGAAAATGAAAAAATAAATGCAGCTGATTTGATGGAATTTATTTTAGTCTGTGTAACATGCAGTAATGGAATTAATATTTATATAATAGATTTAGAACATTTTAATTGATAGTCAGTCTAGATAAAACGATAAATAACTTGAAACCATATTTTTTATATTGCATAAAAAATTCTGATTTTTATAATATATTTAAAAAAAATTACAGTGGTAAGTAATAAATAAACAGTTGTCATAGCATGCATTTTTGAGTCAATTGCATTTACCATGTATTTTATGTATATGAAATATGTCAAATGTGATACGTGGAGAACTTAAATATTTTACAAATGTTCAAACAAAAGAAAACACTCTGTAACGACCCGTTAAATTTGATGATATTTAATGAATTAATTTAATACGATTTCTAACCTAATTTAGAATAAAATAAAAGTCTTAAGATTTTATTTGAGAAAATGTAGTAATTTGTTATAGTAATTGGAATTTAATGTAACAATTTAATAGTTACATGGAAATAGATTTGAACTATGTAAATTTGCACACCTTGTTATAAGTTAAATATAAGAAACCAATATAAATGTGAATCAGTGAATATTAATAAAAATATTTACTAGAATGGAATTCATTTAATATAAAATAAATAGTGGAGATTGTACATTTGGTTGTAATAATAAATAGTGACTAAATAAAAGTGTCCGTTGGAATAAATCAATGCAATAAGTGTGATAAGTAATTTTATTGAATGTTGTCTCTAATAAATGTACTTGATTTGGTAATTTAGATATTTATACGTAAAGTATACATATATAAAGATATATTGATTCCAATAGAATTAATTGGAAATCTAATATTAAATATAATGTTGGTAGCAATTGAAGTTTACTATTTTGCAAAATAAATGAGAAATCAAGTCAAATGTGAATTATACCGTAAAGGATCAATTCATTTAAACAGTAGGATTGTAAATAAATAAACATTCTACGTAGGTTGCAATTGGACAATTTATGTAGTTTAATGGAAAAGCAATTGGAATTAATTACCATAAATTGTGTAGTTAGGGTAGTTTTGATTTGTCACTTAAGATGGAGGATTTTTATAAAATGTAATAAATGCAGTTTAAATTAAGGCATTGACGTTTGGGTATTTAAGAAGCGATAAACTAAAATTTATTTATTTATTTGAAAATTTGAAATCCAATTTGTGGATTTATTGCAAATAAGTGAAATTTGTGTTTAACCATTACATCGATAGGAATAAATTAAATTTAAGGTTATATTAATAAAATTTGGACTAGAGAAATGATATGAATCGGTTTTAGAAGCCTTAAATATAAAATGGGAAGTAGACGAGATTTCACGTTACAACCATTTTTAAAAATCCTGATGTATGTAGAAATATTAATGAAATATAACGTAAACCAATGTTGAATCGAAAGAATAGAGTCAACACTTATTTATTCATTTAATGTGATATAACTACGAGTATGATTTATTGCAAATTACATGGAAATCTAATATATAGGACATTACCTAAAAAGGAAGAGCAGATAAATTTATGATAAACATATTTGTATATGAAGGTTATTGATTTAAGGAGAAATTGGGCAAGTTTTATATATTTGGGTTAAGTGCAACCTTTAATAGATAAATTTAGTGCAATTAAAAGAAATTGACATTTAATATTTCGATAACTTAAAATTTAATGGGATAAGAACATTTGGGTAATGAAGGGATGACAAATACTAGCTATGATTCTAGAAGGAATTAAATAGATAATGGGAAGATTAAAATCAGGTTCTAAGCAATAATTATTAAATAACAGGATTTATTAAATTTAACGTTGAATACTATGTTACTGAAATTTAAAATGGACTTTAAGAATAATATTTTGAATCATGAACCAAAGTATGTGGCATCCCTATTTGGATAAAGAATGAGTATATAAAAGTTAAAATCTAATATATGGGGTTTTGAGCATTTAATTTTATAATTCTTAAATATAGGAAAGTGCAGAAATTTACACTGCAAATTGATATACTTATAATTTTAATTCACATCCAAGCTTGTTAAATCATTTGAAATTGATTAAATTATATAAGTAATAAAATTTGGACAATTTTAGAATATAATATAAAAATTTGGATTTTTATGATTTATTTAATTTATTTAATGAATATTAAAAATAACCATTTTGGCCACGGACTCGGAGTTTCATCGGATCCGTATCGGTGAATTATTATAGGGTTTCAAGTTTCGTATCGATCGGACTTGTCGTTTGATCGTACGGGCGTGAAACGCCTTGAAATCAATTTTAATAAAATCAATTTGAAAACAATTTGGAAATTTTGTTTTCAGCATAACTTCTTCATACGATCAAATTTGGATGTGAAACTTTTTCCATCACGTTCAGAATATCTTAAAATACCTATTTGGATATATAGATTTAATAAATTCGGCTCCGGAGGCATAGCGGGCTTTTTGGGCCATAGTTTATTCCGCACGTTCATTCTACGGTCTATCTACACTACCTCTAACCCTCTATATAAACCCAGCTATTCAGCCCTAGCCTCCGCCTAATTCATTTATCTGCGCGTATTTCTTCAAGCTTCTCTTCTTCTTCAATGGGGGCTAACCCTAGATCCATCAGTTCAAAAACAAAATGAAAATTCAAAATCTCCAAAAAAATTCCACAAAAATATATGTTAATGTTCTCAAGACACGTAATCTCATGGCGAAATTCGTTTTCCAAATAGAGTTATCGTTTACCCAGAATAAATTCAAACAGTCCGTGACCATTCATCAACGCCGTAACAAACTTCATCTGATCGAAATTCTGTTTCTGGGTATTGTAGTATGGACGATGGAGAGTGCATCAGTGAAATTCGTTCGTCGTTTCAATGGTCGGATGTGTCGATTTAATTCAACTAGGGTTTGTGTTCAAACGGCGGTTGTAATTTTTTTACACGTGCGTCCTGTTTTGGTCGAGCGTGGAGGGCCGGAGTACCTCGATGGGAGGAGGCGCACTCGCCTATGGCCTCCTGGCCGAGCGCGACGGCGAGATGAGCATGCGTTTTGGGTCAACGACGTCGGGTGCGTGACTGTATATGATGAAGGGGGGGACCGTGTCTCTGTTGATTGTGAATAGCCTGGGACGAAGAGAGGAAAGTCTTTGCTGTTGTGGCAAAGAATAATATTAGGTAAGTTTTGTTTTATTTTATTTTGTTTCCAATCGCAATTTTCGACATAACTTCATCATACGGTATCCTTTCTCGCGAATCTTTTTTTGTTAGGATCGTAATTTAATTCCGGACTTGATGACGCTGGTTTGGACGAATTCCGAGACGGGCGAATTTTTGGGTTTAAATCGGGTTTAAATTCGATTTAAATTCCAAAGGTGAGTGTTTTAACCCACTCACAACTACTAGAAGCTTTTATGTTTGTTAAGTTAAATTTAGAAATGAATAGAAATTTATTTATGAGTATTTGGCATGTTTATTTCACTCATATTTGTTGAATTGCATTTATTAAATTTAACTGTTAATTTAATTTATTTATTGCGTATTAATTGATAGTTAGAATTTATTTGTTTGCCTATAAACTGCTAGTTAACAGTTATATAGATTATTACTGAATATAAACTGTTAGATTAATAGTTGTTAAATTTAATCTGAATAAAATTGCCAGTTATTACCTGTTATATATTATCAAATATAAATTGTTATTGATTGATATTGCTTGATGATTGTGATTGGATGATGGGTGATGTTGATGGATGTTTTATTGTATATCATTAAATTGCAAATTATCATGCATATTTCATTTCATTTGGGATTGTGGTTTGAAATGATATATAACCGCAAAATTTTATATTTTTTTTAAATTGCGGATTGAAATGATAAATCTCCGTATCACTTGATCATAGGATAGAAAATTATATACAGGCACCGCGGTATATATATATCTATTTAAATGTGATTTCTATGGTTTGGATGGAATACGGTTTATAATAATCTTAAATTTTATATTGTATAAATATTTTTCTTCCATATATATATACATATGAAGTTGAAAATTTTGAAATTAAGAGGTGTATAAAAATCTTTATTAAAAATGGAAGAAAATTAAGAAAATGGAGTTTAATAATTTATATCATATGTTTAAATGTTAAGTTTGGAAATTTTAAGATATGATATTTATAATTGGATTTTTCCCAAAATAAATTGAAATGAATATTCTAGTATAATTTGAATTGGGAAAAATATATATATTTTACTACTAGAAATTAAAGTCTTATTATTTATGGATTTTATATGAATATTCAAGACTAATTAATAGAACAATTGATTTTTCGAAAGAATAAAATCCAACTTTAGTTTGAAATATTGATACACAAAATGGATATACGTATATATATATATAAATTGAAGTGGTTTTGGAACTTGAGAGAGATAATATAAATTTTGGTTTAGACTTTAATAAAGAAATATATTTGTAAAGCCATGTAGATTATTTCTTTACAAAGTAACAGTAAAGTTAAACCATTTAATTTATATACCATTGAATATCCAAACCATTCAAGTTTTAGAAGTTATGGTTTTAAATTATGAATTTCGAAATATTATGCTTTGAAGGGATATTTGGCTTTCAGACGTTATAAATTTTAAAGCATTATGATTTTGGAAAAGATTTATATTTGGGATAAAGGATATCATGTTGTTTTGGGTTTTAAAATGATATCGTATTCATAATTTTAAAATGGAAATGTATATTCTGGTTTTAAAGTATAAACTATTTTTAAATGACCGCGGTGTTATAATAACGATGGGTTGGCAAAGAGACCGGGATCGGATATGGACATACTCTCTGTCGATACCGAAAACCACTTTGACTAACCGTGTACGCGGTGGAGATTCCAGAATGAAGTAGGTGGTGGCGACGTTTCCTGTAAGGTAAATACGTGGACCCGACTCCCGTGAGTTGGCCTAAGGTGGCTAAAACAGGAGCGATTCTCAGGCCAATGAGGTCATTCCTCTGATCGGACCCTCCTCTTCGATATTATACTTTGACTTGGATTGATTCAGTGGCCACTTCTATATTTTGATTTTGGGGAGTTAGTCCGAGGTGGGCGGTAACTGCGGCTACGCGTTTCCACCAGCCTGGATAGCAATTGGTATATCTACCCTGGCATTGCCTAGTTGTGCCGTGTCACCTACCATACCGAGCCTTTACTACGAGTTTCTATTTGTGTCGTACCTATGGAGTATCCTCTGGTAGCTTCCCGATCAGGAGGTATTACGGTACTGTATAGACTATTGGCATTATTTGTGTTAAGGGCTATATGGGTAACCCCTTAACGCTATTAAAAAGTAAGTTTATTTTATAAATAGACATTATTATAATAGCGCAATATACTACATAGTAAATAGTTTAACGGATCCTTAGGAGATGTAAATCCCGAACATCTCTTGAGTTACTGTACTCATATTTATTTCTGTTAATTTAACTCACATAAGATCTTTTAGTCTGACTCGAGTGTTTTTGTCTTTTCAAATTCGCTCGGGTCAGTCCGAGCGTTTCAGGATCGAAGACTTTAGCTTTGGAGGACGAAGACGAAGGATCCGTATTATTATTATTTATAGTATTGCACCACACTCATACTGTTCCGCTGCATTGATTTTATTGGTATGTGTAACTCTGATATTTATTGTATAAAGCAAATCAAGTGTTTGTAAACTGTTTTGAACTGTATATTTATTATTATATTTTATCCTTCCGCTGTGAGATTCTTTTTTGTTTTTATTTCTTCTCTGTTTTTCTTATTTACCCCATAACAATCCGCCCTTGCGTATGCTTTGAATTGGCACGTGTGTCGGTTTAAAGTGTGCGAAAAGGCGGGATGTTACACACTCGCTTATATCATCAGTAGCTATGTTAAAGCACATCAATGATTGTTTTATGTTTGTTGACTATTAAGGACACTATAGGAACTATAACAACACATATTAAAACTTTAGAGTAGAATAACTTATTTCTCTCTACTCCGAAAACTGTAAAGATGAAATTACATCTTCATTTACCACCAACATCAATTTGTATATGTTAACATAAATCATATTCTAATTGTTTTGCATTACAAGGTTTCAAATCTCAGATACCAGTTCTACTAACAACTCTATTCGTAATAATATTAGCAAAAACCTAATAAGTAAAACCTAATAAGTACAATAATGATAAATCATGATGAATTGGAAAAAAGGACCTGAAGATCAAGTAGATCTTCATGGAGGAAAACAAATCATTGAATGATTGCTTCCAATACAGAGAAGGAGGCTGAACATTTGCTTAAGAGGCCGAACAATTGCTCAAAGGGAAGTCATGATTGAGTGAAGAAAGGAGACCAACACGGAGGATGGCGTCGAACTATTGCTTTTTAGGAGGTTGGTATCAATGAGAATCTTTCTATGGTTTCATTAACATTTTGATTCTAGAAATAAGAGAAAGAAGACATAACGGGAGAAAAGATTTGGTCACAAAAATGAAAGGAAAGCCCGCCATTTATTCAATAAAGTCCGCTTTATCATTTTTCTTGATACAACATACAACGTTTGAACATGATTTTCTTTTCTTTTAAATCAACCAGGACTGCATTTTTGATGAAAACGTTGAGAATCATTGCAGTCAAAAGTTAATTTATTATAGTGTTGGTCATAGACATAACAAAATATTTATATTAACTTCGTGAATGCAATTAGAATAAAGATAATGGCAAAAATTCATTATTATAGCCTTTGATATTGTAACAGCCCGCAAATCCGTACTCCTTGAGTTAACACTATTCTACAACAACCAACTCAAGTTGTACAGAAACACGAACCATTTGGGTTTAAAAAAAAGAGGTAGAAGAAGAGAAAACAAAATCAACATCAGAATCTAACCATCGCAGCGGAATAAAATATAATAGATAATAAATAATCTTTACTCAATCAAATATATCTTTTTTTATATATTACATCAATCAGAGTACATCAATCACAACTCAACATCAATATCATACAAATGGGTACACAACAACTCAACACAGCGGAATATGTATATATATACAAGTACGGGAGTACGTATCGCCATTCTGCTCGTCTCCCGAGCTCCACAGCATCATATCCTGTATTCTATAATACTCGGTCTGACCCGAGCATTACAGTTAAATAATACCCGAGTCAGTCTGGAATACCAGCGTGAGAAAATCACACCCAATTGATTATTAAAGTTTCAAAACCCTTTGAAAACAAAAGCATCTCGTAAGACCACGCCACAAATAAACATGTCGGGTTTTTACCTTACGATAGCTAAAACAATTTTTATTGAAATCCTCTGATATTATAATAGGGTCTATATACAAATACTTATAAAATAGCCAAAATTGTTACATTACTAAATTCCATCTACTAGCCACAAAGTGGATAATACAAACAAAACTCTTACAAGGCTCGTAGGGAAAATGGATTTCCAACCAATGACTAGGCACTGGGGTACTACCTATCACAGTACGGGGCCTAGATCACCGTACCGAGGAGTACGCCCGCTCCCCTGCAACACAAGGCCGGGACTACCCCTTACTGGATAATCCCGAGTGAGATCACCCCGCGGTTGGGATCAGCAACCGCCCACTAAGCCGAAATAAAAAGGGACATCTAGACTGGAATGACCTCACCCTGCTTGGGTGCTACCCACCTAGCCTTGCTGCATAACCACTGATTTTCAGTCATTCCCATTTGATGAGGCTTGAGGCTAAGCGTTACCTTTTTAGAACATATACCTTAGAATGCCCATCGTCCACCTGATGATGTCTCGCAAGCATTCATCCATACAAGTCCGTCCCGGGTTCGAACGGAACCGAAGGCACTACTCCTACTACATCCATTTTGGAAATATCCTCAGGATTAGTAGCGACTAGCCCTTGCACTTCACTGCTCCATCTTCGAATCCAAAATCGTTTAAACGAAACGTATAAACCGGATCGAAGTGGTTTTCGAGAAATAAATCCCGATCTCGGTCTCTTCGAAACGATCAACGCATTTGTCCAATATTGATAGTCGGTGATTTAACTATCAATTAATATTCACAAACAACCATCAACCAATAAATAATTTCCCAAATTGTTTATTAATCTCAAAAATATCTTTTCAAGATATATTTCTATTTTCAATCCTTTGAAAACAGTTTCAAAACCACCTTTCTTTTCAGAATAAACTTTCCCAAATATTTTCTATCTTCTCTGAAATCACCAAGCATAAAAGTAGATTTCTAAAATAATTTAAAACACTTTACTTTGAAATATACTTTAAAACATTTAAGTTAAAACTACTTCAATGATTTGTTAAAAATACATACTATATGAATATTTGAAAATAATGTTACTAAATAAAATATAAAACTAGATTTCACTTTTAAAAAATAAAATACTAAGTCACTCTTTAAATAATTATTGCTATAGTAGATTAAAATAATTATTGCTATAATAGATTAAAATAATTATTGCTATAATGGATTAAAAGGAAATACTTACTTTAGAATTTAAATATTTAGAAATAGTAAATTTTCAAAACGTACTTCTTACAACAACTTTAAACTTTTAATTTATATTTAAAAATTTACTTTGAAAACGTACTTGGTTATTCAGAGAGAAATTCCCAACCTCAATCACTTAAATCAATTTTCCAAATTGATTTCCAATTTATTCCATTGAAATAAATTTCTATACTTATCAGTTCATTTCGAAATTCATTAATTATGGACTTTATTATTATTTTCAGTTTGATTTTTAAATCCTTTAGCTGAAATATACAAATTTCAGGTTATTCCCAATTTCTTCTTTATTCTTCTTAAATAATTTAAATCCTCAATTTAAAATAAATGTTTTTTTCTTTTAAACAATAACATTGAAGTTTAAGTTTCATTAACTTTCTATTTATTTAAATTTTCCTTCTCATACTCAAGATTTATTTATTAAAATTTTAAAGTCACTTTATTTCCTTTCCAGTTCATTCATAAATTTATTCAACTTTTCTATAATTATTTTACTTACAATTTCACTTCTTTTATTTTCATTCCCAAACTCAAATTATATATTTGGTAATTCATTATTGTCCGATTATAACAATCAAGCCATAACATCCAATATTTCCACATAATTCATTACAGGATATCAAATATTCAGAACAGAGATTATTAAATAATTAAATAAAGTTGAGGGGTCCAGTTGGATTCCTCCAACCTCTTTTCCCTGCATCCACAGATGTTAGCACAATATAATATTCCAATTCCAAAATATCATACTATAGCACATTAAAAAATTCAATTATTCAAAACAATTATTTAAATTTAATCATATAAATTTAAATTTAACCGAGTGAGATTAACTCACCTTAAATGTTGCAATCCCAATCCAAATCTCGACTTGTTCCTTCATAGTTTTAAACATGTATAAACATCCACATGGTTTATTAATATTCGTACCAACCGAATAATTAAATTTCCATTTATTAATTGATTTTAAACTAATTCCCCCTCTTTTTTTCTCTTTTTTTTATATGTATAAATTTTTTGTTAACAACTAAAATACTTAAATAAGTTTATTGATCAAATTAACCACTACAACACCTTATTTTAAATAACTAATTATTTTGTTGTAAACTAAATTTCCTAAACAAATAAATTTTTAAGTTACAAAATAATTAAATAAATAGATTTTTAAAATACCTTATCTTCAAACAATCCAGTAGGTTTATATGTAAATATATTTAAAATATGAAGTTTAAAACTTACTGTAAGATCCAGTTATTAAATTGAAATCTGATTTTTTTTTCGAACTTAAATTAAAATAATAGAGTTGTATAACAGTAATCTGGTTTTAAAACTAAATTAAAACGGTATCTGTTTTATAGAGTTAAATAAATAAATAAAACAGGATTAATATACATTACCTAAACGAACAACCCTACTCGCGAACGCCTTTCTGTAGCCTCACACGAGCCAACACCAACAAGATCGAGTAGAAACGGCAACGTGATCCATAACCTCGCGAATTTCCACCAGAGACCCACCATCGTCGAGGCCATCACCGGCCGCTCCTCCGAAACCCACCACTGCTGCCTTTGAATCGCACCTCTACTTGCCTCCGTAACCACCATGACGAACTCGCGAGCAACACTTCGTGGATCGCCACACAGTCACCGTTTCAATCTTTCCCTCCATGCTACAAACTGCCGTCGAAACTCGGCTTTGATTTCGAGCCCTCCCCCGCGAGCTTTAATTTCATTTCGCCCCCCTTTTTCGTTCGATCGCTTGATTGATCTTCTTTTTTTTTCTTTGAAAACGAAATCGTGGTCATGGATCTGGAAGAAAAAATGAAAGAGGGACTCGACTTTAAAATAACTGGGAAGGGGCGTATAGAAGAAGATTTGACTTATTTTATTTTCCTTTTATATGTATATTTTTTGATGCCGTTGAAAAGTAGAATGGAAGAGGGAACATGATGAGACATCGGCTTGAGATTTTCGCGTAACTTCCGGGTTAAAGCGAAACGAGAAGACGTTTTGTGTGCTGATGTGACTATATATGTCAATCAACTAATATATATTTATTTAAATTTTAAATCGATTCAATAAACACAACACAAAATTGTGACTTTCTATCGAGGCGCGCCTGTAGACGTTCACAAGGTTAATCCCATATTCCGAACGCAACGAAAAAGATTCTGAATCCTAATTCGATTGTATGAAAAAGATAGCTCTTGAATCGACTATTATCAATTAAATTTTCAGCACGTATATATATCGTATGCTCACACAACAACTCCAATCAATACAAAATTTGAAATCCAATAATAATACATTATTACGGATCCAATGACACTAGTTTCGTCGAATTTCGAGACTGCGCCTCGGAAGGCTATTTTTTTTAAAAAAATTCAATTTAAACTATAAAATTTTAAAACTGAACAAATCACTATTAAATTCAATTTTACAACTTCTATTATCTTCAGTATTATCAATATAAATTTTACAAGCCTTCAAATTATTGTTTTATAGGCTTAAAAATTCGAGATTCAACAATTTACTCAACTTCTAATAACTAAATTCTATTATTTAATTATCAAACAAATAGCGATATTTTTAATTCCAGTTAAAATTATTATATTGAATATTTAAATTCAATTAAATATTCCGATTTTAAATGCTTCAAAATTTCGGGTCGTCACATTCCTCCCCCTTAAAAGAATTTCGTCCCCGAAGTTACTAGTTAGGAAGAATGATCCAATTCCCGTTTATTATTTCCCTAAAACTAAACAGTTTCTAACAATTCAACATCTTTACCAATTATCTTTTTACAAAGATCCATTATTATTCTTATTAACTTTCTAAATTTTTCCAAAACCTTCTATAGTTTTAAAATAACTTACTTGATCAACTATCCAAATTGTAATTCAAAACTAAATTTTGAATTATCAAAATTTTCAAAAAAAAATTCTAACTCCTTAAATTCCCGAAAAATTTCGCCAGCGTCTCCTTTGCGCGGCTAACTCGGTACTACTACAAAAATGGCTCTGCGGTCTCCCAAATCCAAAAAGAAAACAAAAGGCCAAGCGGCTCGATCCAAATCCCAATCAAATTTCATACAAAATTAAATACATACCTTTTGTCGAGCATTTCAAATTTTTATCGTTTGAAATCAATCCATATCTCCTTTCCCTTTAGATTACCTGTATATCCTACTTAGCACTAATATCTAAACACAACTTAAAACATTTTATTGACTTCCTTACCACTGTCAATATCTATTAATCCAAACATCATCTTAGAATATATTTGTAATATTCAATTTGATGCACCATTACATACTTAAGTTAGTATAATCATTTATGTGTTTCTTATATTTACTTTCAACTTACCATCCTAGATTATATCTAATTCTCTAATTCTATTCAAGTTGATTCCTTCATTTACATATGAGTTCAATTCATCTTAAACTCTAAATTTTTAAACTTTATTTCCCATTAATAATTAATTCATATCATTACTTTAAGATGGTTTCCTTTACTAATTTATTTTAGTTTCCAATTTGAATTTGTTTGTCGTTAACAAAATTTTCCAAAATTTTCAAAAAATTTCTAACTCCCAAAATTTCTGAATTTTTTTGGCAGAGTCCCCTTTGTACTGAGGAGCTTTCGCAATTTGACAAAAGAGATAAATATATATACATCGACCCACCCGGTCGAAAAAACCAAAAACAGTTCATATTTCCTATTTTTATTGCGTAGGCGTACCTTATTTAGCATTTTTAAGCAAGCAGCTTATTTATTTAGCAGTTAATGCAACCCAAATCCAGCCATACGGCTTCCAGGTACCTGTACTTACTCAATTTAAACATGTAAGTGCCAAATATATGCAGTTTAACTATATTTCACTTAGTTGCAATGGTTAAAACATATGAATTCTAAAGAAATGCACATCCAACATTTTCCGTAAGCAATTTTTTTACAACTTTCGTACTAATTCAACTGTTTCAATTAATTTATAAACCATTTTCATTCAATTTGAATGGTTTCAATCCATTTGTATACCACTTCATCAATTTGAATGGTTTAAAACTCAATCGCTTACATTTAATTTATTCTTAAGCAAACTGAACTCATATTTAATTCAATTGCTTTCAAAATCAATTCATTTTACCCTTATCAACACATAGAATTTTAATTACTTCCATTTACATCCAAACGACAATTTATCCCATGCAATTCGACGAGATTTATGTGAATAATTCAGTATTTATGCTTTATAACCAATTTAAATTGATTTCAAATCAATTTATACTTAATTCTATTCCATTTTCAATTTATTCACAATCCATATGTTCTCATTTTCATTGCATTCCAGATTTGAATCCATTCACTTGCATTTCACTTTATTAACCAAACTAGTTCATTCAAAACCATTAACAACTTAGGTTCATCTTCATTACCAATTAAATTTCCCTTTTATTTTAATTCATTCACAATTATTTATTTAGCTTGACACATTCTCAACCCAATCATTAGCGTTTCATTTAAAATTATTCTATTAAACTTGAAAACATTCAATTGTTAATATTGTCTCCAAGTTATTTCAATTCCTTAACATTTTAAATGGTTTACAATTATTTATTTAAGAATTTTCATTCCACTAAATATTATCGGCAACTCACCGAATTTTATTTCGATTAAAATTTATTTTCACTTGATTTAAATCCAACCCAATATCATTACACTTAGTTTTAAGTTGAATTCAATTCAACACTTCTCCATCCATTTAGCTTAAGTTAATTTACTTCAATTTTATTCAAATTTATACTTAAGCTCATTCTCATTTTGCAAATAAATTTCTCTTTTCAATTTAAATTGATTCTATTTTAATCCAATCCAATCCCATTTCAAGCTTCAAATTTATTTGATCGGTTATTATACACTTTAACTTTTTAGATTCAGCTCATTCAATTGATTACAAGGCCATTTCCAATTTATTTCCACTTATTTGGATTTTATTTGTAATTCAATCCATTACTATTTCAATCCAATTTCATCTTTTATTCAACACATTTCCAATTATATTTAATTTGTTAACACTTCACGTTAAAATTTGATTTTAAAACTCAAGTTCTGAATTCACTATCCATTTTCAAATTACCACCTAATTTTATGAACTCACAGTTCAATTACATTTTCTTCACCAACCATTTTAAGTCGAATTCAATTTATAACTCGAGTTTTATTTTCGAACTTCATCATAAACTCACAATTCAATTTTATTTAACATTTCATTAGCCAATTTATTAACAAATTAGATCTCTCCTATTTATAGTTCAATACTTGATCTTTAACCCCAAATATCACTTTATTTAATTTTCTTGGTTCAATTTAGTTAATAATTCAAGTTTGGATTTTCTTTTCATTATCCAAAACATCAAACAATATTTATTTTGGATTTTCTATTCCACTTTCAAAATTTATAAGCCACAACTTATTATTTACACAATTCCATCCATTATAGGCTTGAATATATATTCATCTTTTATTTTTAACTCAAGCCTTCTATTTATTAATAGCCCAAGCATATTTTATTTCTATGGATTTTTAATTCTCTTACAAGTTATTCTAATTTATTTATTTCAATTCCAATCCTTATTCAATTTATTTTTCATTTATTTAAGTAAGAATATAATTCCATTCATAGTTCAATTGAATTCTTATTCCAATCCAATTTTATTTGAACTCAGTTTTATTTAACTCAGTTCGATTCAATTTTATTCATCAATCCAAGTAAACCTCATTTTTTAACTTCTCACTTTAAATTTAAATTCCAACCTTCAAATCTTATATTCTATTCCTGATTTAAAAATCATCTCAATTTATAAGCTTACAACCCATCCTATCAGGATTTTTTTTAAACTCCCGGCTTTGGTTTCAAATCATTTTGAAATCTCCAACATCTCAAATCACATTTCTCAAAAGTTAAACAATTCCTGGTTTTATTCCCAACAAATTTCCTTTGAGATTTCAAAAACAAACAGGTTTTCCTGAACAAATCAATTTGGTAGCAATCTGTCACTCAGAAATTCGAAAATGAAAACCGATGATGTGGCCGTCATCATCAGAATTATTTTCCAATAATCCAAGTGATTTCAATGCTATTTCACTTTCAAAATCTATTTAAAACAGATTTCCATTCAAAAATATCTCCAAAACAACAATACTATTATTTATCTCCAAACACCTCGATAAACATTTCCAAATCTCTAGGATTTTAAATTTCCAAAGCCTGCTTAAATAAATTTTAACTATAGTTCATTTGTACAGCTTTATGTTTATACAAATTGCCATTTAATGTTATTCCAATTCATAAATTACCTTTATAATTCATATTTATAAATTTTATTTTAAAATGAATTTATTCCCCTAAATTTTAGTTATACTTCAATTTCTAGTTAAATTTTCACTTAACAATGATAATACTTTAATATTATCATTTCTAACATCCAAGCGACCATATATTAGCTGAAATAGTTTACAAAAACTATTCTTTATATCAAAATATGTTTTTGGGTAAAATTATTTCATTTACCCATAATTAAAACAATATCATGTCGATTGTTCTATTGAAGTGTTTAGAAACCCCTTCAATACAGTTGCGCAGACTGTGTCGACGAAGGTTCATATGCCACTCAATAAACCAATCAACGCAATATTAAAACAGTTTATATTCACTAACAAATACGCGCTCATATTTATTAATACACTCAAACTCATTTTAGAGTACTATAGACTCTATTTTATGAGTAATTCCCACCAGAGCCAAGGTTATCACCAACCTAAGCTCTGATACCAACTGTAACAGCCCGCAAATCCGTACCCCTTGAGTTAACACCATTCTACAACAACCAACTCAAGTTGTACAGAAACACGAACCATTTGGGTTTAAAAAAAAGAGGTAGAAGAAGAGAAAACAAAATCAACATCAGAATCTAACCATCGTAGCGGAATAAAATATAATAGATAATAAATAATCTTTACTCAATCAAATATATCTCTGTTTATATATTACATCAATCAGAGCACATCAATCACAACTCAACATCAATATCATACAAATGGGTACACAACAACTCAACACAACGGAATATGTATATATATATATATATATACAAGTACGGGAGTACGTATCGCCATTCTGCTCGTCTCCTGAGCTCCACAACATCATATCCTGTATTCTATAATACTCGGTCTGACCCGAGCATTACAGTTAAATAATACCCGAGTCAGCCTGGAATACCAGCGTGAGAAAATCACACCCAATTGATTATTAAAGTTTCAAAACCCTTTGAAAACAAAAGCATCTCATAAGACCACGCCACAAATAAACATGTCGGGTTTTTACCTTACGATAGCTAAAACAATTTTTATTGAAATCCTCTGATATTATAATAGGGTATATATACAAATACATATAAAATAGCCGAAATTGTTACATTACTAAATTCCAGCTACTAGCCACAAAGTGGGTAATACAAACAAAACTCGTACAAGGCTCGTAGGGAAAATGGATTTCCAACCAATGATTAGGCACTAGGGTACCACCTGTCAAAGTACGGGGCCTAGATCACCGTACCGAGGAGTACGCCCGCTCCCCTGCAACACAAGGCTGGGACTACCCCTTATTGGATAATCCCGAGTGAGATCACCCCGCGGTTGGGATCAGCAACCGCCCACTAAGCCGAAATAAAAAGGGACATCTAGACTGGAATAACCTCACCCTGCTTGGGTGCTACCCACCTAGCCTTGCTGCATAACCCCTGATTTTCAGTCATTCCCATATAATGAGGCTTGAGACTAAGCGTTACCTTTTTAGAACATATTCCTTAGAATGCCCATCGTCCACCTGACGATGTCTCGCAAGCATTCATCCATACAAGTCCGTCCCGGGTTCGAACGGAACCGAAGGCACTATTCCTACTACATCCATTTTAGAAATATCCTCAGGATTAGTAGCGACTAGCCCTTGCACTTCACTGCTCCATCTTCGAATCCAAAATCGATTACACGAAACGTACAAATCGGATCGAAGTGCCTTTCGAGAAATAAATCTCTATCTCGGTCTCTTCGAAACGATCAACGCATTTGTCCAATATTGATAGTCGGTGATTTAACTATCAATTAATATTCACAAACAACCATCAACCAATAAATAATTTCCCAAATTATTTATTAATCTCAAAAATATATTTTCAAGATATATTTCTATTTTCAATCCTTTGAAAATAGTTTCAAAACCACCTTTCTTTTCAGAATAAACTTTCCCAAATATTTTCTATCTTCTCTGAAATCACCAAGCACAAAAATAGATTTCTAAAATAATTTAAAACACTTTACTTTGAAATATACTTTAAAGCATTTAATTTAAAACTACTTCAATGATTTGTTAAAAATACATACTATATGAATATTTGAATCTAAATAAAATATAAAACTAGATTTCACTTTTAAAAAATAAAATACTAAGTCACCCTTTAAATAATTATTGCTATAATAGATTAAAATAATTATTGCTATAATAGATTAAAATAATTATTGCTATAATGGATTAAAAGGAAATACTTACTTTAGAATTTAAATATGTAGAAATAGTAAATTTTCAAAACATACTTCTTACAACAACTTTAAACTTTTAATTTATATTTAAAAATTTACTTTGAAAACGTACTTGGTTATTCAGAGAGAAATTCCCAATCTCAATCACTTAAATCAATTTTCCAAATTGATTTCCAATTTGTTCCATTGAAATAAATTTCTTTACTTATCAGTTTATTTCGAAATTCATTAATTATGGACTTTATTATTATTTTCAGTTTGATTTTTAAATCCTTTAGCTGAAATATACAAATTTCAGGTTATTCCTAATTTCTTCTTTATTCTTCTTAAATAATTTAAATCCTCAATTTAAAATAAATGTTTTGTTCTTTTAAACAATAACATTGAAGTTTAAGTTTCATTAACTTTCAGTTTATTCAAATTTTCCTTCTCATACTCAAGATTTATTTATTAAAATTTTAAAGTCACTTTATTTCCTTTCCAGTTCAATCATAAATTTATTCAACTTTTCTATAATTATTTTACTTACAATTTCACTTCTTTTATTTTCATTCCCAAACTCAAATTATATATTTGGTAATTCATTATTGTCCGATTATAACAATCAAGCCATAGCATCCAATATTTCCACATAATTCATTACAGGATATCAAATATTCAGAACAGATATTATTAAATAATTAAATAAAGTTGAGGGGTCCAGTTGGATCCCTCCAACCTGTTTTCCCTACATCCACAGATGTTAGCACAATATAATATTCCAATTCCAAAATATCATACTATAGCACATTAAACAATTCAATTATTCAAAATAATTATTTAAATTTAATCATTTAAATTTAATCATTCAAATTTAAATTTAACTGAGTGAGATTAACTCACCTTAAATGTTGCAATCCCAATCCAAATCTCGACTTGTTCCTTCATACTTTTAAACCTTGTATAAACATCCACATGGTTTATTAATATTCATACCAACCGAATAATTAAATTTCCATTTATTAATTGATTTTAAACTAATTCCCCCTCTCTTTTTTCTCTTTTTTTTTTAAATATATAAAAATTTTGTTAACAACTAAAATACTTAAATAAGTTTATTGATCAAATTAACCACTATAACACCTTATTTTAAATAACTAATTATTTTGTTGTAAACTAAATTTCCTAAACAAATAAATTTTTAAGTTACAAAATAATTAAATAAATAGATTTTTAAAATACCTTATATTCAAACAATCCAGTAGGTTTATATGTAAATATATTTAAAATATGAAGTTTAAAACTTACTGTAAGATCCAGTTATTAAATTGAAATCTGATTTTTTTTCGAACTTAAATTAAAATAGTAGAGTTGTATAACAGTTGTGACGCCCCACCTCTATACCCACGCTAGCCAAGAACACTACGGTGTAGTGCTGTCAACTAGCGCGGAGAATAAGGCTGTTGAGGAGCGACCATCCATGTAATTTCTTATCACACGGTGGCTATAAAATGATCTTCGGAAACAAATATAGAAGTAAGCATAACATGCGAATCAATCACAGCTATCCATATCACAAAGGCGGAAAGAGATATGAATATATATCACATAAAAGTGTACATCAGAGTAGTGGTCTAAAAAGATCCACGATAATACAAAAGAATAGCAACGCGTGCTATACAAAAGAATACAACTATGAGTCTATATCTCAAGTGTAAACAACAAAAGCTTCTAATCTAAACAAGTAGCCAAAAGTCTGAGTAGTGAATCACTGGGGGAGGAGTCAAGCAGTAGCACCTGTAACATCTCGGCCTGACCCGAGTATTATTTATAAGAAAATAATAAACGGATCAGTCTAGCTATAAATATCAGATGACATGATATAAAATAAAAGATATGGCATAAACATAAAATATCCATACTGACATACTACTATAAGTATGCAAATAATGATCAACAGGAGATCAACCGATAAGAGATAAATCGATATCACTAGAATCTTCTCAA
The DNA here is from genome assembly GCA_030765085.1 of Allium cepa. Taxonomy (NCBI): domain Eukaryota; kingdom Viridiplantae; phylum Streptophyta; class Magnoliopsida; order Asparagales; family Amaryllidaceae; genus Allium; species Allium cepa. The sequence continues at coordinate 941,921,590 of CM060941.1, forward strand.
AGATCCAAAGAGGGCATCATACCCTAAACTTGTACTCATGACAAGTCAAAGAGATAAATTCCAGAAATCAACACAAGAAATCCAGAAATCATAAAAAGGGAAAGAGGCCTATCACATGACGGTCCGAAGACCATGGGGAGCTACCCCGCATGTGTGAGTGGAATCACACAGATTGAGGTCAAGACTAACCAAAAAGCAGAAAGGTATGTGTGAATGGAATCACACAAGTGGTGTCTAGTCTAACCTTGCAATGAAAGAGACATCGCGCAATTGCTAGTCTAATTCATAAAGCGATCATCAAGATCAACGAGAAGTGTCAATTACACTAAGCTAGTAATATAGAAGTTTAGCTTCATGTCCCATAACCACTTGCTTAACTTAAATATTTACGAACAAACTGTAAATCTTCACTAATAAAATTGTCACAAGAGGTTCAATCGAACAAGTCCAAGAATTAACCGACGAAGTGAACGCAAGCGTTTCATACCACTTGTTTTACTAAGTCGTTTAATTAGATTTCTCATCCGAGTGAGGTAAAGGCTTGTATATACTAATAGATTGGAAAACGGTTTAAGAAAAGAGCTTTGTTATTAAAAATAGAGTTGAAATCATTTTGTTGAAAGAGTTTTGATATTTACTACTAGTTTTGAAACCTTTATATTTTAAAGTGACAAATCACAGAAGCGATTGTAGAAACAATCAATCACAAAGGTCACATTCGAAGATGTGATAAAAATCCAAGGAAATCAGCTCAGCAAGTTCTGTTGTATATTTTTCAGATAAGATCCCCTATGGAGGGGCGGTCCAGGGGGGGTGGCAACCCCCCAAGGTGGGGGTGCGGGGGCAACGCCACCGCTTACGGGGTTCGACCTGCCCGGTCAGGTCGCGGGGGTCCAGGGGGCAGCGCCCCCGGCGGGGTGCGGGGCAGCGCCTCGTCCAAAACGGTACGACTTAGTGAAGACAAAATGAGGTCTAACGACCTAAGAGGGATAGGGTCGAGCGACCTAATGGTTGCGACCTAGGGGTCTAAGGGGCACGACCTAGTGGTCCAGCGACCTAAAGGGTATAGGTCATGCGACCTAAAATGGGTTCGCGACCTAACACTCAAACAACCTAAGGAAATTAAGGAGCCGAGCGACCTATAAGAAGCAGTGACCTAAGAAGAAACGAGGCCCAACGACCTAGGGGTTAGGTCATGCGAGTTAAGAAGGTCAGCGACCTAACAAAGACACGCGACCTAATAAAGAAACGCGACCTAAAGGCACGCGACCTAGCGACTTAAGAGGCGAGCGACCTAAGTGTTACGGCCTAAGAGTCGAACGACCTAGCGTGGAAGCGGCCTAAAAGCCAAACGACCTAACGACCTAAGGTCATACGACCTAGTGCAACACGCGATCTAAAAGGTACACGACCTAATGCGGCCGAGTGGTTTAAGGTCGGAGACGACCTACGACTTATACAGGTAAACGGTTGAGCGAGCTAATGAAGTCCAGAGTCGAGCGACCTAGCGACACGGTGTGTTGAGCGACCTAACGAGGTCAATGTTGAGCGACCTAACAAGGTCCAGAGAAGGGCGACTTAAAAGAGGCGCGACCTAAAAGAGGCGCGACCTAAAAGAGGCGCGACCTAAAGGAGCGCGACTTAATGGGTTATATGACCCAACGACCTAAGCCACTAACTCGCGAGCGACCTAAGTCCTAGGTCGTGAGCGACCTAACTGCGAGTGAGGAAAAATGGCCAAAGTCAAAGCAGAGCGACCTAACGACCATACGACCTACGACCTAAGGTCCTTAGCGACCTACGACCTAAGGTCCTGAGCGACCTAACTCCGAAAACACGAAAATGGCCAGAACGACCTAAATGCAGAAATTTCACCAAAACGCTAAAAATTGGAGTTTTTCGCCAATCCAATCCAAACCAAATGCAAATGTGCATGCAAAAGTGATAGGGAATCATTCCCAATAGTCCAATATAGTTATAGACTAGATTTGTGAGATAAAAATCTCACCTTTGCTCCAAAACCCAATGAAAATGAAGAACAAAGCTTGAAGGCAAATGGAGAAGCAACCACAAGCTTGAATCCGATGTCTTCTTCTTGAATTTGGAGTTGAATGTTGGAGTTGCAATAAAACAAAGACTTTGGAGTTTTAATTTCTCATTCCATTCACCATTTTTGTTGAAGCTTTAGTGTTAGGAAATGAAATGAAGCAATGAAGAAGAAGGGGGGTGGAACTTGGGCCTAATGGGCTAAAAGTCCAAACCAAAGGCTCGAGTGAAAAAGTGGTGAAATTCCACTAACCCCAAACATATCAATGTTTATACTTAGAAGATTGCAAACGACATTTCGAACTCAATGGAAGTGGTCTCGAGTCCTAATTTGACCGTTTGCAAAAAGTAGCTTCGGACCAAAATCCGATTAACGATAAAATATTTAAATAAAATATTTAAATATAAAAATCGATAAATATGCGGGTTGTTACAACAGTAATCTGGTTTTAAAACTAAATTAAAACGGTATCTGTTTTATAGAGTTAAATAAATAAATAAAACAGGATTAATATACCTGACCTAAATGAACAACCCTACTCACGAACGCCTTCCTGTAGCCCCACGCGAGCCAACACCAACAAGATCGAGCAGAAACGGCAACGTGATCTATAACCTCGCGGATTTTCCACCAGAGACCCACCATCATCGAGGCCATCATCGGCCGCTCCTCCGAAACCCACCACTGCTGCCTTCGAATCGCACCTCTACTTGCCTCCGTAACCACCATGACGAACTCGCGAGCAACACTTTGTGGATCGCCACACAGTCACCGTTTCAATCTTTCCCTCGATGCTACAAACTGCCGTCGAAACTCTGCTTTGATTTCGAGCCCTCCCCCGCGAGCTTTAATTTCATTTCTCCCCCCTTTTTCGTTCGATCACTTGATTGATCTTTTTTTTTCTTTGAACGAAATCGTGGTCATGGATCTGGAAGAAGAAATGAAAGAGGGACTCGGCTTTAAAATAACTAGGAAGGGGCGTATAGAAGAAGATTTGACTTATTTTATTTTCCTTTTATATGTATATTTTTTTCTTGATATGATGCCGTGTAAAAGGAGAATGAAAGAGGGAACACGATGAGACATCGGCCTGAGATTTTTGCGTAACTTCCGGGTTAAAGCGAAACGAGAAGACGTTTTGTGTGCTGATGTGACTATATATGTCAATCAACTAATATATATTTATTTAAAATTTAAATCGATTCAATAAACACGACACAAAATTGTGACTTTCTATCGAGACGTGCCGCTAGACGTTCACAAGGTTAATCCCATATTCCGAACGCAATGAAAAAGATTCTGAATCCTAATTCGATTGTATGAAAAAGATAGCTCTTGAATCGACTATTATCAATTAAATTTTCAGCACGTATATATATCGTATGCTCACACAACAACTCCAATCAATACGAAATTTGAAATCCAATAATAATACATTATTACGGAGCCAATGACACTGGTTTCGTCGAATTCCGAGACTGCGCCTCGGAAGGCTATCTTTTTTTTTAAATTCAATTTAAACTATAAAATTTTAAAACTGAACAAATCACTGTTAAATTTAATTTTACAACTTCTATTATCTTCAGTATTATCAATATAAATTTTACAAGCCTTCAAATTATTGTTTTATAGGCTTAAAAATTCAAGATTCAACAATTTACTCAACTTCTAATAACTAAATTCTATTATTTAATTATCAAACAAATAGCGATATTTGTAATTCTAGTTAAAATTATTATATTGAATATTTAAATTCAATTAAATATTCCGATTTTAAATGCTTGAAAATTCCGGGTCGTCACAGATATTATTTATTAATAGCCAACCATGTATTGGAGTAGAAGATTGGTTGCCCTTGTTTTCTTTATTCCAGTATGGGAACTTTTATTCAATATGGGTAGATGTAGTTGGTCGTTTCTAGTCAATTTTATATTGATTTTCTTTGCTTGGTTAGATTATTAATATGGTTTAAGCGTATTTTTTTATTTAGGTGTTTATTAGGGCACGCTAAAATATTTACGTAAAGTGTAACCACATCTATATATATGGAAGAAAGTTTAAAGTTTGACATACTATGACTATTCTACGAAATGGTTTAATGTCAAATACCCGATAATTTTAAATGAACTTCAAAAAATTCTTTGTCTTAGTCACTCAAGTTATATCCAAAATAATTAAAGGAAAGAAATGTAGTTAACGATCTTTATGTATCAAAAATGAGCAAACACCTTTCTGTAAAAAGAAAATAGGCTACGATACAAAAAAAAGTAAATGAAATTTTAAGCCATACACATTGTGGATAGAAGGAAACAACAAACATAAAAGGTTGGTTTTTATTTTTGTTATGGTATTTGTTATCGTGCCTTTTTACTAGGCAGCATATTGGTGTATCCAACAAATCAAACTTTGGAGTTATCAAGAAAAGATGTTAGGAGAGACGATTAAGAAGCCTTGATCACCGGGCGAATGTCAGACCAACCCAAGACAGGAGAGCCAAGAAACCAACTAAGTCATGGGTCAGTACCGATCCTACCCCATGGTTTGGTACTGACTCGTATTTCTTCACCCAGAGAGGCCCATCTTCTCCTACCTATGCTATTTGACAGTGGAAGCCTATTTTAAATGTTATTTTAATGATTTCATGAAACTCCATATTGATCTCCATGAACTCCTGAATTGGTAACTTTGTTCTTCCACGGATCCATCGATTGATTAAGAAACAAGCTAAAATTGGTGCAAACAACTATGGAGTCATGAAGAAAACCATTCAAGACTAGCCGAAGGAAAGAGTTGAAGGTAGATAATTTGGGAATATTATGGGATGGTATCAACCCCTACCCTTGGAATTCTACCGACCCATCCAAGCTTATGAGGTGGCAACCTATTTTCAAGGAGAACTAGTCAACAACAAGGAGAGCTGTGACGCACCACCCCGAGACCCACACTAACAAAAAGTATTGCTAGGTAGTACTGTGGTATAGAATAGGGCGGTTAGGAATGACCATTCATGAGTCTTGCATTAAACAAGTATCACGTACATCGAATTAGTGCTCATTTTTTTCCTCTTACCTCATGGGGATCGACATACTTAGTTCTTTCCTGATACAATATCACGGTGGCTAGAGGATCCATCCAGAACAAAACATAAGTATCAAAGTAACACAGATCACAGAACAGCAAGCACAACTATATACACGGATACAACTACAGTACAATACATAGTGTCACATAAGAGTAAGTGGTTATACAAACCACATATATATACACACTCATCGAGTAACCAAAAGAATATAATACATCAGAGTACGCCAAATATACATCAAAGTAATACGCAAACAGAACACTAATACATCCACTACACATAGAATTCACTAGGGTAGTCCATATGTGGAAACAAAGGCAAGATGAGCATCAACTACAGGGACTAACCTGAAACAACTCGTTCTGACCCGACCTAACATACACCAGGTCAGTTTAGCTTAGACAATATAAGTGCATGATAAGATAGTGAATAAGTTCATATATACAGCAGTTCTCTAAAAGAGAAGGGGTCAACATGGTATATAAGCAATTTGTGTATATGAGATGTAGTTCAACTTACACAATCAACATGCATATAAATATCATGTAATAGATAATAATACTTATTTCCATCAACACCAATTTTTCTTACTTATTAAGGATAAGCAATCGAAAATCATAACACTAATAAACACCAAGATGGAAATCATCAAAACACCATATAGAACTCGCATAAGAGTTCAAAGCACCATAAATGTAATCACCTTATATATAAAATCATTGTATAGCGTAAGGCTATGTATAACACCAACACCAAATAAAAGGTGAAAACATTTAAAAATCACCAAAATGGATAATAAAAATGGATCCATGTCATCGTCGCGTGCTTTTTAATAAATGGTCGAAGCCTGTAGAGTACTATAATAGACCCACAAGCCTAAATAAATTCCCAACAGACTTTTAATCGACCCACCAATCGATATTCGACCCACCAGTCAACGCATGACCCGCCGACCTAGTACCGGCATCACCACCATCGGAATGTATCACCAACTTCCACATAGTAATGCAAAAAGTGACAACAGTGCGTCCCATAGCATACGTTCTCACTAATCGGTTTCTTATACATCATTTGACTCCAAACTAGTGTAGCATCAAGTGAACAAGTCCGGATTTAACCTGATATAATAAACATGCGTGTCCCATACTAGAAGTTTATTACAATTTTTAAATCTCTTTCTCATTCTCCCGAAGAGTGCAAAAACGTGTCATTTTATATAGAAAATATACTTTGAGAAAACGGGGTTTAAACAATTTTCTGAAAATTATTTGAAACTATTTCTTTGAAAATTCTCATTATATCAGGGATAATATAATTTATCTATTTTAAAATTGTTTGGGAATATGTTTTTTTAGAAATCAATTTGAAAATATTTATTTTGAAATTTAATTATATATGGGAATTCACTATGAATTTTTTTTATAAATCTTGTGCGAAATCATTAGAAAACAACGAAATCAACAGTCCAAAACTCAACATAAACATTGTCAATTCGCTTGGCGAATTACTGTAAATGTCGGCACTCCATTATGGACTTGATTTCCATTTGAAATCACCTTAAATGGCTTTAGAAAAATGTAGGAGATAGCTTCAAAAATTCAAGTGAAACCACTCAGAAATTTTCGGCTGGAGCAAAACTTGCTCCGATTCAAAGTTCGACAACAAATTTCTATAAGCTACAGAGGTCGAAATGACCTAAAATTAGACATTCATATAGTTCAACAAAATGCTATCAAAAAGAATTTTTTTTGCCACAAATCGGATAAGAAATGTGAGAGACATAAGCCCTCAAAGTTAGACTCATAACTTTTTATCACTATAAACAGCTGGAGCAAAACATGCTCCGATTCAAAGTTCGACGGCAAATTTATATAAGCTATAGAGGTCGAAATGATCTGAAGTTTGACACGCATATATTAACACAATAATATTATCACAATAAAAATTTTGACACAAATCGGATAAGAAATGAGAGGGGTATAAGGTTACAAAGTTGGACTCACAACCAGATTTCACTGTAAACATCTGGAGCAAAACATGCTCTGATCCAAATTTCGTCAGCAAATTTATATAAGCTACAGAGGTCGGAATGACCTAAAATTTGACGTTCATATGTTAAAACAATGATATTATCGACAAAAAAAAGTTTGACACAAATCAGATAAGAAACGAGAGAGATATATGGTCACAAAATTGGACTCACAACCAGATTTCACTTTAAACAGCTGGAACGAAACATGCTCCGATTCAAAGTTCTTGGAAAGTTTTAAAATAATTACAGAGGACTAAGAGCATTGAAATTTTACATACATAGAGTTCCGCAACTCTACTTTCAATAAAAAAAGAATGAACATAATTCGATAAGAAACGGGAGAGATATAAGGTTCGATGTTGGACTCACAGCTAGATTTCACTATAAACAGCTGGAGCAAAACATGCACCGATTCAAAGTTTGACAGGAATATGATAAAGTTACTGTGTACATTCAAAAAGCATAAAACTTATAGTAAACAGTAAAAAGGCAAGATTTATCAGCACACACAACATATTTGAGCTAGAGGTGTAGGTTAACTCCCTTAACATCTTCAAATTTGAGAATTTTTGGAAATTTATTTGATTTGTTTTGATTTTTAGAACAGACTATGGTTTTGTGAAATTTTGGAGAAAAATGGAGCTTTCTCTTCGATTTGGTTTGGGAAGAGGATGGGAATGATTTCTCTTTGTCGGTTTGAGAGAGAAGGAAATGAGATGAACATATCCTCATTTGTTTTAGTTTTAATAGGCTTAGGGTTTTGGTTAGATAGCCAATAAGAAGTGTTGTTAAAATCTCCTTATTACAATGTGTTGCTAACTATTACTTTCAATCATAAAACACTTTATTTTTATATTGAAGCAAACTTCTTCATTTTATAAATTTAACCATTATATTTGAAACAAGATCTATATTATAAAATATTAGTTTTATAAATTAGAATATTTTTAAATATAATAAAACAATATTTCACAGTTAAATTTTGTCATTGATATTAACGTTATAAAGTACATCGTTTGTGTCAAAATATCATATTTTAAAGCCAAAGTTTTTCTCCATTGTTTTAATAATATGAATCATTAAATTTAGAAATCACATTTCGAATAATGAAATTATCTCCATTAAAATAAATTTATTCATTTCCTTTAAAATAGCTCTTATATAACTAAATATAAGAGTTAAATAATATAAAAGACAATTTGTAAAACTTCCAATTTTATTATATTCCATATCCATTTAAAATTTGAGATACGCTAAATTATAAATTTCCCAATTTATTCAATTAACTAACTAAAACTTAATCTAAATTTTAGATTATAAATCTAGGTAACCTCAACCAGGTTTGTTACAAACTCCCTCCATATAAATATTACATCCCTGCAATTTCCTAGAGAAGAGCTATATTCAACACAATTTATTTCATCCAGTAAAGGAAAATAGTCAAACTTGAGTTAGAATTCTCACCCTCGACACTAGAAGATAGAAAGCCATGATAAGATTTCTCGATAAATTCTCTAGTTTTCCAAGTACAATCATTGGGATTTGCAGACCACTAAATTTTCACGAGCGGAACATCCTGGTTTCGAAGGCATTTAAACTCCGAAACAAGTACACGAAAGGATTTTACAAAATAGATAAGTTTGGTGAGATCTCAAGTTCTTGCAAAACGTAATAGTCATCAACAGATCCTAAATCTCGATGACATTTAAGGAGTAGAGATTCATGAAATACATCGTGAATACCATAAAACAAAGAAGGAAGTGATTCACATTGAGCAACTGGGCCAATACGTTCAGTAATTAGGAATGGTCCTATATCAAGGAGCCAACTTCCCTGGACCGACTGAGATACATTACCCCTATCAACGAAAAAAATCAAAGGAACACAAGATCACCGATAAAGATTTATAGAGACTTCCTACGGTTGCCCGCATAGGATTTCAATCTGCTTTGTGTCTCTATCATTCTTTGACAAATGAGATTGATCTTTCCAGAAGCTCTACGAATGAAGTAGGGGCTTAGCTCAACTTTACCCCTGACTCCCACCATCAAGAAGGAGATCAACATGGACTTCCAAATAGGGCCACAAAGGAAGACATACAGATACAAGATTGACCACAATTGTTGTGAGAGAACTCAACAGGAGGTAGGTGGTCACCCAAAATACCACCAAAATCATAAGACGGCATAAATGCAAGTCATTAAATAATTGCACTAAGGCAAATCAAACACAAGGAATGGATTTTATATGTAACAACCCAAGATTTTTGCCTATATATTTTAAGTATGACTTTATTTTATTTTAATTATTTTAAATTTATTTTTATTTCAAATATTTCATTTTAAATATAAATGTTGATCTATAGTTCAAAATAGTATAAATTGGACATTTTACTAAAAAGGTGAATTTCTACTCAAACTGTTTGAACTTTGACTTTTAAAACTAAATTAAAATCATTTTAAATATTAAATTTTATCTTTTATTATGAAAATAGATGTAATAACTTGAACACTGCTTTTCGTTTCGTTGAAAACGGAGTTAAACTGTGAAAGTTATGTATATTTCAATATTGGGTGCAATTTGTTTATTCTGCAATTTTGTTATTTTTAAATTGTATAAATTATATTTTTTGTCATATTTCATTTTAATCTGGGTCAATGTGTTATTGTATGTATATTTTTGTATTATAATAATTTTAAAATAAAGTAAACAATTTTCCAAAGACAATGGTGATTTATTTGTAATTTTTGGACACCGTTTTGGATTTTTAAGTAATTTCTTTAAATCTTTTCCTATTTTCTTTAAAAAAAATTATGTGTTAATATTTTATTTTAACTATATTTTGTCTTTTAGTATTTTAAAGTGATGTTTGAATTTTTCCAAAGCTTATTGAATTTAGTTCCAAATTTTAAGCCTAGTTTCCATTTTTCTGCTATTTTCTTTATTTAAATTATATTTAAATTTAAATTTATATATTTATTTGTGAAAGAATCTTTACTTTTATGTTGTTATCTTTTTTATAAATATTTTTACAAGTCCATATAAATTTTCCAAAGTTCATTCTATTTATTTTCCATTTTTCTAGACTAGTTTGCAATCTTGTGCTATTTTCTTATTTTAACCTTATATCATTAATAAATATTTATATATAACTTATATTTTGTTATATTTTCGAATTTTTGACTCAAATCATTATTATTATCAGTAATGTAAACTTATACGAATAAATAAGGGAAATACCAAAGGTTTTAAAAGCTTTTGAAACGTAAGTCGTTTCTTTTACCGTTTCCTCATTTACTCTTTGGCAGTTTTTATGTATTTATTAGCTTTTACTTCTTTTGGTTGTATATTACTTTGTTTGGCCGTGTATTCCAGTCTTCATTCACTAAAAAAAATTCCACTTCTCATTCATTCACGGCTAGGAGAAAAAATTGGGTAATGGCCTCCTCTTTTTGCACTTTTTCTTCCATTTTTTCCATACTTTTGTCTTGTTTCTTTCTTCTAGTTGCATGGCCTCCTCACTATTACCATGGCCACCACTCTCTACATCTATTCCCTGCCATCATCACCACCTATACTTCAGGTCATGACCATATCCGAGCCAACCATAGTGACAAAACCCCTCAAAATCCAACCTATGCCTTGAAAACATGCTAGTTTGAGCCTTGTTGCTTCACCACTTCATTTTCCACCACCACCACCACCTCTAGCCGCCGCCGCCACCTCTGACAAGACCACCACACACTACTCCTAGATCTAAACTTGAATGGCCAAGCCAAACCACTCCAAGGCCGAGCCTTTTTGTTGACCAAAAACATGCTATTTTGCCTTAAACCCTTCACCTACCCTAAGTGTAACTTCCTCCACTTGTTTAGCCTTGTAGCCGCACCTTTTCCATACCCATATCTGATCCAAACCATGCTCAAACCTGAACTTATTGATCCCTTAGGCCATGCAAACAAGCATAGAGAGCAAATGCAATGTCTTTAGTTTTTTTTATACATCTATTTCTAACATTGTTTAAGTATATCTTGTTTTGAAACATATGTTTCATATATTTGTTTGTCTCATGTATCCAAGGAGATTTATCTTTGGCTCTCTCAAACTCGAATCATTGTCGTGCCATAGTGCTTTTGAAGATCTCAGTTTGTGCTTTTGATCATTGTCTCCAGCTTATACAGGTGAGTAAATCTCACCAGACGTTTATACTTATACAAATGTGAATTGACACCATTTGAATGTGTAGAACAATTATGTGATGTATAACTGCCTGTGATTAATTACATATGATGTTAAACCTGTTAAATTTCATGTCGTATCATCTTTTATTATATATATGTTGTTACTGTTCATTTATATCTGTTTATCACACTGAAAGTTCCATGTAGATTAGAAATCACTATGGGTTGAAATGATACATACCCGAACGGACTTTAGAATAGGGAAAAATCGTTATGGGCTGAAATGATAGGCTTGAATGGTTTTTATCTATTTTATTTAACTTGGGATTGCGGGTTTGAAATGGTAGAACCCGGATTTTTCTTTTTAAACTGCGGATTGAAATGATACATATCTGTTTCACATGACCTAGGTTAGAAAACTATATATAGACCCGTGGTTATTTTATAAAGTATTTTGGATAATTTTAAGTATTTTAAAATATAAATTTATGAAATTTGATTTAAATAGGTTATTAAATGTTTAAAATAAAGAAATTATTATTTTTCTATGAGTTAAAAATGTAATTAATGAATGGTTAAATGGGATTATTAAATATAACTTAAGTTTGGAAATTTGGAATTTTGATTAAAAACGATATTTAGGTTATATGAATAAAATGGAAATTTAATTTTATTGGAAATTGGTAAATATGATAATTTGATTAATTTTGGAATTTAAGTGATTTATTAAAGTATTATTGATTTTTCTATGAATTTAAGTGGTTAAATAAATTAATGTTTAAAAGTGATATTTTAAAAGTATAACTTGACTTGGAAATGTAAAATTGGTTTTTAGTTAAAGGTTTAAGTTAACTAAAAAAAAATAGTTTGTTTAAGAAATGGAGGAAAGATAAGTGTTAAGTTGCTTATTTAAAAATATGAAGAATTGGAAACTTTTACACTTGAATTTATTTAGTAAATTGTTGAAAATTGGATGTAAGTATAAGAAATTTATTGTATAAAAATAATATGTTAAATGATATGTTAATGAGCATTTTAAAGGTTAAAATATGATTTTAAAAATGTTTATTGGTTTTAAATTGAAGCTTATTATTGGCTGGAAATACACTAAAACCTGGAATTAACTTTTAATAGCATTCAGAAATGCTATAGTTTTCCGAATTGAACTAAAATTGTGTAAAAAGAGCTATTGCAGCATTTCTGAAATGCTGTAGTTGCTGTAATTGAACTTATAGGCTAATATTGGACTCAAGTCTATTGTAGCATTCTCTGGAAATGCTATAGCGGTCTGCAGTCTTTGCTGAAATCAAATTTAAACCTTATTTTGAAATCTGAGCTATCGCAGCATTTCTGGAAATGCCGCCTTTGCTGTTTTAAACTAAAATTTAACTAAAACTGAGTTTTAACAGATGTTTTTAAGAGCTGTCTTTGCTGAATTAAAATGTTTTCAAGTATAACTTATAACAGCTTTTTCTAAATGCCACGAAAGGCTGAAATTTTAATAAATAAGATTTTTGACTTGGTAAATGAGCTCAGAATGACTTGAAACTTTGAAATTTGAATACTTGATTTGACAGTATAATAATTACACTTTTAAAATGATTTTAATTGAATTAAATTGATGGAATATAAATTATTTAAAAGGTGATTTGAGATGATAATAAATGAATGTTATCTTTGAATTTAAAGATGTTTAAGATATGATATATTGAAATGAAGTTTTGAGAAGATATGGTATTTCGATATATATTAAATGTTTGAAATAAAGTTTTTGAAAGTTATGATATTTTGAAATTAAAATGCTTCAAAAATGAAGTTTGAAAGATATGATATTTATGTATTAAAAATGGTTAGAAATGACTTGATATTTATTTTGATAAATATTTGAATTTGAATGATATGGTATGTCGATATATTGAAATGGTTTTGGAAATGATTAAATCTTTATTTTGATAAAGATTTGGATAGAAAAGGATATTTTATTTTGAAGTATAAAATATTGTTTTAAAAGTTATAACACGGGTTATAATAACGATTGGTTGGCAAAGAGACCGAGATCAGATATCTGGCATACTCTCTGTCGATACCGAAAACCACTTTGACAACCGTGTACGCAGTGGAGATTCCAGAATGAAGTAGGATGGTGGTAGCATTTCCTTTAAGGTAAATGCGTGGACCCAACTCCCGTGAGTTGGCATAAGGTGGCTAAAACAGGAGTGATCGACGGGTTAATAAGGTAGCACCTTTGATCGGACACATCCCTTTGATATTATACTTTGACTTTGGATTGATTCAGTGGCCACTTTTGATTTTATTTGGGGGTGTGGCTCGAGGTGGGCGGTAGCTGCGCGCTACGCGTTACCACCGACCCGGAAGCGTAATTGGTATATCTACCCTGGCATTGCCTAGTTGTGCCGTGTCACCTACCATATCGCGCCTTGTACGAGTTTCTATTTGTGTCGTACTTATGGAGTATCCTCTGGTAGCCTCCCGATCAGGAGGTATTACGGTACTGTATAGACTATTGGCATTATTTGTGTTAAGGGCTATATGGGTAACCCCTTAATGCTATTAAAAAGTAAGTTTATTTTACAAATAGACACTATTGTAATAGCGCAATATATTATATAGTAAATAGTTTAACGGATCCTTAAAGGATGGGTGGTCCCAATGTAACGACCCGTTAAATTAATAATATTAAATGAGTTAAATTAATATAATTTCTAACCTGATTTAGAAAAAAAAAAGGGCTTTAAGATTTATTTGAGAAAATGTAGTAATTTGTTATAGTAATTGGAATTTAATGTAACAATTTAATTTTTATGACAATAGTTTTGGATAATGTAATTGTCACACTTTGTTAAAAGTTAATGTTAAGAAACCAATAAATGTTGAATTAGTGAATATTAATAAAATATTTACTAGAATGGGATTCATTTAATATTAAAATAAATAGTAGGATTGTTTCATTTGGTGACCGTTGAATAAACCAATGCAATAAGTGTAGATAATTTTTTTTATGAATATTGTTCGATAATGAATGTACTTAAAAACGGTAATAAACTTAATATAAGAAAACAAAGGCAAATTGTGTATTAATTAATGAATTCATGAATCAGTGTATGGACTTAGTGTAACTATACGTAAATGTACGCAATAAGGTTGTGAAATACCAATGATTTGGATTTCCAATTTATATTAAACATAATGTTGGTAGAAATTGGAATTCACTGTTGTGTGAAATATATGAGAAATCAGGTCAAATGTAAATTATACCGTAGATGATATACTCTTTTAAACAGTAGGATTGTTAAATAAGTAAACGTTTCACTTAGGTTTCAATTGGATAACTTATGTAGTTTAATGGAGAATCAATTGCAATTAATTGCCATAAATTAGTGATGATAGGGTAGTTTGATTTGGCCTTTAAGAAGCAAAGAAAAAGAAAGCCAAGATTTATGAATTCATTTGCAATGTGAAATGCAAATCTTGTGGATTGTTCTTTTTTTACAAATGGAATTAATATTTAACCATTACGTTAGTGGAGTCTGATAAGTTAAGGTAGATAATCAATGGTAATTTACCTAATTCAAAGGATATATTAATATAAATATGGGTAAAATGAGGTTAGACCAAGGATATAATATTAATTGATTTTTAAGGCTTAATTAATACGTGAAATAGACAAGATTCTACATTCAAACATTTATACAAAGCTAAGTTGTAAATAGAAGTACCAATGTAATATAATGTAACTAGATGGGAATCAACATTTATTTATTTATTTAATGGAATTTAATTTCTATAGTATGATAATCGCAATTAAATGAAATTGAAATAGCTAATTTATACGTTAGTTGAAATTTAGCTGGAATATGAGGATTTTTAATGAAATAGTGAAATCAAATGGAAATAAGGTTTCAATTATACATTGGAATTTATATTCACCATAAAAGGTTAATTGAAAACCAAAGGAGTTAATAAAGGAATCAAGCTTTATCTATTAATTCGGATTTAAGATATGGTAAATTGGATTTATTGCAATAATTAATTCTATAAGATGAGGTTAATACTTATTCTATTTATAATTAGACCAAATTGTTGATATAGATTTTTTGAAAGCAGAATCTATAAATCAATTTGAGTATCAAATTCAATAATTGCGCTTATTGCATAAATAAAGGGAATTTAACGTTAAATATTACGTTACTGAAATTTAAAATGAACTTTAAGAATAATATTGTGAATCATGAACCAAAGTATGTGGCATCCCTATTTGGATAAAGAATGAGTATATAAAAGTTAAAATCTAATATACGGGGTTTTGAGCATTTAATTTTATAATTCTTAAATATAGGAAAGTGCAGAAATTAACACTGCAAATTGATATACTTATAATTTTAATTCACATCCAAGCTTGTTAAATCATTTGAAATTGATTAAATTATATAAGTAATAAAATTTGGACAATTTTAGAATATAATATAAAATTTGGATTTTTGTAATTTATTTTGATTTATTTAATGAATATAAAAATAGCCTTTTTTTGTCACGGACTCGGATTTCGATGAAACTAGTTTCATCGGATCCGTATCGGTGAATTATTATAGGGTTTCAAGTTTCGTATCGATCGGACTTGTCATTTGATCGTACGGGCGTGAAACGCCTTGAAATCAAATTTAATTAAAATCAATTTGAATCAATTTGGAAATTTTGTTTTCAGCATAACTTCTTCATACGATCAAATTTGGACGTGAAACTTTTTCCATCGCGTTCAGAATATTTTAAATTACCTATTTGGATATATAGATTTAATAAATTCGGTTCCGGAGGCATAGCGGGCTTTTTGGGCCATAGTTTGTTCCGCACGTTCATTCTACGGTCTATCTACTCTATCTCTAACTCCTCTATATAAACCTAGCTACAAGCCCTAGCCTCCACCTAATTTCTTTTCATCTAAGCGTATACTTTCTTCAAGCTCCTCTTCTTCTTCAATGGATGTTAACCCTAGATCCAGTCAGGTCAAAAAAAAAAATTCAAATTTAAAAAAAAAAAAAAAAATTCGGATCTGCAGCAGCTTCTGGTCGCGCTTCGGGTTTCAGGGGAGAAAACCCTAGAGCAACTTTGGGTCAGGAAGAAAATGACTCGGGTCGCTCCGGGTCATTTTGGCGAAAACTCCAAGCAAGCACCGGGGAATTGAGGCGGCGCACCGAAGTCGAAGCCGAAGTCGACCCAGGACCAGAATTTTTCCATTTTTCAAATTTCCATAACTTTTGCATACGAGCTCGGATGCACGCGCGGTTTGTTTTGCTGGGATCGTATCGGAATTTCTGACGTTTTGACGCTGGTTTGGATGGATTTGGAGACCGTCAAAATTTTGACTTTAAATTGAATTTAAATTCGATTTAAATTGCAAAGGTGAGTGTTTTAACCCACTCACAACTACTAGAAGCTTTTATGTTTGTTTAAATTAATTTTAAAAATGAATAGCAATTTATTTATGAGTATTTGGCATGTTTATTTCACTCATATTTGTTGAATTGCATTTATTAAGTTTAACTGTTAATTTAATTTATTTATTGCGTATTAATTGATAGTTAGAATTTATTTGTTTGCCTATAAACTGCTAGTTAACAGTTATATAGATTATTACTGAATATAAACTATTAGATTAATAGTTGTTAAATTAAATCTGAATAAAATTGCCAGTTATTACCTGTTATCTATTATCAAATATAAATTGTTATTGATTGATATTGCTTGATGATTTTGATTGGATGATGGATGATGTTGATGGATGTTTATTGAATA
This sequence comes from Allium cepa, assembly GCA_030765085.1. Lineage (NCBI taxonomy): Eukaryota > Viridiplantae > Streptophyta > Magnoliopsida > Asparagales > Amaryllidaceae > Allium > Allium cepa. Next base: position 941,938,743 of record CM060941.1, read on the forward strand.
TCATAAAATTGCGAATTATCATGCATATTTCATTTCATTCGGGATTGTGGTTTGAAATGATATACAACCGCAAAATTTTATATCTTTTAAATTGCGGATTGAAATGATAAATATCCGTATCACTTGACCATAGGATAGAAAATTTTATACAGGCACCGCGGTCTATATATAACTATTTTAATGTGATTTCTATGGTTTGGATGGAATACGGTTTCTAAAAATCTTAAATTTTATATTGTATAAATATTATTCTTCCATATATATACATATGAAGTTGAAAATTTTGAAATTAAAAGGTGTATAAAAATCTTTATTAAAAATGGAAGAAAATTAAGAAAATGGAGTTTAATAATTTATATCATATGTTTAAATGTTAAGTTTGGAAATTTTAAGATATGATATTTATAATTGGATTTTTTCCAAAATAAATTGAAATGAATATTCTAGTATAATTTGAATTGGCAAAATATATATATTTTATTACTAGAAATTGAAGTCTTATTATTTATGGATTTTATGTGAATATTCAAGACTAATTAATAGAACAATTGATCTGTTGAAAGAATAAAATCCAATTTTAGTTTGAAATATTGTTACTCAAAATGGATATACGTATATATAAATAAATTGAAGTGGTTTTGGAACTTGAGAGAGATAATATAAATTTTGGTTTAGACTTTAATAAAGAAATGTATTTGTAAAGCCATGAGAACTATTTTCTTTACAAAGTAACATTTAAGTTAAACCATTTAATTCATATACCGTTGAATGTCCAAACCATTCAAGTTTTTTTTATAGAAGTTATGGTTTTAAATTATGATTTTCAAAATACTATGCTTTGAAAATATTTGATTTTCAGACGATATGAAGTTAAAGCATTTTGATTTTGGAAAAGAATTTTATTTGGGATAAGTGATAAAATATGGTTTTGGGTTTTGAAATGATATCGTATTCATGGTTATGAAATGGAATGTTTATTCTGATTTTTAAAGTATAACCTATTTTTAAATGACCGCGGTGTTATAATAACGATGGGTTGGCAAAGAGACCGGGATCGGATATCTGACATACTCTCTGTCGATACCGAAAACCACTTTGACTAACCGTGTACGCGGTGGAGATTCCAGAATGAAGTAGGTGGTGGCGACGTTTCCTGTAAGGTAAATACGTGGACCCGACTCCCGTGAGTTGGCATAAGGTGGCTAAAACAGGAGCGATTCTCAGGCCATTGAGGTCATTCCTCTGATCGGACCCCCCCTCTTCGATATTATACTTTGATTTTGGATTGATTCAGTGGCCACTTCTATATTTTGATTTTGGGGAGTTAGTCCGAGGTGGGCGGTAACTGCGGCTACGCGTTTCCACCAGCCTGGATAGCAATTGGTATATCTACCCTGGCATTGCCTAGTTGTGCCGTGTCACCTACCATACCGAGCCTTTACTACGAGTTTCTATTTGTGTCGTACCTATGGAGTATCCTCTGGTAGCTTCCCGATCAGGAGGTATTACGGTACTGTATAGACTATTGGCATTATTTGTGTTAAGGGCTATATGGGTAACCCCTTAACGCTATTTAAAAGTAAGTTTATTTTATAAATAGACACTATTATAATAGCGCAATATACTACATAGTAAATAGTTTAACGGATCCTTAGGATATGTAAATCCCGAACATCTCTTGAGTTACTGTACTCATATTTATTTCTGTTAATTTAACTCACATAAGATCTTTTAGTCCGACTCGAGTGTTTTTGTCTTTTAAAATTCACTCGGGTCAGTCCGAGCATTTCAGGATCGAAGATTTTAGCTTTGGAGGACGAAGACGAAGAATCCGTATTATATTATTTATAGTATTGCACCACACTCTAAATTTCCGCTGCATTGATTGTATTGGTATGTGTAACTCTGATATTCATTATATAAGAAAAATAAATATTTTGTAAACAGTTATCATGAACTGTATATTGATTATTATATTTTATCCTTCCGCTGTGAGATTCTATTTTGTTTTATTTCTTCTCTGTTTTTTTCTTATTTACCCCATAACAATCCGCCCTTGCGTATGCTTTGAATTGGCACGTGTGTCGGTTTAAAGTGTGCGAAAAGGCTGGATGTTACACCCAAACATCTTCTAAGTTACATGTACTTTTACTACAGTTCACTTGAGTTGGTTCACATTGTATAAGTATGTATGTCCTGACTCGAGTGTTTGTATTTTTATTTACGCTCGGGTCAGCCTGAGTATTCACAGATTTGGATTTCCACTTTCTAGAGATTGAAATCACTGGAGATTATCTACTTGTCAAGTTTTATCTTTTGCGGTCTGTTGTTCCTTTCAGCTCTTGTATTAGTAGACTTCTATGTAGTGAGACTTCCTTTGTACTTTATTTCTTCTGTTGTATTTTATGTAACTCTGATATTTTTATATAGTAGCTTCATGAACTACTATTTCTTTTACTTCCGCTGCATTATTATTTCTCTGTGTTTGTGATCTGTGATTTTTTATTTACTGTATATTCTGAGATTTTCCAAATTTTTATTTACAACGCGGTATTTTGAGCAATTCAATTCCGGCATGAGTGTCTACCTATACACTTATAATGGATGCGAATGGTTGAAAATATCGGGTCGTTACATTATACTTTCTTTTACTAATCAAATGTTCTTAGAGTTTACAAATCCATTATCTTCATAAACAAATCTCAAAATTCAACACTTGAAACTCCTTACTCAAATTTTCAATTTAATCTCATTACTCTTTACTTAAAGTAAATAAAATTTAAGTTGTTACATCCTCTTATTCCACCATAAATATACTATAGTTTATAACATATTTTCCATACTAATAATCAATTTCAATATAATTTCATTCAAGACTTGAAAAGAACTTATTGTTAGACCCTTCATCGATGGCTATTTACACATTGCTATCTCCTTTGTCCATTTTCTACTATTATAAACTTTGAGTCTTACATTACTCATTTAGGAGATACTAAAACTACTCAAAACCCATAGAATTTTTTTATTTCATTTCTCAAAATTTTCTATGTGTTAAAAATTTTCGAAAAAAATAGCGGGGTCTCCTTTGTACGGAGGGTCGTTTACAATATTATACAAATGATTTATATAATATATATTTCGACCAATAGGTCAGAAACATAATATATATCAAGACTTAAAACTTAAAAATTTAATCGGAAAACATACCTTTCTTTTTAGCATTTTAAAGCGAGTTAGCTTAACCTTACATATATGAGCCTTTTGCTCAAAATAAATTCCAACTATAGTCTTTCGCCTGTACTTAACTCGAACAGATCATATTAGGTTACATTTATAAAATAAGAAGCGCTAAATTTGACTATTAAAGGATACAAATCATTCTATTCTACTTCAAACTTGTTGTAAAGAACTCAGGTTTTGACATAGTAAACTTTAAAATTTGAAAATACTTATAAAATGAAATTTGTTCTAGTAATTCTAAGCTTACCAGAAATATAAAGATCATCAAAATTGGATTCACCGTTGGAAAGTTATGCTAAATTTACATTCAGCTTAAGTCTCATAAATTTTTGTAATAGGACAGAGATGTACATCCATTTTCAAACCCATTTTAGACTGAATAAAATGCAAAACCTTCCAAGTAGTAAATGAATATTTATAGCTTACTGAAAACACTTTCATTTTCAAAAAGATTAAGCTCATTTGGAGTTACAAAAAACAAGTTATCGCTGTTTTAGTGCAGCACTTTTCCAAATGAAATTTCAGCTTTTAAAATCAATTTGAAATTTGAAATTCACAAACCATTCTAATTCCAAATCACATTTTCTAAACGTGATTTTTATGCTAAATCATTTATTACATGATCCTCTTTTCTAAAAAGCTAAGACATTCAAAATCATAATTAACTTCATGTAATCATCTTTTAAAAGAAACAATTCACTAATTAGAAACACTTTCATCACTTTACACAATCAAGTTTTTCAAACAATTAACTTTGAAGACAAATTTTGAATGAGATAACTAATATACTCCATTATCAAGAGATAATTATCCATCCAAAATAAATTTTGGAGCTACATATTAATTTTTTCATTGTTCTCACAATTTAAATGATTGTATCTCATGCCTTATTCATTTATTTTCCCTTGCACTTCTTAATATAGCATTTTATAGTAAAAGAACCATTCAAATTAATATTTCCTCTTACCACAAAATTAAATTTTCATCTTACTATCAACATAAAGCTAGCTAAGGTTGATAATTAACTTAAACTTGTTTTTAAAAGAGTTTTACAGACTCATAACAACAAATTTTTAATACTATCAATATTTAAAACAAAAGTTTGCTCACAAATTCATGCTAAAAGTCTAAAATTAGCATTTCTTCATTTCCTTTAAGATCTAGTTCTATACCTTACCATTTATTATTATTCTAACAACCAGGTATCAAAACAAATTTTCGTAGTCATCATTTATAACTTTGTACTAAAATATCATTTCAATTGATATTTTAATTTTCTAACCGATGTATTTTCTTATCCTGAATACATCATTTACCAACTAAATAATATATGATATATATTTCTTTTCTTTTTCAATTACTACTACCTTTTAAACACTTCTATAAAATTATTACATATATATGTGTGTGTACATTTTTCTTCAAAGCATTACTCTTTATAACACTTTTAAATGTTATTACTTAATTATTGTATCCGACTGCCTCATCATATTTTTTAGTAAATTCCTATCGGTAACGTTGATCAGGAGCATCGACCATAATTCTTAGAGCACTTAATGGGCAATCCAACAGAAAAATCATTTTATATATGATCAACATGCCTCTTATATAATTTTACAAAATATTCTTTGCTTGTCTCAATAAACAAAATCCAATTATACTTATAAGTATATTTTCTATTAAAAAGATTTGCAACTTAAATTGTTGCTTTCACTCATCATCATTTTTCTTAAAACTCTTTTAATAATCTCAATTCTTACAAACAACCACCTTTACAATATATCCATAAAATTATCAAGACATTTAATATTCAAATTTTGTTTTAATTTTTTTTAACAATTACTATTTTGTTAAACATTTATGTAATATTCAACCAAACAAACATTTATTAAAATGGACTAGCAAATGTGCTCAGTGAAAACAGTCACATTGTTTCCGCTGCGCAGCTCTGATCGCTAGTGGATTAGGACATATGATTTAAATCTAAGCCATCTTAGAGCTAATTTCTACTATTTTATAAATATCACTTATTATCTACCCCTAAGGACACAACAGATTAAAGGCATGATTAAGGATAACGACGATTGAGGACTATGTTAACACTTGAATAATACTTTGATGTACTGTAGTACATGTTTTGTTCTGTTTTTATCATATCTTGTTCTGAACTTTGCTCGGATACCAAGCTGTGATGTCCCATCCCGAAACCAACACTAACAAAGAGTATTACTAGGTAATACTGTCTGCTAGTGCAAAGAATAGGGCTGCTTAGGAGAAATCGTCCGAGAGTTATGCATTAAACAAGTATTAAGTACATCGATTTAGTGCCCATTTTTTTTCCTCTTACCGCATATGGATCGACATACTTAATTCTTTCCTAATACAATACTATGATGGATGGAGAATCAACCCAACAAAAACATAATTATAAAAGTAACATAGATCACAGAACAGCAAAAACAGCTATATACACAGATACAACTACAGTACAATACATAATGTCATATAAAAGTAAGTGGTTATACAAACCACATATATATATACACATATTGAGTCAAAAAAGAATATAATACATTAGAGTACGCCAAATATACATCAAAGTGATACACCAAACAAAATTCTAATACATGCGCTAATCCAAAAGGACACTAGGGCAGTCCATATGTGGAAGCAAGGACAAGATGAGCATCAACTACAGGGACTAACCTGAAACAACTCGGTCTGAACCAAGTACATAACATACACCGAGTCAGTCTATCTTAAATAGTATTAGTGCATGATAAGATAGTGAATAAGTTCATACAGATAATGGTTCTCTAAAAGAGAAGGGGTCAACATGGTATATTAGCAACTTGTGTATATGAGATACAGTTCAACTTACACAATCAACAGACATATAAATCTCGTGTAATAAACAAAAAACATCTATCATCAACCCCAATTTCGCTTACTTATTAAACTGACAGAAAATCATAATACCACTAAACACCATAATGGAAATCACCAAAACACCATATAGAACTCGTATAAGAGTTCAAAACACCATAAATGTAATCACCTTGTATATAAAATCACCGTATAGCACTAAGGCTATGTATAACATCAACACCAAATAAAAGGTGAACACATTTAAAAATCGCCAAAATAAATAGTAAAAATGGATCTATATAACTGCTGTGTTCTTTTTAATAAATGGCTGAAGCCTGCTGAGTACTATAATAGACCCTAAATAAAGTCCCGTCAGACATTTAATCGACCCACCAGTCGATATTCAACCCACTAGTCGAATTTTTGACCTAGTAGTCAATTTATGGCCTACCAGCCTAGTACCGGCATCATCACCACTGGAATAAGTCACTAACTTCCATATAATAACCCAAAAAGTGGCAACATTGCGTCTCATGCCGGACTTTCTCACTAATCGGTTTCTTATACATCAGTCGACTCCATATTAGTGTAGCTTCAAGCGAACAAGTCTGGATTTAACCTGATATAATAAATATACGCGTACCACACCACCCAGTTTATTACATTGTTTAAATCTCTTCCTCATTATCCTAAAGAGTGCAAAAACATGTTATTTTTTATATAGAAAATATACTTCGAGAAAACAGGGTTTGAAAACGATTTTCTGAAAATTATTTGAAACCATTTCTTTGAAAATTCCTACTATATCAGGGATAATATAATTTATATATTTTAAAAAAGCTTAGGAATATGTTTTTACTTTTAGAAATCAATTAGAAAAAATTTATTTTGAAATCTAATTATATATGGAAACTCGCTTTGAAAATAGTTTATAAATCATGCACGAAGTCATCAGAGAATAAGAAATCCACATTCCAAAACTCAACACAAACATTGTCAATTCGCTTGGTGAATTGCTGTAAATATCGGCACTTCATCATAGAGTTAACTGCCTTTTGAAATCATTCCAAAGGTTTCAGAAAAATGCAGGAAATAGCTTCAAAAATTCATGTGAAACCACTCGAAAATTTTCAGCTGGAGCAAAACATGCTCTGATTCAAAGCTCGACAAATTTCTATAAGCTACAGAGGTCGGGATGACCAGAAATTTGACATGCGTATAGTTCAACAACAGCAATATCAAATGGAAAAAGTTGGACACAAATCAGATAAGAAACATGAGAGGTAAGCTCTTAAAGTTGGACTCACAGCCTGTTTTCACTGTAAACAGCTGGAGCAAAACAAGCTTTGATTCAAAGTTTGACAGCAAATTTATATAAGCTACAAAGGTCGGAATGATCTAAATTTGGCATGTATATATTACAATAACAATATTATCAACAAATTTTTTTGACATAAATTGGATAAGAAATGAGAGCGATGTAAGGTCACAAAGTTGGACTCACAGGCAGATTTCACTGTGAATAGCTGGAGCAAAACATGCTCCGATTTTAGTTCGGCAATAAATTTATATAAGCTACAAAGGGCAGAATGACCTAAAATTTGACATTCATATATTAAAACAACGATATTATCAAAAAAAGTTTGACACAAATTGAATTAGAAACGAAAGGGATATAAGGTCACAAAATTGGACTCGCAGCCAGATTTCACTGTAAATAGCTGAGCAAAACATGCTCCGATTCAAAGTTCCTGACAAGTTTTCAAATAGTTACAAAGTTTAAGAGCATTAAAATATTACATGCATTGAGTTCAACAAATATACTTACAATAAAAAAAGAATGAACACAATCCGATAAGAAATGAGAGAGATATAAGGTTACAATGTTGGACTCAGAGCTAGATTCACTGTAAACAGATGGAGCAAAATATGCTCTGATTCAAATTTTGACAGTAATATGATAAATTTACCATGTACATTCAAACAGCTTAAAACTTATAGTAAACAATAAAAAGCCAAGATTTATTAGCATGCACAACATTTTGGAGCTAGAAGTGTGAGGTTAACTCACCTTAACATCTTCAAAGTTGGCATGCATCAACATACAAACAATCACTGAAAAATTTGCATTTTCGTCTTCAGCGCAGCATGGGTTTGGCATAGCAAAACAACGTATTTTACTAATAAATTTCCAATGAAGTTGTATTCATAAGTTGAGAACAACATATCCAAACCTCATATTTTTATGATTTTACTACCGGTAGTTATGAATTTTCTACCGACCTTCATTTTCAGCCAAGATCTAACCCCAAAAACTAATAGAGAAAAGAATACCTTTGACCCATCAAAACTAAACCGAATGCCAGAAAATTTGGAGCAGATGTGCTTGGACATATCGGCAACAACATATCCAAATTTGAGAATTTTCGAAAATTTATTGGATTTGTTTTCATTTTTAGAACAACCTATGGTTTCGTGAAATTTTGAAGAAAAATGGAGCTTGCTCTTTGATTTGGTTTGGGAAGAGGATGGGGATGATTTGTGTTTGCTGGTTTGAGAGAGAAGGAAATAAGATGAACAACTCCTTATTTGTTTAAGTTTTAATGCCGTTAGGGTATTTATGACTACCCATAATTACGCTACTTCGAAAATGAGAGATTTTGTCTATTTTAAATTTAAAAGGGTTTAAAACTCAAATAAATAAGTTATATACAATAAATAATAGTAGAGAAATTAAAGTTAGTAATTTGAAATGTATAAATTTGGATTTTAGAACAAATCAGCAAAAGTTAAGTTTTGTTAAAAAAAATGCTTAAATAAATAGGATTAAATATTTATTTGAAAAGTTAAATCTTATTTAAAAGACCTAATAAAGATAATAAAAGTATATTAAAAGATTGAAAAGCATATTAATAATTGTTTTACAAAAATTACTAAAATTTGTCGCATTTTGTCAATTTTACGTACACCTTAAAAATAGAGATTTTGGTATTATTTAAATATAATTTTAAAATACGAATCGACATATTTTAATTTATTTAAAGAAGTAAAATGTTTATTTTTAAGTTTGGTTCACTCGAATTTATAGTTTAACAAAAACGTCAAATTTTGACTATAAAATATGTCAACAAACATTGTTTTCAACTAAAACAAGTTGTCGCAACAATGTTGCACCTTTATTTTCTTATATATGAACATATATTCAAATAGTATAAGTATTAATAATTCACTAATCAAGTTTACTTTTACTAAATAAGATTAGAAAACAATTATTAAAAATAAACACAAAAGGACAAAACATGTAACATCAAATCCAACCAAATCTTTACTTTTCTTTACTTAACCATTAAGTGATAAAGACATAAAGCAGTGATGTGATAAGGTGATGGTAAGTGTTGAAAAAGTAAGATAAAGTAAGGATATTTTGGTAATTTTGTAAATTCTCCACTCCTTACTTTTTCTATAAATACTCATCTATTCTTCTCATTTTCTTCACACTTCTCATTTTTCTTTTTCTTCATTTTTGAGCTTTCTTTTGCTCATTAATGACTTCTTCTCTTTAAGAGAGGTAGGAGTCTTAAATAGTGGAGTGCTTAAGCACTAACTCGCTGATTACTCTCTAACTTCTTCTCTTTTTAAAAAAGGCCTTAGGCCGTGATTTTTGGAGTTGATAGCGGGAGGAAGTGTGCAATATGGAAGGGAGAGGCTATGGCCAAGAGCAAGAAGGGATGTAAGGTGGTGGCCGAGTGTTTGGAAAAGGTGAAAGAGAGTTTAGGTGGTGGTTTAGTGAAGCGTTGAATTAAATGAATATTGGTAGGAAGTTAAACATTTTGGTTAAAGGTGAGAAAACTCTCACCGCTTTTAAACGATCGTATTTTGATTTGATAATCATCTTATTACATATGCAAGTATACACCCTTTAAAGTGTTGTTATAGACGTTTGAATATGTTTTGTTATGTTTGAATAGTTGCAGATGTTTACGGTTGTGATTATTTACCATATTAGCTTATGTATGGACCATAATTATGTTAAAGATAAATGTTAACTTGATTATGCTTATTTTGATTAAGAATCTCCTTTATTAAGTAAGACCCAATTTTAATGATATGATATACTTTGAAAATAAGTCTCTTTTCAAGTGGAATTGAAATTAAAGTGAAAATAAAAGAGAATGTGAATTCAGAAGTGAAACTGGATTTGAAATGGAAAGTTAAATTGAAATTGAAAGTGAGATGAATAGTGAAATTGAAATCAATTTTAAAAATTGAAAGGGAGATCAAGGTTGTAATTTAAGTTTAAATTGAAATTATATTTGAAATCTAAGATTTAATTTATTTTAGTTTGAAGTTTGAATTGAAACTGAAATTTAAAATTTAATATTAAAATAATAGAATTAAAATAATATTATAGCATGTTAATGGTGAAAATACATTTTATAAACCTTAAAAGTGAGAATACTAATTTAAAATGATTTATAATGGTTTTAGAAGTAATAAAATTTAATTTGAATAAATTATTCCGAGTATTGAAAAATAAGTTAAAACTAGACGCGTCGCATAATATAGTTCGCAATTTCGCGCCGAAAAGTTCAAATGAGTGTATTGAGTGGAATATAGCTCGGAATTCATCGAGATAAGAAAATTCTGGACTATTTAATCCATATCTTCTAAACAAAGAAATAAAATCAAAATTTCGTTACGTAGATTTTGAATCAAGTCCAAATCAATTTTTCAGGAAAATCGCGCTAGTGCAGTTAAGTGATTATAACGGGAAATCTTTTTTACTGAACATTTTTAATTATAGAAAAATATGAAATAAATTTAATAAGTCAATTTAAATAGTTTAAAAGAGATTGAATTGGAAAATATGAATTTTCAAATATCAAAAGTTGTTCGAATCAAATAAGCTTTTAAAGCACTTTCCGCGGCACTTTTCTATTGTCGTTTCTACGACTTTTTAAAAAAGAAGGTTTAAACTAAATGATTCTTCCTACAATCAATTATGAATGTATTTAAAAGGAAAATTAAGCATTTAAAAGATAATTTAGAATCTTTATAATCAATTCTAAAATAAAGTTGATAACTGAGTATGCGGAAACAACTAGTACATTTGTCCCGTCTGTGAGATCTAGAAAAATAAAACAATGTGTTTAACTAAGATTAGGGATGGAGCAACTAGTGCCCTAAACTTACCTGGCCTATGTTTTCTTTTCTTAGACGAGGGGTGGAATAGATCGAAAGGAAAGCCCAGATGCTCTAAAAAGATTTTATTAAGTTTTCAAAAACAAAAGAAGATCAGTATTATCCAAAGAAAAAGAGTGAATTAACTTAGAATTTCTTTAAGACAAAAGGAATAGATTTTGAAATCATCCGAGAATAATTAAATGAAAAGAGACTTAATGAATCATGTATACACCAGATCATTTTTTTATCGATAACTGGATTTCGAAGGAACCCTGGTCGGATTTGGTTGATTCCTATCCGAAAACCACTTCAAACTAGTTTACGTTTTCGAAGAATGAAGATATTTGAAGATGAAATTGAGACAAATAATAACGAGGGACTACTTGTTGATTAATTGAGGATAAACTCCCGATTCAGTATATTGTAGCAGCAGCCTCTTTGTTATGAAAAATCTCAAAAACACAAGGAATTCTCGTCTAGTAATGGCCGAGGAAAGTACCTTCGGTTTCGTTCAGTTACAGAACGAACTTGTATGGATGAATATCTGATCTTGCGTTCTAAATCACAATGAGTGATCTCTATAAATGTATATCTATTTGGTGGAAGAGAAGACACCTTTTCTTAGCTTAACACCATTTCCTAAGACGTACGAGCTTAGGAATTATATGTTTATAGAAATCAGTCATGTGAATGTGGAATGACAACATGGCATTCAAAGTAAAGAAGATGTGCTATGTGAAAAGATAATCGTAGCCTCGAGCCTCATCAGCCGAAAATGACCGAAACAAGGTTAGATGCAACAAGGTTAAGTGGATCATTCCCAATTAGGGTATGATCATCTCCTTCTAGATATATTTCTTCCCGCTATGATGTTCAGGATGTAAATTAATATGGTTTGTATGCTAAAGCGTGCTCGGTTAAAGGCCGGTAACGACCGGGGAATGACATATTCGGTACTATCTAGTTATAGAGGTAAGCTAGTCTTATGTTGGCAGAGGAGCTTTGTGATGGCTCCTCGAGAGGTCCATCTAGAGGTGTACCCATCGGAAGGTAGTCCTTTTACCTGGTCATTTGTATGGAAATCCATTCTCCAATAAGTACCTACGGTTTTGTTTCTAGAGCCTAGTATGCTGGAATTAATAATGGTAACAATTTACTAAGATTAATAAGTTTATTTGCAAATGTTTTCAAAGAATGTCATTAGAAATAATATCAAATGTTTTGATATATAAAAATGTTTTAGTTATCATAAGGTAAAAACACGCTCGTGTTTGTGTGTGGGCGTGGTCTTATGATATACTCTTTCTTTTTAAAGGATTTTATTCAAATGTTGATATATGACACTTACATTTATTATTGAATTTTTTTCATGCTGGTTTATCAAGCATAATCTGGGTATTTTCAATACTCGGGTCAAATCCGATTAGTTTCAGGTTTAGTCGAAGAAGGTTGAAGTTTCCAGAGGAGAGCTGGAGATATTCATCTACGTATGGACGTATTCTATTATCCGCTTTGCGTTTGTTTTTGTTTAATGTTTGTCGTTAATTGTAAGGATAGATGTTTATAACTGTCTAGGCTGAATTAGGTTAGACTTTGATATATGTTTTTTAAAAGTTTTCTGCTGTAAAGATATTTGTTCAATATTATATATTATTCCATTCGTGTGAGATTCTGCTCCATCTATTTTTTTATTACCCTTAATGATCCGTCTTTTCATGCAATTGGAGTTAGACATGTGTGTTTATTGTCGGGCAAAAGGTACAGAAAAGAGGGTTGTTACAGTATTGGTTAGATACCCAATCAGAAGTGTTGTTAAAATCTCCTTTTTACAATGTGTTGCCAACTACAACTTTCAATCATAAAACACTTTATTTTTATAATGAAACAAACTTCTTTGTTTTATAAATTTAACCGTTATATTTAGAACAAGATCTATATAATAAAATATCTATTTTATAAATTAAAACCTTATTAAACCTAATAAAACAGGATTTCATATTTAAATTTTGTCATTGATGTTAACGTTATAATACACCGTTTGTGCCAAAACAACATATTTTTAATATGAAAGTTTTTCTCCATTGTTTTAATAATATAAATCATTAAATTGAGAAATCACATTCAAAATAATGAAATTATCTCCATTAGAATCTATTTATTCGACAAGAACCATTGTCCTAGTGGTTAAATGATTCGACTTTAGTGCGAGAGGTCACAAGTTCAAAACTTGCGTAGCGTAATTCGAACGTTTATTGACACATGATTTATGGTTTGATGTCCCACTGACATGTTGTATCCAAGTACCACTTCAACAAAAAAAATTTATTTTTTCATTTCCTTTAAAATAGCTCTTATATAACTAAATATAAGAGTTAAATAATATAAAAGACAATTTGTTAAACTTTCAATTTTATTATATTCCAAATCCATTTAAATTTTGAGATACGATAAATTATAAATTTTCCAGTTTGTTCAATTAACTAATTAAAACTTAATTAATCTATATTTAAGATTACAAATCTAGGTAACCTCAACCAGGGTTGTTACAGACTGCCCCTTTATAATATTACGTCTTCGCAATTTCCTAGAGAAGAGTTGTATTCAACGCAATTTATTTCATCTAGCAAAGTAAAATAGACAATCTTGAGTTAGAATTCTCACCCTCAACATTAGAAGATAGAAAGCCATAATAAGATTGCTCAATAAATTCTCTGGTTTCCCAAGTACAATCATTGGGATTTGTGGACCATTAAATTTTCACGAGCGAAACATCCATGTTTTGAAGGCGTTTAAACTCCGAAACAAGTATACGAAAAGGATTTTGCACTATAGATAAGTTTGGTAAGATCTCAAGCTCTTGAAAAACATAAAAGTAATCAGTAGAACCTAAATCTCGAAGACATTTAAGGAGTTAAGATTCATGAAATACATCGTGAATACTATAAAACTAACCAGGAAGTGATTCACGATAAGAAACTAGGCCAACACATTCAGTAGTTGGGAATGGTACTATATCAAGGAGCCAAATTCCCTGGACTGACTGAGACACATTACCCCTTTAAACGGAAAAACTCGAAGGAACACAAGATCACCAATAAAGAATTCTAGGGACTTCATATGGTTGTCTGCGTAGGATTTCTGTCTACTTTGTGCTTCTATCATTCTTTAACAAATGATATTGATCTTTCCAAAAGCTCTACGAATGAAGTCGGGGCTTAGCACAACTTTACCCCTAACTCCTGCCAACAAGTAGGTGATCAACATGGCCTTTCAAATAGTGCCACGAAAGAAGCCATGCCGATACAAGATTGACCACAATTGTTGTGAGAGAACTCAACAGGAGGTAGGTAGTATCCCCAAATACCCCCAAAATCATACGACTGCATAAACGCAAGTCACTAAATAATAGCATTAAGGCAAGTCAAACACTAGGAATGGATCTATACTTTCATTTACTAATCAAATGTTCTTAGAGTTTTCAAATCCATTATCTTCATAAAAAAATCTCAAAATTCAACACTTGAAAATTTTCAAAGCTTCTTACTTAAATTTTTATTTTAATCTCATTACTCTTTATTGAAAGTAAATAAAATTTAAGTTGTTACATCCTATTATTCCACCATAAATACACAACAGTTTATAACATATTTTCCATACTAATAATCAATTTTAAAACAATTTCATTCAAGACCCAAAAAGCACTTATTATTAGACCCTTTATCGACGTCTATTTATACATTGCTATCTCCCTCGCCCATTTACTACTATTGTGGACTTTGAGTCTTACATTACTCATTTAGGAGATACTAAAACTACACAAAACCCATAGAAATTTTTTTATTTCATTTCTCAAAATTTTCTAAGTGTTAAAACTTTTCGAAAAATTGTCGAAGTCTTCTTTGTATGGAGGGCCGTTTACAATATGACAAAAATGATTTATATAATATAGATCGACCATTAGGTAAGAAATACAATATATATCAACATTTAGTACTTAAAAATTTAATCTGAAAACATACCTTTTTTTCCTTTTAAACCGAGTTAGCTTAATCTTATATATGATCCTTTTGCTAAAAATAAATTTCAAACATACTCTTTCACCTCTACTTAACTCAAATAGATCATATTAGGTTACATTCACAAAATAAGAAGCACCGCATTTGACTATTAAGGGATACAAATCATTTTATTCTACTTCAAACCTGTTGTAAAGAACTCAGGTTTTGATATAGCAAATTTCAAAATCTATAAACACTTATAAAACGCAAGTTGTGCTACTAAGTGTAAGCTTTCTAAAAATACAAAGTCATCTAAATCGGACTCACCGTTTGAAAGTTATGCTAAATTTACTTAAAGCCTAAATCTAAGAAATTTTTGTAACAGGATAGAGATGTCCATCCATTATCAAACCCATTGTAGACTAAATAAAATGAAAAACCTTCCAAAGTGGTAAAAAGAAGATTTATATCTTACAGAAAGCACTTTCATTTTCAAAAAGAAATTGCACATTTTAGAGTTATAGATAACAAGTCATCGTTGTTTTAGTATAGCACTTTTCCAAATGAAATTTCAGCTTTTAAAATCAATTTAAAATATGAAATTCCCAAACCATTCCAATTCCAAACCACATTTTCTAAACAAGCTTTTTATGCTACATCATTTATTACATGATCCTCTTTTCCGAAAAGCTAAGACATTTATAATTATAATTAACTTCATGTTATCATCTTTTAAAAGAAACAATTCAATAATTAGAAACACTTTCGTCACTTTACACAATCAAGTTCTTCAAACAATTAACTTTGAAGACTCATTTTGAATGAGATAACTAACCTCTTCCATTATCAAGAGATAATTATCCATCTAAAATAAATTTTGGAGCTACATATTAATTTTTAAATTGTTCTCACAATTTAAAATGATTGTATCTCATGCCTTATTAATTTATTATCCCTTGCACTTCTTAATATAACATTTTATAATAAATGAACCATTCAAATTCATATTTTCTCTTACCACAAAATTAAAGTTTCATCTTATTATTAGCATAAAACTAGTTGAGGTTGATAATTAACTTAAACTTGTTTTCAAAAGAATTTTATAAATTCATACCAACAAAATTTTAATACTATCAAAATTTAAAACAAAAGTTTGCTCACAAATTCATGCCAAAAGTCTAAAATTAGCATTTCTTCATTTCCTTTAAGATCTAGTTTTATTCCTCACCATCTATTATTATTCAAACAACCAAGTGTCAAAACAAATTTTCATAGTCATCATTTATAACTTTGTAATAAAATATCCTTTCAATTGATATTTAAATTTTCTAACCAATGTATTTTCTTATCTTGAATACGTCATTTAACGAATAAAATAATATATGATAATATTTCTTTTTTTTTTCAATTACTACTACCATTTAAACACTTCTCTCAAATTATTACGTACCAACATATGTGTATATTTTTCTTCAAAGCATTACTCTTTATAATACTTTTAAATGTTATTATTAATTATCGTGTCTGATTGTTTCATTATAGTGTTTAGGAAATTCCTATCGATAACGTTGATCATGAGCATCGACCAGAATTCTTAGAGCACTTAATGGACAATTCAACACAAAAATCATTTTCTATATGATAAACATGCCTTTTATATAATTTTACAAAATATTCTTTGCTCGTTTCAATAAACAAAATCCAATTATACTGATAAGTATGTCTTCTACTGTAACAACCTGCATATTTTACAATTGAGTATTTAAATATTTTATTTAAATATTTCATCGTTGGTCGGATTTTTGTCCGAGAGGCTACTTTTTGCAAATGGTCGAATTGGGACTCGAGAGCACTCCCATTGAGTTCAAAATGACATTTGCGATCTTTTTGAGTATAAACTTTGATATGTTTGGAGTTAGTGGAATTTTGCTACTTTTTCACTTAGGGCTTTGGTTTTTGTTTCAGCCCATTAGACCCAAGCTTCACCCCTCTTCTCTTTATTACTTCATTTCTATTTCCTTATACTCAAGCTTTAGCAACAATGGAGAGAGGAATGGGAAAATAAAACTCCAAGCCCTAGTTTCCATTTGCAAATCAAGTTCTAGCTCCAAATTTATAGAAGAAGCTTTGGAAAACCTCCTCTTCTTCTTCTCCAACTCATTCTCTTACCAATTTCAGAAATTCCTAAACCTAATTTTGGAAATGTTTCTCTTTTAAGCTTAGATTCAAGCTTTTTGGGTTGGAATTGAAGAGTGATTGTCCTTGCCATTTCTCTATAGCTTCTTCTTCATAGTTTTGGGTTTAAAGGTGAGATTTTTATCTCACATCTATGTCTATAACTATCTTTGATTGTTGGGTATGAATTCCTAACACTTATTCATGTGCATTTGCTTTTGGTTTGGAATTGGATTGGTATATATATTCGAACTTTTGGTGTTTTGAAAGCAAAATCTATAGAAATCCTTTTATGGATGTTTGAACATGTTTTTGGTGATGCATCGAAGAGCCTATAGGGCCGGGTTGCCGATTGGCATAAATCCCTAGCGCCATTTCCCGTTCGGTCGCGAATTGGATGTGGTTGCACATCAATTATATAGGCTAGAAAACTGCCTAAGCACCAGTCATTCGACTGAACTTTGCAGTCAGTCGACTGGCTGTAGCTAATAAGCATTTGGAAGGTTGTCTGCAGAGGATTGGGGGCTCTGTTTCCTGCAGTCAGTCGACTGACTCTCTGAGTTCAGTCGACTGACATGCTCCTATTTTCCTATTATGCCTATTTTTGTCTATTTTTGTTGGGTTTCCAAATTTAATCGATTTGTATTTATTTCCACTTGTTGTTATCATTTATTATCCACTTTGATGACATTTTCTTCGGGATTTATGTGAACATACATTTTGATGGATTCAGAATCGATTTCTTTAGATTTTATTCACGTCTTCGAATGTGAATTTTAGCGATTGATTATTTCTACATTCATTTTTGTAATTTGTCACTTTAAAAATATAAAGGATTCCTATACTAGTAGTAAATATCAAAACTCTTCCATTAAAACGATTTCAACACTATTTTATTACAAAGCTCGTTTCTTAAACCGTTTTCCAATCTATTAGTATATACAAACCTTTACCTCACTCGTATGAGAAATCTAATTAAACGTCTTAGTAAAACAAGTGGTATGAAACGCTTGCATTTACTTCGTCGGTTAATTCTTGGAATTGTTCGATTGAATTTCTTGTGACAATTTTCGAGTGGAGACTTACAGTTTGTTCGTAAATATTTAAGTTAAGCTAGTGGTTATGGGACATGAAGCTAAGCTCATATATTTACTAGCTTAGTGTAATTGACACTTCTTGATGATCGACGATGATCATTTTGTGATTTAGACTAGAAATGTGCAATGTCTCTTTGTCTACAAGGGAGACTAACGCCGTTTCTGTGAAGCTTCGGCTCAATTTGGTAGGGTAGTGACCCATGGTCTTCGGACCGTTCTGTGCAGCTTCGGCTCAAAATTAATGGTTAACAACCATGGAATAGCATTCCGTTTTGTGATACACGTGTTGGTGAGTTTTCATACTCCCGTTTTGTGATAGGCCTCCCCCTTTTTGTGATTTTTGGATTTCCATTGATGATTTCTAGAATTTGTGTTTGACTAATTTTCGTGGTTTCAATTGATAAGTTTTATCAATATTTGTGCATTGGTGAATTTGTGTGTCATTAACTTTTGTGATTGGCATTGATATAATTGTCAATTTATGGTTTGGTGAATAAAAATAAAGAGTATGACATTCTTTTTGATCTTTGAGAAGATTCTTGTGATATTGATTAATCTCTAGTTGATTTTCAGTTGCATACTTATCACAGTATGGCTTTATGGTTATCTCACGGCTTTTGTCATATCTCTTGTTCAATATCATTTTATCTAATATTTATAGCTAGACTGATCCGTTTATTATTTTCTTATTAAATAATACTTGGGTCCGGCCGAGATGTTTCAGGTGCTTCTGCTTGACTCCTCATCTGGGATTATTATCTTGAGTTTTAGCTAACTACTTAGATTAGTAGTTTTTGGTTGTATACATTTGAGATATAGACTCCTTGATGTATACATATTCTTTTGTCTAGCATTTGTAACTATTCTTTTGTGATATTGTGGATCTTGTTTGACCACTACTCTGATATACACTTTTATGTGTTATATTCATATCTTTTTCCGCCTTTGTGATATGGATATTTGTGACTGATTTGCGTTATATTTATTTCTATTTTTGTTTCTGAAGATTATATAGCCATTGTGTAGTAACTTTGAGTTTGTATCGGTATGTCGGATTTCCTCTTAAGTTGAAATGCATGTTATACTATTTGACATATCAGTACTCGCACAAAGCAATTACATGGATGGTCGCTCCTCCACAGCCTTATTCTCCATGCTATTTGATGGCATTACCCCGTAGTGTCCTTGTCTAGAATGGTTATAGTGGTAGGGCATCACAGCTTGGTATCAGAGCGAAACTTCGGAACAATGTAGAGTACTTTAACAAGGATCATCGTCCTAAGTCCATCTTAGGAGTTGTGCTTTAGGATTTAATTCGAGTCTTCGTACCGTCTTATCCTATCTTCTTTTGTGATGCCTTGTTTTATCAATCATTATTGTTTGATATTCATTTTGTGAATAACCTTTTTATTCTTCTTTCTTTCTTAAAGAAGAGAAATGGTTAGACCCGGTCGTCCCAGCGCCGGTCAATCCACTGCTACTCCCCGGGATGGAGTATTTATGTCAACTCAACAACTTCTTGATCTTGTAAAGAATGCTCAAGCATCCGGGCCCGTTCCAGTGCCTTCTCATCCTAAATCCGGGTTTGGACGCTTATGCAACGATTATACCAATTTGGGTGGGAAGCCATTCAAAGGTTCTGAAACCATTATTGAAGTCAAGCCTTGGCTAAGGACATGCGATCGTATCTTTTCTCGCATGAATCTTATTGATCTTCACCGAGTTCAAGTGGCCTCTAGTATGCTCCAAGAAAGAGCATTAGACTGGTACGAGCTTCTTATTTCTGAAATTATTGAAGCGGATCTTACTTGGGAGAAATTCCGGGAACGATTCGAATTAAAATTTGTGCCAAAAGCTGAGAAGGTGACATTGGCTCGTCGTTTCATAGACCTTGTTCAAGATGAATCCTCCGTGGAAGACTGTGTCGCATCATTTGAGTCACTTTGTAAATACGGGGTTGAATACATAAACACCCCATTGAAGAAAAACCAAAGATTTGTCTATGGCTTGAACAAAAATCTCAAGAAGCCATTACTTCTAAAATTAGAAGTTTCTTTTGATCAACTCATTGATATCGCTCTTCGTCTTGAAGAGGCGGATATGGAGAGTGATGTTGAGGTTGTGGGTGCCAAACAAAACTTCAACAAGAAGAAGAAAAGGTCCAATAAATTCAAGGGTCCTTATCCCAACAAGAAAGGGAAGAAAGCAACTCCGATGGCAAAGACTTCTACCTTTAGTAGTGGGCAATGCTACAATTGTGGTTCTAAAGACCATTATGCTAATAAGTGTTCGAAGCCCCTTGCTTGTTGCTATTGCAAAAGTTCGGGCTATTATATATCTACATGTCCCAAACTTCAAGGCAGGAAGGAGGGAAAGCTTAATGTGGTGCAAACTCCTAGTAACACTTCTCGTGGTCAAGGTATTTCTCATTCTATCCTTGATGGCATTATTTTGTTTCGCGATCATCCTATTCGAGTTCTTTTTGATATGGGTGCGTCCCATTCTTTTATATCAAAAGAACTTATTGATAATTTTTCTTTAAGTGTTGTTGCTTTAATGACTTCTTTGAGAATCGTGAATCCTATTGGTGGATCCGCGGCTATTAGTTTGCTTTGTAAAGATGTCGAGATTATTTTGTGTGATTTTTCTTTCCGAGCCGATTTGCATGTTATACGCTACTTAGGCTTTGGAATAATTTTAGGAATGGATTGGCTTAACCGCTATGATGCTCAAATCCTATGTCCTGAGCGGACTATTCATCTTCGACATCCTTAATTTGTTAAGCATATTTCTATTGATCTTAAAGATTCGGATTCCAACTTAGCTGCATCTTTATATTCTTTAAATCCTCATGAGGATGATAATGATGATGAGGAAGATGTCATTTCTCTTATTCACGTTGTTCGTGAATTTTCCGACATATTTGAGCCCATTTTAGGATTACCACCCAAGAGAGCAATTGAATTCAGAATTAATCTAATTTCTGGAGCTTTACATATTACTCGTCCTCCTTATCGTATGTCCAACAAAGAAAATGAGGAGATGCGCAAACAATTATCCGAATTGGAGACGAAGCAATTTATTCGTTCTAGTTCCTCTCCTTGGGGAGCTTCTACTATTTTTGTGAAGAAATCCAATGGTACACTTAGGTTTTGCGTTGACTACCGCAAGCTTAATGATCTTACTATCAAGAATAAATATCCTTTACCTCGGATTGATGATTTATTTGATCAGTTTAGTGGTGCTAGAGTCTTTTCACAATTAGACTTAGCAACCGGTTTTCATCAGCTTCGTATTGCAGAGGATAGCATTCCTTTGACATCGTTCCATACTCATTATGGATCTTATGAATGGCTTATTATTCCATTTGGTTTAACGAATGCTCCGGCTTATTTCGTTGACCTTATGAATAGAGTTTTCAAAGACTTCCTCGATCGATTTGTTCTCATCTTTATTGATGATATTCTTGTGTATTCTAAAACCGAGGAGGAGCATGAAAAGCATCTTCAGATTGTGTTGGAAACTCTTAGGAGTAATCAATTAAAACCAAAATTTTCTAAATGCCACTTTTGGCAATCTCGTGTGAAGTTTCTCGGTCATATTATTTCCGAATCCGGAATTTCCGTGGATCCTTCAAAGATTGAAGCGATTCAAGATTGGAAGAGACCGGAGAGTGTGACGGAAATCCATAGTTTTCTTGGATTGGCAGGTTATTACCGCCATTTCATAAAAGATTTTTCTAAAATTTCTATGCCTCTTACTAGCTTAACAAAGAAAGGTGTAAAATACGTTTGGTCGGACAAATATGAAGCTTCTTTCCAGAAATTAAAAGAACTCATTTCCGATGCTCCTATTCTTGTTATTCCCGAGGGGAATCAAGATTTTATTGTTTATACCGATGCTAGTCGTGTTGGTTTGGGAGCCATTCTCATGCAAAGAGAACGTGTCAATGCTTATGCTTCTAGGCAATTGAAGCCAGCCGAGACTAGATATGTCACTCATTATTTAGAGCTCGCGGCTATTGTTTTCACTCTTAAAATTTGGCGTCATTATCTTTTGGGAGAGAAATTTTTTCTCTATTCCGATCATAAATCTTTGAAGTATCCATTTTCTCAAAAGGAACTTAATTTGTGTCAACAATATTGGCTCGAATTTCTTGCATCTTATGATCTTGATATTCTTTATATTCTCGGAAAGGGAAATCGTGTAGCTGATGCACTTAGTCGTAAGCAAAAAGCGGTTGTTTCCATGATGATAGTCGAATGGAATGATCTCGAGATTTTATCCACTTGTGAGATTCGAGATCATGTATCCGATTTATGTTCAACTCTTGTTTTATGTAACCTTGAGGCTCGTCCCTCTCTTTTAGACCGCATTCTTGAAGCTCAAAAGCTAGATCCCGAATTGGCTCCTCTTAGCCAAAATTGTAGGGATAAAATTGACATTGAAGGTTTGAAAGACTTTGATATTGATTCTCCTGGCGGCATTCAAAAATTTGGTAGACTTTTCGTGCCAAATATTAGTGATCTTCGTAAAAACATTTTAAAAGATTCTCATCATTCTAAATTTACCATTCATCCCGGTAGTAGTAAAATGTACACGGATATGAAGCGACTTTTTCATTGGGATGGAACGAAATCTGATATTGCTAACTTTGTTAGGCATCACATGACTTGCCAACTTGTCAAGGCCGAGCATCAAAGGCCTAGTGGGTTATTGCAACCTTTAGAAATTCCAATTTGGAAGTGGGACCAAATTTCCATGGATTTTATAGACGGCCTTCCCCATTCTCGTTCGGGTCATGATACCTTATGGGTGATTGTTAATAGACTTGCAAAATCCGCCAATTTTATTTCCGTTCGGTCTAATCGAACCGTTCCTCTTTTGGCCAGGCTCTTTATTAAAGAAATTGTTAAATTACATGGAGTTCCTACTTCTATTGTTAGTGATCGTGATCCATTGTTTACTAGTGGATTTTGGAAGAATCTTCAAAAAGATTTGGGAACGAAGCTTAATTTTAGCACCACTTATCATCCTCAGTCCGATGGACAAACCGAGCGTGTGAATCAAACTCTTGAAGATCTTCTTCGTGCATGTGTTCTTGATTTTGGTGGAAGTTGGAAAGATCATATTTCTCTTGTTGAGTTTTCCTATAATAATAGCTTCCAATCTAGTATTGGTATGGCATCTTTCGAGGCACTCTATGGAAGGCCATGCCGATCTCCTTCTTGTTGGCTTGAGGCCGGTGAGAAGCTGGTTTTAGGTCCAGATTTTCGTGATTCCACAGAAAAGATTGGCCTTATTCGTCATAGGATGAAAGAAGCCCAAAGTAGAAAAAAATCCTATGTCGATAACCGAAGAAGGAAATTAGAATTTTTTGTGGGAGATTTCGTGCTTATTCGGGTTTCACCTATGAAGGGTGTTGTACGTTTCAGTTGATCGGGAAAGTTAGCACCTCAATATGTTGGTCCATTTCCTATCACCGAACGTATTGGTTCTGTGGCTTATCGCCTCTTATTAGCGGCTCAATTTTCTGCTATTCATGACGTGTTTCACGTTTCTCAATTACGGAAATGCCTTCCAGATTCTGATTCTATTCTTGATCCCGGTGTTGTGGAAGAAATTGAAGTTTCGCCTAATTTAACTTATGAGCAACATCCTATTCGTATTATTGCTTCGGAGGTCAAAGCCTTCGAAATAAAGATGTTCCTCTTGTGAAAGTTCAATGGTCCTCAAATCCTAAGGATTGTTCTTGGGAATCCAGAGAATTCATCGAGCGAACACATCCGGACTTACTTTCTCGTGCTCTTTGAGGTGAACTTTTTATTTCAAATTTCTTTTATGTTAAATGTGCTTTCATGGTTGTTACTTTATATTTTCTTCTTAAATATTGCGAAGACGTAATTTATTTAAGGAGTGGAGTCTGTAACAACCCGCATATTTTACAATTGAGTATTTAAATATTTTATTTAAATATTTCATCGTTAGTCGGACTTTTGTCCGAGAGACTACTTTTTGCAAATGGTCGAATAGGGACTCGAGAGCACTCTCATTGAGTTCAAATGACATTTGCGATCTTTTCGAGTATAAATTTTGATTTGTTTGGAGTTAGTGGAATTTTTCTACTTTTTCACTTAGGGCTTTGGTTTTTGTTTCAGCCCATTAGACATCAAGTTTCACCCCTCTTCTCTTTATTACTTCATTTCTATTTTCTTATACTCAAGCATTAGCAACAATGGAGAGAGGAATAGGAAATTAAAACTCCAAGCCCTAGTTTCCATTTGTAAATCAAGTTCTAGCTCCAAATTTATAAAAGATGCTTTGGCAAGCCTCCTCCTCTTCTTCTCTAACTCATTCTCTTACCAATTTCAGAAATTCCTAAACCTAATTTAGGAAATGTTTCTCTTTTAAGCTTAGATTCAAGCTTTTTGGGTTGGAATTGAAGAGTGATTGTCCTTGCCATTGCTCTATAGCTTCTTCTTCATAGTTTTGGGGTTAAAGGTGAGATTTTTATCTCACATCTATGTCTATAACTATCCTTGATTGTTGGGTATGAATTCCTAATACTTATTCATGTGCATTTGCTTTTGGTTTGGAATTGGATTGGTATATATATTCCAACTGTTGGTGTTTTGAAAGAAAAATCTATGGAAATCCTTTTATGGATGTTTGAACATGTTTTTGGTGATGAATCGAAGAGCCTATAAGGCCGAGTTGCCGATTGGCATAAATCCCTAGCGCCATTGCTCGTTCGGTCGCGAATTGGATGTGGTTGCACATCAATTATATAGGCTAGAAAACTGCCTAAGCACCAGTCAGTCGACTAGCTGTAGCTAATAAGCATTTTGAAGGCTGTCTGAAAAGGATTGGGGGCTCTGTTTCCTGCAGTCAGTCGACCGACTCTCTGAGTTCAGTCGACTGACCTGCTCCTATTTACCTATTTTTGTTGGGTTTCCAAATTTAAAAATATAAAGGTTTTCTATACTAGTAGTAAATATCAAAACTCTTCCATTAAAACGATTTCAACACTATTTTATTACAGAGCTCGTTTCTTAAACCGTTTTCCAATCTATTAGTATAAACAAACCTTTACCTCACTCGTATGAGAAATCTAATTAAACGGCTTAGTAAAACAAGTGGTATGAAACGCTTGCATTTACTTCGTCGGTTAATTCTTGGACTTGTTCGATTGAATTTCTTGTGACAATTTTCGAGTGGAGACTTACAGTTTGTTCGTAAATATTTAAGTTAAGCTAGTGGTTATGGGACATGAAGCTAAGCTCATATATTTACTAGCTTAGTGTAATTGACACTTCTTGATGATCGATGATAATCATTTTGAGATTTAGACTAGTAATGTGCGATGTCTCTTTGTCTGCGAGGGAGACTAAACCCCGTTTCTGTGAAGCCTCGGCTCAATTTGGTGGGGTAGTGACCCATGGTTTTTGGACCGTTCTGTAAAGCTTCGGCTCAAAATTAATGGTTAGCAACCATGGAATAGCGTTCCGTTTTGTGATACACGTGTTGGTGAGTTTTCATACTCCCGTTTTGTGATAGGCCTTCCCCTTTTTTGTGATTTATGGATTTTCATTGATGATTTCTAGAATTTATGTTTCACCAATTTTCGTGATTTTCATTGATAAGTTTTATCAATATTTGTACATTGGTGAATTTGTGTGTCATTAACTTTTGTGATTGGCATTGATATAATTGTCAATATTTATGGTTTGGTAAATAAAAATAAAGAGTATGACATTCTTTTTTATCTTTGAGAAGATTCTTGTGATATTGATTAATCTCTAGTTGATTTTCAGTTGCATACTTATTACAGTATGGCTTTATGGTTATCACATGGCTTTTGTCATATCTCTTGTTCTATATCATTTTATCTGATATTTATAACTAGACCGATCCGTTTATTATTTTCTTATTAAATAATACTCGGGTCAGGCCGAGATGTTTCAGGTGCTTCTGCTTGACTCCTCATCTGGGATTATTATCTTGACTTTTGGCTAACTACTTAGATTAGTAGTTTTTGGTTGTATACATTTGAGATATAGACTCCTTGATGTATACATATTCTTTTGTCTAGCACTTGTAACTATTCTTTTGTGATATTGTGGATCTTGTTTGACTACTACTAAGATATACATTTTTATGTGTTATATTCATATCTTTTTCCGCCTTTGTGATATGGATATCTGTGACTGATTTGTGTTATGTTTATTTCTATATTTGTTTCCGAAGATTATATAGCCACTGTGTAGTAGCTTTGAGTTTGTATCGGTATGTCGGATTTCCTCTTAAGTTGAAATGCATGTTATACAATCTGACATATCAATGCTCGCACAAAGCAATTACACGGATGGTCTCTCCTCTATGGCCTTATTCTCCATGCTAGTTGACGGCATTACCCCGTAGTGTCCTTGGCTAGCATGGATATAGAGGTAGGGCGTCACATCTACTACAAAGATTTGCAATTTAAATTGTTGCTTTCACTCATTGTCATTTTTCTCAAAAGCTCTTTTAATAATCTCAATTCTGACAAATAATCACCTTTATAAAATATCTATAAAATCATCAAAACATTTAATATTCAATTTTTTTTTATTTTTTTAAACAATTACTATGTTATTAAACATTTATGCAATACTCAACCAAACAAACATTTATTAAAAATAAACTAGTAAATGTGCTCAGCGAAAACAGTCCTACTGTTTCCGCTGCGCTTCTGACACTAATGGATCGGGACACATGATTTAAATCTAAGCCATCTAAGGTCTAATTTCTACTATTTTATAAATATCTTTTTTTTAGAAAAAGTGACATTTAAAATCATATATTATTTTCAAAACATATTATCTACCCCCATGGACACGAAAAGATTAAAGGCACGATTAAGGATAATGACGATTGGGGACTATGTTAACACTTGAATTATACTTCATTGTGCTGTAATACATGTTCTGTTTTGTGTTTATCACATCTTGTTCTGAACTCAGCTCTGAAACCAACTTGTGATGTCCACCCCGAGACCCACACTAACAAGGAGTATTACTAGGAAACACTACCTGTAACGACCCATAAATTTGAGTATTTAAATTTTTTATTAATTGATCTTAAATACTGAAGAGTAAATTTTTTATAAATTTAATAACTTGAATTTATAATATAAAAAATTATTGGATAATTTAACTGTTTAATCTTATAATTGAAATTTAGGTAAACAACTGAATCTTGAGTTCTATGCTAGATAAAAATAAATTCAAAGCTTATTTAATTTCTACTTACAAGAATGAAGGTAAATAAAATTATAAATTGAATATAAAAGTGATTCACTCGATTTTTTATAATAACTCGTTTAAACTAACGAGTAAAAAAATAGCGATCCGTGATACGATCTCGGATTTCGACGAAATCAGTTTCATCGGATTCAAATTTCGTAGCATTTAGGGTTATCGTTTGGCCGCAGGGTAAAGAAATGCATTGAATCAAATATCAAAAACTTAATATAATAATTGGGTCCAAAATGTTGTCTTCTTCATATGATCGAATTAGGTCTCGAAACTTGTTCCATTGTGTTCAAAATAGGGGTATGACATATGAACGCCTAGTGGCACGCCTCGATAGGGGTTCGAAATTTTAAACTACTTAAGTCGAGATATTTTCGAATTTGATTTATATATATATATATATATATATATATTAAGTCAATCGCAGCTGTATTCTATCCAATCAGATGTGATCGTTCTTTCTACAATACACTTCCCTCTTTTCTCGTTTAAAAATCACAGCGTACAACACAAAAGAAAGAAAATGGAAATGGAAACTTCAAAAAAATTATCTCTCTTGATATACAAAACAACAAAAATATGAAACCAATTTTAAAAATCCTATTTTGCCTAGAGATTCTTGCTGGTATAGGTTATAGGGGGTTCGACTGCCGTTGGGGGAGTTCGTGGTTGATGGCTGAACTAGTGTTTGGGATAATCGCTGATTTGATAGACACTGTGGAGATTCGAGGTTGGAACCGTGTTCATGGTAGTGAGGCGCACCTGGGACGACCGTAGGTGGCATGCAGTGGTACGAGGTGGTTCATGACATGATGTTGGTCAAACGGCCTAGGTAGTGTCACGTTTCGGTTTAGAGGTGTGGGCGAGGTATGGAGGTGATGGTCGGGACGAGCGGCTGAAGGGAGATTCGACGGTGGAGTCATTTCAAAGGATTGTTGAGTGTGGAGGCTCTTTGTGCGTGCAGGCATAAGTTTGGTCGTGGATTACTATATGTGGATGTACGTGGAGAAGAAACTCTTTGG
This sequence comes from Allium cepa, assembly GCA_030765085.1. NCBI lineage: Eukaryota > Viridiplantae > Streptophyta > Magnoliopsida > Asparagales > Amaryllidaceae > Allium > Allium cepa. The sequence continues at coordinate 941,967,620 of CM060941.1, forward strand.
GGAAGAAGGAGTCTTTGTGGGCCGGGTTTCTTTTCATTTGGGTATGGGCTTTGTAATAAGTAATTAGAATTTAATTTAATTTTAATTGATCGATCAATATAAAAATTGTATAACTCCTGCATGCGAGGTCAGATTTGGACGAGACATTTTGTGTTGCGATTGTGATGATAAGAGCTTTGCAATGAAACTAGTTTGGATAGATTTGAAGACTATTGAAATTTAAGCTAAAAATCGGACATTGTTCGATTTTAGTTCCAAACCGGAACACCTCGGCGACAACAAAAATCAAGGTTAGTGTTTTATAACGCTTACAAGTACTAGAATATTTTTACGCTAGTTAAATTCAAAATTATGAAGTGATATGAATTTATTGATTGTTGTTTTATAAATCATCATCTAAATTGTCATTTGAATTAACTGTTAGAAATAAAATTTGACAGTAAAATTTGAAATTAGAACTGAATTGCTTGTAAAATACCCGATGGTAATAACTATGAAATTGTTGTGAATTATGTTGTCTATTTCTATGATTTCTTGTGCTGAGTGCCAACTGATTAATATTTGGATGATTGGATGTTTATTTATTTTATATATATATATATATCATGTTATTACCTGGTAAATTATTTACAGTATATAAAATAGTAAATTGAATTATTTCGAACAAATTAAGAAATAGGTTGAAATGATATATACCTATAACATTTATTTTGGACTGAAATGATATATATCCATCCCTAAAATTAAATTGAAATAACTGATCACTTGGCCATAGGATAGAAAACAATATACGGACACCGTATTGGTTAAATGAAACAATTTTGCAATTTTAAATTTGAAAGTATTTAAATGATTTAGATTTAAAAAATAAAATAAAATTTTTAGAAATCAAATTATTTTTGAAATTGGGATCTAAATGTTGAAATTAAATTTTGTAATGGAAATTGCTTAAATAATCGAAGTAAATTTTGAAGTTATATTAGAAATACGATTTAAATTTTGAAAATTGATTTGTTTCGAAAGGATTTGAATTTCAGGCGAACTTGGAATATTGCTAAATAAAAGTGATATAAAACGATATTTCGAAATTGAGCTCGGAATTGATTTATATTTGAAGATTAGGACTTTAAACCTAATATTGAAGGTTAATCCGGTTTAAGTGTTTTGAATCAATATTTTGAAAATCGATCTTGAAATCAATATAAAATGAAATTGAATTAACTGGATTTGGAAGTGGAATTGAATTGATTTGAAATCGAAGTTGAAATTGGTTTGAATTGAAATCGAAACTGAATCGATTGAATGGAAATTGGAATTGATTCGAATTGAGAAGTTAGAATTGAATTGGTTTGACTTTGAAGCTATTTTCAAATAAATTATTTATAAATAAAACTATTTAAAATCTGTCCTCTTCAATATACAAATTATTTTGATTTTGCAAATTATTTTGCTTTATAAACCATTTTAATACTCAAACTATTTTCTATTAAACTATTTTAACCATTTAAATTAATTCTAACTATTTAAACTGTTTTTAACTATTTTAATCGATTAAACTATTTTTAACTATTTTAATTATTTAAACTCTTTTAAAACTTTTGAAACTATTTTTATAAAATTCAAACTGGTTAAGAGTGGAAGGTTTAGCTTTAAATCATGGATTTAAAAACGAATAGGGTTGAATGAAGTTATAACCCAAAATGTAGGTTTGAAACAATTTTGGAATCGAAATCGAGATACTAAGGCAAAAACGATTTTGAACTGAAATAGTATATTTTGAGTAAATATTATGAGTTCGAAATGGATTTGATTTTGAAGCGAAAATGATATTTTGATATCAAGTATGAACTGCTTTTAAAATGTAAAAGTACCAACCTTTGTGTAAAATGACGTATGGTTGTTAAAGAAACTGGGGCCGGATAGGGGCATACTCTCCGTCGACACCGAAACCACTTTAACAACTGTGTACATGGATTGATGATCCAAAACAAAGTGGTTGAATTTGGCATCTTTGTTGGATTTTAAGAAAGAGAACGATGGTGGATTAGCCTGGCACTTGTGCCCATTTGAAATGACTAAAACGGGAGCTGTACCGGCCAAGTGGGTTTGCTACCCCGAGTCGACGCACTTCTTCGTATTACCATCATTTACATTGCGATTGATTGGTGCATGCTGAATATGCTGGTATATGATTTTTGTTTGATGAGAATAAACATATATATATATATATATATATATATATATATTCATTTAAATATATTTGTTAGTGTACTATTTAATTTTCACCTAATTAAATAAATATTTGCTGAATAAAATAAATAACACAGAATTTATATTCAAATAGATATTTTATTCAAACCAATATTTTATTACAATTTTGAATAGCACAAATTTAAGCTCTCACGACATATATACATTTTTCAATTACAATACAATTTCAACTACATTACAATTTTCACTTTACATTATCCACCTTACTACATATCACTCATTCACTTGTATTTTATCTTTGACTTTGTTCCAACCTGAATCCAGCTTCTAAGTTTTCTGCAAAATAAACACTGACGCGGCAAAATTGAAAAAGAAATATTCTTACAGTGTAAAATAAAATGTGTATTATGAAAATATTATTTGTCTTAGTTATTTGGGTTGTTTGTCATCATTTATTTTGAATTCATCATACATGAACAACTTGTGATATGCACAGTGTATCACTGTACACGCCACAAGGCCGTGCATACCAATGTACACCTGCTTGTTAAAATCACAAGGACAGGTGAGCACGAGATTAAACCCAAGCCATAAGCTAGATTCAACTCAGGTGTATGCATACAACACCTAAAATATACACATGAGAGAAAACAAGTATGGCTCGAACAACACAAAACTGAAGTGGCTACAGTTCAAGACCACAAAAACAACACGAAACCACTTGAATAACAAACCAATGGGTCAAGACAACTAAAATAACTCGACCAGTCCAATATCAACAATGAACCAATATAAAAAGTGGGGAAAAACACATAAAGGAGGCAAACAAGTATACATATGTAAAGATATCAAGTGAAGGTCACACAAGCTTAAATTTATATAAGTGCAAACTGCAACAGTCAATGGTTCAAATGACAAACAACCTATACATATATGCAACCAATTTGGATATAAAAATACACACTTGAACCAGACACAATGAACAGAGGTGGCAACATGCAAACAAATGTACGCATGACTCAAGACTACAAGTACTAAAGGCAACAATAATGTGTACATGTAAACTAGAGAATTCAACCAAGTGAAATATCCAAGAGAAAAACAATGAAGCATGGTCAGATTTCAAACTAGACTCAGTTCAACATACAATAGTGATGAACCAGACCATCAACCAAAATGCAGACAAGTTCCAAAATCAAGATGAAGTTCAAGTGAAACCAAAATGCACATGTCAACAGTTGTAACTTCAAACTATATGGTGCAACAAACTTACATGTATACATACACACACACATATGCATACACACATGTATGTGTGTATATATATATTAACATGAATGCAATGATCAAAAGCCTCAACATCAAATAGCAACAAACAAATATGCAGTGCACAGCATTTCAGTGCAGATTGCAAAGACAATAGTGATGCACATACATATAAACAATGTTATATACACATGTGTGTGTGTCTATATATATATATATATACACACACACACACACAGTTCAGAAAGCATCACACCAAACGCAAGTCCAAAAACAGCAACTAGCACATGTATATACACAATGCAGACTCAAGGAAATATGCATCTGAATACAAGTGCGGATTTCAACATTTCAAACTACAAGATCAAATACAAATATGTGGAACAAAACCAAGTGCAAACTCAATTAAAACAAGGAAGCAGTAATATATGTCAATGGTCAAATTCAATGTCGTAGGAATTTCTATCTGACAATATTAGATTTTAAATAAAAAAGTCAAAGCGGTGGTGGCAAGGTGATAATAGGAATCGATCAAGTCAGAGTCAAAACCATGAAATAACAAAAAATGAAAGAGTCTGGATTATCATTTCAAATGGCTGAAGTCAAAGCAGAAAAGAACGGAACCAAACCAAAGCAAACTCAAGCCATGGTAATCAAGCAAAGGACGACAGAAAAATATTCGAAATTCAACCAGTCGGGATTAATCAAATGCACTCAAGCAAAATCGAATGGCAGAGAAAAATTATCAGACGAATTCAAGTGAATGATAATTTAGGGAATTAAACCCTATAAATACCATTAACATCATCGGCCTACAGTGCATTCGAGTTCAAGCAAAATAGAGAGCAACAAATCATTAAACTCGAATCAAAGTCGAGAATTACCAATAATCAATAAAAGCCATTCACGTACCGATTCACGCATCATTCAAACTCGACAATTTAAAGTAGTCGAAGCTAAGCAAAGAACAAAGATCGAATGATCATCAAACTGAATTAAAGTTCGACGGTAAGATCGATCAACGACTAAGCGGCGACTTCAAAGAAAAACAAAGCCCTAAAATTTTGAAAGAGGAACGAAGTATAGAATGAAAGCAAAAGGAATTGGCCGATAATATAAAAAGAAAAGGGGACACTTTCATTATCATTGTTTTATTTTGGGCTGGTTTAAATATATTGTTTTGGGCTTTTAATTTTTAAATTAGGGTTTTTTATTTTGAGTTGTTGTTTATTTGTAATTTCTTTTTAAAATTTTGTAATTTTTTAGTCGTGTGACTAGGGACGAACTACGGTGGTGTAGTTTGAGAATTCGCAACTCACTGGCAGGTGTCGTGAATTTATGTGTGTCAACGTCTGACTGCTTAATTTCTAGTAGAAACCTTGGGGACAACATGTAGGCATGGTTTTTGCCGAAGCTGGGTAAATCTGTGGTGTTCTATTTCTGCTTTTATTATTCTGTTGTTATCCGTGCTGCAATTATTTTATATATTTCTGCATTAAATTGTTATAATTATTAGTATCACCCTATTCACCCCCTTTTGGGTGAAATCGATCGTACAGGTGATATTAGAGCTAGGAACATAAGTCAATTTTTGTTTTAAAATTTTGATTTTTCAACAACAAATTATTATTTTAAAATTTTGATTTTTTTAAATGGCTTTTTTTAATAATGCTTTTGCTGAGGGTCAGTCCATAGTTATACCACCTATGTTCAATGGTGAATTTGCTTACTTGAAAAATAGAATGAAATTTTTCTAAAAACCATTTATGCTTGGAATATTGTTGAGACAGGTTATAGGATACCAACTATAGTGATAGATAATCAGGAAATGGATAAACCGATGGATCAATGGACAGATCTAGGAAATAAACTACAGAATGCTAATGCTAAAGCTATGAATTCTACTATATGTTCATTGGATCAAATTGAATTTAATCGAGTCTCACATTGTGTGCAGGAAATGTAGCACACACTTGAAGTGACTCATGAAGGAACATCTCAAATCAAAGAATCTAGCCTTGCCATGCTTAGTAGCGAATATGAGAACTTCACAATAGCCAAGGATAAAAATGTCAAAGAGATGTATGGACGACTTTCCAATCTCGTATACAAATCAAAAGCTCTTGGAAAATCATACACGGAGTTGGAAATAGTTCGAAAAATCCTCAAAGTCCTTCCACGGAATTTTGAAGCAAAACTTAGCCATTTATGAATCAAATTTTTTAAACAAATCAAAGTTGAAGAACTCATCGGAAATATCACCACTTAAGAGGTAGAAATGAAATTCAAGGAAGAACAAGAAGGAGGTGTTACTCGAAAGAAATCAATATCTCTTAACGGAACAATGGAAGATGATGATGATGATGGAGCAGCTGAGCTAGCTCTACTAATAAAGGGATTCAAAAGGTGGAACCGCAAATACGGAAATCCATCTCTAAATCAACAATCGAAAAGCAGAATAGTCAAAGTACTAGACAACTCAGAAGATCAGGAGATCATATGTCACAAGTGCAATAAACTCGGTCATATCAAGCTCAATTGTCCTCAGAATCGATTCAGCCAAGGAAGTAAATAGAAAAGGAGAAGTTTTGAAGCCACTTGGGATGAAATTAACAAAGTTGATAAAAGCACTGGCAGTGAGAGTAAAAAGAAAATCTATGCCTTTAAGGAGAAACAACTGACAGTGATGGTGATGAACCAAGCTAGGTATCAAAACTTACTCATTCGGAATTACCTATATATTTTCACGAAGTAAATGGCTATTTTGAAAGGCTTAAGGAGAAATATGCTAAAATTAAATCACAAAGAGACTCTGGTAGAATTAAATAAACAACTTGACCAATTAGTAAAAAAAACTATCGAAATAAAAGCCCAAAGTGTGACAAAAATCCATCATTTGAAAAAGAGATTAAAAATCAAAAATTAAAATAAAATCATTGAAAATGAAATTCTGATTTTGAAAGAAAGTAAAAACACGAGGAGAGAAAATCCTATTAGAAAGTGCAGTCAATTATTGAATGAAAATGAATCTCTCAAAACACAAGTCCAACAATTGTCTACAACTTTAGGAAAATTTTCCAAAGGAGAAAGATCGTTAAATATGCTATTATGGAAACAAACTGTTAATACTTTTAGACAAGGACTTGGATATAATCAATCTGAACTTGTTAGAAGCAAAATTAATCAAGTCAAATCTGAGTGCACAATTTGTAAAAAAATTGGACACAATCAAAACAATTGTTGTTATAGACCCTTAAACTTGAAAACAATACCAATTTGGGTTCCAATGGCACAAATATAAAATCCCTTAAAGTCAAACAAATCTGGATGCCAAAAGGAACATATATAAGTAGTCTTGGGTGTACAGAAACATATTTTTCAAAATTTAATATCACTAACAACCATGGACCTACAAAAATAAATAGGTCACAAAAATCTTTTCTCGTGTAGGTGTGGTGGCAGGCTAAGAAACAACAACAGTGTTACTTGGATTCTGGCTATTCCAGCCACACAATGGACGACAAATCAAAGTTCATTAGCCTAGTACAAAAGTGGTAGAGTCACAATGGGTAACAACGAAAAATTATCGTAAAGGTAAAATAGTTAACGGTACAGTTATCTTGAACGATATATTAAATGTGAAAATCTGCACCATAATATGATTTAATTCGGCCATTTAGGTGATAAAGAAATGAATGTTGATTATGATTCTAATTTATGCAAAATTATTGGCCAATTAACTTTTTATGCCGAGAACACTATAAGTACCTCTAAATTCTTTGAACTATTTCATATAGATTTGCTTGGACTAACTATATTGCAAAGTTAGATGAAAAGAGATGTTTTGTATTGATTGATGATTACTCTAGGTACATGCGGATATATTTGTTTTACTGATTCTAGATCTGTCATTATGTTCACTGTTTTCTTATTTGCACTATTTCAACACAAATTTAAAAGAATTTCATTTTAAAAGCTGTTAAAAAAGAATTTAAGGTATTTTTTGCAACTTCACGGTCTGGTCTATAACATCCAACTAACGATAATCTTGAGTCTAAGAGAAATTCATATGCAGATTACACTGGTAATCTAATTGATAGAAAAATTATTAGTGGAACGTGTTTTATGAAGAGACATTCATTAATTGCATCATATTTTCAAAGAAAATATCTACATATTTTTCGTTTCAACTGATTTACAATTAGCAGACATTTTTCTTATAAAACCCTTTCCAGAAAATAGTTTTTGTTGACCTTGTTCAAGGTTAGCCATTTAATAAAATTTGATTTTATAATTATTTTGGGATTTGATTTTAAATGACTACATTAACTAATCTGCCTCCTTACTGATTATCAAAAAGATAAATAGTGATTGAAAAAGTGAAGAGTGTTGATATTAATCATATATTATAACTTGAGAACGTATATTAAGTAAATTTCCTTAAAATTTTAAACAAGATTTATAATAATCTTGTTTGGTAAAAATTACTTGACCATCTCTATTTCTATCATATTTCTAACGACCATCACTCATCATAATCCAATGTAGTATGTCAAAATATGGTAGTTTTAACAGGAAATTATTCATTTTTATTTTTTTTATTTTTTAATAAAAACATCACAAGTATTCACTCTCATTTAAAAGTCCTCACGGTTATGCAAGAGTGAATTACTTGGAATATTTGTTTATGTGCTTTCATGCTCATTTAAAAGTCCTCATGGTTATGCATGTACGGAACACATATCAAAGTTGATTATTAAATAGACAAGTTGATTCTAATCTCATTTAAAAGTCCTCACGGTTATGCATGGTTAGAAGATGCTTGAATTCATTTTTTATTTTTCTTAAAATTTAGGAATACTACTAATCTCATTTAAAAGTCCTAACGGCTATGCATGGTTAGTAGATATTCAAATTCTTGATATAAATATACCACAAATAGACACAGCTATATGGTTTTATATGCTGACATCATCCCTATTATTCTATAGTGGAAAAAGAATCAAACATATTATTTATGATTTTTGTTTGATTTTTTATTGAAATTTAATATTTATACTCGATTAGGTATTAATGTTGTATTATATCTATCACTTTATCTCTATTTTTCTAACACTATTACTCTTTTGCTGATAACAAAATGGGGAGAGAAAAGTTAAGATTTTGGCAGAATAAAGGTCAAATATTTTATTTTTTATTTTTCATCTGCATTTAGGCACATTTTCGTATTTTTATTTATTTTCATGCATATATGAAGGGGGGGCTTTGTTGTAGAGAGGGAGCATTCAAATAGGGGAAGCAAAGTGAATGATCAAATACATTTAATAAATTCAAAATCTTAAATATATGTTTGTTATCATCAAAAGAGGGAGAATGTTGAATATGCTACTATATGATTTTTGTTCGATGATAATAAACATATATATATATATATATATATTCATTTAAATGTATTTGGTATTGTAATATTTTATTTTCATATAATTAAATAATTATTTGTGGAATGAAATAAATAACACAGAATTTAAATTCAAACGGATATTTTGTTCAAAAAATATTTTATTACAATTTTGAATAGTATAAATTTGAGCTCTCACTACATATATATACATTTTTCAATTACATTACAATTTCGATTACATCACAAATTTCACTCAACATTGTTCACCTCACTACATATCACTCATTCACTCGTATTTTATCTTCGACTTTACTTCAGCCTGAATCCAGCATCAGAGTTATCTGCAAAATAAACACTAACGCAGTAAAACTAAAAAAGAAACATTCTTGCAGTGTAAAATAAAATGTTTATTTTGAAAATATTATTTACCTCGGTTATTTGGGTTGTTCGTCATCATTTATTTTGAATTTATCATACACGAACAACTTATGACATGCATAGTGCATCATTGTACATGCCACAAGGTCGTGTACACCGATGTACACTTGCTTGTTAAACTCACAGGGATATGTGAACACAAGGTCAAACCCAAGCCATAAGCTGGATTCAACTCAAGTGCATGCAATACAACATATAACACCTCAAATATACACATGAGAGCAAACAAGTATGGCTCTAACAATACAAAACTGAAGTGGCTACAGTTCAAGTCCACAACAATACAATGAAACCACTTGAATAACAAATCAATGGGTCAAGACAACTAAAAAAACTCGACCAGTCCAAAATCAATAATGAACAAATACAAAATGTGGTGAATAGCTCATAAAGGAGGCAAACAAGTATACATATGTAAAGATATCAAGTGAAGGCCACGCAAGCTCAACTTTATACAAGTGCAAACTGCAACAGTCAATGGTTCAAATGACAAACAACATATACATATATGCAACCAAGTTGGACATAAAAATACACACTTGAACCAGACATAACCCAATAGAGGTGGCAACATGCAAACAAATGTACACATGACTCAAGACTACAAATACCAAAGGCAACAACAAAGTGTACAGGTAAACCAGAGAATTCAACCAAGTGAAGTCTCCAAGAAAAAAACAATTAAGCATGGTCAGGTTTCAAACCAGACTCGATTCAACATACAACAATGATAAACTAGACCATCAACCAAAATGCAGACAAGTTCCAAAATAAAGATGAAGTTCAAGTGAAACCAAAATGCACATGTCAACAGTTGTAACTTCAATCTACATGGTGCAACAAACATACATACATGCATATACACACACATACACACACATGTATACATACACACACACACACACACACACACACACACACACATATATATATATATATGAACATGAATCCAATGACCAAAATCCTTGGCATCAAATAGCAACAAATAAATATGCGGTGCACAGCATCAGAATGCAAAGACAACAATGATGCACATACATATATACAGTGTTATATACATATGTATATTATATACATATGTATACATATATATTTTTATACATGTATATAATTCAGAAAGCACCGCACCAAATGCAAGACCAAAATCAGCAACTAGCACATGTATATACACAGTGCAGATTCAAGGAAATATGCAACTAAATACAAGTGTAGATTTCAACATTTCAGACTACAAGATCAAATACAAGTATGTGGAACAAAACCAAGTGCAAACTCAATTGAAACAAGGAACCAGTAATATACGTCAATGATCAAAGTCAATGTCGTAGGAATTTCTATCTGACAATATCATATTTTAAATAACAAAGTCAAAGCCGTGGTGGCCAAGGTGATAATAAGAATCGATCAAGTCGGAGTCAAAACTAGGAAATAACAAAAATCGAAAGAGTCCAGATTATCATTTCAAACGGCCGAAGTCAAAGCATAAAAGAACGGAACCAAAACCAAAGCAAACTCAAGCCGTGGTAATCAAGCAAAGGTCATTAGAAAAATATTCGAAATTCGACCAGTTAGGATTAATCATATGCACTCAAGCAAAATCGAACGGTACAGAAAAATTATCAGACGAATTCAAGCAAACGATAATTTAGGGAACTAAACCCTATAAATACCATTAACATCATCGGCCTACAAAGCATTCGAGTTCACCAATACAGAGAGCAATAAATCCTTAAACTTGAATCAAAGCCGACAATAATCAATAATCAATAAAAGGCATTCACATACCGATTCACGCATCATTCAAACTCGACAATTTGAAGCAGCTGAAGCTAAGCAAAGAACAAAGATCGAAGAAGCATCAAACAAAATTAAGGTTTAATAGTAAGATCGATCAACGACCAAGCGACGGCTTCAAAGAAAAACGAAGCCCTAAAAGTTTAAAAGAGGAATGAAGTACATAACGAAAACAAAAGGAATTGGCCGATAATATAAAAAGAAAAGGGGACACATTCATTATCATTGTTTTATTTTGGGCTGGTTTAAAAAATTGTTTTGGGCTTTTAATTTTTAAATTAGGGTTTTGTGTTCTGAGTTGTTATTTATTTGTAATTTCTTTCTAAAATTTTGTAATTCTCTAGTCGTGTGACTAAGGGCGAACCACGGTGGTGTAGTTCGAGAATTCGCAACTCAGTGGCTGAGATGTGGTGGAGTTTTGAGCGTAGAGTTAGATTGGTCGGTAGCGGGTGTCGTGAGTTTATGTGTGTAAGCGTTTGACTAATTAATTTCTAGTAGAAACCTTGGGGGCGGTACATAGGCAGGGTTTTGCCGAAACTGGGTAAATCTGTGTTGTTCTATTTCTTCTTTTATTATTCTATTGTTATCTATGCTGCAATTATTTTATATATTTCTGCATTAAATTTTTATAATTATTAGTATCACCCTATTCACCCCCCTCTAGGGTGAAATCGATCCTACAAGTGGTATCAGGCTAGGAACATAAGTCGATTTTTGTTTTAAAAATTTTGATTTTTCAAAAAAATTATTGTTTTAAAATTTTGATTTTTTAAATGGCTTCTTTTTACAATGCTTTTGCTGAGGGTCAGTCCATAGTTAGACCAGCTATGTTTAATGGTGAATATGCTTAATGGAAAATAGAATGAAATTTTTACTGAAAACCATTGATGCTTGAAATATTGTTGAGACAAGTTATAGGATACCAACTATAGTGATAGATAATTACGAAATTTATAAACCGGTGGATCAACGACAAATGTAGAAAATAAACTGTAGAATGCTATTGCTAAAGCTATGAATTCTATTATATGTTCATTGGATCAAATTGAATTTAATTGTGTCTCGCATTGTTTAACTGCGCAGGAAATCTGGCACACACTTGAAGTGACTTACGAAGGAACATCTCAAGTCAAAGAATCTCGCCTTGCCATGCTTAGTAGCAAATACGAGAACTTCACAATAGCCGAGGATGAAAATGTCAAAGACATGTATGGACGGCTTTCCAATCTCATATACAAATCAAAAGCTATTGGAAAATCATACACGGAGTTGGAAATAATCTGAAAAATCCCTAGAGTCCTTCCATGGAATTTTGAAGCAAAAGTTAGCTATTCATGAATCAAAGATTTGAACAAATCAAAGTTGAAGAACTCATCGGAAATCTCACCACTTATGTGCTAGAAATGAAATTCAAGGAACAACGAGAAGGAGGTGATACTCGAAAGAAATCAATAGCTCTTAAAGGAACAATGGTAGACGAAGATGATGATGATGGAGCAGCTGAGTTGGCGCTACTAATAAAGAGATTCAAAAAGTGGAACCGCAAATACGGAAATCCAACTCTAAATCAACAATTGAAATGCAGAATAGTCAAAGTACTAAACAACTCAAAAGAGCAGAAGATCATATGTCACAAGTGCAATAAACTCGGTCATATCAAGCTCAACTGTCTTCAGAATCGATTCAGCCGAGAAAGGGAACAGAAAAGGAGAAGTTTAGCAGCCACTTGGGATGAAACAGATAAAGTTGATAAAAGCACTGGCAATGAGAGTGAAAAAGAAAATCTGTGCCTTCAAGGAGAAACAACTGACTGTGATGATGACGAACCAAAGCGAGGTATCAAAGCTTACTCATTCGAAATTACTTACATATTTTCATGAAGTAAATGACTGTTTTGAAAGACTTAGGGAGAAATACACTAAAATTGAATCACAAAGAGATAATCTGATATAATCAAATAAACAACTTAACCAATTAGTAAAAAACTATCGAAATAAAAGCCCTAAGTGTGACAAGTGTCCATCATTTGAAGAAGATATTAAAAAATCAGAAATTAAAATAAAATCATTTGAAGATGAAATTCGGATTTTGAAGGAAAGCGAAAACACGAGAAGAGAAAATTCTATTAAAAAGTGCACTCAATTATTTAATGAAAATGAATCTCTCAAAATACAAGTCCAACAATTGTCTACAACTTTAGGAAAAATTTCCAAAGGAGAACTGTTAATACTGTTAGGAAAGGACTTAGATATAATCAATCTGAACTTGTTAGAAGCAAAATTAATCAAGTCAAATCGTGCACAATTTGTAGAAAAATTGGACATAGTCAAAACAATTGTTGGTATAGACCTAAAAACTTGAAAACCATACTAATTTGGTTTCCAAAAGGCACAAATATAAAATCCCTTAAAGTCAAACAAATCTGAATGCCAAAAGGAATAAATATAAATAGTCTTGGGTCTACACAAACATATTTTTCAAAATCTTTTACCACTAACAACCATGGACCTATAAAAACAAATAGGTCGTAAAAATCTTTTCTCGTGTAGGTGTAGTTGCAGGCTAAGAAACAACAACAATGTTGCCCAGATTCTGGCTATTCCAGGCACACAACGGGCAATAAATCAAAGTTCCTTAGCCTAGTACAAAGGTGGCAGAGTCACAATAGGTAACAAAGAAAAAATATCGTGAAGGTAAAATAGTTAACGTTACATTTATCTTGAACGATATATTAAATGTAAAAATTTGCATCATAATCTGATTTAATTTAGCCATTTAGGTGATAAAGAAATGAATGCTGATTATGATTCTAATTTATGCATAATTGTTGGCCAATTATCCTTTTATGCCGAGAACATTATAAGTACCTCTAGAGTCTTTGAACTATTTCATATAGATTTGCTTGGACTAACTATATTGCAAAGTTAGGTGAAAAGAGATGTTGTTTTGTATTGGTTGATGATTACTCTAAGTACACGTGGATATATTTGTTTTACTGATTCTAGATCTGTCATTATGTTCAATGTTTGCTTATTTGCATGGTTTCAATACAAATTCTAAAGAATTTCATTTTAAAAACTGTTAAAAATATTTTAAGGTATTTGTTGCAACTTCATGGTCTGGTCTATAACATCCAACTAATGATAATCTTGAGCCTAAGAGAAATTCAAATGCAGATTACACTGGTAATCTAATTGATAGAAAAATTACTAGTGGAACGTGTTTTATGAAGAGACATTCATTCATTGCATCACATTTTCAAAGAAAATATTTGCATATTTTTCATTTCAACTGATTTTCAACTAGCAGACATTTTTCTTATAAATCCATTCTAGAAAATAGTTTTTGTTGAGCTTGTTACAGATTAGTCATTTTACAAAATTTAATTTTATAGTTATTTTTGGATTTGATTTTAAATGACTACATTAACTAATCTGACTCCCTGCTAATTATCGAAAAGATAAATAGTGATTGAAAAAGTGATGAGTGTTGATATTAATCATATATTATAACTTGGGAAAATATATTTAGTAAATTTCTTTAAAAATTTAAACAAGATTTATAATAACTCTTGTTTGGTAAAAATTTCATGACCATATCTATTTCTATCATATTTCTAATGACCATCACTCATCAAAATCCAATATAGTATGTCAAAATGTGGTAGTTTTAACAGGAAATTATTCATTTTTATTTTATTTATTTTTTGATAAAAAATCCAAAGTATTCACTCTCAGTTAAAAGTCTTCATGTTTATGCATGGGTGAATTACTTAGAATATTTGTTTATGTGCTTTCCTGCTCATTTAAAAGTCCTCATGGTTATGCATATATGGAACATACATCAAAATTGATTGTTAAATAGACAAGTTGATTCTAATCCAATTTAAAAGTGTTTACTGTAATGCGTGGTTAGAAGATGTGTAACGACCCGATATTTTCAACATTCGCATCCGTACATGTCGGACTTGAATTGTTCAAAATACCGCATTGTAAATAAAATTTGGCAAATCTCAGAATATACAGTAAATAAGTAATCACAGAAACAGAATCAGAATACTCACAGCGGAATTTAAAAATATACTTGGTGGTATGAAGCCACTATCAATAGTCTCAAAATAAGTATAAAGTACATAGTCTTAAACCAAATATAGTTTGAAATCTCCACAGAAAATCTCAATATTAGGTTGTCTTGATTACAAAGCCTAATAAGAACTGAACAGAAACTTGACGGCAGCTTGAAAAGAGATGATCAGCAGAAGTCCAAGCTCCAGAGGTGAAGTCTGAACTAAAACTCAGGCTGACCCGAGCGTAAAATAAAACATAAAAACTCGAGTCAGGACATACATACTTATACAATCTAAGCTAATTCAAGTGTACTGTAATATAAAACAGGTAACTTAAAGGATGCTTTGGACCGCCCATCCTCTAAGGATCCGTTAAACTATTTACTATGTACTAATAATTTCGCTAGTATAATAGTGTCTATATTAAAATAAACTTACTTTTAAATAGCATTAAGGGGTTACCCATATATCCCTTAACACGTAATAGTCCCAGTAGTCCATCCAATATCATAGTCCCTCCTGATCGGGAAGCCACCGGAGGAAACCACACGGGCTACGGGAGAAAACCAAACTCGTACAAGGCTCGCTATGGTAGGTGACACGGCACAACTAGGCAATGCCAGGGTAGATATACCAATTACGCTTCCGGACCAGTGGTAACGCGCAGCTGCTACTACCGCCCACCTCGAACAACGCTCCCGAATCAAAGGTGCGCACCAAACAATCACAAAAGTAATAGAATGGCATACGAAGAAGTGTGTCCGATAAGAGGAGCTACCTCCTTAGCCCGTCAATCGCACCTGTTTTAGCCACCTTATGCCAACTCACGGGAGTTGGGTCCACGTACATACCTCAATTGAACGTCACCACCATCCTACTTCATTCAGGAATCTCCACCGCGTACATGGTTGTCAAAGTGGTTTTCGGTAACGACAGAGAGTATGCTCATATCTGATCCCGGTCTCTTTGCCAACCAATCGTTATTATTATCCGTGGTTATAAATTTCAGAAATAGTTTATATTTAAATCAAAATACTTTATTTTAACTTTCAAAACTGAAGTTATTATATTTTCAAATCAAATATTCAAAAATCTCATTTCAGCCAACGGCAACACTTAACAAGTGCTATTGTAGCCATTTTATTTATTCGAGTTTAGTTTAAATTTCACAACCACAGCACTTACCAAGTACTGCAGTAGCCTTTAATTAATTTTAGCCTTTAGTTCATTTGCATCAACTATGGCACTTACAAAGTGTGGTAATATCCCTTACAACAGTATTTAAGTAAATTAAATTTTTGACTTAATATAAATTTATCAATAATTAAACTTAAATTTAACCAATTTAACTTATAAAATCATATTTCCACTTTTAAAATAGTCATTTAAATTTCTCAAAATTTATGATTTATATAAGGTAAATTTCACAAATAAATATCAACTTCTTAAGGCTTCACTTATTAAAGTCAAATCAAATTGTCTATTCTTTGCATTCAAAATTTACTTAATAATTAAATTTGATTTATTATTCCAAAACATAACAATTTTTCAATTCATTCCTTAATTTACCCATTTTCTTAAACTAAACTCTATTTCTCCTAAGTTTAGTTATATTCAAATTTTTATCTTATGTATTTATTTTATTAGCCATTTAATATAAAAAAATTAAATAACACCTTATTTATCCATTTAAATTCAATTACATCAAATGTATTATACCTTATTTACTTAACTTGAATTTCATTCCTTTACAAAAATCAATTTCCAAAACAAATTTATATTCCACATTCCAACTTACCCATTTATTTCTTTATATATAATAACTTGTACAAATCATTAAAAATCATTTTAATTCAATTTAAATCAAAATAATACTATACCAATTTAAATTACTTAAATTTTTCCAGAAATATATATATATATATATATATATATATATATATATAACCACGGGTCTGTATAATGTTTTCTACCTAGGTCAAGTGGTACGGATAATATATCATTTCAATCCGTAGTTTACAAAGAAAAATCCAGGTTCTATCATTTCAAACCCGCAATCCCAAGTTAAATAAGTACCTAAATAAATAAATATATATCGTTCAGGCCTATCATTTCAGTTCGTAATGATTTAATTCTACATGAAACTTGCAGTGATAAACAGTAAATAAATAAATAATATAACAACTTAAATATAACAGTATAAAATATGACTAATGATGTGTCAAATTAATAACAGGGTTTTTAACTTCATAAATTTATATCGCATGCAAGAAAAATAAAATATAAATATTCTACAATTACACTTGTTATTAATTTACAAATCTATAAGTATGTTTGTCTGGTGAGAATACTCACCTCTATGCTGCTGAAGATTAGATTCAAAACTACGATAACCACACAGAAACAGCGTAGAAAGCACGGTCAAATATTGGAAGATGAGACAAACTGATTTCGATCTTGAAACAAGATAAATAAATAAAACTGAGTACGTGAATTCTAGTTACGGACAAAGAAAATTTTTAAATAAAAAAATTGGAATGAAAAAATAAAATGAAAATTGACTCAAATTGCTCGACCACTCCACCGCACGACTTGACCCATTAAAACAAAAGCTCAGCTTGCCCATTTATTTTTTCCAAATCAAAATTTACAAAATAAATTTATACTCTATTTTTTTTACCCTTTTTACAAAATATTATGACGTGTTAATAAAAAGGTGGCAAATCTTATGTGGGTAACATGCGATTCACGGCAGTGATACATAAAGGTGGCGCATGCAATATTTATTTATTATATATATTTTTTTCGTTTTCTTTTTTTCTCTTTTTTTTCCTTTTCTTTTTTTTCTCTTTTTTTTCTTTTTTTTCCTTTTCTTTTTTTTTCTTTTTTTTCTTTGTTAGGAAACAAGTAAAATATCAAAATCTCCAAATCAAAACAACTTTATACTGTTCTGACATATATATCACATATCCTCATACGTAATGTTTCTAAATTTTAAAACACAGGTGACCAATAAAAAAATGCGTATGGTCTGGAAATACTTCTTCCCTAAACACTCGCGTAAACAAAGCAGTGGAATTATTTGAAAAATTTTAAGTTGGGCTAACCTTAGGTGGCGTACGCCTTTTATATTATATTTTTTTCTTCAAACTGAAGTACGCCTATACTCAAACAAGTATGCAATAAATGATTAATTAACCTTAATTATAACTTATTGCTTAATTAATAAATCTTTAATCATTAATTAATAATCTTTAATTATCTAATTAATGATATTAAATTTCAAATTGATTAACCCTTAATCAATTATTTATTAATCCTTAATCATTAAGTAATTAAATTAACTAATTATTCCTTAATTACCTCATTAATTTAATTAATTTCAAATCATTAAATCTTAATTTAACTTTAAGATAAAAACATTTCTTAATTAAATTGTTATTAACAAAAACATTTGAAAACAATTTACTTTTGAATTTACTTTAAAATTTTCATTTCAAAAATGAGATGTAAAATGAATACAATTTAACTTATACAAAGTTTAAACAATTTAAAAACCCTTTTAAATTACATGGTAAAGAAATGTTTGTCTTATAAAAGGATAACAATATACAGGTGGCGATAAAATAAATATTTAAGTGCTAGGCTAAAACTGCATCAGAGATGCTCGACATTGCACGACCAGATCGGAGAGAAGGGGAAGGAAGTTAGGCGTTTTTCATGTGGTGGAGCAGTTTGAACAGAACAATGGAACAAACAAAAGAAGGAAATAAAGTTGTAGCCATTAGCTGATGCTACTGATTCTCACGCACGCAAGGAAGAAGAAGAGAAACCAAATGCAGTGAATGATGGAAATTTTCGTGCACTCGATTTATATATATAACATAGGGTGCGCAAATCAAGGGAGGAATTTTTTTTTGGTAAACATTCATACGTGTTAAATTAAGGAAGAAAATGCGTTGATTTTGATTGGAGCAATATTTGCAGTGGACATAAATTTTAATTAGTGGAGATTACGTGAATTAAGGGGAAAGAAACGGCAAGCACAATATGTTTAAACGGTAAGGAACATAAAATTTTGAACGTGTATAATTTAAAAGATGGAAACTTGCGGTGATTGAGGCAAAACAATAGGCAAGCAAGGATTTTGCGTTGATCGAAAATAAGAAACGACAAGAATTTATTTGGCAAGCATTTGTACTCGTTTGAAATTATTAAGAAGAGAATGCGTTGATTAATAAAAAGAAACGGAAAGAATTTATTGGAGCAAATAATTGCAGTGGGTATGAATTAATCAGCGAAAGAATACGGTAAGCAATTATATTTTCTTTGAAACAGATAAGGAAATTTGAAAAAAAATTGCACGTTTAATAATTTAGTAGAAAATTATGCGTTTGATATCGGTGGGAGAGGGAAAACGACAAGTAACAAATTTTATTTCGGTAGGCTTTGCAATTTCAAATATTTTATATGTGAACTTTAGGTTGCTAAAGTGGGAAAGCACAAATTAATGTGTGCATAATTTAAGGCAAACACGGATTTAAAATTTTTAAATGCTGAAGGAAAAATGATTTCTTTCATTATCAAAGGGGTGCGCGGGTTAATATTTAAATAGGAAAGTTTTGCATATGTTTGTGGGAATTTAGGTGAAATAAAATAGCAAAGAATAATTTATAAATCATCAGAGGAAATTTCGAAGATTTTATTCATAGTTACATGCGAAACAAAGGAAATACGTGAAATTTTTTTTGAACGCGTTTTATAAATAAAAATTCCGTTGATTTGGGAACAATGGCAAGAAATAAATGTGAACTGTTATGAATTTTTTTGGATAACATTTCTATTAAATTAGGAGAGCAAAAGGAAGGTGGAATGTTTACACGCGAATTTCAATCAAGCTTTAAATGAAATTTAACGGCTCTCTGGAAGAGTCAAAAAGATTATACATATTAAACAAATTGAAGTAAAGGAAAGTGAAAAGTTATACGCGAATGAAAATGCTATACGTGAATTTTGAATGTCAAGGAAATTAGTATTTAAAGAAGAAACTTGCGATGATTGAGGTAAAAATAGGCAAGTAAGAATTTGATTGCGTTGATTGATAAAAGAAAACGGCAACAAATTATTAGGCAACATTTTATACTCGTAAAAATTATTAGGAAGAGAATGCGTTGGGATGTAAAAGAAAATTATTGTGAGGCTTTTATACATCAGAGGAGTGTGTGGGTTTGTATTCAAAAGAAGTAAATTGCATAGGTTAAATATGCAAGAAATATTGAAATTTGTTTTTGAATGGCACGTAAATTTAGTAGGTTATAAATCTTATTGATCGTGACTTTGTATTCAACAGGGGAGGAATGGTTTAAAATTTACACAGAAGTGATTGCGTTAAAACGCAAGAATCAATGATAAAGTGGCGAGGAATTTAAAGATTTTGGAACAGTTAGCAATTTGTGGATCACGTTCCTATTAAATCAGAGGAGCAAAAGGAAAATGAATATATTTTGCACGTAAATGGTGAGGCACGTTTTATTATTTATTTGTTACTTATATTAGTAAAATATATGTTTAAATACATACTATTTATACCACTAAATTAATCAAAATGGGCACGAACGTACAAATTAAACGTTCTTTTTATAAAGCTTATTTATATACTATAATTCGTTTAAATTTTATTTCTTAATTAAAACATGATTTGCTTAAAATTAAGTTATTTACTATTTCAACAAAATAAACCAAATTTCCAATTAAAGTTAATCCTTAACCAAAGTCAAAATTTCAGAAATCTTATCCTTTATTTAAAAATTTGGGCAATGTTTTAATCAAATTCAAAATTTTTATTTTTATAAATAACCCGCCAAAGTATTATAATTAAAAGAACGAAATATTTGTTAAAATTTTGGGCTGTTACAAGATGCTTGAATTCATTCATATATTTATTTTCTTAAATTTGAGAATACTACTAATCTTATTTAAAAGTGCTAACGATTATGCATGGTTAGTAGATTTTCAAATTCCTGATATAAATATACCACAAATAGACACAACTATATGGTTTTATATGCTGACACCCCATATTATTCTAAAGTGGAATATGCGTCAAACAGAGTATTTACGACTTTTGTTTGATTTTTTATTGAAATTTAATATTTATACTCAATTGGGTATTAGTGTTGTATTAATGTTTATCACTTTATCTCTATTTTTCAAACACTGTTACTCTTTTGCTGATAACAAAAGGGGGAGAGAAAAGTCAAGATTTTAGCAAATAAAGGTCAAATATTTTATTTTTTATTTTTCAACAGCATCTAGGTTCATTTTCATATTTTTATTTATTTTCATGCATATATGAAGGAGAAGATTTGTTGTAGAGTGGAAGCATTTAAATAAGGGGAGAAAATTGAATGATCAAATCCATTTAATAAGTTCAAAATCTTAAATATATGTTTATTATCATCAAAAGGGGAGATTGTTGAATATGCTAGTACATGATTTTTGTTTTATGATAATAAACGTGTGTATATATATATTCATTTAAAGAATTTGTTGCTATTGTAACATTCCCGTTTTTAAATCAAATTGAAAATGGAAATAAATTTAATTTTTGGAATTTAGTTATGATTTAAACCGGTGTTTTCCAAAAATTTAATAAATATTTGTTTGCTTGTTTATGAAAATGAATGTAAATATGATTTTTAAATAGAATATTTCATTGGAAATTATGAAATAAATATTTTTGAATAATATTTTAATTACAAATTTAATTTTGAATTTATTTGGAGATTTGAATAATATATATATATAAAGATTGATAACTTGATTCATCAATATATATAAAGATTGTAAATAAATGTTTTTATCTTTAAAATAAATAAAGATTAATGATTTGGAATTCAGAAGTGAATATTTTATTATAATTTGAGATTTGAATTTAAATTCAATAAAAATTGTATTTACTTGAGAGATTTATTTCTTAGTAATGTATATTTTAATCACTTCAACAAAAATTGGAAATCACTTCAATATTTTAATCACTTGAAATTTGATTAGACTTAAAGAAATTTATGTTTAAAATAAGTTTAATATCTTAAGTTTAAAAATATAAATGTATTGAAAATAAAAATTATATTTACTAACTTATAAATCTTTATTAGTAATGTATAATTTAATTCCAAACCATTTTTCTTTAAATTGTATAAGTACAAAACAAAGTGTGATTTTGAAATTTACTAAATATCTTGAATTTAAAATTTCTATAGATTTAAAACTAATAAAAAAAAATTGTTTCTTAATTTTTGTAAATATGCATTTTGATATATAAGTATAAGTAGTTAAAATTATCTTTTGAAAATAAACATGATTTGTAAATAAAAATAAAAGAAAGTTTAAAAAAAACATTAACAAAATAATTTGCATTAAGGACTTAGACATAAATTTGAAAAAAATTTAACAAGTGTCCATGTTTAAGACATGTGTTAGTTGTATAAATAAATGGCATTATCACCTTAATATTGAAATAAATGAAAAAAAACTATGTAAAGAAACAAACCAGGAAATCTTCAAAACAAAACCATCTCAACTCAAAACAAATTTTCAAAAATCTAAAAAGAAACAGAGCAACTTCAAATCTAAAAGCAGATTCATGGATCAAGTATAGATAGAAAAAAAACTGGAAAAAAATTCAAGTAAGCAAGTTAAAATCTGGAGGCTTTAAAACAAAACTGAAATCAAGAGCAAACCTGGAAAACATCAAATGTAATGAAAAGAACAGAAACTTGGAAAACAAATCTTTGGTCTGGATTCAAAACAAAATCAACATCTGTTCCAAGTCTTCAAAAATCTGAGCAACTATTTCTGGATCAGTTCAACTCAAGTACAAATCAATCTACAAGTTTAAATAGCCTCTGTTTAAAATTTCTGGCTTCTGTCTTCATTTATACAGTCAGCAACTTCTTTGACTTGACCTTTAAATTGATATAATGATTTATGTTTGCTTATTGATAAATTTGGGGATGATAAGCATGCATGTCTGTTTACAGAGGCATAGCTCTGTTCTTGATAAAAAAATCAAGTATTTACATTCTCTTATAAGTTGAGAATTTCAAACAAAAACATGTTGTTTAAACACAAGATTAAGATTTGGAAATATGTTTGAGTACCATAGGTTTGCAAATTTTCTGTAAAATTTAGGAAGACAGCGAGCAAACCTTTCGAAAATTAAAACTTTAAATCGTATACATTTTGATGATTGAAGTTGCGATGAAAATATCTTTGAATGGCTGCATGTATATGTGTCTATATATATACATATGTATATAGATGGATGTGTAAGTATCTGTATATATGAATGCTTATGTCTGGGTATTCATAGTTTCAAAGAACAAAATCTATATCTACCTAAATAAACATTACTGGGTTATGATTCTTGAATATAAAAAATTGTAATGGTGTAGTGTTATTTTTAAAAATAAAAACATGGAGAAACATTGAGAAATCCATCTGGAAATTAAAATTACAGTAAAATAAATCAAACACTTAAAAATTTGATGTTCACAAATTTTTGTTTTGAATTCATAAGCTAATCCAAGTTGAGAAAAGATGAATTTTAATGATAGTTTCAGGATTTCTAGCTTTGGAAATCATTGGGATTTTAGAATTGAACGAAATTGTGAAAAACATCGATTTCTGACGATCAATAGGGAATCGAACTTCGGGGTTCATGCCGGAGGAGGATTAGAAGGTGATGAGTGTAGGAAAATTAGTAATGGAATTTATCATGGATTGTGGTGGTGGCATGGTGGGCTTGTAGGGTCAAAGAATGGGTTTGGCTCGTCCAAGTTTGGAGCTGAAATTTGCCAACATCGTCACATCGAGTTCGACCGCACCGAGATGTTTGGGTTCGTAGTTGAGTGGCAAGGCTTTGGATGTGGTGGTGAGGTTTCAGATCATGGGGATGGGCAGCAGCGAGGTGAATTTCCGACCAGGGTTGGCTACAAAATTTCGAACGAGAGGTTCGATTTTGATTCTGTTCGTTTTGGTCGAACATAGTGGATCGGAGGGCTTTGGTAAGGTATTAGCGACTTGCTGAGGAGATCGGCGATGATCGGAGCAACTTCGACCATCTGTGTATGTGTACGTGCAAAATTTGGGTAGCGCTGTTTGATTTTGGAGAAGATGGGTGGCAGCTCGAAGTACTACTCGGGTGAATCTGCATAGAAACTCAAAGGCGGTCTCGTGTTGCTGGGGGTGGTATCGGGTTGGATTTAAAACTTAAACAAATTTTTGAAATAAAATGTCACTCGGGTCAGTGATGGTAAAAACTCGAAGTTGGGTACGGGTGAAACGTGAATTAGCTCGGGTAAACGTGAATTGCCCTCGAGTATACTTAGATCTGTTACAGGTTTTCTTAAAACCTGTCAGTTTAATTTTAAAACTGTTTTTAAAAATTTAAACTGCATTTTTAAATAAAGTTTAAAACAAGTTTAAGTTAGACTCAAGTGGGACTTTGAATCTTTAAGTTTTAAAAAGAAATTTAGATTTTTAAAATCAAAATTTTAAATGTAAATTTGGAAATGACTATTTCCAAACACAATTATAAGTGAAATAAATTGTTAATAAAAATGAGTCTACCTTAAGTAATAATGATTTATATACATTAATTATTAAGTAAATGAGAATGGAATAATTAATGTTTTGTGTTAATTACCTTTGTAAAATTAAGTTTAAATTTATTAATTAAGAAAAATCAATTAAAATGATGATTAATTGAGGGGTTAATTTATTAAATTAAGATAATTAACTAAAGGATAATTGGATAATTTAAGGTTATTTATTTAAAATAAAGAGTTAATTATCTAATTATTAAAGATTGATTAATTGGTTAATTAAATTTGATTTAAATTAATTAGCGAAGTTCATTAATTTATAGTTTAAGGATTTTTGATTTATGTGATTAATAAATTGAGGTGATCAATTTAAGGACAATCAATTTAAAGGTTAATTAATTAATGAAATTTATTAGAGATAATTTCTTATTGTAATTAATTAATTAATGGTTAACAAATCAAATGTAATTAATTTAGATGATTAATTAAAAGTCAATTAATTAATGAGAGGGATTAAAGAAGGATTATTTATTAAGGATTAATTAATTTTTGTAAGTAATCAAGGATAATATATCAAGGAATTAATTATAAAATAAAATTTTGATTAATAAATGATTAAGGAGTAATATTAATCAAATTTATTTGTAATTATTAATGTTAATTAACCAAGATTAAAAATTTATTCATAAGTAATTAATCTGATTTAATTTAAATCAGATAATTTAAATAGTTTTACTTATGGGCGTTTGGATTCTATTGAATGCTATGAGGTGGATTGATATATTTGATATGTGATGTGATGCTATGTAATTCTTTGTGCTGAGCTGTTTATCTATGATGAATATACTGTTGAATGATTATGAAGAACCTCTTGACCCGTAAAACGACATTTGAAAATTCGATGCGACAAGGAGTCGGATTTCAGTTGGTTATCCGAAACCCACATCGAATTATAATGATGAATCTTTATGATTTATAAATTTATTTTATCTATGATCTGTAAATGAAGAAAAGAGTTATGAGTTATACCGCTTATTGTGTTAAACCCCTGGACTACGCTATACACACACCAGTATGGATTGCACGTGGAAATCGGTTAAGTCACAAATTTTAAAAATAGTTTTGAATTTGAATTTTTAATCCAAATGGTTTTGGGAAATAGATTGGGTTTAAAGTGAAAAACTTATGAAAAATGTTTTAAAAATGAAAGTTTCTTGAATAACTTAATTAAGATTTGAAATTTGAATAGTATGATTTAAATTGGAATTCAATATTTGAAATTGAATTCTATATTTGGTATTTATGACGCAAAAAGGTTATACAAACTATAAATGTGTTTTTAAACCATTTTAAAGGTATGGTTTTGAGAATTTAAATTTAACCCAAGTTTATATTTGAAAGGCCTTAACTCGTACAATTATAATCGAGTTTTCCGGAAACAAGTGATTTCAAATAATTATAGCTTTTATGTAACGAAAGATTTTCCAAATTATGATGAAAAGATTTCAAAATTTGAAACGGGAATTGTTTGAAAACTATGAAGTAAGTCTTTGATTTAAAGACCGGATGAGTTAATCCAATTTGAATGGAATTGTTTTGAAAAGCTATGAATGAATCTTTGTTTAAAAGATCGGTGAACTTTGATAAGGGTCTTAAAATGAATCATTTGTTTAAAAGATTTAAATGTGGAAATTTTTTAAACCATTGAAGGTTTTGAAATGAATCTTTCTGTTTAAAAGATTTGCAAATGGTAATTTGTTTAACCATTTGAAAGAAAAGTTTGGGTAATAAGTTGTGACTTAACTGAGATCCTATATCCATATGTTTCTAAATATTGCGCTCACTATTCGGTTTAGCCGGGAAAGGACTTTTGTGTCATATAACCCATTACGAATGGCGATACGATGTATATGGATAGCATTTGAAGACCGGTGGTGAAGACCGGATACTTTCAAAAATGAAATGGTTTCTTATCGAATGTCTCTGCATCGTCTGATCCCCAGTTAGAGATTCGAGCTCCCATTGTGATGGGAAGTCCGGACGTGATTAGAAATTATCCGGATTTGCAAGGAATTCTTTTGAAGTGCCTTCGGTTCTATTCGAACGTGGAACAGACTTGTATAGATTGTGTGTCTGACGTTACACCTTGAGATGTAAAACCGGTTTCTATCAAATACATTTCTATTTGGTGGCGGAGATTTATTCTCTTAGCTTAACACCCTTCTCTAAGACGTATGAGCTCAGAGGTTATGTAGTTGATGGTTACCAGTGATACATTCCCAATTTGGTAATGTGGCATACGAAGTGCTGCTGATCATTTGTTGATCAAAGCATGGCTTTCGTGTAAAGCGTAACTTTGCGGACGAGACTTCGTCGAACTTCACAACTCGGAATGGTCGAAACAGGAAGAATGCAGCAAGGTTATTTGGGTGTAGCGCCCCCTGAGGGTATGTTCATTTCCTTCTGGATAGAGGTGGTATCATGGTATGGAGCCCAGATACTTAACCTATGTGGTTGCTGCAAATTTATAACTTTGTGGTTGTTGTGAATCTCGAGATAGAGGTTGGTTACGACCGAGGGATGGCATACTCGTGTAGTAGTTACCTAGTTATAGAGGTAACCCGGCCTTGTGTTGGCAGAGATCCGGTTAGGTTCTCGGGGCGTCCCTCCAGAGGTGTACCCATTTGGCAATGGGAAGTTCCTTGGCCTGACCATTTGTTGGAAATCCAATCACCAATACGCGCCTTGTACGGTTTTAGTTGTAAAACCTGCCATTTAACATGGTAGCTATAGTAGGCATAATATAATGGTACCAATGCTGGCTAAGATTAATATTATACTTTCGAAAGGTTTTCTGCACTATGCACTAATAATAATATAAAATGGATTTCGTGTATCAAGCATATTTGACTATTATAAGGAGAAATCTCCTCCAAATCTACGTTGCATTGTGTGTGCGGCGGGAGGCCTTATGGTAGTTTCATTTTCCTAAAAAGCATTGCGGATTTCAAATTTAAATTCTTTAGTTTGTTTTAAAAGGTAAAACTATTTATGTTTGCTCATACCAGTCCCATGACTGACCCGGAGTCTATTGTTTCTTTTCTAAACTCTGGGTGCCCACTATTTTCCCACACGGGCAGTCTAGAGTTTGGTTTTTCAGATAGTAGATATAGAATCGATTCTGTAGCTTTTGGCTTTCTCTTTTCCGGAGATCCTGGATATTGGAGTCTTTGGATTCATGGACGAGACTTGTTTAGCTTGGTGAAATGTGATGGGGGTTCTCGCTATCTATGGAGATTACTGATATTGGTGTTTCTTTTGGAGTTTCAAGTTTTGTTTGTTTCCGCTGCCAGTTATTGAGTTTTCCGCTGTAGCATTTGTATTTTGTATCTCTGATATTTGGTCCATATTGTATCATTGTTGTATCGAATGTTGTATATCAATGATATTCATTTCTTTTTCTTCCACTATATTGTTATACTTAATTGTGTTATAAGCTCCGGCGAACCAGATCCGACGTTTGAATCTGCGACATTGGAATACGAGTGTTGTATTCGGTGTCGATTTTCGAAGGTCGAGTCAGGGTCGTTTCATTTGGTATCAGAGCTGAAGGTTGAAACTTTAGCTCAAGAGTATAACACATTAAGTAACTCATTAGAGATAGGGTGAAGTATACCCTAGAATGAGTATATCCGTAAGATATCCATCCGTATGCCTCAGTAAGTTCTCCTACTATCCGCTAATAGTGAGTATGAGTGCAAGAAGAGGACGAGATAAGGGACAGGGGAGTACCACCACAAATGGTCAGTACCCTGCAACGGTGGAAACAATCTTTCTCTATCAATCTCCTTTGATTCGTCTTTTCAATTCTTTGATAATTCCTGGCAGCTCCAGGAAGAAGCTTTGATATATTATCATGGGACACAAACTCTAGATGGGTTAGAATTTGTTTGTTTGGATGAATTGTTTGCTTTGGTTGCTATGGTTGGTTAGTATATTTTGGTTGTTTAAACTAAAATTTTGGATTGCATCCATATATCTGTTGATTCTGTTGGGTTTCGGTATATTCTATGAGTGGTTAGTTATCTTTTGTACTAATCGGTATCTCTGTATATTCGTAGATCTGATGACCCGAGTATCTTGATTCGTTATTGTATCCATTGTTGATATTCTGGTTTGGGAAGCCAAATGCAGAATAGATATTTAGTTGATTTGGTGATTCGTCTCTCGATCTTTCTATATATCTTTTTGGTCTCCCTACTTTCAAATTTCGAGGACAAAATTTCTTAAGGAGGGAATATGTAACATTCCCGTTTTAAAATCAAATTGAAAATTGAAATAAATTTAATTTTTGGAATTTAATTATGATTTAAACCGGTGTTTTCCAAAAATTTAATAAATATTTGTTTGTTTATTTATGAAAATGAATGTAAGTGTGATTTTTGAATAGAATTATTAATTGGAAATTCTGAAATAAATATTTTGAATAATATTTTAATTACAAATTTAATGTTGAATTTATTTAGAGATTTGAATAAATATATATATATATATATATATATATATATATATATATATATATATATAAAGATTGATAACTTGATTCATTAATATATATAAAGATTGTAAATAAATGTTTTTATCTTTAAAATAAATAAAGATTAATGATTTGGAATTCAAAAGTGAATATTTTATTATAATTTGATATTTGAATTTAAATTAAATAAAAATTGTATTTACTTGAGAGATTTCTTTCTTAGTAATGTATATTTTAATCACTTCAATAACAATTGGAAATCACTTCAATATTTTAATCACTTGAAATTTAATTAGACTTAAAGAAATTTATATTTAAAATAAGTTTAATATCTTAAGTTTAAAAATATAAATGTATTGAAAATAAAAATTGTATTTACTAACTTATAAATCTTTATTAGTAATGTATAATTTAATTCCAAACCATTTTTCTTTAAATTGTATAAGTACATAACAAAATGTGGTTTTGAAATTTACTACATATCTTGAATTTAAAACTTATATATATTTAAAACTAATAAAAAAAATTGTTTCTTAATTTTTGTAAATATGCATTTTGATATATAAGTATAAGTAGTTAAAATTATCTTTTGAAAATAAATATGATTTGTAAATAAAAATAAAAGAAAGTTTAAAAAAAAACATTAACAAAATAATTTGCATTAAGGACTTAGACATAAATTTGAAACTTTTTTAACAAGTGTCCATGTTTAAGACATGTGTTAGTTGTATAAACAAATGGCATTATCACCTTAAGATTGAAATAAATGAAAAAAATCAATGTAAAGAAACAAACCAGGAAATCTTCAAAACAAAACCATCTCAACTCAAAAGAAATTTTCAAAGATCTGGAAAAAAATAGAGCAACTTCAAATATGAAAGTAGATTCATGGATCAAGAATAGATCAAAAAAAACTGGAAAAATTTCAAGTAAGCAAGTTAAAATCTGAAGGCTTTATAACAAAACTGAAATCAAGAGAAAACCTGGAAAACATAAAATGTAATGAAAAGAACAGAAACTTGGAAAACATATCTTTGGTCTGGATTCAAAAGAAAATCAACATCTGTTCCAAGTCTTCAAAAATCTGAGCAACTATTTCTGGATCAGTTTCAACTCAAGTACAGATCAATCAACAAGTTCAAGTAGCCTCTGTTTACAAATTTCTGGCTTTTGTCTTCATTTATATAGTGAGCAACTTCTTTGACTTGACCTTTAAATTGATATAATGATTTATGTTTGCATGTTGATAAATTTGGGAACGATAAGCATGCGTGTCTGTTTACAGAGGCATAGCTCTGTTCTTGATAAAAAAATCAAGTTTTTACATTCTCTTATAAGTTAAGAATTTCAAACAAAAACATATTGTTCAAACTCAAGATTAAGATTTGGAAATATGTTTGAGTACCATAGGTTTGCAAATTTTCTGTAAAATTTAGGAAGACAGTGAGCAAACCTTTCAAAAATTAAAACTTTAAATCATATACATTTGATGATTGAAGTTGCTATGAAAATATCTTTGAATGGCTGCATGTATATGTGTCTATATATATACATATGCATATAGATGGATGTGTAAGTATCTGTATATATGCATGCTTATGTCTGGGTATTCACAATTTCAAAGAACAGAAACTATATCTACCTAAATAAACATTACTGGGTTATGATTCTTGAATAAAAATAATTGTAATGATGTAGTGTTATTTTTAAAAATAAAAACAAGGAGAAATATTGGGAAATCCATCTGGAAATTAAAATTACAGTAAAATAAATCAAACACTTAAAAATTTGATGTTCACAAATTTTCGTTTTGAATTCATAACCTGATCCAAGTTGCGAAAAGATGAATTTTAATGATAGTTTCAGGATTTTTAGCTTTGGAAATCATTGGGATTTTAGAATTGAACGAAATTGTGAAAAACAACGATTTCTGACGATCAATAGGGAATCGAACTTCGGGGTTCATGCCGGAGGAGGATTGGAAGGTGATGAGTTTAGGAAAATTAGTAATGGAATTTATCATGGATCGTGGTGGTGGCATGGTGGGTTTGTAGGGTTTAAGAATGGGTTTGGCTCGTCGAAGTTTGGAGCTGAAATTTGCCAGCATCGTCGCATCGAGTTCGATCGCACTGAGTTGTTTGGGTTCATATTTGAGTGGCAAGGCTTTGGACGTGGTGGTGAGGTTTCAGATCATCGGGATGGGCAGCAGCGAGGTGAATTTCCGATCAGGGTTGGCTACAAAATTTCGAACGAGAGGCACAATTTTGATTCTGTTCGTTTTGGTCGAACTTGGTGGATCAGAGGGCTTTGGTAGGGTATTAGCGACTTGCTGTAGAGATCGGCGATGATCGAAGAAACTCCGACCATCTATGCACGTGTACGTGTAAAATTTGGGTAGCACTGTTGGTTTTGGAGAAGATGGGTGGCAGCTCGAAGTACTACTCGGATGAATCTGCGTAGAAACTCAAAGGCGGTCTCGTGTTGTTGGGGGGTGGTATCGGGTTGGATTTAAAACTTAAACAAATTTTTGAAATGTCACTCGGGTCAATGATGGTAAAAACTCGAAGTTGGGTACGGGGGAAACGTGAATTAGCTCAGGTAAACGTGAATTGGCCTCGGGTATACTTAGATCTGTTACAGGTTTTCTTAAAACCTGTCAGTTTAATTTTAAAACTGTTTTTAAAAATATAAACTGCATTTTTAAATAAAGTTTAAAACAAGTTTAAGTTAGATTCAAGTGGGACTTTGAATCTTTAAGTTTTAGAAAGAAATTTGGATTTTTAAAATCAAAATTTTAAATGTAAATTTGGAAAGGACTATTTCCAAACACAATTATAAGTGATAAATAAATTGTTAATAAAAATGAGTCTACCTTAAGTAATAATGATTTATATGCATTAATTATTAAGTAAATGAGAATGGAATAATTAATGTTTTGTGTTAATTACCTTTGTAATATTAAGTTTAAATTTATTAAACAAGAAAAATCAATTAAAATGATGATTAATTGAAGGGTTAATTTATTAAATTAAGATAATTAACTAAAGGATAATTGGATAATTTAAGGTTATTTATTTAAAATAAAGAGTTAGTTATCTAATTATTAAAGATTGATTAATTGGTTAATCAAATTTGATTTAAATTAATTAGCGAAGTTCATTAATTTATAGTTTAAGGATTTTTGATTTATGTGATTAATAAATTGAGGTGATCAATTTAAGGACAATCAATTTAAAGGTTAATTAACTAATGAAATTTATTAGAGATAATTTCTTGTTGTAATTAATTAATTAATGGTTAACAAATCAAATGTAATTAATTTAGATGATTAATTAAAAGTCAATTAATTAATGAGAGGGATTAAAGAAGGATTTTTTATTAAGGATTAATTAATTTTTGTAAGTAATCAAGGATAATATATCAAGGAATTAATTATAAATTAAAATTTTGATTAATAAATGATTAGGGAGTAATATTAATCAAATTTATTTGTAATTATTAATGTTAATTAACCAAGATTAAAAATTTATTCATAAGTAATTAATCTGATTTAATTTAATTCAGTTAATTTAAATAGTTTTACTTATGGGCGTTTGGATTCTATTAAATGCTAAGAGATGGATTGATATATTTGATATGTGATGTGATGCTATGTAATTCTTTGTACTGAGCTGTTTATCTATGATGAATATATTGTTGAATGATTATGAAG
Organism: Allium cepa; assembly: GCA_030765085.1. Lineage (NCBI taxonomy): Eukaryota > Viridiplantae > Streptophyta > Magnoliopsida > Asparagales > Amaryllidaceae > Allium > Allium cepa. The sequence goes on from CM060941.1 coordinate 942,000,653, forward strand.
AACCTCTTGACCCGTAAAACGGCATTTGAAAATTCAATGCGACAGGGAGTCGGATTTCAGTTGGTTATCCGAAACCCACATCGAATTGTAATGATGAATCTTTGAGATTTATAAATTTATTTTATCTGTGATCTGTAAATGAAGAAAAGCGTTATGAGTTATACCGCTTATTGATATTGTTATATCTGTGGTGATTGATGCTGTGCACTATTATGTTAAACCCCTAGACTACACTATACACACACCAATATGGATTGCACGTGGAAATCGGTTAAGTCACAGATTTTAAAAATAGTTTTGAATTTGAATTTTTAATCCAAATGGTTTTAGGAAATAGATTGGATTTAAAGTGAAAAACTTTTGAAAAAGTGTTTTAAAAATGAAAGTTATTTTGAATAACTTAATTAAGATTTGAAATTTGAATAGTATGATTTAAATTGGAATTCAATATCTGAAATTGAATTCTATATTTGGTATTTATGACGTAAAAAGGTTATACAAACTATAAATGTGTTTTTAAACCATTTTAAAGGTATGGTTTTGAGAATTTAAATTTAACCCAAGTTTATATTTGAAAGGCCTTAACTCGTACAATTACAATCGAGTTTTCCGAAATGGAAACAAGTGATTTCAAATAATTATAGCTTTTATATAACGAAAGATTTTCCAAATTATGATGAAAAGATTTCAAAATTTGAAACGGGAATTGTTTGAAAACTATGAAATAAGTCTTTGATTTGAAGACCAGATGAGTTAATCCAATTTGAATGGAATTGTTTTGAAAAGCTATGAATGAATCTTTGTTTAAAAGATTGGTGAACTTTGATAGGGGTCTTAAAATGAATCATTTGTTTAAAAGATTTAAATGTGGAAATTGTTTAAACCTTTGAAGGTTTTGAAATGAATCTTTCTGTTTAAAAGATTTGTAAATGGTAATTTGTTTAACCATTTGAAAGAAAAGTTTGGGTAATAAGTTGTGACTTAACCCAGATTCCATATCCATATGTTTCTAAATATTGCGCTCACTATTTGGTTTAGCTGGGAAAGTACTTTTGTGTCATATAACCCATTCCGAATAGTGATACGATGTATATGGATAGCATGTGAAGACCGGTGGTGAAGACCGGATACTTTCAAAACAAAAGGGTTTCTTATCGAATGTCTCTGCATCGGCTGATCCCCGGTATAGAGATTCGAGCTCCCATTGTGATGGGAAGTCCGAACGTGATTAGAAATTATCCGTATTTGCAAGGACTTCTTTTGAAGTGCCTTCGGTTCTGTTCGAACCCGGAACAGACTTGTATAGATTGTGTCTGACGTTACACCTTGAGATGTAAAACCGGTTTCTATCAAATAATTTTCTGTTTGGTGGCGGAGATTTATTCTCTTAGCTTAACACCCTTCTCTAAGACGTACGAACTCAGAGGTTATGTAGTTGATGGTTACCAGTGATACATTCCCAATTTGGTAATGTGGCATACGAAGTGTTGTTGATCATTTGTTGATCAAAGCATGGCTTTCGTGTAAAGCGTAGCTTTGTGGACGAGACTTCGTCGAACTTCACAACCCGGAATGGTCGAAACAGGGAGAATGCAGCAAGGTTATTTGGGGGTAGCGCCCCCTGAGGGTATGTTCATTTCCTTCTGGATAGAGGTGGTATCATGGTATGGAGCGCAAATACCTAACCTATGTGGTTGCTGTAAATTTATTACTTTGTGGTTGTTGGTGAATCCCGGGATAAAGGTTGGTTACGACCGGGGGATTGCATACTCGTGTAGTAGTTACCTAGTTGCAGAGGTAACCCGGCCTTGTGTTGGCAGAGATCTGGTTAGGTTCTCGGGGCGTCCCTCCAGAGGCGTACCCATGTCGCAATGGGAAGTTCCTTGGCCTGACCATTTGTTGAAAACCCAATCAACAATACACGCCTTGTACGGTTTTAGTTGTAGAACCTGCCATTTAACATGGTAGCTATAGTAGGCATAATATAATGGTACCTATGCTGGCTAAGATTAATATTATACTTTCGAAAGGTTTTCTGCACTATGCACTAATAATAATATAAATTGGATTTCGCGTATCAAGCATATTTGACTATCATAAGGAGAAATCTCCTCCAAATCTGCGTTGCATTGTGTGTGTGGCGGGAGGACTTATGGTAGTTTCATTTTCCAAAAAAGCATTACGGATGTCAAATTTAAATTCTTTAGTTTGTTTTAAAAGGTAAAACTGTTTCTGTTTGCTCATACCTGTCCCATAACTGACCCGGAGTTTATTATTCCTTTCCTAAACTCTGGGTGCCACTATTTTCCCACACGGGCAGTCTAGAGTTGGGTTTTTCATATAGTAGATATAGAATCGATTCTGTAGCTTTTGGCTTCCTCTTTGGTATCTTCCGAAGATCCTGGATATTGTAGTCTTTGGATTCATGGACGAGACTTGCTTAGCTTGGTGAAATGTGATGGGGGGTTCTCGCTATCTATGGAGATTGTTGATATTGGTGTTTCTTTTGGAGTTTCAAATTTTGTTTGTTTCCGCTGCCAGTTATTGAGTTTTCCGCTGTAGCATTTGTATTTTGTATCTCTGATATTTGATCCATATTGTATCATTGTTGTATCGAATGTTGTATATCAATGATATTCATTTCTTTTTCTTCTGCTATATTGTTATACTTAATTGTGTTATAAGCTCCGGTGAACCAGATTCGACGTTTGGATCAGCGGCATTGGAATACGAGTATTGTATTCGGTGCCGATTTTCGAAGGTCGAGTCAGGGTTGTTTCATTTGGTATCAGAGCTGAAGGTTGAAACTTTAGCTCAAGAGTATAACACAATAAGTAGCTCATTAGAGATAGGGTGAAGTATACCCTAGAATGAGTATATCCCTAAGATATCCATCCGTATGCCTCAGTAATTCTCCTACTATCCACTGGTAGTGAGTACAAGTGCAAGAAGAGGACGAGATAAGGGACAGGGGAGTACCACCATAAATGGTCAGTACCCTGCAACGGTGGAAACAATCTTTCTCTATCAATCTCCTTTGATTCGTCTTTTCAATTCTTTGATGATTCCTGGCAGCTCCAGGAAGAAGCTTTGATATATTTGCATGGGACACAAACTCCAAATGGGTCAGAATTATTTGTTTGGATGAATTGTTTGCTTTGGTTTCTATGGTTGGTAAGTATATTTTGGTTCTTTAAACTAAAATTTTGGATTGCATCCATATATCTGTTGATTCTGTCGGGTTCTGGTATATTCTACGAGTGGTTGGTTATCTTTTGAACTAATCAATATCTCTGTATATTCATAGATCTGATGACCCGAGTATCTTGATTCGTTCTTGTATCCATTGTTGATATTCTGGTTTGGGAAGCCAAATGCAGAATAGGTATTCAGTTGATTTGGTGATTCTTCTCTCGATCTTTCTATATTTCCTTTTGGTCTCCCTACTTTCAAATTTCGAGGACGAAATTTTCTAAGAGGGGGAATCTGTAACATTCCCGTTTTTAAATCAAATTGAAAATTGAAATAAATTTAATTTTTGGAATTTAATTATGATTTAAACCGGGGTTTTCCAAAAATTTAATAAATATTTGTTTGTTTATTTATGAAAATGAATGTAAGTATGATTTTTAAATAGAATTTTTAATTGGAAATTCTGAAATAAATATTTTGAATAATATTTTAATTACAAATTTAATTTTGAATTTATTTGGGGATTTGAATAAATATATATATAAATAAAGATTGATAACTTGATTCATTAATATATATATATATATATAAAGATTGTAAATAAATGTTTTTATCTTTAAAATAAATAAAGATTAATGATTTGGAATTCAAAAGTGAATATTTTATTATAATTTGATATTTGAATTTAAATTCAATAAAAATTGTATTTACTTGAGAGATTTCTTTCTTAGTAATGTATATTTTAATCACTTCAATAAAAATTGGAAATCACTTCAATATTTTAATCCTTGAAATTTAATTAGACTTAAAGAAATTTATATTCAAAATAAGTTTAATATCTTAAGTTTAAAAATATAAGTGTATTGAAATTAAAAATTGTATTTACTAACTTATAAATCTTTATTAGTAATGTATAATTTAATTCCAAACCATTTTTCTTTAAATTGTATAAGTACAAAACAAAGTGTGGTTTTGAAATTTACTACATATCTTGAATTTAAAACTTCTATATATTTAAAAGTAATAAAAAAATTGTTTCTTAATTTTTGTAGATATGCATTTTGATATATAAGTATAAGTAGCTAAAATTATCTTTTGAAAAAAACATGATTTGTAAATAAAAATAAAAGAAAGTTTAAAAAAAACAAACATTAACAAAATAGTTTGCATTAAGGACTTAGACATAAATTTGAAAAAAATTTAACAAGTGTCCATGTTTACGACATGTGTTAGTTGTATAAACAAATGGCATTATCACCTTAAGATTGAAATAAATGAAAAAAAATCTATGTAAAGAAACAAACCAGGAAATCTTTAAAACAAAACCATATTAACTCAAGAGAAAATTTCAAAGATCTGGAAAAAAACAGAGCAACTTCAAATCTGAAAGCAGATTCATGGATCAAGTATAGATAAAAAAAAAACTGGAAAAAAATTCAAGTAAGCAAGTTAAAATCTGGAGTCTTTAAAACAAAACTTAAATCAAGAGCAAACCTGGAAAACATCAAATGTAATGAAGAGAACAGAAACTTGGAAAACAAATCTTTGGACTGGATTCAAAAGAAAATCAACATCTGTTCAAGTCTTCAAAAATCTGAGCAACTATTTCTAGATCAGTTTCAACTCAAGTACAGATCAATCAACAAGTTCAAATAGCCTCTGTTTGCAAATTTCTGGCTTCTGTCTTCATTTATACAGTGAGCAACTTCTTTGACTTGACCTTTAAATTGATATAATGATTTATGTTTGCATGTTGATAAATTTGGGAATGATAAGCATGCAGGTCTGTTTACATAGGCATAGCTCTGTTCTTGATAAAAAAAATCAAGTTTTTACATTCTCTTACAAGTTGAGAATTTCAAACAAAAACATGTTGTTTAAACTCAAGATTAAGAATTGGAAATATGTTTGAGTACCATAGGTTTGCAAACTTTCTGTAAAATTTAGGAAGACAATGAGAAAACCTTTCGTAAATTAAAACTTTAAATCGTATACATTTTGATGATTGAAGTTGCTATGAAAATATCTTTGAATGGCTGCATGTATATGTGTCTATATATATATATATATATATATATATATGTATGTATATAGATGGATGTGTAAGTATCTGCATATATGCATGCTTATGTCTGGGTATTCACAGTTTCAAAGAACAGAATCTATATCTACCTAAATAAACATTACTGGGTTATGATTCTTGAATATAAAAAATGTAATGGTGTAGTGTTATTTTTAAAAATAAAAACAAGGAGAAATATTGAGAAATCCATCTGGAAATTAAAATTACAGTAAAATGAATCAAACACTTAAAAATTTGGTGTTCACAAATTTTCGTTTTGAATTCATAACCTGATCCAAGTTGCGAAAAGATGAATTTTAATGATAGTTTCATGATTTTTAGCTTTGGAAATCATTGGGATTTTAGAATTGAACGAAATTGTGAAAAACATCGATCTCTGACGATCAATAGGGAATCGAACTTCAAGGTTCATGCCAGAGGAGGATTGGAAGGTGATGAGTATAGGAAAATTAGTAATGGAATTTATCATGGATCGTGGTGGGGGCATGGTGGGTTTGTAGGGTTTAAGAATGGGTATGGCTCGTCGAAGTTTGGAGCTGAAATTTGCCAGCATCGTCGCATCGAGTTCGATCGCACCGAGATGTTTGGGTTCGTAGTTGAGTGGCAAGGCTTTGGACGTGGTGGTGAGGTTTCAGACCATCGGTATGGGCAGCAGCAAGGTGAATTTCCGATCAGGGTTGGCTACAAAATTTCGAACGAGAGTCTCGATTTTGATTCTGTTCGTTTTGGTCGAACTTGGTGGATCGAGGGCTTTGGTAGGGTATTGGTGACTTGCTGAAGAGATCGGCGATGATCAGAGCAACTCCGACCATCTGTGCACGTGTACTTCCAAAATTTGGGTAGCGCTATTGGTTTTGGAGAAGATGGGTGGCAGCTCAAAGTACTACTCGCGTGAATCTGCGTAGAAACTCGAAGGCGGTCTCGTGTTGCTGGGGCGTGGTATCGGGCTGGATTTAAAACTTAAACAAATTTTTGATTAATTATAAATTAAAATTTTGATTAATAAATGATTAAGGAGTACTATTAATCAAATTTATTTGTAATTATTAATGTTAATTAACCAAAATTAAAAATTTATTCATAAGTAATTAATCTGATTTAATTTAAATCAGATAATTTAAATAGTTTTACTTATGGGCGTTTGGATTCTACTGAATGCTATGAGATGGATTGATATATTTGATATGTGATGTGATGCTATGTAATTCTTTGTGCTGAGCTGTTTATCTATGATGAATATACTGTTGAATGATTATGAAGAACCTCTTGACCCATAAAACGGCATTTGAAAATTCGATGCGACAGGGAGTCGGATTTCAGTTTGGTTATCCGAAACCCACATTGAATTACAATGATGAATCTTTATGATTTATAAATTTATTTTATCTGTGATCTGTAAATGAAAAAAGCGTTATGAGTTATACCGCTTATTGTTATTGTTATATCTGTGATGATTAATGCTGTGCACTATTGTGTTAAACCCCTGGACTACACTATACACACACCAATATGGATTGCACGTGGAAATCGGTTAAGTCACAGATTTTAAAAATAGTTTTGAATTTGAATTTTTTATCCAAATGGTTTTGGGAAATAGATTGGGTTTAAAGTGAAAAACTTTTTAAAAGGTGTTTTAAAAATGAAAGTTATTTTGAATAACTTAATTAAGATTTGAAATTTGAATAGTATGATCTAAATTGGAATTCAATATCTGAAATTGAATTCTATATTTGGTATTTATGACGTAAAAAGGTTATACAAACTATAAATGTGTTTTTAAACCATTTTAAAGGTATGGTTTTGAGAATTTAAATTTAACCCAAGTTTATATTTGAAAGGCCTTAACTCGTACAATTATAATCGAGTTTTTCGAAACGGAAACAAGTGATTTCAAATAATTATTGCTTTTATACAAGGAAAGATTTTCCAAATTATGATGAAAAGATTTCAAAATTTGAAATGGGATTTGTTTGAAAACTATGAAATAAGTCTTTGATTTAAAGACCGGATGAGTTAATCCAATTTGAATGGAATTGTTTTGAAAATCTATGAATGAATCTTTGTTTAAAAGATTGGTGAACTTTGATAGGGGTCTTAAAATGAATCATTTGTTTAAAAGATTTAAATGTGGAAATTTTTTAAACCATTGAAAATTTTGAAATGAATCTTTCTGTTTAAAAGATTTGTAAATGGTAATTTGTTTAACCATTTGAAAGAAAAGTTTGGGTAATAAGTTGTGACTTAACTGAGATCCCATATCCATATGTTTCTAAATATTGCGCTCACTATTTAGTTTAGCCGGGAAAGGACTTTTGTATCATATAACCCATTACGAATGGTGATACGATGTATATGGATAGCATTTGAAGACCGGTGGTGAAGACCGGATACTTTCAAAAACGAAAGGGTTTCTTATCGAATGTCTCTACATCGGCTGATCCCCGTTATAGAAATTCGAGCTCCTATTGTGATGGAAGTCCGAACGTGATTAGAAATTATCCGGATTTGCAAGGACTTCTTTTGAAGTGCCTTCGGTTCTGTTCAAACCTGGAACAAACTTGTATAGATTGTGTATCTGACGTTACACCTTCAGATGTAAAACCAGTTTCTATCAAATACATTTCTGTTTGGTGGCGGAGATTCATTCTCTTAGCTTAACACCCTTCTCTGAGACGTACGAGCTTAGAGGTTATGTAGTTGATGGTTACCGGTGATACATTCCCAATTTGGTAATGTGGCATACGAAGTGCTGCTGATCATTTGTTGATCAAAGCATGGCTTTCGTGTAAAGAGTAGCTTTGTGGACGAGACTTCGTTGAACTTCACAACCCGGAATGGTCGAAACAGGAAGAATGCAGCAAGGTTATTTGGGGGTAGCGCCCCCTGAGGGTATGTTCATTTCCTTCTGGATAGAGGTGGTATTATGGTATGGAGCGCAGATACTTAACCTATGTGGTTGCTGCAAATTTATTACTTTGTAGTTGTTGGTGAATCCCGGGATAAAGGTTGGTTACGACCGGGGGATGGCATACTCGTGTAGTAGTTACCTAGTTACAGAGGTAACCCGGCCTTGTGTTGGCAGAGATCCGGTTAGGTTCTCGGGGCGTCCCTCCAGAGGCGTATCCATGTGGAAATGGAAAGTTCCTTGGCCTGACCATTTGTTAGAAATCCAATCGCTAATATGCGCCTTGTACGGTTTTAGTTGTAGAACCTGTCATTTAACATGGTAGCTATAGTAGGCATAATATAATGGTACCTATGCTGGCTAAGATTAATATTATACTTTCGAAAGGTTTTCTGCACTATGCACTAATAATAATATAAAATGGATTTCGCGTATCAAGCATATTTGACTATCATAAGGAGAAATCTCCTCCAAATCTGTGTTGCATTGTGTGTGTGGCGGGAGGCCTTATGGTAGTTTCATTTTCCAAAAAAGCATTGCGGATTTCAAATTTAAATTCTTTAGTTAGTTTTAAAAGGTAAAACTGTTTCTGTTTGCTCATACCAGTCACATGACTGACCCGGAGTTTATTGTTCCTTTCCTAAACTCTGGGTGCCCACTTTTTCCCACGTGGGCATTCTAGAGTTGGGTTTTTCAGATAGTAGATATAGAATCGATTCTGTAGCTTTTGGCTTTCTCTTTGGTATTTTTCGGAGATCCTGGATATTGGAGTCTTTGGATTCATGGATGAGACTTGCTTAGCTTGGTGAAATGTGATGGGGGGTTCTCGCTATCTATGGAGATTGCTGATATTGGTGTTTCTTATGGAGTTTCAAGTTTTGTTTGTTTCCACTGCCAGTTATTGTGTTTTCCGCTGTAGCATTTGTATTTTGTATCTCTTATATTTGATCCATATTGTATCATTATTGTATCGAATGTGGTATATCAATGATATACATTTCTTTTTCTTCCGCTGTGTTGTTATACTTAATTGTGTTATAAGCTCCGGCGAACCAGATTCGACGTTTGGATCTGCGGCATTGGAATACGAGTGTTGTATTCGGTGCCGATTTTCGAAGGTCGAGTCAAGGTCATTTCAGTTATAATATTTTATTTTCATATAATTAAAAAAATATTTACTGAATAAAATAAATAACATAGAATTTAAATTCAAACATATATTTTATTCAAATAAATATTTTAGTACAATTTTGAATAGTACAAATTTGAGCTCTCACTAGATATATACATTTTTCAATTACATTACAATTTCGATTACATCACAAATTTCACTTTACATTGTTGACTTCACTATATATCACTCATTCACTCGTATTTTATCTTCGACTTTGCTTCAGCCTGAATCCAACATTTGAGTTATCTACAAAATAAACACTGACGCGATAAAATTGAAAAACAAATATTCTTGCAGTGTGAAATAAAATGTGTATTTTGAAAATATTATTTCCCTTAGTTATTTGGGTTGTTCATCATCGTTTATTTTGAATTCATCATACATGAAAAACTTGCGACGTGCACAGTGTATCATTGTACATGCCACAAGGTCATGCACACTGATGTACACTTTCTTGTTAAAATCACAGGGACAGGTGAGCACAAGGTCAAACCCGAGCCATAAGTTGGATTCAACTCAGGTGCACGCAATACAACACACAACACCTCAAATATACACATGAGGGCAAACAAGTATGGCTTGAACAATACAAAACTGAAGTGGCTACAGTTCAAGTCCTCAACAACAACATGAAACCACTTGAATACCAAACCGTTGGGTCAAGGCAACTGAAACAACTCGACCAATCCAAAATCAATAATGGACCAATACAAAAGTTGGTGAATAGCACATAAACTAGGCAAAAAAGTATACATATGTAAAGATATCAAGTGAAGGTCACACGAGCTCAACTGTATACAAGTGCAAACTGCAATGGACAATGGTCCAATTGACTAACAACATATACATATATGCAACCAAGTTGGACATAAAAATACACACTTGAACCAGACACAATGCAACAGAGGTGGCAACATGCAAATAAATGTACACATGACTCAAGACTGCAAATACCAAAGGCAACAATAAAGTGTATAGGTAAACCAGAGAATTCAACCAAGAGAAGCCTCCAAGAGCAAAACAATAAAGCATGGTCGGATTTCGAACTAGACTCATTTCAACATACAACAGTGATGGACCAGACCATCAACCAAAGTGCAGACAAGCTCCAAATAAAGATGAAGTTCAAGTGAAACCTAAATGCACATGTAAATAATTGTAACTTCAAACTACATGGTGCAACAAACATACATAGACACACACACACATATGCATACACACATGTATACATACATATATACATATATATATATCTGTACATGAATGCAATGACCAAAAGCCTCGCCATCAAATAGCAACAAATAAATATGCAGTGCACAGCATTTCAGTGCAGACTGCAAAGACAACTGTAACGACTCATAATTCTCGATAAATTTAAATTAGTTAGTTTATTAAGATTTTGGGTAAATAAATTAGGAAAAAACAAAATTTTGTAATTTAATAATGAATTGAATGCTAAAATGAAATGAAACCATGGTAATTAAAGATGAGTATTAACAATTGAAATGCAATTACGATTAATTGAAGTAAAGTAAATTGCTATACTAGGCTATAAATTGAATATAAGAAAACAAACATAAATATTGAATTAATGAATGAATAAATAATAATAAATAGTAATTGAATAAAATCAATGTCCGGTAAGAAATTTTAATATTGTTTGGAAATGATAACTTTAATGTTAATTAAGGTAACATTTGAGAATAATGTTAATATTATCCATAATAGGACAATTTGTTGAATTACAAGAATGGGAATAAAGATTTATCTATTTAATGAGATTTGAACTATATTAATTGGATTTAAATTTGCAAATAAATGAAATTAAATATCTAAATATTACGTTAATTGAAATAAAGATGAAATCTGAGAATATTAAGGTAATAGATCATGAATCCAAAGTTAAATGCATCCATTTGAAAACAATGAATTGAATAATAGATGAAAAGTAAATTGAATGGAATTATTGTAAATTAAATTTGTAATTTCTGAATTTAATAAAAATGAAATTTAACACTGAAATTGATAAAGTAGTCAACTCTAAATTGACATTTAAATTTTATATACATTAGCGTAAATGATTAAGAAATTTAAAAGCGATAAAAATTATCAATTATAGAATTGAAATTAAAAATCTGATTTAATTAATTAATTAATTATTTAATGTAAAATTAGCCATTTTGGCCACTGACTCGGATGTCGACGAAACCAGTTTCATTGGATCCGTAACAATGAATTATTATAAAATTTCAAGTTTCGTAATGATTGGACTTGTCGTTTGGTCGTACGGACCTGAAACGCATTGAAATTAATTTAATTGAAATCAATTTGAAATAACTTGATTTCAGCGTAACTTCTTCATACGATGGAATTTGGACCTGAAACCTATTCCATTGATTTTAAAATATTTTAAAACATCTATTTTGATATATGGGTTGACCCAATTTCGTTCCGGAGTTAGAACAAGCTTTTTGGGTCATTTATCGTTCAACGGTCCGAACCAATCGTGTCCATTCATCTCTATTTCTGACCTACCTATATTTACCTCATTATAAACCCTAGCCTATTTCTTATATTCATTTCTCTATACGTACAATTCCAATTGCTCCTCCTCATTTCAATGGCAGACAAAACAAGAATTTCCAATTGCAATTTCAAATCAAATTCAAAGTCAAAATTTCAAACTCCACAAACTATATCGAACTTTATATAGATTCGAAGCTCTCGACGAACGCATCTCAGATCTGCAATTCATTTTTGGTTTCAAGTCACCGTTTGTCCTGAAATAGCAAATCAAATCTCGGTTGTCCGTCGCTTGTTGATCGACATTATCTGATCGTCAAATAAACGGTACCGTGGTGTAGAGATTTGCGAGGAGATTCCATCAAACAGTTCGCATGGCCTGATAATGGTTTGATTGCTGTCGTTTGGCGGATTAGGGTTCATGGAAGCTGGCGGCGGCTTGTGTCATTGGGGGTTCAGACCTTGGCGACATGGGGAGGACGACTGGGCGAGCTCGGGGGCGTTGGCGTTTTGGCCTACGGCAGTGCGAGGAGGCCGAAGGGTGAAGTCAAAGGGATGGTCAACAACCTCATTTGGGTTTTGAACTACTGTGTGTTCTTGTGCGTGGTAAAGACGTGTGATTTTCGTGGTGACATGGCCATTATTCTAGGGTAATCTTCTATTTTATTTTATTTATTTTAATATAAACGTATATTGTTCTAATGCGTATAACTCTTGCATACGAGGTCCATTTTATGCGCGGTTTTCTCCTCTAGGTTCGTATTAAAATTCCAGACATTTTGACGCTAGTTTGGACGAATTCTGGGGCTGTTCAAATTTTGAGTTTAAGTTTGATTTAAATTCAATTTAAATTCAAAATGTAAGTGTTTTATCCCACTCACAACTTCTAAAATTTCTTATGTGTGTGACATTAATTTCAGATGTGATTAGAAATTTATTTATGGATGTTTGGTATATTTTTATCATCATTCCAATTAAATTGAATTTATTGAATTAAATGGTTATTAAATTTATTATTGTATATAAACTGCCAGTTAAATTGTTATTTAATTTATTATTGAATATCAACTGCCAGTGAATATCTTTTATTTATTATTTGTTCTACATTGATGTTATTGTTTGAATTGGATGATGATTGTGATAAATGATTGATGGTTGATACTGGGTGAATGGATGATGTATCTTTTATTGTCATAAACTGCAAGTTGTTATGCATTTTTATTTCTTTCGAGATTGCGGTTTAAAATGATACATAACCGTATTTTTTATTTTTTATTACGGATTGAAATGATGAATATCTGTATCACTTGACCATAGGGTAGAAAATTTTACACAGACACCATGGTCTATATATAAATATTTTTAGAATGATTTCTACGGTTTTGGAAAGAAGTATACGGGTTAATAAATATTGATTTTTGATATTATATAAATATTATTTTATATATAGTTAAATTCTTGAATTTAAGCTATGCATAAATTTGTTTAATAAAAATAAGTTTAATAATGGAGTTTGATTTTATTAAAATAAAATATGGTTAAGTATTTAAATCATACTTTAATATAGAGGTTATAATGATTTAAATAAATTAAGGTTGGAAGGTAAAATTGGAAATTTATTTGAAAGTGAGCTTATTTAAAAATTAAACTCAGTAAGTTGATGTAAAATTTATTAAATTTGAAATTTTAAAACGTATGATTTTTATAACTTGATTTTGGGTTTAGGATGAATTAAATGAATATTTCAAGTATAAATAAAGTTAAGGAAATATTTAAGTTATTTGTAAATTGAGTTTTATTTAGGTGATAATGGATGTATTACGTAAATTATTTCAAACTAAATAATAGAAAGGTGAATTATTGAATCATAATTACCAAACTTAGTTTTGAAATTGGGAATGCTTAAGTTTGAAAAAATATTGAATTTGGAATTGATTTGTGAATTCTAAGAAGCCATATTATTATATAAAGTATTCTAATATTTAAACCATTTGAGTGGTGGAAGTTATATTTCAAGTGTTTTGTTTCGATGTGTTATAACTTCGAAGTGATATGATTTCGAAAAAAGATATATTTGGAATAAAAATGATATTATATTGATATGAGTATTTATAAAAATGATATCATACTGATTTGATTTTTGAAATGGAAAGGATATCGTATTATATGGTTTCAAAATGGATATTATATTCTGGTTTTGAAGTATAAATCATTTTGAAATGACAACGGCGTTAACGTTTGGTTGTTAAAGAGGCCGGGATCGGAAGTTGTCATAGTCTCTGCCAACTTCAAAAACCAATTTAACAACTGTGTACACGGTGGAGATTCTAAAATGAAGTAGGATGGTGGCGACGTTCTATTAAGGTATATACGTGGATCTGACTCCCGTGAGTTGGCATAAGGTGGCCAAAACAGGAGCGATTCTCGGGCCAAGGGGGTAGCCCCTCTTATCGGACACACTCCTTTGATATTATACTCTGACTTTTGGATTGATTCAGTGGCCACTTTTGATTTTTGAATTTGGAGGTGTGGCTCGAGGTGGGTGGTAGTAGCTGCCACGCATTTCCACCAGCCCGGATGTGTAAATGGTATATATACCCCACATTGCGTTTGTGTGCCGTGTCACCTACCATATCGCGCCTTGTACGAGTTTGGTTTTCTCCCATAGCTCGTGTGGTATCCTCTGGTGGCTTCCCGATCAGGAGGGACCATGATATTGGATGGACTATTGAGACTATTACGTGGTAAGGGCTATATGGGTAACCCCTTAGCGCTATTTAAAAGTAAGTTTATTTTACTATAGACATTATTATGATAGAGAAATATTACTACATAGTAAATAGTTTAACGGATCCTTAGGAGATGTGAATCCCGAGCATCTCTTAAGTTACTACACTCACGTTAGACACTGGATAGGAGATGTCAAACCCCGTAAACATCTCTGACGTCGTTCCACTCATATTACTTACATTGATTTAACTTACATGAGATCTTTTAGTTCTGACTCGAGTATTTTGTCTTTTCAATTCGCTCGGGTCAGTCTGAGCATTTCAGGATTTGAAGACTTTATCTCTGGAGGACGAAGACGAAGATTTGTATTACTATTATTTATTATATTCCACTGCATCACATTGTTCCGCTGCATTTTATTATTCTCTGGTATGTGTAACTCTGATATGTATTGTATAAGTATAATCAAATGTTTTATAAAACAGCTTCATGAACTATTTATTTGATTATTGTATTTTGACGTTCCGCTGCAAGATTATGTTTTGTTTTTCTTTCTCTGCATTTTCTTATTTACCCCAATAACAATCCGCTCTTTTGTATGGTTTGAGTCTGACGTGTGTGGTTTATCGTCGATTTAAAGCGTACAAAAATGCAGAATGTTACATCTGGTGTCAAAGCTTTGGTTTAACGATAAACCTTAGCTTTGTAGGGTCTGACTCTTTATTAATAGGGTGGTAATACCCAATGATGAGTCGCTGAGTGTATATATATGAGAGAGCGTATTTATTAGTGTTATAAAAAGGTTTTAATATTGTGTTAATTTGTTCCGTTTTGTATTTATAAATTCTGGTTGGTGCATAGGATGCTATGACATCAATAGGGATTTCTAAACACTTAATAGAACAGACCGACACAATATTGTTTTGAATATAGGTGAATGAAATAATTTTTCCTATTATATTTTCTATATATAAAATAATTTTTTTATAAAGGTTATATTTGGTTATAATATATTGGTTGTCAGGTGGTGAAATTTATAAATATTTATTGGAAATAAGATTTGAAGAAAAAAAAATGAAATTTGGAAATTTTAGAACTTAAGTTCCACGATTTTGAAATTTGCTTTCAAAGGATTTTGGGAATATGATAATATTGTTTATATGTATTTTCTGATATAAATATTCCAATATAATTTGAAAGAATTGTTTTAAAGGAATTTTGAAAAGGAATAAGCTCTGTACTCCTCTCTCTGTCGCTGGAAAATAATTTCGGTGATGAGTGCACGCATCATCGACATTCATTTTCGAGTTTCAAAGTGGAAGGCTGTTGTAGTAGTAATTACATAATTAATTGATAAATAAATCTTGATTTTTGAATTTTAATATGATTTAATAGATATATAAAGATATGGTTATATATATCATTTTAAAAATGATTTGAAACGGAACCCGGTATTTAATTCTTAAGTTTCCATTAATCAATAGTTTTGATTATTGTAGTGAAATAGAATGTAACTAATTAATAATTGCAACCTTTAATTAAAATAAGAGACTGAATGCTATGTTATAAATGAAATAACAAGAAGGTTGAAATTTGTAATCTATAAAGAGCAAAAGATATGACTATTGAACATTAAATTTATTTAAAAGAATTGAGATAAACTTGTATAATTTTCAATTGCATTCTTAAAAAGCATATATGTAACTTGCCAATTATAAAAGTTAAGATGTTAAAAGAAAATGCAATGGGAAATTTTAGAAGTAAAACTTGAAGTAATGAAGTATTCAATGAATTTGCCTTTATAAATAATAATTTAATGTTATATTTGTTATAAACTTAAGTTATGGCTGAAGTGCTACTAATTAAATATAATGGAAAATGTATAACCAAATGATAACAAACTTAAGTAAATGTTGAAGTTATTTATAATAATAAAAAATACGTAGAAAGATGAATATTGTAAGTAAAGGATTTTGAACTTAGGAAATGTTGAATACTATGGATAATTGAATGAAAATAAATGAAAATGAAAAATGAATGAATTTAATGCAATGAAAAGAAATTGACATGACCTGAATAAATGAAAATGAATAATTGTAAGTAATAAATGAAATAAACACAATGAATGAATGGAAATGAAGATTTGCAAGAAATAAATGTAATTTAAAAAGATAAATCATTATATGAATGAAAAGGAAATAAAACAACAAAGGTTATGAAATGAAATTGAAAAATTAACTTGATCTATTATTTGAAATTGTTGTTTGTCTAGTTTATGGTTGTTTGGGGCAAGGATACTTTAAAATTGTGTGGATGTATGGATAATCTATTTAGTTTCATTGAAGACTGTTGAGTAAATGGTGCACCTAGTAGTTTATTTTCATTCCATACAATTTAAAGTTTTTTTGAACCCAAACAACTATTTGTTTTGCTTGATATGAACGGTGATTGATTTGTGTTGACTTTATGTGATGATTGTATGCTTTGTTGCAAGTGATTGTTATTTATATTGATTTGTTGTTAGTGGTTGAAACAACTTTAAACATTTCATTCTATATAATTATTAACTCTTTTAGATTTTATAAGTGAAATACAGGTTATGGAAGCAATTGCTGCTGCTTTTAGTTTTATAAAATAAGCGTAAATTGCCCGACAAATAGGTATGTTTCGAATTACGGTTTATAACGTCATTATATTGTTTATCCCGTGTTGGGATATATATTATTTTGGAAATATATGTTGTATATTGTTATATTTGATATTATATTTTCTCTCGAGCCTCTCCGTATAAAGGAGACTCTGCTGAAATTTTCCTTAAATTTTGGACTTAGAAAATTTTTGAAAAATGTTTTCCAAACTTTATTAATTTGAGTATAAAAAGAGATAATGGTTATAAATTAGTATATTTTATTTAAATTAATTTATTTTCTAAGTTTATTTGTTTATAAATTTAATATTTTAAATAAGATATGTTGATTCTTAATTCTTCTTTTCCCTTCTTTTTCCTTTTCGGGGACGAAAAGTTTTGAGTGGAGGAGAGTGTGACGACACGTAATTTTCGATAAATTTAAATTAGTTAGTTTATTAAGATTTTTGGTAAATAAATTAGGACGAAACAAAAAATTTATAATTTAATAATGAATTAAATGCTAAAATGAAATGCAACCATGGAAATTAAAGCTGAGTATTAACAATTGAAATGCAGTTACGACTAATTGAAGTAATGTAAATTGCTATACTAGGCTATAAATTGAATATAAGAAAACAAAGTAAATATTGAATTAATTAATGAATTAATGATAATAAATAGTAATTGAATGAAATCAATGTCCTGTAAGTAATTTTAATATTGTTTGGAAATGATAACTTATTAAAGTATGATTAACAGTTAGTGGCAATGATTATTATAAGGTACCGATATATTTTAATCCATCAAATTGAATTGGAATCAATTGCAAAAAAATATAAATAAAATATTACGTTAATGTTAATTAAGGTAATATTTGTGAATAATGTTAATATTATCCATAATAGGAAAATTTGTTGAATTATAAGAATGGGAATAATAATTTATCAATTTAATGGGATTTGAACTATAATAATTGGTTTTAAATTTGCAAATAAATGAAATTAAATATCTAAATATTATGTCAATTGAAATAAAGATGAAATCTGAGAATATTAAGGTAATAGATCATGACTCCAATGTTAAATGCATCCATTTGAAAACAATGAATTGAATAATAGAATGAAAAGTAAATTAAATGGAATTATTGTAAATTAAATTTATAATTTCTGAATTTAATAAAAATGAAATTTAACACTGAAATTGATAAAGTAATCAACTCTAAATTAACATCTAAATTTTACATATATTAGTGTAAATGATTAAGAAATTTAAAAGCAATAAAAATTGTCAATTATAGAATTGAAATTGAAAATCTGATTTAATTAATTAATTCTTTATTTATTTAATTAATGTAAAATTAGCCATTTTGGCCACTGACTCGGATTTCGACGAAACCTGTTTCATTGGATCTGTAACAGTAAATTATTATAGGGTTTCAAGTTTTGTAACGATTGGACTTGTCGTTTGGTCGTACGGACTTGAAACGCATTGAAATCAATTTAATTGAAATCAATTGAAATCAATTTGAAATAACTTGATTTCAGCATAACTTCTTCATACGATGGAATTTGAACCTGAAACCTGAAACCTGTTCCATTGATTTTAAAATATTTTAAAACATCTATTTTGATAAATGGGTTGACCCAATTTCGTTCTGGAGTCAGAACGGGCTTTTTAGGCCATTTATCGTTCAACGGTCCGAACCAATCGTGTCCATTCATCTCTATTTTTGACCTACCTATATATACCTCGATATAAACCCTAGCCTATTTCTTATATTCATTTTTCTATACGTACAATTCCAATTGCTCCTCCTTCTCATTTCAATGGCAGACAAAACAAGAATTTCCAATTGCAATTTCTAATCAAATTCAAAGACAAAATTTCAAACTCCATAAACTATATCGAATTTTATATGGATTTGTAGCTCTCGACGAGCGCATCTTAGACATGAAATTTGTTTTTGGTTTCGAATCATCGTTTGTCCTGAAATCGCAAATCAAATCTCGGTCGTTCGTCGCTTGTTGATCAACATCATCTGATCGTCAAATAAACGGTACCGTGGTGTAGAGATTTTCGAGGGGATTCCATCCAAGTAGTTCGCATGGCCTGATGATGGTTGGACCGCCGTCATTTGGTCGATTAGGGTTCATGGAAGCTGGCAGCAGCCTATGTCGTTGGGGGGACGGACCGTGGCGACAGGGAGGAGGACGACTGGACGAGCTCGGGGGCGTTGGCGTTTCGGCCTACAGCAGTGCAAGGAGACCGAGGGGCAAAGTCAAAGGGGTAGTCAATGGGCCTCATTTGGGTTTCGAACTGTTGTGTATTCTCGTGCGTGGTGAAGACGTGAAACGACCCGACTTTCTTACCATAGAAAATCGCATCATTTTTAAGAAAGAAAGGGATTAGAAAAGAGAAAAGACAGAGAAGAAAGAAAGAACAACATCAGAATCTAAACAGCGGAACGAATAAATTATATTAATCACATAATACATTACATAGTATCATATACATCAGAGATACGCAGCTAAAACAACACATACTAGACAGTTATCAACACCTGTCTAGTTATACAACTCAATACAACTCAAAGACAACAACTCAGAGAACACATAGCGGAATACTATATATCTATACGCAGAAGCCTCCTGCTCCATTTGCTCCTCCAGAATTCGTCAAGCCAACCTGAATTCCCCTGGCTACTCGTAAAAATTTGAGTACCAAAGAGTTTAAGAAAACAGAAGATAAACTCCGGGTCAGACATGGGTCTGGTGTGAGTAAATGGTTAAAGTTGCTTAACTTTAAAAACCTTTTTAAAGAAAAGGTATCACGTAAGACTTCCCACACATAAACATGGAAAAGTTTTTACCTTACGCTAACCAAAACATTTGATAGGAAATTCAGTAATATTATAATAGGTCTAGGGTTTTCAAATAAATATGAAATAGCTGAAATTGTTACATTATTAAATTCCAGCTACTAGCCACAAAAGTGGGTAATACAATCAAATCCGATGGCACTTATTGGATTTTGGATTCCATACAATGGCAGGGCTACTGGGGTACCGCCCGTCACAGTACGTGGCCTAGATCACCTTACCGAGGAGTACACCCGCTCCCCTGCAACACAAAGCCGGAACCGTTCCTTACCGAACAGTTCCAAATAAGACAACCCCGGCGGATGTAGCTATTCAACCGCCCACACAGCCGAAATAAAAGGGACCTCTAGACAGGGGTAAATCTTACTCTCAAGTGGGGGCTACCCACGAAGCCTTGCTGCACCTCCTCTGTTTTAGCCATTCCAGGTTGATGAGGCTTGAGGCTACGATTACCTTAGTGAACACATCACATAGAATGCTCATCGTCCACCTGACGATGTTCTGAAAGCATTCAATCCATACAAGTTCGTTCCGGGTTCGAATGAAACCGAAGGCATTATCTCGTTACACTCGTTTTGAAATCACCCTCAGAGTTAACGACAATAACCCTTGCACTCTGAATCTTCATCTTCACTTGGGATTCACGACCTATCGTTAATTTGGATCGATGTGGTTTTCGGATATCCAAATATGGAAACCCGATCCCGGTCTCATCGATATCCAAAGCGTGCCTTTTAGGTCCAAGTTGTTTAAAGTTAAACAATTTAACTATCTATATACACACAGAATAGATAATTCACAAGTCACAATTGATAACCACATTATCAAAATAACAGATGATCCATAACAAAGTAGGTAATCCACATCATCATCACAATAGATAATCTATATTACCATCATAATGCAACCAAGCATCCATACCACACAACATTACTTATCTCATTTCTGAGATTACATCCATTCAAGAAAATCAATGTCACCCATTCATACATAAGCAATGATTTACTTAATCACAATATAATTAATTTAAAATGAATTAAATTAACTATTTCTATCTCTAATTAATTTAAAGTGAATTAAATTAATTACTTCATCTCTTAATTAATTTAAAAATAATTAAATTAATTACCTTCATCACAATAAATCTTGCTTACTTATTCATTAATTAACCCAATTAATTAATCATCATCTTAATTAATTAACCTTGATTAATTAAATCTTAGTCAAATAATTAATCCTTAATTATTATCATTAATCAAATTAATTAGTGAACCTTATTTAATTACTTTCATTAATTAATTAACTATAATTAATTACATTAAATAATCATGCTTAAATTAATTGTTTCCAATTAATCAACTTAAATAAATATAAACAGTAATTAATTATCCTTAATTACTTCTTAATTACTTTTAATTACTTTTATAAATTCTTTGATTTATTACACCCAGAAATAAACCCTTAATTACTTTACCAAGTAATTATCCATTTAAATTACTTCCCAATCAGTAATTTACCTTATCTCGGTTACCTCTGTAATTTATCAATTACTTATCTTAAGTAATTACTCTTATCAAAACTTATTAAGTAAACATACTTAATCATTTATCAAGTGACTATTCTTTAATTAATTAACAAATTAATTAACGTACTTAATCACATTTACCTCATAAACCAAAGTCGAGTAACTCATTCCTTAATTACTCTTTAACCAAATTAATCTTCAATTGACAGATTAATTATCTTCAACTATTAATTAATAAACCTTAATTATTAATCAACTCTTTAATACAAAGTAATTAATCACTAATTACTTTTATAATTAATTAATTAACCTTAATTAACTAATTAATCATTTCTTAATCATTAATTAATAAAACTTAATTATTAATTAACAACCTTAATTACAAATTAATTAGTCCATAAATATAATTAATTAATCCTTAATTACAATTAATGAACCTTAATAAAAATAGTTAATTAATTCTTAATTAACTTGCATTAAAGATTAATAACCCTTTAATTATTAATTAAGCAAACCAAATTAAAACTTAATTACTCAATAAAACCTTTATTAAGTACTAATTAATTACTATTTTAATTAATCCTTAATTACTTAATTAATAAATAGTTATAATTTAATTAATCATTGGTCATTAATTAAATCATCATTATTATTAGTTAATTAAATTAATAAATCATTCTTAATTAATTAATTACTTAATTAATTAATTAAATTAATTAACTAAACTTCAAATTCTTATTCAACTTAATTCATTACAAATCATTAACACTTAATTAATCTTCAAGATAAAACATTTTCTCTAAATAACCTTGAAATAACTTTACTTAACTTAATTCATTAATTAGTTTAAAATATAAAATAATCATTAATTACTTTCCTTTAATTATTAATTAACAATTCTAATTTCAAGTTAATAAATTACTTAAACCTTTAATTGTTAATTATAAATCATTTTTCATTAACCAATAAAAATATTTCCTTATAAATTTCCTTTTTATATTTCCAAAATAAGTTTGAAAATAACATTAACTTAAAACATTTAAACCATTCATACAAATCCAATTATAAAAACAAATCAATTTAAAAACAAGAATTTAACTTAGCTTAAATTATTTAAAGTTTAAAACTTTATTTATTTTAAATTAAAAACCAAGTTGAACATTCCATTTGAGTTCAACCCATAAGTACATGAATCCAAGAAAACAAAGTACATCTTCTTTTTTTTAAAACAGTTTGATTTTAAATTTTAAAAGCTGTTTCGGATAAAATTTAAAAACTGTTAAAACATAACAGTTTAAACCCACAAACAAAACCCAGAACCCACACGAGTTATTCCCCGAGTCATCTACCATATGCCCCGAGACCCACTTCGAGAAAACAACAAACCCAAAACAAAAATACAACCCACTGATACCACAGCTCATACGTGCACCTGCACCATTGCCGGAACCACCTCCAGTCAACGACGAACCTATCACCAAGTCCCTCTTCCATCCTACAAGCTCCTACGACCAACCAAACATCAACACCTACCTTGATTCAAAATCGAGCACCCCTGGTTGAACTGAACCCCAAATACCATCATCAGCAAACCCCAAATCCCACGCCTCCGATCGATGATAAATACCACAACTCCGGCCATGGATCGCCGACCCACCATGTATCCTTCACCCAAATTTCCTTCAAGCTCGATGCACAGAGGAAAATGCAGTAGATCAATTTACAGCAAGAACCAAAACTAGGTTTAAAAATCAATTCCGAGCAATTTCAAATTCCACAATGGATTACAAATCCTTCAACCATTTTTATCTTACTCTCCAATCCAAACCCTAACTCCATGATGAACCCCGAACACCCCAGATGCTCAGATCAACAGAATTATGCAAAAACCCAACTTCCAGTAAATACCCACTTACATACTCAATATAATTTTTAAAATTGAGATTTTATTTCTAAAATTCATACTTCCCAATGACAATCCAGATTGTATACTTATTTCGTCAAATTTTAACATTTGGTTTCAAACATTGGTAATAAATTTTTATTGCATAGTTTGATTTCTAGGTGAATTTCAAAAATCAGAGACATTGTTCTATTTTTAGTTGTTAGTTTATACTTAAACTAACTTGTTTGATTTAAATCTATGACTTAACAATTGTTTACATAGAATAGCTTAAAGATTTAATTTTTCTCAGATCCTACAGTAAAGTACAGAGAGGAAAAATGAAAATCAACATGCACAGTTTCAACTAAACAAAACCTATTGCAATCCTTATATCTACACAGAGACAAACTCATATAAACATCATCACTACTTAATTGCAACAAATAATTACTACTTTAAATATATTTTTTCCAAATGTTCACTCACCTTTTTAAGGAAATGCAGAGGTTTGATAAGCTGGAAATTTGCAAAATGCTTTGAATTTGAAGATGAACCCTCTTTGAAACAGAAAAGCTTTATCCCCCTTTTTGTTTGTTTTAACTACATTGCTTCAGGTTGCTTTCAACAGATTTGCTTCAGGTAATACCTCTTTAAAACATGCATGCATTTGAAGATTGATGCAGACATGGGGATTTTAGAACTAGATTGATAACTTGCATCAAATCTTTGAAAACATATGCAGATTTTTTTTTGAAAACAACTGCAGGCATGCAGTTTTGATTTGCACAACATTTCAGGTTTTTTTTTTATTTGAGCAATGATTTTTCAGATTTTTGTTTGAGGCAAAACTGAAAAGAATCTTTACAGTTTTCTGTAAACAGAGGTTGATGATTAAATTTGAGGAATTGATGCAGGCTTTTGGGAATTTTTTTTCAAGTAAACAGATTTGCAGATTGATGTTGAGGAAGTTTCAAGCATTTGAACTTGAGTTTGAGGAGTGTTTGCACTTGCATTTGTTTGAGGAGGATTTGAAAAGATTTTCTGGTTTTAGAATGAGTAAAAGTTGTATTGATAGTTCTAGTTTCTTCTTTTAGGAATGAACAAAATTTAAAGAAAAAGAAGACGGAGGACGACGGTGCTTATATAATCAATTTCAGATTTAATAAATTAAAAAGAAAATTAAAAACAATGGACACTTGTCTTAAATTTGATTTAAATGTTTAACACTTGTTGTTTAAATTATTCCGAACTTAACACTTGTCATATTGAGTTTATTTTAATTCTAAAAGAAATTTAAAAGCCTTTTAAATTATTTTCCTAATTACTAATATGTTTTTTTTTCTTAATTTAAAAATACTTTTCTAATTAAATATCTAATAAACAAATACATTTATACATTTATAAATGTTTGCTAAATTTATATAAAATACAATCGTTAAAAAGAATGAAAACAAATATGATTTAAATAAAAATTATATACAAATTGCAAACTTATTTTAAATGTTCAAAAGCCTTGCATTTATTCTTATTAAATAAATACAATTCCAAATTTCTATACATAAATTTCTATAAAAAGAATAATACAAAACAAATCTTATTTTAAATTAAAAACATTATCTATGTATTTTTAAATTCAAACTATATTATTATTTTATTTTAAGATGCATGTATATTCTTGAATTCAAATTTATATTCAATGTCAAAGTCAAATTTAAAAATTCAAATCTAAAATAAATTTAAATAAATAAATATCAATTTTTAAATAAGCTCATTATTATTTACAAATAATCTATCCTATTTTAAAATCAATTTAAAATACACAGATATAAATATAATTTAAACACACTTATCAATTTTGAAAACAATAAGTCTATTTAGAATTTATTTACACAATAAAATAATTAATCTTATAATAAAACCAATTTATAACCAAAATTAAGACATTGTATTATTATTACTTTGTTATTTATTTTGAAAATAACAATTTTATCACTTTCAAATAATTTAAATTAAGAGATTATCAACATTTTAAACTCCTTGAAATTCCAGGATATTACAAGACGCGTGATTTTCGTGGTGACGTGGCCATTATTTCAGGGCAATCCTCTGTTTTATTTTATTTATTTTAATATAAACGTATATTGCCCTAATGCGTATAACTCTTGCATACGAGGTCCGTTTAACGCGCGGTTTTCTCCGCCAGGTTCGTATTGAAATTCTGGACATTTTGACGCTAGTTTGGTCGAATTCTAAGGCTGTTCAAATTTTGAGTTTAAATTGGATTTAAATTCAATTTAAATTTAAAATGTGAGTTTTTTAACCCACTCACAACTTCTAAAATTTCTTATGTGTGTTAAATTAATTTCTGATGTGATTAGAAATTTATTTATGGCTGTTTGGTATATTTTTATCATCATTCTAGTTAAATTGAATTTATTGAATTAAATGGTTATTAAATTTATTATTGCATATAAACTTCCAGTTAAATTGTTATTTAATTTATTATTAAATATCAACTGCCAGTGAATACATGGTATTTATTATCTGTTCTATATTGATGTTATTGTTTGAATTGGATGATGATTGTGATAAATGGTTGATGATTGATATTGGGTGAATGGATGTTGTATCTTTTATTGTCATAAACTGCAAGTTGTTAAGCATTTTTATTTCATTCGAGATTGCAGTTTGAAATGATATATAACCGTATTTTTTAATTTTTAATTACGGATTGAAATGATAAATATCTGTATCACTTGACCATAGGGTAGAAAATTTTATACAAACACCATAGTCTATATATAAATATTTTGAGAATGATTTCTATGGTTTTGGAAAGAAGTATACGGGTTAACAGATATTGATTTTTGATATTATATAAATATTATTTTATATATAGTTAAATTCTTGAATTTAAGCTATGTATAAATTTGTTTAATAAAAATAAGTTTAATAATGGAGTTTGATTTTATTAAACTAAAATATGGTTAAGTATTTAAATCATACTTTAATATAGAGGTTATAATGATTTAAATAAATTAATGTTGGAAGGTAAAATTGGAAATTCATTTGAAAGTGAGCTTATTTAAAAATTAAACTCAGTAAGTTGATGTAAAATTTATTAAATTTGAAATTTTAAAAGGTATGACTTTTATAACCTGATTTTGGATTTAGGGTGAATTAAATGAATATTTCAAGTATAAATAAATTTAAGGAAATATTTAAGTTATTCGTAAATTGAGTTTTATTTATGTGATAATGGATGTATTACATAAATTATTTCAAACTAAATAATAGAAAGGTGAATTATTGAATCGTAATTACCAAACTTTGTTTTGAAATCGGGAATACTTAAATTTTGGAATAATATTGAATTTGGAATTGATTTGTGAAATCTAATAAGCCATTTTGTTTTATAAAGTATTCTGATATTTAAACCATTTGAGTGGTGGAAGTTATGTTTCAAGTGTTTTGTTTCGATGTGTTATAACTTCGAAGTGCTATGATTTTGGAAAAAGATATATTTGGAATAAAAATGATATTATATTGATATGGGTTTTTATAAAAATGATATCATAATGATTTGGTTTTTGAAATGGAAAGGATATCGTATTATATGGTTTCGAAATGGATATTATATTCTGGTTTTGAAATATAAATTATTTCGAAAAGACCGCGGTGTTATAATAACGTTTGGTTGTTAAAGAGACCGGGATCGGAAGTTGTCATACTCTCTGCCAACTCCGAAAACCACTTTAACAACCGTGTATGCAGTGGAGATTTCAGAATAAAGTAGGATGGTGGCGACGTTCTATTAAGGTATATACGTGGACCCGACCCCCGTGAGTTGGCATAACGTGGCTAAAACAGGAGAGATTCTCGGGCCAAGGAGGTAGCCCTCTTATCGGACACACTCCTTCGATATTATACTCTGACTTTTGAATTGATTCAGCGGCCACTTTTGATTTTTGATTTTGGAGGTGTGGCTCAAGGTGGGCGGTAGTAGTTGCTACCACAAGCCGGGATACGCAATGGGTACATCTACCCTGGCATTGCCTTGTGTGCCGTGTCACCTACCCTATCGCGCCTTGTACAAGTTTGGTTTTCTCCTGTAGCCCGTGTGGTATCCTCTGGTGGCTTTTCAATCAGGAGGGACCATGATATTGGATGGACTGCTGGGACTATTACGTGGTAAGGACTTTATGGGTAACCCCTTAACGCTATTTAAAAGTAAGTTTATTTTACTATAGACATTATTATAATAGCGAAATATTACTACATAGTAAATAGTTTAACGAATCATTAGGAGATGTGAATCCCGAGCATCTCTTAAGTTACTACACTCATGTTAGACACTGGATAGGAGATGTCAAATCCCGTAAACATCTATGACGCCGTTCCACTCATATTACTTACATTGATTTAACTTACATGAGATCTTTTAGTTCTGACTCGAGTGTTTTGTCTTTTCAATTCGCTCGGGTCAGTTTGAGCATTTTAGGATTTGAAGACTTTATCTCTGAAGGAGAAAGACGAAGATTTGTATTACTATTATTTATTATATTCCACTGCATCACATTGTTCCATTGCATTTTATTATTCTCTGGTATGTGTAACTCTGATATGTATTGTATAAGTATAATCAAATGTTTTGTAAAACAGCTTCATGAACTGTTTATTTGATTATTATATTTTGTCGTTCCGCTGCAAGATTCTGTTTTGTTTTTCTTTCTCTGCATTTTCTTATTTACCCCAATAACAATCCGCTCTCTTGTATGGTTTGAGTCTGACGTGTGTGGTTTATCGTCGATTTAAAGCATACAAAAAGACGGGATGTTACAACAACAGTACATACATACATACACACATATATATACACACATGTATATAGTTCAGAAATCATCACACCAAATGCAAGTCCATAAATAGCAACTAGCACAAGTATATACATAGTGCAGACTCAAGGAAATATGCAACTGAATACAAGTGCAGATTTCAACATTTCAGACTACAAGATCAAATACAAGTGAAACAAAACCAAGTGAAAACTCAATTGAAACAAAGAATCAGTAATATACGTCAACGATCAAAGTCAATGTCGCAAGAATTTTTATCTGACAATTTCAGATTTTAAATAACAAAGTCAAAGCCGTGGTGGCTAAGGTGATAATAGGAATCGATCAAGTCAGAGTCAAAACCAGGTAATAACAAAAATCGAAAGAGTCCAGATTTTCATTTCAAATGGCCGAAGTCAAAGCAGAAAAGAACGAAACCAAAACCAAAGCAAACTTAAGCCATGGTAATCAAGCAAAGGACATCAGAAAAATATTCGAAATTGAACCAGTCGGGATTAATCATATGCACTCAAGCAAAATCGAATGGTAGAGAAAAATTATCAGACGAATTCATGCAAACGATAATTTAGGGAATTAAACGCTATAAATACCATTAACATCATCGACCTACAGAGCATTCGAGTTCAAGCAAAATAGAGGGCAATAAATCATTAACTCGAATAAAAGTTGAGACTAACCAATAATCAATAAAAGCCATTCACGTACCGATTCATGCATCATTCAAACTCGACAATCTGAAGCAATCGAAGTTATCAAAGAACAAAGATCGAAGAAGCATCAAACTTAATTGAGGTTCGACAATAAGATCGATCAATGATCAAGCGGCGGTTTCAAAGAAAAATCAAGCCCTAAAATTTTGAAAGAGGAACGAAGTACAGAACGAAAGCAAAAGGAATTGGCCGATAATATAAAAAGAAAAAGGACACGCTCATTATCATTGTTTTATTTTGGGCTGGTTTTAATAAATAGTTTTGGCCTTTTAATTTTTAATTTAGGATTTTGTGTTTTGAGTTGTTATTTATTTGTAATTTCTTTATAAAATTTTGTAATTTTCTAGTCGTGTGAACCGGGGACGAACTACGATGGTGTAGTTCGAGCATTCCTGACTCAGTGGTTGAGTTGTGGCAGGGTTTTGAGCGTAGAGTTTGGTTAGCCGATAGCGGGTATCGCGAGTTTATGTATGTAAGCGTCTGACTACTTAATTTCTAATAGAAACCTTGGGGGTAACACGTAGGCAGGGTTTTGCCGAAGTTGGGTAAATCTGTGTTGTTCTATTTATACTTTCATTATTCTGTTGTTATCTATGCTGCAATTATTTTATATATTTCCGCACTAAATTTTTTAATTATTAGTATCACCTTATTCACCCCCTCTTTAGAGTGAAATTGATCCTATAGTGCGCACCCTTCGAATTTTGAGAGTGTTGGACGAGGTGGGCAATCATAGCAATAATGCGCTACCACCAGCCGCGAAGGGTAAACTGGTAGCATCATACCTTGGGCATTGCCTCACGTGCCTTGTCATACTTTAATCCCTTATATGAGACTTATATGATTTTGGTTTATAGTTGTCGTATCATGGCGCATCCCTATCCACCGATCGTTTACTAGTGTTTTATATCCAAACTGTACGACAATG
This sequence comes from Allium cepa, assembly GCA_030765085.1. Lineage (NCBI taxonomy): Eukaryota > Viridiplantae > Streptophyta > Magnoliopsida > Asparagales > Amaryllidaceae > Allium > Allium cepa. The sequence continues at coordinate 942,030,671 of CM060941.1, forward strand.
CTTAAAAACACGTTAAGAGGGATCAACGTAAAGGTTTAACTGTAACGACCCAGAATTTTTATTAATTAAAAATTGAATATTTAATTAATTTTAAATATTTATAAGTGAATTTTTAAGTCAAATAAATTTTTATTTGAATTATTAGATTTAATTAGATAATTAAATCGATAATTTAATATGTTAAATTATGGAAATAATTGAAAAATGGAGTTAAAAATGATTGAAAATAATTTGGAAAATTTTATTTAATCATACTGGAGTTATAGAAATATTTTAGAACTTTTAAAATCGAATTAAAAGTTAATTTGTGAAAATTGAATATTTTAATATTTAATAATCGACTGTAAAATAGTCAATTTTTGAACAGTCTCAGAATTGAACGAAACCAGTTTCATTGGATCCGTAATAGTTAGTTATTACCGGATTTCAATTTTCGTGTCAATCGGAGTTATCGTTTGATCGTGGCAGCTCGAAACGCATCGAATTATTTTTAATTTAAATTTGGCGAGTCAAAATAGCCATTTTTCAAAAAGTCTCGGAATTCGACGAAACCAGTTTCATCGGATCCGTAATGTGATATTATTGTAAGGTTTCAAATTTCAAGTCAATTGGATTTACCGTTTGTCCGGTACAAATTAAAACGCCTAGAAATCGACTTAAATCGGTTTAATTTAAATTGAACGTTTGCAGCCATAACTCGCACATACTTCCGAATTAGCTTCCGAAACCTGTTCCATTGTGTCCGGAACGCGGGATAAACCCTAGGTACGCTGGTTACGGCGTCTAAATCGGAGTTCGGAATTTCCGGGTGAATAGTGTCGTTCGATTTCCTTATAAATAGCCCCTACCCCTTCATAATTTGATAAAAATAACCCTAACCCTAATATCAAACTGCATAGCCGCCACCTACAATTGAATGGCCAGAAAATCATCAACTTTCTCCCTCCAAATCTTCAAATCCACTCAACGATTCAAGAAAGTTTCAACTAGAATGTTGTAGAGGGCTGTGAGTACTACGTTTTCAACGGCTATGATCTAAAATGGAGTTGTATTTTGGGAGATATGGGGGCCGATAGGGGGGACCTGCGCACGCACTCCCAGGTGGAGGAGATGGCCGAGCTTCCTAGGGTTATGGCCGAGTGTAGCTATCGCGAAGGCCTTCGTATTGCATGTGATGTGATCGAGTATAGTTGAGTGTAGGAGAACCAATTCGAAACCCTAGTTTGTTTGTCATGGGTTTTGTTTGTGCGGCCTCTATCCTGTAACTTGCGTGCGTATGAAGGAGGTAGGAGATGAGCAGGGGCTGTTGGATCTGGATCTAAGGGCTGTGAATGGTGGGGGTTAAAATTTATTAAGTTATGTTGAAATATGTTTATAAAAACGTGTATAAACTTGTAAAATTCGTATCTTTTTCATACGAGGTCGAAAAAATGCAAACTCAGTTGCGTTGGAATCGTATGGACGAGCACTACGCGATGGAGTTGGTTTGGAGTCGTTTGGAGTTAGTGAGAATTTCGGGTAAAATTAAACGCGCGTTTAATTTTATTCGAAATAAAAGCTAAAACGGAATTTAAAACCAAGGTGAGAACTTCTCACTCAATCGAATCATTTTCGATTTTATTTTAAATAGTTAGATTTAAAATATTTGAATGCATGTTTGAATGATGACTGTAAATTATTGATTGTTAAAATAGACATTATGCGCCGTTAGTAAGCGGATGTTATTTAATATAAACATATACCGCGAATATTTCATAAACAGTGAAATTGGTATTATATATAATATCAATATATATATATATTGGCATATGTATATATTGGAGTTGATTGATTTCCCGCATTTATTTGTTTAGCGGATGAGACCCTATTACGCCGTTATTAAGCGGATAATATTTAATAAGAACATATACCGCGATAATTTCGTACTGGAGCGAAATTGGTATTGTGCTAATGTTTTTGGATGCAGGAAACAGGTTGGAGGGATCCAACAGGATTCCTCAACAGTTTTTATTTGATTTCAGATATTTTGATATTTGATGGGTTATCATATCGATATATGATATCGTTATTAGTCGTGATTGACTATTTGGTGTGTAGCATCATTGGACCCAGATTTTGGGATTTTAAAATGATTTTAAAAGTGATTTTGAAAATATACTATATTTTTGGAATTGATCCATTATAAATAAATAAACGTTATAATTTTTAAAGTTATAAAAATTATGGTTTTTGTGAAATATAGTTAAAAAGCTGATTTTTAGAAATACGATTAAAAGTCGATTTTTGAGAAATATGAACTAATGATTTTATAAAATAATTTAGATTGGATTTTTGAATATATGATAAAAGTTTAAATATAGAATTTATAAAATTTGATTTTTTTTTTAAATCGAAATGATGAAATTTTAAAGGAAATTAAAAGATGTTTTAAAGAATAATATTAATTGATTTATATTAAGAGATTTATGAACGGATATTTATAAATCGAAATATTGACATTATAAAACGAGTCTTTATAAGTGTTTGAATGAAGTGAAAATGAAATTCATTAATGAATGAAATTTATAGAATTATATAACGGTGAAGTTATAAATGGAATTTTATAAACAATAGGTTTATAAAATTTGTAAAGTTCAAAGGAACGATTTTTGCAAATAAATAAATTATAAGTGTTTGACTTATAATTTGGACTTTTGGTTTATAATTAAGATTATAAATCGAATAGGTAAATAAAGAAGATTTATAAAGGAAGTTGTTATGAAATAAATGGAAATGGAATTTATAAACGTTGTTTTATAAATTCGCAAACGACTTATTTTGATAAGTTAATTGTTATAACTTATAAATGGAGTTATATTCACGTTTTTTGACAGTGAATAATCCTTTAAAATAAAATGAATAGAAAGGATGAAATTTGTTAATGAAGTATATTCACGTTTTTGAATAGTGAATAATACGTTAAAGAAAATGTATTGAATGTGAATGTTTTAAATAGAGTTAAAACGATTTAACGATGTTTTAATTGTGTTGAGATTCGAAATCATAGATTTCAACATTTATTGTTGAAATAGACGTTTTCGAAAAATAAAAGGAAATGGTGGACTATAACACTGTTGTTATAGTAAATGATTTCCGAAAGGAAATGGGTTGTATAGTATTGGGATTTATATATCTATTTAATTTCGAATCCCTATACTAGTGATTTTGGGACGTTGTAACGATGTTTTACGTAACATTCGTTTTGGCCCAAATAAATATGTTAAGTGAATGATTTCCTTAAAGAATGAATTATATACTTAATTCGATTTAAGTATATTGAATATTTTCAAAGGTTGAAAATAAAAAGATTTGTGGATTACTTATTTTTTTAATAAGTATGGAAATGTTTTCCAACGTGAAGTGAATATTTAGAATTTATCTTTTTGAGGATAAATTGAAATGGATTATTGAAATCGAATATGCATGAATATTTTGAAATATAAATTCATTATGGAATTTATATGTGAAAGTGAAATTTGTTTGAAAATAAATATTGATTTATTTTTGAAGTGTTGGAAATTATATATCTTGTAAAGATATTTTGGAAAATAAATAATTTGGAAAATTATTTGGAATCTGGTGATGTATGCATATCCATTGATAGTTCAATAACCGACTATCAATATTTCCCTTTGAATGGGTATTTGATGTGAATTGATTGAATTTGAATGCACACTTATTTTTGAATAAGCGCTCACTATTCGGGTTAACCGGGAAAGGACCATGGGGTCGTATAACCCATTCCGAATATGTGATACGTCGTTATGAATTGCATTTGAAGATCGGTGTTGAAGACCGAGTATTTGTGAAAGCGATAGGATGACCTATCGATTGTCTCTGCACTGGGTAGCTCCTGGTATAGAGATCTCTTAAGTGATGGGAAATTCGATCGGGATTGTGAATACCCGTATTGCAAGGACTTCTTTGTAAGTGCCTTCGGTTTTGTTCGATCCCGGAACAGACTTGTATGGATTGTATGCCTGACATTACAATTTGAGATATAAAGCCGATTTCATTCAAATATATTTCTGTTGGTGGCGGAGAATTTATTCTTTGCTTAACACCCTTCTTTGAGACGTACGAGCTCAAAGGTTATATAGTTGAAGTTATCAGCAATATATCCCATTTTGGTAATGTGACATGCTGAGTGATGCTGAAATGATCATTGTGTTGATTATTTGTGATAGGATCATTTATTTGATCGTCTATCTTAGTGATCATTGTGTTGATCATTTATTGACCCAAAGCATGGCTTTTGTATAAAGTATGTTTTTGTGGACGTGACTTCGTCGAGCCTCACATCCCGGAAATGGTCAAAACAGGAAAGATGCGGCAAGGTTATTAGGGGTTGCTGTAGCTCCCCTTAGGGTATGTGCATTTCCTTCTGGAAAGGGGTGGTATCATGGTATGGAGCCCAGATACTTACTCATGTTGAAAACACTTTATGATTGTGTGAATTGGATATCGAGCGCTCGGTTGAAAAGGTCCTAAAGGACCGGGGAATGGCGTGCTCGTGTCAGTAGTTACCCAGTTAGGGGTAACCCGGCCTTGTGTTGGCAGAGATCCGGTTTGGTTCTCGGGGATGTCTTTCCAGAGGCATTCTCAGTGGCAATGGGAAGTTCCTTGGCCTGACCATTTGTTGGAAATCCAATTCCCAATACGAAACTTGTACGGTATTAGTTGTAGAACCTGCCATTCACTTATGGTGGTCACCACTGTTTGGATGGTAGCTATAGTAGGCATAGTTCGAAATGTCTATGTTGGCTAAGATTTATATTCTACTTTCGAAATATTTTTCCTACACTATGCACTAATAATAATATGAAATGTTCTTTTAAATGCGTATCAAGCATCTTTGACTATCATAAGGAGAAATCTCCTCCGATTCTGCGTTTGCATGTGTGTGTGTGCGGGAGGCCTTATGGTAGTCTCATTTTTAAAAAGCATTGCGAATTAATTTAAAAATATCCCTCTTTTTGATTTTAAAATAAATAAACTGTTTTGAGTTCTCACACCAGTCACATGACTGACTTGGAGTTTATTGTTTTCCTTCCTAAACTCTGGGTGCCCACCAATTTCCACACGGGCAGTTAAGAGTTAGGTTTATCAGGATATTCTGGATATTCTGGAGTTGCTGGAGGCAAGCTGGATGGCATGGCGTATTACTAGTTTATATAGTATTTCTTTTTCCGCTGCACTGTTTGTTGTTGTTGTTGTACACTCTGATGATGTGATGTAATGTAATGTATATAATGTAATAACTGATAGTTCTTTGTTTAAAGATTATTCATTTATTATTATATGTTGTTCCGCTGCGAATTGTGAGATTCTGATGTTGTTTCTGTTCTGTCCGTCCTATTTTCTTCTGTTTTTCTTTTTCCTCTCTTCTCTTTTCTTTCTATTTTAAAATTTTCTACCTTCTATTCTGTTTTCTATTCTCTCTAATTTCTATTTTCTATTTCCTTCTTTCCTATCTTCTTTCTTCTTTTCTTTTTCTTAAAAAAAACCCTCAGTGTTCGGTTTTCCATCGTTCGATTTCTCGGCAGTCGATAAAGTGAGTGTCGATGTCGGAATTTCGGAAGACGAAGAATCGTGTCCTGACAATGTGGTATCGGAGCTGATGGTTAAGCGACAACCATGGTTCTGTTGGGTATAATTCATTAGAGATGGAGTCAGTAGTACTCTAGAATGAGTTTGAGTGTAATAATAGCTATGAGAGCGTATTTGTTAGTGAATATAAAAATTGTTTTATATTGTGATGATTGGTTTATTGAGTGGCATATGAACTTTCGTCAGCGTGGTCCGCAAGACTATGCCGAAGGGGTTTCTAAACACTTGAATAGAACAATTCGGCACAATATTATTTTAAAATTGGGTAAATGAAATAATTTTGCCTCGATTATATTTTTATATATAAAGGAATAATTTTTCAGAATTATTAAAGTGTATATATAAGTTGATTGTTAGGTTGTTTGAATAATCTAAATAAAAGAGTAATTGTATAAGCAAATGAATTATAAGAATTGAATTATAATTAAAGTGATTTACAATTGTGAATAAACTTATATATATAAGAAGTGAAACTATATGAATATATTTATGAATATGAGTTGTAAATAAAAATGAATTTAAAGTTAAATGAAAATTTACTTTAGAGTTGGAATCTGAATTTATTTACAAGTGGGAATTTAAGTTATGTAAAACTAAGTGATGTTTAAATGTAAATATAACTTAAGAGTTGTTGTATGGAATTGATTTTGGTATCGAAGTAAATAAATCAAGTAGATTAAAAGAAATATGAACTTAAGTTATGTAAATGAAATTCAACTTTGTAATTGAATTGAATGAATGGATTGAATGTTAATCAATTGAATGTAATTAAAATTGATATGAAATAATGAATGAAAGTATAAATTCATTGAAATCAAATGTTATTAGAAGTTGAATAAATTGAATGAGAATGAATATAAGCAAAGGAATTTGGTTGTAACTAATATACATTGGTTGTTATATGGTTGTTAGTTGATTGTTTATAATTCATTAAGATTTAATGAAATTGAAAGCTATGTAATTGAATTCAGATGGAAAGTAAATAAATTTGAATAGAATTGAAGGTGAATTGGATTTAAATTAGTAAATGATAACTAATTGAATTGAGAAGGAATGTTTACAAAATCCAATGTTAATGAATCAAATGTGATTTGAATTGAAAACCAATTCATTAATATTAATGAGAATATAAATGAATATTTATTGATTATGAATGTTAATTGGTTGAATATATATTGCTATTGTTGCATTTGCTATGTGACTTATATAGTTATTATGTTGCTATATGTTGTATATCGATACTATTTTCATATATGCATGATTCTCATGTTGTTTGTTGAGTTTAGTAGGTGCGGATCGCGTTTGCTTCGCATTTGGAGTTCGCTTTTGCGCTATATTAGCTGTATATGCTTGCTAATAAAATATAAGGTACATATCTCGGATTAAATATCGCACTTTTACACTTTTTTTCCCTTCGGGATGCCTCATTACTTGATGAGATGTATATTTGTGATATATATACTGTCATTTTTTTTTTCGGATCGAGCCGCGCAAAGGAGACATGGCGAATTTTTCCGGAAATTTAAGGCGTTAGAAAAATTTTGAGAAAATTGGGAAAATTTTGGAAAACTTTAACTTTGTTTTAGAGTTGAAAGTTAAATGATATAGATTGTTTTTGAAAACATAACTAAGTATGATTTGAAAACTTAGTAAAGATTTGTAAGAAGTTTAATTATGAATTTTGGAAAGTTAATAGATTTTGTAACCTTTCTTACTTGTAATTTCGAGGACGAAATTCTTTTAAGGGGGAAAGATTATAACGACCCAGAATTTTTATTAATTAAAAATTGAATATTTAATTAATTTTAAATATTTATAAGTGAATTTTTAAGTCAAATAAATTTTTATTTGAATTATTAGATTTAATTAGATAATTAAATCGATAATTTAATATGTTAAATTATGGAAATAATTGAAAAATGGAGTTAAAAATGATTGAAAATAATTTGGAAAATTTTATTTAATCATACTGGAGTTATAGAAATATTTTAGAACTTTTAAAATCGAATTAAAAGTTAATTTGTGAAAATTGAATATTTTAATATTTAATAATCGACTGTAAAATAGTCAATTTTTGAACAGTCTCAGAATTGAACGAAACCAGTTTCATTGGATCCGTAATAGTTAGTTATTACCGGATTTCAATTTTCGTGTCAATCGGAGTTATCGTTTGATCGTGGCAGCTCGAAACGCATCGAATTATTTTTAATTTAAATTTGGCGAGTCAAAATAGCCATTTTTCAAAAAGTCTCGGAATTCGACGAAACCAGTTTCATCGGATCCGTAATGTGATATTATTGTAAGGTTTCAAATTTCAAGTCAATTGGATTTACCGTTTGTCCGGTACAAATTAAAACGCCTAGAAATCGACTTAAATCGGTTTAATTTAAATTGAACGTTTGCAGCCATAACTCGCACATACTTCCGAATTAGCTTCCGAAACCTGTTCCATTGTGTCCAGAACGCGGGATAAACCCTAGGTACGCTGGTTACGGCGTCTAAATCGGAGTTCGGAATTTCCGGGTGAATAGTGTCGTTCGATTTCCTTATAAATAGCCCCTACCCCTTCATAATTTGATAAAAATAACCCTAACCCTAATATCAAACTGCATAGCCGCCACCTACAATTGAATGGCCAGAAAATCATCAACTTTCTCCGTCCAAATCTTCAAATCCACTCAACGATTCAAGAAAGTTTCAACTAGAATGTTGTAGAGGGCTGTGAGTACTACGTTTTCAACGGCTATGATCTAAAATGGAGTTGTATTTTGGGAGATATGGGGGCCGATAGGGGGGGACCTGCGCACGCACTCCCAGGTGGAGGAGATGGCCGAGCTTCCTAGGGTTATGGCCGAGTGTAGCTATCGCGAAGGCCTTCGTATTGCATGTGATGTGATCGAGTATAGTTGAGTGTAGGAGAACCAATTCGAAACCCTAGTTTGTTTGTCATGGGTTTTGTTTGTGCGGCCTCTATCCTGTAACTTGCGTGCGTATGAAGGAGGTAGGAGATGAGCAGGGGCTGTTGGATCTGGATCTAAGGGCTGTGAATGGTGGGGGTTAAAATTTATTAAGTTATGTTGAAATATGTTTATAAAAACGTGTATAAACTTGTAAAATTCGTATCTTTTTCATACGAGGTCGAAAAAATGCAAACTCAGTTGCGTTGGAATCGTATGGACGAGCACTACGCGATGGAGTTGGTTTGGAGTCGTTTGGAGTTAGTGAGAATTTCGGGTAAAATTTAACGCGCGTTTAATTTTATTCGAAATAAAAGCTAAAACGAAATTTAAAACCAAGGTGAGAACTTCTCACTCAATCGAATCAGTTTCGATTTTATTTTAAATAGTTAGATTTAAAATATTTGAATGCATGTTTGAATGATGACTGTAAATTATTGATTGTTAAAATAGACATTATGCGCCGTTAGTAAGCGGATGTTATTTAATATAAACATATACCGCGAATATTTCATAAACAGTGAAATTGGTATTATATATAATATCAATATATATATATTGGCATATGTATATATTGGAGTTGATTGATTTCCCGCATTTATTTGTTTAGCGGATGAGACCCTATTACGCCGTTATTAAGCGGATAATATTTAATAAGAACATATACCGCGATAATTTCGTACTGGAGCGAAATTGGTATTGTGCTAATGTTTTTGGATGCAGGAAACAGGTTGGAGGGATCCAACAGGATTCCTCAACAGTTTTTATTTGATTTCAGATATTTTGATATTTGATGGGTTATCATATCGATATATGATATCGTTATTAGTCGTGATTGACTATTTGGTGTGTAGCATCATTGGACCCAGATTTTGGGATTTTAAAATGATTTTAAAAGTGATTTTGAAAATATACTATATTTTTGGAATTGATCCATTATAAATAAATAAACGTTATAATTTTTAAAGTTATAAAAATTATGGTTTTTGTGAAATATAGTTAAAAAGCTGATTTTTAGAAATACGATTAAAAGTCGATTTTTGAGAAATATGAACTAATGATTTTATAAAATAATTTAGATTGGATTTTTGAATATATGATAAAAGTTTAAATATAGAATTTATAAAATTTGATTTTTTTTTAAATCGAAATGATGAAATTTTAAAGGAAATTAAAAGATGTTTTAAAGAATAATATTAATTGATTTATATTAAGAGATTTATGAACGGGTATTTATAAATCGAAATATTGACATTATAAAACGAGTCTTTATAAGTGTTTGAATGAAGTGAAAATGAAATTCATTAATGAATGAAATTTATAGAATTATATAACGGTGAAGTTATAAATGGAATTTTATAAACAATAGGTTTATAAAATTTGTAAAGTTCAAAGGAACGATTTTTGCAAATAAATAAATTATAAGTGTTTGACTTATAATTTGGACTTTTGGTTTATAATTAAGATTATAAATCGAATAGGTAAATAAAGAAGATTTATAAAGGAAGTTGTTATGAAATAAATGGAAATGGAATTTATAAACGTTGTTTTATAAATTCGCAAACGACTTATTTTGATAAGTTAATTGTTATAACTTATAAATGGAGTTATATTCACGTTTTTTGACAGTGAATAATCCTTTAAAATAAAATGAATAGAAAGGATGAAATTTGTTAATGAAGTATATTCACGTTTTTGAATAGTGAATAATACGTTAAAGAAAATGTATTGAATGTGAATGTTTTAAATAGAGTTAAAACGATTTAACGATGTTTTAATTGTGTTGAGATTCGAAATCATAGATTTCAACATTTATTGTTGAAATAGACGTTTTCGAAAAATAAAAGGAAATGGTGGACTATAACACTGTTGTTATAGTAAATGATTTCCGAAAGGAAATGGGTTGTATAGTATTGGGATTTATATATCTATTTAATTTCGAATCCCTATACTAGTGATTTTGGGACGTTGTAACGATGTTTTACGTAACATTCGTTTTGGCCCAAATAAATATGTTAAGTGAATGATTTCCTTAAAGAATGAATTATATACTTAATTCGATTTAAGTATATTGAATATTTTCAAAGGTTGAAAATAAAAAGATTTGTGGATTACTTATTTTTTTAATAAGTATGGAAATGTTTTCCAACGTGAAGTGAATATTTAGAATTTATCTTTTTGAGGATAAATTGAAATGGATTATTGAAATCGAATATGCATGAATATTTTGAAATATAAATTCATTATGGAATTTATATGTGAAAGTGAAATTTGTTTGAAAATAAATATTGATTTATTTTTGAAGTGTTGGAAATTATATATCTTGTAAAGATATTTTGGAAAATAAATAATTTGGAAAATTATTTGGAATCTGGTGATGTATGCATATCCATTGATAGTTCAATAACCGACTATCAATATTTCCCTTTGAATGGGTATTTGATGTGAATTGATTGAATTTGAATGCACACTTATTTTTGAATAAGCGCTCACTATTCGGGTTAACCGGGAAAGGACCATGGGGTCGTATAACCCATTCCGAATATGTGATACGTCGTTATGAATTGCATTTGAAGATCGGTGTTGAAGACCGAGTATTTGTGAAAGCGATAGGATGACCTATCGATTGTCTCTGCACTGGGTAGCTCCTGGTATAGAGATCTCTTAAGTGATGGGAAATTCGATCGGGATTGTGAATACCCCTATTGCAAGGACTTCTTTGTAAGTGCCTTCGGTTCTGTTCGATCCCGGAACAGACTTGTATGGATTGTATGCCTGACATTACAATTTGAGATATAAAGCCGATTTCATTCAAATATATTTCTGTTGGTGGCGGAGAATTTATTCTTTGCTTAACACCCTTCTTTGAGACGTACGAGCTCAAAGGTTATATAGTTGAAGTTATCAGCAATATATCCCATTTTGGTAATGTGACATGCTGAGTGATGCTGAAATGATCATTGTGTTGATTATTTGTGATAGGATCATTTATTTGATCGTCTATCTTAGTGATCATTGTGTTGATCATTTATTGACCCAAAGCATGGCTTTTGTATAAAGTATGTTTTTGTGGACGTGACTTCGTCGAGCCTCACATCCCGGAAATGGTCAAAACAGGAAAGATGCGGCAAGGTTATTAGGGGTTGCTGTAGCTCCCCTTAGGGTATGTGCATTTCCTTCTGGAAAGGGGTGGTATCATGGTATGGAGCCCAGATACTTACTCATGTTGAAAACACTTTATGATTGTGTGAATTGGATATCGAGCGCTCGGTTGAAAAGGTCCTAAAGGACTGGGGAATGGCGTGCTCGTGTCAGTAGTTACCCAGTTAGGGGTAACCCGGCCTTGTGTTGGCAGAGATCCGGTTTGGTTCTCGGGGATGTCTTTCCAGAGGCATTCTCAGTGGCAATGGGAAGTTCCTTGGCCTGACCATTTGTTGGAAATCCAATTCCCAATACGAAACTTGTACGGTATTAGTTGTAGAACCTGCCATTCACTTATGGTGGTCACCACTGTTTGGATGGTAGCTATAGTAGGCATAGTTCGAAATGTCTATGTTGGCTAAGATTTATATTCTACTTTCGAAATATTTTTCCTACACTATGCACTAATAATAATATGAAATGTTCTTTTAAATGCGTATCAAGCATCTTTGACTATCATAAGGAGAAATCTCCTCCGATTCTGCGTTTGCATGTGTGTGTGTGCGGGAGGCCTTATGGTAGTCTCATTTTTAAAAAGCATTGCGAATTAATTTAAAAATATCCCTCTTTTTGATTTTAAAATAAATAAACTGTTTTGAGTTCTCACACCAGTCACATGACTGACTTGGAGTTTATTGTTTTCCTTCCTAAACTCTGGGTGCCCACCAATTTCCACACGGGCAGTTAAGAGTTAGGTTTATCAGGATATTCTGGATATTCTGGAGTTGCTGGAGGCAAGCTGGATGGCATGGCGTATTACTAGTTTATATAGTATTTCTTTTTCCGCTGCACTGTTTGTTGTTGTTGTTGTACACTCTGATGATGTGATGTAATGTAATGTATATAATGTAATAACTGATAGTTCTTTGTTTAAAGATTATTCATTTATTATTATATGTTGTTCCGCTCGAATTGTGAGATTCTGATGTTGTTTCTGTTCTGTCCGTCCTATTTTCTTCTGTTTTTCTTTTTCCTCTCTTCTCTTTTCTTTCTATTTTAAAATTTTCTACCTTCTATTCTGTTTTCTATTCTCTCTAATTTCTATTTTCTATTTCCTTCTTTCCTATCTTCTTTCTTCTTTTCTTTTTCTTAAAAAAAACCCTTAGTGTTTGGTTTTCCGTCGTTCGATTTCTCGGCAGTCGATAAAGTGAGTGTCGATGTCGGAATTTCGGAAGACGAAGAATCGTGTCCTGACAATAACACTAAGAAAATTATTTATTTTACCGACTAGACATTATATATATATATATATATATATATCGTATTCTACTACATATAAGTATTTTGACGGATCCTTAAGAGATGGAAAACCCGTAACATCTCTTAATTTATTGCACGCACATTATACACTAGATATGAGATGTGAAAACCCGTAAACATCTCTGCCGCCGTGACACTTATATTATATGCAATATTTATTTGACTTAAATAAGGATATTTTAGTCTTGACTCGAGTGTTTTTACTTTTCATTACGCTCGGGTCAGTCCCGAGTTTTACAGCTTATTGAAGATTTATTCTGGAGGACGAAGACAAAGATTTGGTATATTTTTACTATTAGTATTCCTACATCATATAGTTTACTGAATTACTTATTTATTCCTGATGTATTCATAACTCTGATAAATGTTGTATAGATCATAATCAAATGTATAATGTAAACAGTTTCATGAACTGTTTATTTGATTATTATATTTTGTCGTTCCACTGCAAGATTCTGTGTTTGTTTTCTTCTTTTGTTCATATTTTTGTCAATTAACCCATTGATTATCTATATTCCGAAAATATGTGGATTATTATCGATTTAAACCTTTCAAAATGTGGGTCGTCACACTGTCTGCTAGTGCAGAGAATAGGGCTGGCTATGAGCGACCATCCGAGAGTCTTGCATTAAACAAGTATCAAGTACGTCGATTTAATGCTCATTTTTTCCTCTTAGCTTATGTGGATCAACATACTTAATTCTTGCCTAATACAATACTACGGTGGCTGGAGGATCAATCTAGAACAAAACATAATTATAAAAGTAACACATATCTCAGAACAACAAACATAGTTATATACACAGGTACACTACGGTACAATACATAGTGTCACATAAGAGTAAGTGGTTATACAAACCACATACACACACACACACATCAGTCACCAAAAGAATATAATACATCAGAGTACGCCAAATATACATCAAAGTGATGCACCAAAAAAAAGGCTAATACATGCACTAAACACAAGATGAGACTAGGGTAGTCCATATGTGGAAGCAAAGGCAAGACGAGCATCAACTACATGGACTAACCTGAAACAACTCGGTCTGAACTGAGCACATAACACAAACTGGGTCAGTCTAACTTAAACAGTATTAGTGCATGATGAGATAGTGAATAAGTTCATATAGACAACGGTTCTCTAAAAGAAAAGAGGTCAACATGGTATATAAGAAACTTGTGTATATGAGATATAGTTCAACTTACACAATCAACATACATATAAATCTCATGTAATAAATAACAACATCTATTTGCATCAACACCAATTTCTCTTACTTATTAAGGATAAGCGATAGAAAATCATAATATCAATAAACACCAAGATGGAAATCACCAAAACACCATATAGAACTCGTATAAGAGTTCGAAATGCCATAAAGGTTATCACCTTGTATATAAAATCACTATATAGCACTAAGGCTATATATAACACCAACACTAAGTAAAGGGTGAAAATATTTAAAAATCGTCAAAATAAATAATAAGAATGGATCATATCACTGTCGCGTGTTTTTTAATAAATGGCTGAAGCCTACCGGGTACTATAATAGACCCACTAGTCTAAATAAAGTCCCACCAGACTTTTAATCGACCCACTAGTCGATATTCGACCCACCAGTCGACTGTTTGACCCCACCAGCCTAGTACCGACATCACCACCATCGGAATGCATCACCAACTTCCACACAATAACCCGACAAGTGATACGTGCGTCACGTACCACACGTTCTCACTAATTGTGGTCTCCTATGCATCAGTCAACTCAACACTAGTGTAGCTTCAAGCAAACAAGACCGGATTTAACCTGATATAATATACATTGTCTAAATCTCTTCCTAATTCTCCCGAATAGTGCCAAAACTTGTCATTTTATATAGAAAATATACTTCGAGAAAACAGGGCTTGAAAATTATTTTCTGAAAATTATTTGAAACAATTTCTTTGAAAATTCCCACTATATCGAGGATAATATAATTTATATATTTTAAAATAGCTTGGGAATATGTTTTTATTTTTAAAAATCAATTTAAAAACATTTATTTTGAAATCTGTTAATATATAGAAATTCTCTTTGAAGATAGTTTATAAATCGTGCGCGAAATCATCAGAGAACAATGAAATAAATAGTCCAAAACTCAACACAAATATTGTCAATTCGCTTGGCGAATTGCTGTAAATGTCGGCACTCCGTTATGGAGTTGATTGCCTTCTGAAATCATCCCAAACGGCTTAAGAAAAATACAGGAAATAGCTTCAAAAATTCATGTGAAACCACTCTAAATTTTCAACTGGAGCAAAACATGCTCCGATTCAAAGTTTGACAGCAAATTACTATAAGCTATAGGGGTTGAAATGACCTAAAATTTGACATGCATATAGTTCAACGAAAATACTATCAAACGGAAAACGTTTGACATAAATCAAATAAGAAACGTGAGAGTCTCTCAAAGTTGGACTCACAACCTGTTTTCATGGTAAACACCAGGAGCAAAACATGCTCCGATTCAAAGTTCGACAACAAATTTATATAAACTACAAAGGTCAAATGACCTATAATTTGACATTCTTATATTACAACAACAATGTTATCAAAAAAAAATGTCACAAATTGGATAAGAAATGAGAGAGATATAGGGTCATAAAGTTGGACTCACAGCCAAATTTCACTGTAAATGGCTGGAGCAAAACATGCTTCGATTCAAAGTTCCAAGCAAGTTTTAAAATAGTTATAAATGTTTAAAAGCCTTGAAATTTTACATGCATAGAATTCAACAACTCCACTTTCAGCAAAAAAAGAATGAACACCATCCGATAAGAAACATGAAAGATATATGATCATAAAGATGGACATACAGCCAAATTTCACTGTAAACAGCTGGATCAAAACATGCTCCGATTCAAAGTTTGATGGTAATATGATAAGGTTACTGTAAACATTCAACTAGCTTAAAACTTACAGTAAACAATTAAAAGCCAAGATTTATTAGCATGCACAACATATTTGAGCTAGAAATGTGAGGTTAACTCACTTTAACATCTTCAAAATTTGCATGCATCAACAAACAAACAATCACTAAAAAATCTGCATTTTCGTCTTCTATAACGACCCATAAATTTAACCGGTTTTATTAACTTTATTAATTGAAATTTTTGTAGGAATTTAATCGATAAATTTTGAAATATATATTTGATATTTGTATTGCGTCTAGTTAGACATAGCAACTGGTAAATTTTCGTCCGAAAATATGAAAGTTTATTTCGTGCGTAAATTTACTTCAATTTAATCAGTCAAAAAGCAATGAAAATAAAATGTTTTTGGAACCTAAATATTTTTAAATACAAAAATTCTAAATCATCTTCTGAGCAAACGTCATTTTTCGTTTTTTCAAATTCGGACTTCTTTAGCTCCGTCGATCTTATTTTTCAGCGTTTTTCATTCATTTTCCGCTAGTATAAAAATTCGAACTTTTATAATTCAATCGTACCACTGATATCCATATACCATTTTGATCATCTCGTCGCGCTGATCTTTACGGTAAATTTGTTTGTGTATTTCGGAGTCCGAAAAACGGCAAAGTCTACGGAACGATTCTCGTATCGATTTCAAAAAAAATTGACCTTTAAACTTCACGTGACCATTAAAAATTTTACCATACAAAATCAGTAGCCTTCAGCCTTTTCCAATTCTCAGAATTTAAGCTGTAATTTATCTATTCCCTAAGCCATTTATGTGTTGGTTCGTTTCCCAATTTGTAGTCCATACATTTTGCATTCTTAGCTTCTACAGTCTATTCACTTTCGTTTCTCTACCTGCTAACATTCCAATTCTTTCCTCTTCTTATTTCCAATTTTTCATTCTATCCCGAAACCTATTTCTCCACTTTTCCTTTTGTTTTCCTCTCTTCTCCTTTATTTTTTTTCTTGCTTGTAGCGTGCATGCACCAACCATTTTGCGTGAGCCTTCATTCCCTCCTCTCTTCCTCACTCCTTTATTTTCGTGCACCTTCCTTCTACATGACAGCCATTCACTTCCACCAAGTGCCGACTTTCCTGTGCAAACCCGAGCCTCCATTACTTTGCCCGCCTAACGGCAGCGACCTGATCCTTGCTTTCACCACTAACCTTGCAGCCTTCCCCGAGCATCCTTCCTCCTCACCCACGCAAGTCGCGACAACCCCGGACCTTGCGCGACCTCGGCCACAGCTACCCTTGCCGGCTGCCGCAACAATCACCAATGGCCGTGCCATGCCTAGATCCATGTAGCTCCAACACCTTTCTCTCCTCGTATCCCATCGCCTTAACCCGACCCCGAAGACAACAGCATGGAAGCCACGTCCTCCTCGACTGGCCTCACTTCCGCCTTGCCCATGGCTGAACCACCTCTGTTCTTCCTCCTCCCACTCCAAACCGCCACCTCCCTCCAAGCATACGGCCTCACCTCACCAAGCATCGGCTTCTGCCCCTCCTTCGCCTCCCACAGCGAAGCCCACGGCCGCGCCCGCTGTGTCAAGCCTCACCATGTGCACAGCCTTCTCCTCTCTATTCCATGCAAGTCTTCCCTCTCCAACTTTGTCATATATAGAGGTGAATGTATATTTGATAGCCTTCAGACTTTAGTATGTTTATGCTTTATGCTATGTGCGTGTATCATCATAGGTTGTCCAGAGGAGTATGTTATAACCTGTTTGATTTTTATACATAATTATATAGGTTATAGGCGTAGTATAATCTATTATATTATATGCGTGCAAGTATTAGTATTTTATGGTCAGTACTATATATATAGTGTAAGTTATATTGTTACAGTATTAGTATTTTTCATCTCATATTGTTACAGTAAAGATATTTACAAGTGATTATATGGTTACCTGTCGGTTATTTATTTATATATATTATATCAGTTATACATGTTGTTTTACGGTTTTGTCAAATATTTGCAATAGCTTACAAAAGAATACATATATAGCTGATTTTCGCGTATCATTCAACAGTGCAGTTTTCATATCTTAACAATGCATTTAATAACCATCTTATGGTTTGCCGTTTGCATATAATAAGGTTTTATACTGATGTTTAAAAATATATTGCATTATATATGTTGATATGTAGATGTCAAGCAGGCATGTAGGTTGCCGTATATAGTACCTACAATAGTTATACATAGATTTTGAAATTTACCTGTTACTTTATATATTAGTGTTTGAAGCTTCCTTTTTATTTTAGTTTCTAAGTATATGATGTGTATATATAATAAATATTTTATTTTATGGAAGTTATATTGATGTTTTTCCTATACATATGATATTGAGTTTATTCACCATCGGCATTTGCTGTTAAATGTATAAGTTTATTTACTATTGGCTTGGGTTCCGAAAAGGCCTACAAATTTTACATTTATTTTATATGTAATGGATATAGTTTTGATTTTACATATGTTTGAGTTTTAAATTTTAATGATTTTTAAATATATGTAGATTTTGTTTTAAAATTCATGTCTTTATTTAAACAATTGTTTTGAATAAAAGTAATAAAATAATGATACCATACACTCTTCATTTCTATTATATCTAGCGGATTCTAATTTGTTCTCATAATTCTCATCTATCAGCTTTATCCGGCAAATTCGTGTTCAATCTACTTCGTTGTGAATTTTGTTTGGATCGGTCGATTTCGTGATTCAAATCATAACTTGCTGTGTTGTCTATCATCTCTATCCTCGAAAGGTAAGCAATCACTCACGATTAATATTCTTTTATTTATTAAATTTGATTTCAATTGATACAACAATTGAAATATGCTGCTGTTATTTATTGCACTGTTATTTATGTATCAGTTTACCTTTGACATCTGACACCATTATCTGTTATTTACACGATGATAAATCCCGTTTGATGGATAATTGATTGATTGTTTGTTATTTATATTGGATGTTAAATTGTAATGTATAAGTGATAAATATTATGCAATTGAATTTGACGTAGGTTAGTTAAAACTTAAATCGACATTTGTGTTGAATTTGATTAGTTAAATTTGTATAATATGACCCCTTAAATGTTAAATTAGTTGACACGTAGGAAAACGGTTAATTACCCTTGAACCATTTGAATGTACGTTGTTTAAGTTGATGTAGTAAAAATTGAAAATAAATGACAAGTGAAAAACCATATAAATATTAATGTAATAATCTTTGATCTACACGAAATGAAAGTGTAGATTCTAGAAATGATTATATTAATTTGCACAAACAACAATGTGAACTAATACGATTACTTCAGGATTATTTGAATTAATTGTTGGATTGTTATTGATTGTTGTTATTGCTTGTTTATTTACTTTGACACCATCCCAGTTATCACACTACAAGTTCCCTTTGCAATGCTTTGATTTTTAATTGAAATAGAATCGAGTTGAAATGATAAATACCCAAATAACTTTGACTTAGGATGAATTAAATTAAACCCGATTGGTCAATAATTTGATATAAAATAAAATAAAGATTTTATTTGAATAATAATAAGGTTTTGAAATAAAATTTGAATTTAAATTTTACTGAAATGAAATGTGAATATTTGAAATTTGAAACCAAATATTAATATAGTAATTGATGCAAGAACATTGTTTAATTTAAGAAATGATTGAACTAAGTTTGAAATTATTTAATAATTAAGTTTTGAAATTATTTAATAATTAAGTTTGGAATTATTTAATAATTAAGATCGAAATTATTTAATAATTAGGTTTTGGAATTTATTTAATAATTAAATTTTGAAATTATTAATTAAGTTTTGAAATTATTTAATAATTAAATAAAATTGAGTTATTTGATAATTAAATAAAAATTTGAATTCTTTAATAAGAGAAATTGAACTCTTGAATAAGTGAGTTTGAACTTCGTTAATAAATGAAATTGGGTTTCTTTATTAATTAAGTTCTGGAAAATTTAAGTAAGTTAATAAGTGAAATTTAACTTCTTGAATAAGCGAATTAAGTTTCTTTATTAATTGAGTTGAAAATTGAAACCAAGTAAATGGATAAGTGAATTTGAAATCCTTTAACAAGAAATAAAAATAAGATTATTGAAATTAATGTAAGACATGTAATCTAAAGAACGTGTTTTGAAGAATTTAATTCGTGTGATGATAATTGGAGTTGAACTTAAGTAATTGACTTACTGAATTGGAAATTTAATAGAAATTGTTTTGAATGACAAATTTACTTAACGAATATTGAACGAAATCGATAAATGAATTTGAAATTGATTTGAGGGTAAAATTAATTTATTTAAATGATTACGGAATGAAATTTATATACGAATTTGAATCAATATTTGAATTGTTCAATATAAAAGTTGAAATCGACTTATAAGATTTTGGAATGGTAATTTGGAAGTTTCGAAACGTAAATTTTGGAAATTTATTTAGAAAGACAAACGAAATGTTGGTTTACGAATTGAAATTGAAATTGAATTTGATTTGGTTTAGAATTTATCAAACGACCAATCGGTGTAATAATTACGAAAGTTATTAAAGAAATCGAAATCGGTTATGGACATACTCTCTGTCTAAACCGAAAACCACTTTAATAACTATATGCGGAGTGGTGATCCAGAATGAAGTGGTTGGAATGTTGTACGTGATGACTGAAGAAAGAGAACGATAATGGATAGCCTTGACACTTGTGTCAAATTGGAAATGGCTAAAACAGGAGCCGTGCCGAGAAAAATGGGGTTAGCCACCTTGAGCGAACAAACTTCTTCGTAAACTACTCATTACTTGTTATTGATTGGTGCACCCTCATACTTTTGGGAGTGTTGTTTCACGGTGTTGCGATCGTTGCGGCGATGTGTTTTCACCAGTCCGGAACAGGCAAACGACAGTTTCACTACCTTGGGTATTGCCTCATATGCCTTGTCATACTTGTATCCCTATATACGTGACCACTACGAATTTGTTTTGTGTTATACCTATGGAGTACTCCCTTATATCCCACTAGTTTACAGTGGAGTTTACAGTGCTGTATAGACTATAATGCTTATATAAAATGTGTTAAGAGGGATAATGGTAACGCCTTAACACTATGTTGATACTTTATATTACTAATAGATATTATCTACTTAGCGTACACTACTACATAGTAGATAGTTTAACGGATCCTTAAAGGATGATTATTCCAACATCCTTTGAGTTACTTGTATTTCGATTGCTATTTCACTTGAGTTGGATTTATTGATATAAGAATATTAACCCTGACTCGAGTGTTTTGTGTTTTGCTTTACGCTCGGGTCAGACTGAGAGTACCAGCTTTAGAGACATTTGGAGTTGGAGCTTCGCTTAGAGATCCAGCTATCTATCCAGTTTTCAGATATTCAGTTGATTCAAGTGATGTATTATGATTCTTGTATTTAACTATTGTATTCGAGACTTCTGTTGTAATTATTTTACTCTGTTATATATATAGTAGCTTCATGAACTACTATCTTTTGCTTCCGCTGCATATTTATTACTCTGTGTCTGTGATTCTATGATTATTTATTTACTGTATATGTTCAGTTTTGCCAAATTTAACTTAACAATTCGGTATTTTGAATTATTCAAGTCCGACATGTGCGGATGCGAATAGTCCAAAATAGCAGGTCGTTACAGTTGGTATCAGAGATTTGGTAGCTCTAGGAAAAACTTAGTATATATGGTAAATGGGTTTACAGAATCACTCTCATTCGAGTTTCAATCCCTTCCTTTTGACTCAATTCCTTTGAATTTTGGAACGTTTCCTGCGGTTTCAAAATTCATTCGTGCCCCTCACTTTTCGTCTTCTTTTAATTCTGGAGTATCCCATAACTCCATTCCGAATGATATCTATAATAGATCGGTGGTCTCGCCAATCTTCGAATTATTTGTAAATTGGTGAAACTCCTTTACAATAAGCATTGATTTACTGGAGATTTCTATATCCTCGGTTTACGATGCTATCTATCTCCTGAAATACCCGAATTCTATTTCTTGAGATCAAATGTTAACTTACCTCGGAATTCAGCATCGATCTTATTCTTGAAGTTACGGACGACCCGGTTAAGGTTGCCCGTGAATTAAATAAACTTATCTATCTCCCATTTCAGTTAATTGAATTATCTTATCCTCTGTTTCGAGCTTATTTTCAAAACAAAATTCTCTTTGATTCGAGTTCCATCAAATTTGAATCACTATACTTATTTGAAATCCATCTTTGTATCGTCGAGCGAGAAAGTGTATTTGTATTTATATTTAAATGTTTTATATATATTATGTTGTTTGAGTTGTTGATGTTGATTTGGATTTTCGATCGATTCGTCTGATCAACGCTATCGATAGGATTTCCAAAACACTTTAACAGAGCAAACTGACACGCTATTATTTTCAAATTTGGTAAATAAAATAGTTTTGTATGATTATATTATATATAAGTATAAATCTCTCTGAAATTAAATTGTTAATAAAAAATTATTGTCAGAAATGATTATATTTGAATATTATTGTTTTGTAAACCATTGACTATTGCAATATAAATAAATGAATTCATAAAACTTAGGTATAATTTGATTTGGAATTTGAAGTGAATCTAAGTTACAATTTGAGAATTTAATTTCCGATAATTTCGAACTTTGGTTTTGAAGTTCTAAAACGTATATTATTTTGAAGTATTTTCGAATAGAAATCGTTTTCAAAGAATTTTAAATGATTAAATCAGTGCTTTTCTCTTTGTCGCTGGAAAATAATTTCGGTGATGGCGGCCGCATCATCGACATTCATTTTCGAATTTCGAAGTGGAGAGACTATTCTGTAGCCCTGCTACACTTTTGATTTGGAAAAATAAATTGATTTGAATTTCTAAACATGACTCGATTATTAATATATATTGGAGATTTTGAATTGATTTGATATTATGTATATATATTTATTTTAGTTATAAAATGGTTGAGATTAATCGAAAATTAATTCTTAAAATTTGTTAAACGATGATTTTCAATTATAAATGAAACAAAAATTTTGAATTAATATTTAAACTTGAGAGAATTGAAAATTTATTTGGATAAAACTCAATTACATTATATATAACTTTCCTAAATTTTCAAAAGTTAACTATGTAATTGAATATTATACAATATAAATGATATCAAAGGAATTTTAAAAAAAAAATTGAGTAGTTATATTTAATGTAAATATACTTAATATATATGTGATAAGATATATTAAGTAATATTATTTTAATAATAATTTGGAATTAAGAAGAATTAAATTTGTCAAATAAAGTATGATTATAATAAATGACTATTCAAATTTATGATCTTTTAAAATTTTAATTTAAGAAAATTGGATAATATATAATATAAATTGTCATTATAAATAAAACTGAGTGCGTATAATAAATGTTATTCCCTTAAATTTTAATTATAAAATGTTTATGGAGATAAATAGAATAATAAGTTAAATAAATAATAGTTGTGATTAATAGAAGAAAATTTTGTTTTGAGAATTAATAAATTGAATTAAATCAATTTAATGAGATATCTTGATTAATTGAATTTAAATTTAATTTCGTTTTGAAAAAAAAACCTTTTGTACCTAACATTAACAAACGTGAAATCAAATCAATTTAATGAAACCTTGAATTTAAAAACAAATTGTTGAACATAAATTTATTTAAGTTAAAATTTATATGGTTTAAATTAATTGCTTATAATGTAATTCAATTTTATTTTCTTCTGGTTGATTCTATTCTTCTACCTCCTTCCTTTTCGAGTACGAAAAGTTTTGAGTGGGGGAGAGTGTAACGACCCGTAAATTTAACTGGTTTTAATAACTTTATTAATTGAAATTTTTGTGGGAATTTAAACAATAAATTTTGAAATATATATTTGATATTTGGAATGCGTCTAGTTAAACATAGCAACTGGTAAATTTTCGTCCAAAAATATGAAAGTTTATTTCGTGCGTAAATTTACTTCAATTTAATCAGTCAAAAAGCGATGAAAATAAAATGTTTTCGGAACCTAAATATTTTTACATAGAAAAATCCTAAAACATCTTCTAAGCAAACGTCATTTTTCGTTTTTCCAAATTCGGACTTCTTTAGCTCCGTCGATCTTATTTTTCAGCGTTTTTCATGCATTTTCCGCTAGTATAAAAATTCGAATTTTTACAATTCAAGCATACCACTGATATCTGTATACCGTTTTGATCATCTCGTCGCGCTGATCTTTACGGTATATTTGTTTGTGTATTTCGGAGTCCGAAAAACGGCAAAGTCTACGGAACGATACCCGTATCCGTTTCAAAAAAAAAATTGACATTTAAACTTCACGTGACCATTCAAATTTTTACCATACAAAATCAATAGCCTTCAGCCTTTTCCAATTCCCAGAATTCAAGCTGTAATTTATCTATTCCCCAAGCCATTTATGCGTTGGTTCGTTTCCCAATTTGTAGTCCATTCATTTGCATTCTTAGCTTCTGCAGTCTATTCATTTTCGTTTCCCTACCTGCTAACATTCCAATTCTTTCCTCTTCTTATTTCCAATTTTTCATTCTATCCAGAAACCCATTTCTCCACTTTTCCTTTTGTTTTCCTCTCTTCTCCTTTATTTTTTTTCTTGCTTGTAGCGTGCATGCACGAACCATTTTGCCTGAGCGTTCTTTTCCTCCTCCTCTTTTCCTCACTCCTTTATTTTCATGTACCTTCCTTCTACATGACATCCATTCACTTCCACCAAGTGCCGACTTTCCTGTGCAAACCCGAGCCTCCATTACTTTGCCCGCCTAACGGCAGCGACCCGAGCCTTGCTTTCACCACCAACCTTGCAGCCTTCCCCGAGCATCCTTCCTCTTCACCCACGCAAGTCGCGACAACCTCAAACCTTGCGCGACCTCGGCCACAGCTACCCTTGTCGGCTGCTGCAACAATCACCAATGGTCGTGCCATGCCTAGATCCATGCAACTCCAACTCCTTTCTCCCCCCGTATCCCATCGCCTTAACCCAACCCCGCAGGAAACAGCACGGAAGCCACGTCCTTCTCGACTGGCCTCACTTCCGCCTGGCCCATGGTCGAACCACCTCCGTTCTTCCTCCCACTCCAAACCGCCACCTCCTTCCAAGCATACGGCCTCACCTCACCAAGCATCGGCTCCTGCCTCTCCTCCGCCTCCACAGGGAAGCCCACGGCCGCGCCCGCTGTGTCAAGCCTCACCGTGTGCACAGCCTTCTCCTCTCTATTCCATGCAAGTCTTCCCTCTCCAACTTTGTCATATATAGAGGTGAATGTATATTTGATAGCCTTCAGACTTTAGTATGTTTATGCTTTATGCTATGTGCGTGTATCATCATAGGTTGTCCAGAGGAGTATGTTATAACCTGTTTGATTTTTATACATAATTATATAGGTTATAGGCGTAGTATAATCTATTATATTATATGCGTGCAAGTATTAGTATTTTATGGTCAGTACTATATATATAGTGTAAGTTATATTGTTATAGTATTAGTATTTTTCATCTCATATTGTTACAGTAAAGATATTTACAAGTGATTATATGGTTACCCGTCGGTTATTTATTTATATATATTATATCAGTTATACATGTTGTTTTATGGTTTTGTCAAATATTTGCAATAGCTTACAAAAGAATACATATATAGCTGATTTTCGTGTATCATTCAAAAGTGCAGTTTGATATCTTAACAATGCATTTAATAACCATCTTATGGTTTTCCGTTTGCATATAATAAGGTTTTATACTGATGTTTAAAAATATATTGTATTATATATGTTGATATGTAGATGTCAAGAAGGCATGTAGGTTGTTGTACATAGTACCTACAATAGTTATACATAGATTTTGAAATTTACCTATTACTGTATATATTAGTGTTCGAAGCTTCCTTTTTATTTTAGTTTCTAAGTTTATGATGTGTATATATAAGACATATTTTATTTTATGGAAGTTATATTGATGTTTTTCCTATACATATGATATTGAGTTTATCCACTATCGGCATTTGCTGTTAAATGTATAAGTTTATTTACTATTGGCTTGGGTTTCGAAAAGGCCTACAAATTTTACATTTATTTTATATGTAAGGGATATAGTTTTGATTTTACATATGTTTGAGTTTTAAATTTTAATGAATTTTAAATATATGTAGATTTTGTTTTAAAATTCGTGTCTTTATTTAAACAATTGTTTTGAATAAAAGTAATAAAAAATGATACCATACACTCTTCATTTCTATTATATCTAGCGGATTCTAATTTGTTCTCATAATTCTCATCTATCAGCTTTATCCGGCAAATTCGTGTTCAATCTACTTCGTTGTGAATTTTGTTTGGATCGGTCGATTTTGTGATTCAAATCATAACTTGTTGTGTTGTCTATCCTCTCTATCCTCGAAAGATAAGCAGTCACTCATGATTAATATTCTTTTATTTATTAAATTTGATTTCAATTGATACGACAATTGAAATATGCTGCTGCTATTTATTGCATTGTTATTTATGTGTCAGTTCACCTTTGACATCTGACACCATTATCTGTTATTTACACGATGATAAATCCCGTTTGATGGATAATTGATTGATTGTTTGTTATTTATATTGGATGTTAAATTGTAATGTATAATGATGAATATTATGCAATTGAATTTGACGTAGGTTAGTTAAAACTTAAATCGACATTTGTGTTGAATTTGATTAGTTAAATTTGTATAATATGACCCCTTAAATGTTAAATTAGTTGACACATAGGAAAACGGTTAATTACCCTTGAACCGTTTGAATGTACGTTGTTTAAATTGATGTAGTCAAAACTGAAAATAAATGACAGGTGAAAAACCGTATAAATATTAATGTAATAATCTTTAATCTACATGAAATGATAGTGTAGATTCTAGAAATGATTATATTAATTTGCACAAACAACAATGTGAATTAAAACGATTACTTCGGGATTATTTGAATTAGTTGTTGGACTGTTATTGATTGTTGTTATTGCTTGTTTATTTACTTTGACACCATCCCAGTTATCACACTGCAAGTTCCCTTTGCTATGCAGGTTTTTAAATTGAAATGGAATCGGGTTGAAATGATAAATACCCAAATAACTTTGACATAGGATAGAGAATTAAATTAAAGCCGATTGGTAAATAATTTGATATAAAATAAAATAAAGATTTTATTTGAATAATAATAAGGTTTTGAAATAAAATTTGAATTTAAATTACTGAAAAGAAATGTGAATATTTGAAATTTGAAACCAAATATTAATATAGTAATTGATGCAAGAACGTTGTTTAATTTAAGAAATGGTTGAACTAAGTTTGAAATTATTTAATAATTAAGTTTTGAAATTATTTAATAATTAAGTTTGGAATTATTTAATGATTAAGATCGAAATTATTTAATTAAAATTTGAAATTATTAATTAAGTTTTGAAATTATGTAATAATTAAATAAAATTGAGTTATTTGATAATTAAATAAAAATTTGAATTCTTTAATAAAAGAAATTGAACTCTTGAATAAGTGAATTTGAACTTCGTTAATAAATGAAATTGGGTTTCTTTATTAATTAAGTTTTGGAAAATTTAAGTAAGTTAATAAGTGAAATTGAACTTCTTGAATAAGCGATTTAAGTTTCTTTATTAATTGAGTTGAAAATTGAAACCAAGTAAATGGATAAGTGAATTTGAATTCCTTTAACAAGAAATAAAAATAAGATTTATTGAAATTAATGTAAGACATGTAATCTAAAGAACGTGTTTTGAAGAATTTAATTAAATTAAATTTGTGTGATGATAATTGGAGTTGAACTTAAGTAATTGATTTAATGAATTGGAAATTTAATAGAAATTGTTTTGAATGACAAATTTACTTAACGAATATTGAACGAAATCGATAAATGAATTTGAAATTGATTTGAGGGTAAAATTAATTTATTTAAATGATTACGGAATAAAATTTATATATGAATTTGAATCAATATTTGAATTGTTCAATATAAAAATTGAAATTGAATTATAAGATTTTGGAATGGTAATTTGGAAGTTTTGAAACGTCAATTTTGGAAATTTATTTAGAAAGACAAACGAAATGTTGGTTTACGAATTGAAATTGAAATTGAAATTGATTTGGTTTGGAATTTATTAAACGACCAATCGGTGTAATAATTACGAAAGTTATTAAAGAAACCGGAATCGGTTATGGACATACTCTCTGTCTAAACCGAAAACCACTTTAATAACTATACGCGGAGTGATGATCCAGAATGAAGTAGTTGGAATGATGTCCGTGATGACTGAAGAAAGAGAACGATAATGGATAGCCTTGACACTTGTGTCAAGTTAGAATTGACTAAAACAGAAGCCGTGCCGGGCCATATGGGGTTAGCCACCTCGAGCGAACAAACTTCTTCGTAAACTACTCGTTACTTGTTATTGATTGGTGCACCCTCGTATTTTTGGGAGTGTTGTTTCGCGGTGCTGCGATCGTTGCGGCGATGCGTTTTCATCAGTCCGGATCAGGCAAACAGTAGTTTCACTACCTTGGATATTGCCTCATGTGTCTTGTCATACTTGTATCCCTATATACGCGACCACTACAAATTTGTTTTGTGTTATACCTATGGAGTACTCCCTTATATCCCACTAATTTACGGTGGAATTTACAGTGCTGTATAGACTATAATGCTTATATAAAATGTGTTAAAGAGGATAATGGTAACGCCTTAACACTATTTTGATACTTTATATTACTGATAGACATTATCTACTTAGCGTACACTACTACATAGTAGATAGTTTAACGGATCCTTAAAGGATGGTTATTCCAACATCCTTTGAGTTACTTGTATTTCGATTGCTATTTCACTTGAGTTGGATTTATTGATATAAGAATATTAATCCTGACTCGAGTGTTTTGTGTTTTGCTTTACGCTCGGGTCAGACTGAGAGTACCAGCTTTCGAGACTCACATTTAGAGTTGGAGATTCACTTGGAGATCCAACTATCTATCCAACTTTCAGATATTCAGTTAATTCACGTGATGTATTCTGATTTTTGTATTTAACTATTGTATTCGAGACTTCTGTTGTAACTATTTAACTCTGTTGTATATATAGTAGCTTCATGAACTACTATCTTTTGCTTTCGCTGCATATTTATTACTCTGTGTCTGTGATTCTTTGATTATTTATTTACTGTATATGTTCAGTTTTGCCAAATTTAAATTAACAATTCGGTATTTTGAATTATTCAAGTCCGACATGTGCGGATGCGAATAGTCCAAAATAGCGAGTCGTTACATCTTCAGTGTAGCAAGGGTTTGGCATAGCGAAACTAAGTATTTTCCTACGAAATTTTCACCAAAGGTGTATTCATGAGTTGAGAACAACATATCAAAACCTCGTTTGTTTATGATTTTTCTACAATTAGTTATGAATTTTCTACTGACCATTGTTTTCAGCCAAGATCTAACCGAAAACTACTAGAGAAAAGGACCTTTGACCCATCAAAACTAAACCAAATGTCAGAGCAGAGGTGCTTGAATATATCAGCAACAACATATCCGAATTTGAGAATTTTTGGAAATTCATTTGATTTGTTTTATTTTCTAGAACAGCCTATGGTTTTGTGAAATTTTGGAGAAATGGAGCTTGCTCTTTGATTTGGTTTGGGAAGAGCATGAGGATGATTTGTGTTTGTTGGTTCAAGAGAGAAGGAAATGAGATGAACATATTCTCATTTGTTTAAGTTTTATTGGGCTTTAGAGGATTGGTTAGATACCCAATAAGAAGTGTTGTTAAAATCTCCCTATTACAATGTGTTGCCAACTACAACTTTCAATCATAAAACACTTTATTATTAACCAATTCATCTATATTTTAGATTATAAATCCAGGTAACCTCAACCAGAGTAGTTACAAGAACAACCTGGAGATCTTTTTTGGTATATTTTCGGCTCCCTACCTCTATAAATAGAGGGTTAGGGCTCATTTTTAGGACCTTTTTGCTCTTACTCTCCTTATTCTGATTTCCTGTAATCCCTATCGGAGTTGTACCGATTCGTAAGAACTTTTGCCACTAAGTCAGAATATAAGCAATAAAATCATTAAGCGGACATATGCCAAGATTAGTCAAACCACTATAAAATATTTTATGTTCTTTTCTTATTGTTTTTAATTTATTTTCTTCATTTTTATTTCTCTACTTACTTTCTCTAGGATTTTATGCAATTTTTAGTTCAAACATTTTTGTGCTTTCATTGAAAACTACTCGAACTCGCTGATTTAAGAGTTGGGAAGATTTTAAATGGATAGACGATCAATAAGAAAAGCTTGCTATTTAAGGAAATCAACAAACGGGCATCCAAGAGGCGTCTTTAGGAGCTAACCCTTATCCATATACATAATCAGGGGGTGAGATGGAAACAATGATGATCAGGTTTAGGAATTGATGATAGATTGCCAGGAATGGATGATGGAGAACTACTTCAAGAGAAAAGGATAGATGGGAATAACATGAGTTGCTACAAATCAGAATCAAAGACAAAAAAAAACAAGAGCATATATAACTGGAAGTGGATTAGGACAAACAGACAGACCCTGAGCAAAATATATCGGTCAGTATTGACCCATAAGCAAGGGTCGATATCGACCCCCAAGGGTTCGGAGGCATGGGTTATCTTGGCCTAGAAAGGAATGACACACGTTCAATAGATAATGCGAGAGCATATGAACTTGAATCGGAATGTAGAACGGAAGAGTATGCTCTAGAATTTCCTCGTTGAGTGGGGCATGCCGAGAATGCAAATTTGGGAGTCCATTTGAATGACGATGATAGACTAACTGAAATGGTGATACGGGCTATGATCACTACACCATAACAATCATTTTGCAATATTTTTTTTTTAATTGCTAACACACATATGCATGGCAGGTTAGTCACAGTAATACACGTTGCAACACCATAAATGCGTTGTTAACTGTCATTTTTGCTATCGCAACACTTTTTTAACCTTGGAAGGTGAGGTTGAATTGAAATTAATCGAATTGTACTGGGGCAAAATTGTAAATGAGTATTATAACTCAGCCATAGCCCAAATCCAACACCTACTCAATTAAGTCATTCTCGAAACAAAGCATCCGTATACCATCGATCCCTCGGATTTTCCGATCCCTTTGATTTTCGATCGATCAATCTCTCGTCCAATTTTTCGATCGGTCTCTCATCCAAATTCTTTATCAATCTCCGAGGCGGTTTCTATTTCAAACTGGTTTTACTGCATACAGGTCTAGTTTTTTGTATTCTGATTTTAACTTTGCAGTGGTTTGGGTTCGTGTTTTATCACTTTTTAAATGGTTTCGATTAATTGTTGTAACGACCCGCCTTTTTGGACAGTTTAAACCGACGATAAATTACACATGTCGATTCCAAACCATTAAAAGAGCAGATAGTTATTGGGGTAATTAAGAAAGAAAAGGAAGGGAAATAAAGGAAATGAAACAACACAGAATCTCACAGCGGAAGGCTAAAGTATAATAATAAAATAACAGTTCATGAAGCTGTTAATTAAATGAATACATTTGAAGTGAATACATTTGATTATTATTATACAACATTCATCAGAGTTACATACACAGCAAATATCATACAACAATGCAGCGGAATGGAATGAATATAATAGTAGTAGATCATATACCAAATCTTCGTCTCCGTCCTCCAAGGAAATGATCTTCAACCTAAACTGAAAACTCAGGACTGACCCGAGCGTAATGAAAAGACAAACACTCGAGTCAGGACTAAATATCCTTATGAAAGTTAAATCAATCGTAAATAAATATGAGTGTAACGGCGTCAGAGATGTTTACGGGGTTTGACATCTCATATCCAGTGTCAACGTGCGTGCAATAACTCAAGAGATGTTACGGGATTTTCCATCTCTCAAGGATCCGTGAAACTATCTACTATGTAGTAATATACGCTAAGTAGATAATGTCTATCAGTAATATAAAGTATCAAAATAGCGTTAAGGCGTTACCATAATCCCCCTTAACACATTTTATATTCCCAAAAGCATATACAAGACCGTAGTTTCCCCAAAACCGGAAGTCACCAGAGGGCAATCCATATACTCAAGGTACAAATCAAAACGTAGTGGTCGCGAATAGGATAATCGGTATGACAAGGTACATGAGGCGATACCAACTAGGATACTAGTAGTTGCGTGATCCGGACTGATGTTGGGCATAGCCAGCAGCTACCCCAACACCGCGAAACAACACTCCGAAATCAAGGGGTGCACCCAAATCGCATCACAAATGTAATAGAAATGGTATCGAAGAAGCGTGTCCGCTAGAGGTGGCGAACCTCAATGGCCCGGCGCGGCTCCTGTTTTAGTCATGTCAGGGGTCATCCAATATCGTTCTCTTTCTTCAGTCAACGCGTTCACCAAACCATCCACTTCATTCTGGATCAACACTCCGCGTATAATAGTTATTAAAGTGGTTTTCGGTATCGACAGAGAGTATGTCCATATCCGATCCCGGTCTCTTTAACAACTACGTATTATTACACCGTTGGCTCTTTTATATTTCAAATTGATTCATAATTTATATCAAAATATCATATTCGCTTCAAAAATCAAATCTATTTCAAATATCATCATATCTATTCAAATGTAAGATTTCGCTTCAAATTCATTTTCGCATCAATATCTCATTTCGATTTCAAAATCATTTCGAATTTCGATTTAGGTTGCAACTTCATTTAACGCAATTCGTATTTAAATTCAAGATTTAAATATAAACATTTCACCTTATTGACCAGCTTAGAATTTTAGAAAAAATAGTTTTAAGTAGTTTAAAAGTAGTTTTAAATAATTAAAATAGTTAAAATACTTTAAAATCTTAAAATGGATTTGAAATAGATAAATTTAGTTTAAAATAATTTAAATTGGGTTAAGTAGATTTAAAATAGATTAATATTGTTTAAGTATTCAAAATGGTTTATATAGCAGAGAAATTTGGAAAACAAAATAAAACAGCTTCAAAACCAACCCATTTCAATTTATAACTTCCCAATTCAAATCAATTTCAATTTCCATTCTACCGATTCAACTTCGATTTCAATTCGAATCAATGTCAACTTTGATTCAAATTTATTCAATGTTATATTCACTTTCAATTATTTCAATTTAAATGTTTATATTCACTTCCGATTGATTCAATTTCATTTTTTTTATTTACCTTCGATTAAATCAATTTCAATTTTATATTCACTTTCGATTAATTCAATTTCAATTTCATATTCGCTTTAATTAATTCAATTTTTCATTCACCTTTAATTTATTAAATTTCAATTTATATCAATTTTTAGCTTGAATTTCAAAATATCCATTTATAATACTTAACAAAATTTTCCATCAATATTCAAGTTTGAAACCCAATTACAAATATGATTCAATTTCAAGCTCAATTTCAAAATATCTTTTTATATCGCTTTTACTTAGAAATATTCAAAACTCGAATTTAGGCTAAATCTTTAAACAAATCAATTTTCGAAATTCAATCAAATCCCAATTTTTAAATTTCAAAGTCTCAACTTTTATTATTTACAATTTCCTTTTACCAAAATTTATTTCAACATTCCAAACTCAATTTCCCGATGAATTCGATTTCTATAAATTGATTTCTATTTATAACCTTTAAATCAAAACATTTAAATAAACTTCAAATCGACGATTTTTAATATTATTCATTTAGCCAATTCGGTGTCCGTATATAATTTTCTATCCTATGGCCAAGTAATTATTTATTCAATTAAATGTCAGGGATGAATATATATTACTTAAATTAAATCACAGTATCATATGTATGCATAACAGGATATATATAAGCAAATAAACATCCAAACACTCAATATCAACTAATAACATCCATCAAAATACATCATCCAATAAACAATACAATTCATGGCAGTTTCATAGTTATCAATGTCAGGTAATTTAATCGCAATTCAATTTCAATTTCAATTTAACTGTCAATTTAATTTTTCAACGGTTAATTCAAATAACAAGCTATATGACAATTAAATTTATATCAAACAACGACAAATAAAATTCATATCACTTCATAATGTCAATTTAACTAGCATAAAGATATTTAGTACGTTGTGAGCGTTATAAAACACTCACCTTGATTTTCCTGTTGTTACCGAGAAGTTCCGGTTTGGAACTAAACCGGACGACTTCCAATTTTAGCCCAAATTTCAACTATCTCCAAATTCATCCAAACCAATTTCATTTCGAAGCTTTCGTCATCACGATCGCAACGCAAAAAGTCTCGTCTCAATCGGACCTCGTATGTGAGAGTTATACATTTTATTAGTTATCGACATTCGAATTTTATAAACAATTTATATAGATATTCAAATAAATTCATACCCAAAGCAATTTAGGCCCAGCCCACATAACTTCATCTTCCCAAACCTTACCTCCCTGTACACACACGAGAACCCAAGGCCGTGCACTGCCTTCCCCTGATACGGAGCAACGCACAACGAAAACAAATTCCGCCTTCGCCAATCTTCTTCTCTTCAAAGCCTCCATCATCTCGACCACAAGGTTGCAAGCTCGGCCACACCTAGTACAACGCGACCCGGAGCTAACCTCCGCCTGTACGAAAGTCGCACTCCCCCATCATTGATCGCACGCCGCAAAACTCCTCCCCCAGATGCGCCTCGCCATGCTAAATCCAAAGCACACCTTCACTTCTTGATTTGTTGGCCCAAAACTTCGCAAGACCAAACCCTAGTTATTCCTGCACACGCTCATCCTCACTGCCATTTCCAAATCATAGCCGCACCCTTCAAAACGTATACCACTTCGAAGATAAAGCAAAGATAGGATTTTTAAAACTAGTTTTGTGATTTTTAATCGAGTATTGAAGGAGAGATGATTTTTTTTCTTTTGAAGCTTGCAATTTTTCTTCTCTGAGACTTGCGTGTGCAGTTATAAAAAGGAAGGAAAGGCTATTGCGTGTCTGAACGGGTCAAGGATACAGTGAAAAGATGGGATAGCAGCTGAAAAGGAGATTTGACTAATTAAAATATTTATTTAAATTTCAAAATACCTCGATCTACGCAATTCGAAATCTCGAACCCCGATTAGGGCATGCCGCCAGGCGTTCATAATGTTATACCCCTATTCCGGACGCAATGGAAAAGGTTTCGGAAGCTAATTCGATCGTATGCGCGAGTTATAGCGATAAACGATCAATTTGAATTAAATCGATTTAAACGAATTTTTTATGCGTTTTGACTCGCCCCGGACAAACGATAAATCCAATTAACCTGAAATTTGAAATCTTACAATAATATCACATTACGGATCCGATGAAACTAGTTTCGTCGAAATCCGAGACCGTTTGAAAAATGACTATTTTTAACTCGCCAAATTAATATTAAAACAATTTCAACGCGTTTTGAGCTGCCACGGTCAAACGACAACTCCGATTGCTACGAAAATTAAAATCCGCTAATAACTAACTATTACGGATCCAATGGAACTAGTTTCGTCCAATTCTGAGACTGCTCGAAAATTGGCTATTATTCAGTCGATAATTAAATATTAAAATATTCAAATTTCACAAATAGATTTAAAATTCAGTTTTAAAAGTTCTATAACATCACTATAACTCCAATATGATAAAATAAAATTTTACAAATCATTTTTAATCATATTAAACCCGTTATTAAATTTTATCCAATAAATTCCAATTTTAAAATATTATTAACTCGTATTATAATCCAAATATAACTTACATTCATTTTGGAAACCAATTTGAATCATATTAAATCAAATTTCAAATATTCACTCTATTTTCATATATTAAATTTCAATATCCAATTAATCATATCAAATTCGGAATTTTATTATTCAAACATTTGTAATTATTAAATTTAAACAAAATTTGATTATTAAATCCCTATCTTTTGAAATATTGAAATTGAACTTATAGGATTCAACCTTTAAAACCAATTCACAATTTTAGAACACTATTTTCATTTTACATTTATTCAATTATTCAATAAGTTTTAAATATTCAATTTAAACCATTTACCTGTTCAATATTCAATATTTGATTTTCAAAAGATTTTACTTATCAATCAATTTCTCTATTATACCTAATGAATTTCAACATTTATTATCCTATTCAACTATTGATTTCAAAGGCATTCACTAAGTAGCTTTTATTTTCATTACTTGGATAATTATTGTTGCAATTCATTCTAGTTATTATTATTCCAAACGAATTACAATTTTTTTCTAACACTAAATCACGAAAACTTATTAAATTAGCTATTTTAATTATCGAAAATTTACGGGTCGTTACATTCTCCCCCACTCAAAACTTTTCGTCCCCGAAAAGGAAAAAGAAGGGAAAAGAACTAAGCATAGAATTCACATTAGATATATTTCATTCAAAGTTACTAACTTATAAAACAATGAAATTCCATTTATAAAGTTATAACTACGCTTCCACTAAGTTATTCCAAACGGCTTTCTAAATTTAAAGTTAGTTATCAAAACAAGTTATAAAAAAATTTAAAACTTGAAAAATTTTCTAACACCCGGATTTACGAAAAATTTCGGCAGAGTCTCCTTTGCGCGGCTCGATCGGTACAACTACAAAACGCCTCTACGGGCCCCAAACAAACAAAAGAAAATCCAAAAGCCAAGTGGCTCATCAAAAATCACCAAATCCAATGATAAAATAAACATGTACCTTATATTTTTATTAGCGAGCATATACGAATAATATAGCGTGAAAGCGAGCTCCAAATGCGAAGCAAGCGCAATCCGCACCTACTAAACACTCAACAAACCATGAGAAACATGCATATATGAAAATAATATCAATATACACAATATAGCAACATAACAACTACATGTGCCAACATAGCAAATGCAACAAAACAACAAATGCAACCATCAATCAACTATCATCCAACAAATCCATAACCAATCAATATAAATTCACTTCTCATTAATATTTATTGACTTGGTTTCAATTTTAATCATAGTTGATTCATTAACGTTGGATTTTTCTAACATTCATC
Organism: Allium cepa; assembly: GCA_030765085.1. Classification (NCBI taxonomy): domain Eukaryota; kingdom Viridiplantae; phylum Streptophyta; class Magnoliopsida; order Asparagales; family Amaryllidaceae; genus Allium; species Allium cepa. The sequence continues at coordinate 942,067,891 of CM060941.1, forward strand.
CTCAATTCAATTAGTTAACATTCACTAATTTATATTTACATTAGTTCACTTCCAATTTGAATCAAATTAAATTCTATTTAAATTCATTTAACTTCCAATTTAATTTCAATGATTTATAGCTTTCAATTTCATTAACACTTAATGAATTACATACAATCAACTTAAAATCATATAACAAACAAATCATACCCAACATAACCAAATTATTAATTTTACATTCAATTTGGTTTCTCTCTTTTATATATATATCATGTTATATAAATAAATAAAAAAAATCATTTTATATTTGGCATCTTAAATTTCCAATATTAACTTTAATTAAGTCCGTAAGCCGTACATATATCATCCATGAGCAATATCAATCTAATCGCTTATTCGATCACACAATTTCACTTCCAAACTAGTATCGTTCACATGACTCTCTAGTGCGGACTCGGATTTGGTTCCTTGATTGGAAACTGTTACTCTCCTTGCATAGCCATATACTATGATAGAGAATTCCAGAATCAATTAAAAATCCATATCTAGGGTTCGCCGTCGAGAATCAAGTGAAAAATCCTAACTTGGATCGATATACATCATCTCGAAATTTTGTGCTCGAATTTGGATCAAATCGTTATGCGAATAACATAATATACGTACAATCTCACGTATTACCTTCCAATAGCTTTCTATCCAATTTATCTATACTAAATTATTTTATTGACCTCCATTTTATTTACCATTTATTATTCACAATTTGTTATTCAGTTAATATATACATTTCTTTACATAGCATATTCTTCAACATTATCTTTTCTTAACATCATATCATAGAATTTGCTTACTCATGTTCATTTTAAACATTCTATATAATTTAATTAAATTCAATTTCATTTTCCAATCTATTCTTAGCTATAAGAAATTCCATTGTTACATTTATTTCATTTTCATAATTTCAGTAAATAACGAATTCATTTGTGGAACATTTTATTAACCTACACTTTAGTTTATTAATCATCCTATAAAAGTCTAACCTCTCATAAATGATTTTTCTTAGTTTACAATTATCTTAAAGGTTACAAATTCAATTATTATTATATATTTTTTTTCTATGCAATTTACATTTATTTTCTATAACCAATTTACAAAAATATAATTCGATTCATTTATCTTCTTTCTTAAGTTCACTTACTTGTTCCATTTATCCATTCATCGTTTCAAGTTATATTTAAGTTATAACATTTTTATCACAACCTAATTTTTCATTTATATACATTTTAATTCCTTTTGAGTTTTCCTTACTTGTATACTTTTAATTACTTTCCGGTTCTGTTTATTTTTACAACATCTCATTACATATCCCAAAACATCATTTTAATTTTTTTTAATATTTGGTAAGTCTTGTTTTATGTTATCAGAATGTAATTTTTGGTTTTATACAAATTTATAGAATTTTATTTTACCAATTTAGAATGTTCACAATTTACTTTGTTTAGATTCTCTTTGCCTTTTAACTTTAAAGTTTTTTCCAAACAATAGATTAGATATCTTAATCCTCTTATTTTATAATTTCTGGTTATTCACATTTCATTCAAATAATTTGAAAATTATTAATTAACAGCACTTAGAAATTTAAATGCCCGGTTCTTTTCAAATCATTTGAAATAAACATATACACTTATATCCTTTTAAATATATCAAATCAAACCTTTGGAGTTTAAACCAAAACCCATTTTGCCCAAAATAATTTCGAAGAAAACAAAGCTTCTTAGAAGTCTCCCCCACCTTGAGACTCGAAAATGAACATCGATGATGCTGCGCAGTCATCACCGAAATTATTTTCCAGCGACATAAGAGAGGAGTACTTAATTCATTCCTTCTTTTAAAACCCTTTCAAAATATTTCCATAAACAATTTCCAACTAATATTAATATATATTTCTTCAAAGCTTGGAAAACCATTTAAAAACCTCCGAGACATAATTCAATATTTTCCAATTTAAATCTATTTTAATTCATAAGTCACCTTTATAAAATATTCTTATAAGATTTCACAAGTGTTTTATATTTTCTTCAAATTATAGGAATTTCTTTCTTAAAACATTCCACAAGTATTTTATTACTGTTCTTTTGTAATTCAACTTAGTTATCAAATTACAATATCCAATTAGTGATAATAACCAATATTTTTATTCCTAACAGCCAGGTAAGCTAGATAAGTCACACTAATTTCTGAAGTATTTTCTTTATATACAAAATATAATTAGGGCAAAATTATTTCATTTACCCAATTTCAAAACAATACTATGTCGAATTTGTTCTGTTTAAGTGTTTAGAGATCCCTATCAATGACGTTAATTACTCGTACTGACCAGAATCCATAAGCCACTCACAAAACAACCGACACAATATAAAACATTTTATATCACTAACAAGTACGCTCTCTCATATACACTCAACTCATTCATATAGTTTACCTCTATTTCAATGAGTTATTCCCCACTAGAGCCAAGGTTTATCGCTAAACCAAAGCTCTGATACCAACTGTAACGACCCGCCTTTTTGGACAGTTTAAACCGACGATAAATTACACATGTCGATTCCAAACCATTAAAAGAGCAGATAGTTATTGGGGTAATTAAGAAAGAAAAGGAAGGGAAATAAAGGAAATGAAACAACACAGAATCTCACAGCGGAAGGCTAAAGTATAATAATAAAATAACAGTTCATGAAGCTGTTAATTAAATGAAAACATTTGAAGTGAATACATTTGATTATTATTATACAACATTCATCAGAGTTACATACACAGCAAATATCATACAACAATGCAGCGGAATGGAATGAATATAATAGTAGTAGATCATATACCAAATCTTCGTCTCCGTCCTCCAAGGAAATGATCTTCAACCTAAACTGAAAACTCAGGACTGACCCGAGCGTAATGAAAAGACAAACACTCGAGTCAGGACTAAATATCCTTATGAAAGTTAAATCAATCGTAAATAAATATGAGTGTAACGGCGTCAGAGATGTTTACGGGGTTTGACATCTCATATCCAGTGTCAACGTGCGTGCAATAACTCAAGAGATGTTACGGGATTTTCCATCTCTCAAGGATCCGTGAAACTATCTACTATGTAGTAATATACGCTAAGTAGATAATGTCTATCAGTAATATAAAGTATCAAAATAGCGTTAAGGCGTTACCATAATCCCCCTTAACACATTTTATATTCCCAAAAGCATATACAAGACCGTAGTTTCCCCAAAACCGGAAGTCACCAGAGGGCAATCCATATACTCAAGGTACAAATCAAAACGTAGTGGTCGCGAATAGGATAATCGGTATGACAAGGTACATGAGGCGATACCAACTAGGATACTAGTAGTTGCGTGATCCGGACTGATGTTGGGCATAGCCAGCAGCTACCCCAACACCGCGAAACAACACTCCGAAATCAAGGGGTGCACCCAAATCGCATCACAAATGTAATAGAAATGGTATCGAAGAAGCGTGTCCGCTAGAGGTGGCGAACCTCAATGGCCCGGCGCGGCTCCTGTTTTAGTCATGTCAGGGGTCATCCAATATCGTTCTCTTTCTTCAGTCAACGCGTTCACCAAACCATCCACTTCATTCTGGATCAACACTCCGCGTATAATAGTTATTAAAGTGGTTTTCGGTATCGACAGAGAGTATGTCCATATCCGATCCCGGTCTCTTTAACAACTACGTATTATTACACCGTTGGCTCTTTTATATTTCAAATTGATTCATAATTTATATCAAAATATCATATTCGCTTCAAAAATCAAATCTATTTCAAATATCATCATATCTATTCAAATGTAAGATTTCGCTTCAAATTCATTTTCGCATCAATATCTCATTTCGATTTCAAAATCATTTCGAATTTCGATTTAGGTTGCAACTTCATTTAACGCAATTCGTATTTAAATTCAAGATTTAAATATAAACATTTCACCTTATTGACCAGCTTAGAATTTTAGAAAAAATAGTTTTAAGTAGTTTAAAAGTAGTTTTAAATAATTAAAATAGTTAAAATACTTTAAAATCTTAAAATGGATTTGAAATAGATAAATTTAGTTTAAAATAATTTAAATTGGGTTAAGTAGATTTAAAATAGATTAATATTGTTTAAGTATTCAAAATGGTTTATATAGCAGAGAAATTTGGAAAACAAAATAAAACAGCTTCAAAACCAACCCATTTCAATTTATAACTTCCCAATTCAAATCAATTTCAATTTCCATTCTACCGATTCAACTTCGATTTCAATTCGAATCAATGTCAACTTTGATTCAAATTTATTCAATGTTATATTCACTTTCAATTATTTCAATTTAAATGTTTATATTCACTTCCGATTGATTCAATTTCATTTTTTTTATTTACCTTCGATTAAATCAATTTCAATTTTATATTCACTTTCGATTAATTCAATTTCAATTTCATATTCGCTTTAATTAATTCAATTTTTCATTCACCTTTAATTTATTAAATTTCAATTTATATCAATTTTTAGCTTGAATTTCAAAATATCCATTTATAATACTTAACAAAATTTTCCATCAATATTCAAGTTTGAAACCCAATTACAAATATGATTCAATTTCAAGCTCAATTTCAAAATATCTTTTTATATCGCTTTTACTTAGAAATATTCAAAACTCGAATTTAGGCTAAATCTTTAAACAAATCAATTTTCGAAATTCAATCAAATCCCAATTTTTAAATTTCAAAGTCTCAACTTTTATTATTTACAATTTCCTTTTACCAAAATTTATTTCAACATTCCAAACTCAATTTCCCGATGAATTCGATTTCTATAAATTGATTTCTATTTATAACCTTTAAATCAAAACATTTAAATAAACTTCAAATCGACGATTTTTAATATTATTCATTTAGCCAATTCGGTGTCCGTATATAATTTTCTATCCTATGGCCAAGTAATTATTTATTCAATTAAATGTCAGGGATGAATATATATTACTTAAATTAAATCACAGTATCATATGTATGCATAACAGGATATATATAAGCAAATAAACATCCAAACACTCAATATCAACTAATAACATCCATCAAAATACATCATCCAATAAACAATACAATTCATGGCAGTTTCATAGTTATCAATGTCAGGTAATTTAATCGCAATTCAATTTCAATTTCAATTTAACTGTCAATTTAATTTTTCAACGGTTAATTCAAATAACAAGCTATATGACAATTAAATTTATATCAAACAACGACAAATAAAATTCATATCACTTCATAATGTCAATTTAACTAGCATAAAGATATTTAGTACGTTGTGAGCGTTATAAAACACTCACCTTGATTTTCCTGTTGTTACCGAGAAGTTCCGGTTTGGAACTAAACCGGACGACTTCCAATTTTAGCCCAAATTTCAACTATCTCCAAATTCATCCAAACCAATTTCATTTCGAAGCTTTCGTCATCACGATCGCAACGCAAAAAGTCTCGTCTCAATCGGACCTCGTATGTGAGAGTTATACATTTTATTAGTTATCGACATTCGAATTTTATAAACAATTTATATAGATATTCAAATAAATTCATACCCAAAGCAATTTAGGCCCAGCCCACATAACTTCATCTTCCCAAACCTTACCTCCCTGTACACACACGAGAACCCAAGGCCGTGCACTGCCTTCCCCTGATATGGAGCAACGCACAACGAAAACAAATTCCGCCTTCGCCAATCTTCTTCTCTTCAAAGCCTCCATCATCTCGACCACAAGGTTGCAAGCTCGGCCACACCTAGTACAACGCGACCCGGAGCTAACCTCCGCCTGTACGAAAGTCGCACTCCCCCATCATTGATCGCACGCCGCAAAACTCCTCCCCCAGATGCGCCTCGCCATGCTAAATCCAAAGCACACCTTCACTTCTTGATTTGTTGGCCCAAAACTTCGCAAGACCAAACCCTAGTTATTCCTGCACACGCTCATCCTCACTGCCATTTCCAAATCATAGCCGCACCCTTCAAAACGTATACCACTTCGAAGATAAAGCAAAGATAGGATTTTTAAAACTAGTTTTGTGATTTTTAATCGAGTATTGAAGGAGAGATGATTTTTTTTCTTTTGAAGCTTGCAATTTTTCTTCTCTGAGACTTGCGTGTGCAGTTATAAAAAGGAAGGAAAGGCTATTGCGTGTCTGAACGGGTCAAGGATACAGTGAAAAGATGGGATAGCAGCTGAAAAGGAGATTTGACTAATTAAAATATTTATTTAAATTTCAAAATACCTCGATCTACGCAATTCGAAATCTCGAACCCCGATTAGGGCATGCCGCCAGGCGTTCATAATGTTATACCCCTATTCCGGACGCAATGGAAAAGGTTTCGGAAGCTAATTCGATCGTATGCGCGAGTTATAGCGATAAACGATCAATTTGAATTAAATCGATTTAAACGAATTTTTTATGCGTTTTGACTCGCCCCGGACAAACGATAAATCCAATTAACCTGAAATTTGAAATCTTACAATAATATCACATTACGGATCCGATGAAACTAGTTTCGTCGAAATCCGAGACCGTTTGAAAAATGACTATTTTTAACTCGCCAAATTAATATTAAAACAATTTCAACGCGTTTTGAGCTGCCACGGTCAAACGACAACTCCGATTGCTACGAAAATTAAAATCCGCTAATAACTAACTATTACGGATCCAATGGAACTAGTTTCGTCCAATTCTGAGACTGCTCGAAAATTGGCTATTATTCAGTCGATAATTAAATATTAAAATATTCAAATTTCACAAATAGATTTAAAATTCAGTTTTAAAAGTTCTATAACATCACTATAACTCCAATATGATAAAATAAAATTTTACAAATCATTTTTAATCATATTAAACCCGTTATTAAATTTTATCCAATAAATTCCAATTTTAAAATATTATTAACTCGTATTATAATCCAAATATAACTTACATTCATTTTGGAAACCAATTTGAATCATATTAAATCAAATTTCAAATATTCACTCTATTTTCATATATTAAATTTCAATATCCAATTAATCATATCAAATTCGGAATTTTATTATTCAAACATTTGTAATTATTAAATTTAAACAAAATTTGATTATTAAATCCCTATCTTTTGAAATATTGAAATTGAACTTATAGGATTCAACCTTTAAAACCAATTCACAATTTTAGAACACTATTTTCATTTTACATTTATTCAATTATTCAATAAGTTTTAAATATTCAATTTAAACCATTTACCTGTTCAATATTCAATATTTGATTTTCAAAAGATTTTACTTATCAATCAATTTCTCTATTATACCTAATGAATTTCAACATTTATTATCCTATTCAACTATTGATTTCAAAGGCATTCACTAAGTAGCTTTTATTTTCATTACTTGGATAATTATTGTTGCAATTCATTCTAGTTATTATTATTCCAAACGAATTACAATTTTTTTCTAACACTAAATCACGAAAACTTATTAAATTAGCTATTTTAATTATCGAAAATTTACGGGTCGTTACAATTAGGTGGATAAATTGGTCGATTTATCTTGGGAATTTGGGTTTCATCATATTCTCCTGAAAGAAGGTATTTTATCTTAGTTTTAAACAATTTCCGTACTGTTCTTGAATTACTTGAATTAAACAGCTAATTGAAGTGTGTCTTGGTAGTTTAGTAATGCATTGAAAGGAAGAGGATAAAAAATGGCTCTATGACTATTACATGTTTATAGAAATATAAAAAATGCTAGAAGCCATCGGTTTAGCATCCTTATTGTTAAAATATTTTTTCAGTATTTTTTTATCCTTATGAATATAAACTTCAAATTCTTTTTTATTTTACCATTGTAATCATCTTTATGGAAGCATTCTCGGTCCTATATATTTGATTCTTTTTTAACTTTTTTGAATGGCCATACTTTGGTACATGAACATGTTCCATAAAAGGTTTTACAGAAGTGTGATATGATCTATTTTGAAAAGTCATTGTTGCTACCGAGAAATAACGTGGGAGATTTTCTTTGATTTGTTTATCCTAGATAGCCAGATGGCGTGGAACGTCATTGTTGCCACCAAGAAAAACGAGCAATGCTTTTACAGTTTAGTTTTAGATTCTCTGTTGAATTGTTAAGCTAGAAGTATGATGAAAATTTTGTTAAAAAATTAATTTCAGATTTAGTTTCGCTTGTACAGTTGATAAGAATATCTTAGCAAGACACCAGACATACTCAAATTGATCTTTGTGATTCGTCATATTACACATGTTCGTTGTTAGTTCACCATGAAATGTTATTTTCTTGACAATTCTTTGCTTTTGTCTCAAAAAAAAAAAATCTGTTACTGTTGTCTTCAAATTGTAATATATTGCTTTTTGTTGTTAATATGAATGTTTCATCGATTTCTTCTTTTCAGAATCTGGCTAAAAGGATTTCAAAGAGATTCTTAGTTGAGGGAAGAAGAGAACTACATGAAGACAATTACTGAAACATGGAAAAAGGCAAGCTTTAATGATTTTCCCAATCATTTTCAGTCCATACTTTATAGTTAATTATCATTTGATCACATGTTTACCATAGATACCATATTAGTTGCATTGATTTTTCTCTTGGACATTGAAATGCATATGCTACATTTATTGCTTGAATTCATGAATAACTTTGTAATGCTGCTCTCCTTTTAATGAGATCCATTTTGGTTTCAAAAAAATCAATTGAAATAAATGGAATACATGTGTATTTTGTTACCATAGCAGTCATCAATTATTGAATACATGCATTCCCCACAATTAACATTACAACAATAACAAACTGAATATTTTAACTGTTTAGAAATAGATTAAATGTCTTACACCAATTCATGCATAATTAGATACTTTTAATTAAAAAAATAGCAAATGTGCAACGTCACATGTCCCTGCCATTTCAAAGCATAAAATAATATTAACATGAAATGTTGTTTAACCAAATAAGCATAAGACCTAAAAAAAAGTGTTTCATGACGTATAACATTAGCAATATTTGGAGAAAAAAGGAATATGCTCTACTGGTCAGTGAAAACTCATTTAGCTTCCTTTTTTTACTTCGTTTTTTATTATGCAAAAAAGTAAAAGAGGTGAGGTGAGCATATGAATATATAGCAAATAAGTAGGCAGAATGAAGTGTCTAGTCTCATGCAGAAAAATTCTTTTTAATATTCGTATCGTATAACCTGTATTCCATACCCCAAAAAAATAGTATAAATGTGCTTTTATATTGTTTATGTAGTCCATAAAGTAAGTTTGATTACTCTGAATACAAATGTTTTATTGAAAACAACGGCAGACTGAACCTGATATATGTGTTGTTATTACTCTCCTGTGTAATACCCTCTTTTAAGGGAAAGCGGTGCTAGCATTACTCGAAAAATCTTTATGCATTTTGACGAAGAAAAGGCACGGTGTGTATACCTTAAAGGAAACCTGGGGTGTAGACCCTTTGGTAGGGATGACCTGCCAGGTGACAAGAAGTGCTTCAGTGGCCGCTGAGTCTTAAATTTGTTGCTGATACCACACATGGCACCATTCAGCACAACACCTTCATATTTCTCTCCTCTTCAATGAATCGGAAGTGCAATAGCACCACCAAGCGACTCTGCATACAAAAATGCAAGAACTGATGAACTATATATGTTCACATTGATAGAATATGCAATAATAATCAAACACACAATAATCAAATGCTAATTATAACCAAAGACACATGAACCAACAAATACCCTTTTCTTTGAGTGGCATTTTTGTTAACAGTATGTAAAAATAACTTTTATTTTTAATGCTTTTGCACATGGTTTCTGCCATCAAGCCAATTAGTTAACAAAACTAATCCAATTAACACTTGTATTCCTATGTTAGTATGATTCTTATATTCCGTGAGACATATCACATATGTGCTTCTATGTTTCTTCTATTCAAAAGCTTGAGATATATTTGTCTTCCTTGTTCTTTTCTTACCCATTCCTTTTCGTAGTTTTTCTTCTTTAGGTTCAGCATAATCAGATGTTCGTTCACATCGACCTCTAGGTACGACCATTGTATTTAAGGGACCCATTCTATTTTTCTAGGATAAAAATTAATGTTTTTGTTGTTGATTTTAGTATTTCTATATGTTTCAAAATACATAATAGACAAAATAATTATGATTATATCATAATCATAACAGGTTGATTTGAGTTATATATAGTTTTTTATCTTGATCATTTTTTGGTTTGTCCTTGGCAAAAAAGAGCAACACCAAAATTCCTAATTACGAGGTGTCAAAATAAGAACGCAAAGTTATGAATGTGTTTCACACTATCACTAAAGATATACAAGATACACTAATACTGTATATTATGCTTTATAAGATATGCATACGAGCTAAATAATCTGCAAGTTGCGCCCGTGTAATTTAATCGTACTTAAAAAAATTGTATGACCTTTTGCACCATATTTTCACTTAATGAGCTGTATATTTTGATTCATTTATTTTTAGTCATCATAATGTAGATATCGACGCTAAGTAAGCATTGTTGAATTATGATACATATCTTTATTAATAGTTGTAATAGCTTTGATGTCACACTTTTTTTGTATCAACGTGAACTACCAGAAACACCGACCGTATATTTTCAAATCTTAATCACTTAAAAAGGTATTTAATATTAAATTTATTTTATAAATTCAAACACTCCTAAAAGTAAAAGCAAAATAAACAAATAAATACGAACAAACATTTTATGTTGTTTGCTAAAATTTCTGTACTTGAGCACGGTAGGCGCAAAAAAAGTGCACACTAAATCTCTCCCATCCAAAACTTGTATAGTTAGCAATAATTCTTCTTGCACATCCCCATTCTCAGCACACAGATATATATATATATATATATATATATATATATATATATATATATATATATATATATATATTCTGTGTAACTGACTTAAACTGAAGTTTAGTCCCATCCTAATTAATAACAATACCTATCCTAACTTATAAATATATACATGAGACTGGAGTTACGCTACTATAGTATCTGCTAGAGAACTTGGTAATTGAGTCGTTCATATAGCTTATCATAAATATATACAAAACATGACGTTCCAATGACCATGGATAATAATGATAATACTCTTTAGCTAGATGTGTAGGATCTGATTACCTAATCATACATAATAACTGAGTTAAAAAAAAGAAAATAGCATGACATTTATTTATGATCAAATCTCATTTTTACATTTGCCTTGTAAACTTTAAGGGGCGGGTTCCAGATCTCCCTCCTTACGCATCCTCCTAGCAACCACCACCTTGTTTGTCTGTCTGTTTTTGTTTTTATTTTTTGTATGAATGAATTCCAAAACAAAGTAACTTTTATTACATGCTACGATCATTTGCGAGATCATCTATTTGAAAATTTTAGCCCCTCTGGCATCAATTTGAAAGATTATGTGTATAAATGATTTCGATAATGAATCAAACATGTAAAATAATTACTTTGCTTTAAGAAAATTGCAAAGCGGTGCAAGATAGGAGAGAGATTTACGAGGGGGATGTAAAACCCTTCCTGTATTTTAATATCATGTTATTATACACAGACCCACGTTTTGTGCTAAAAAAACAATATGTTTAAAAATTGTGGTGTATTGGAAGCTGCAGGTTCGAGCTCCATCAGTCCCGAACTAGGATCTCATGAATTGAGAAATTCATTTCTCTATTTCTGCGAATGGGAAGAATGGGAAGACGAAGAGCAAAATGGAATCTTGATATTGTTTTCTTGTCTATTATCATCACACCCTCTCAAATCATTTATTAATTTGACAACTTTAAAATGCAGCAACATCAAGATTCCTGATTTTCTAAACTGTAGTTTTTCGTGCATGTAGTATCATACTCCATTATATATCTTGCATCTAGTTATGACTCTATTATGCATTGCCATGAAACCATTCATTCTTTTATTATAGAATTTATTACAACTAATTCCCTTGGGTTCTAATTGTAATTAATTTGACTACTGTTGGTTTGAGTACTGTTAGCATGACATATGAAGAAATACGACCAGGGACGAAGCTAAATGAGGGCAAGTAGGGGCCATGGTACCCGTTGATTTTCAGAATTGTATCCAAAGAACAAAATTTTCCTTTTTATTGTGTTGATTTGCTGTTTTAGCTATAGCTTAGAAAGAAAAAACAATAAATTATCTATTTTTTGGTACTATGTATGTTCTATTAGGGTAGAGTTGTACTCAAATACTTAGTTGACCATTTGATTTGCTTTTTTGGTTGTTCATTTCATTTTGAAATATTGTAGACAAGTTTGTTAAAAAAAATTGGCCCCTGTTGTTAAATTTCTGCCTTCGTCCATGAATGCAACACCAATATTCTCATGTAGCTTCTTGCAGGAAAAAAGTACGTTTCCTACAAGACACTCTGGGAATTGTTCTAGTGCAAGCAAGTGATATTTTTTATTTAACTTATGCTATCAGGCAACAATTAATTAGTTTATATTGCTTATTTAATATTAGGATTGCTTTACGAGGTTCTGTAAGTAACATTTGGTTTGATTTGTTGAATTATCCAGGATATAGCGGTAGTGCCACTCATCTTGATACTCCAAGACTTGAGAGTTGGGTAACATATTTTCACAACTGAATTAGACATACAAATATCTATGAAATTGTGTCAACTTCATGCTACATATGCTACATAAGTATGCTCCATCTGTTCCATTTAAGTTTTAACCAATGTTTTACTTACAGCACAAACATTACAGTGGATATTATATCATAATAAACTTGCATATTATATCATAATATCTATTATATTTGATAGGTTGGTGGCGTTAAGGTTCAGACAACCGGGGAACGGTTCTATCAACACTTGGGCTGACTTAGTAAATAAATGTGTGAAGCAGTTCCAGGTCCATATCCCCGACCTAAGAATGTAATGACGTTAGTAAGTACGAAGCAGATGGCCTGTGACGTCCTACCCCGAGACCCACATTAACAAAGAGTATTACCGGGCAATATTGTCTGCTAATGTAGAGAATATTGCTGGTTAAAAGCGACAATCTGTACCTTTGTCTTAAATATCTATTAAATACGTCGATTAAATGCTCTAATTTATTTTTTCTATCTCAAATGGATCGACATATTCAATAAATGCTTAATACAAAATTATAGTGGCTAACGGAACTATCAGAAAAAAAATACAACAGAATGTACATTACATCACAGAACAACAAACAAACATATGTATATATACACTGATAGATCCCAATACAATACAAAATGATACATCATAAGTGGTTCAAGGACCACACCATAACAACGAGTCAAAGCAATATACATATCAGAGTCAATCAAAAAGATTACCAAAAAGAGATAAGTAGATATCCAAGCGGAAGCATCTAAGCAAAGTCCAAAAGAGATACACGGGTATCCACAATGTCTCAAATAGGGAACTCGAGAGGCTTTCTACGGTTGTCGGCGTAGGATTTCTGACGGCTATGTGCTCTTTCATTCTCTGATGGATAAGAATAATCTTCTTTGAAGCTTCACGAACAGAATCGGGGCCTAAAATCAGTTTCTCCCCGGATTCCAACCAACAAGAAGGTGATCAACATGGTCTTTTGTATAGGGCTTCGAAAGGAGTCATACCGATACTAGACTGAAAACTGTTGTTGTAGGAGAACTCTACAAGCGGTAAATGGTCCTCCCAACTATCACCAAAATCTAGAATGCAAGCACTAAGAAGATTCTCAAGAATACGATTCACCCGTTCAGTCTGTCCATCAGACCACGGATGATATGCTGTGCTGAAATTATGCTTTGTTCCCAAAGCTTACTGAAGACTGCTGAAAATGACTCATGAAAAGTTGATCACGGTCATAAACAAGCGAACTAGGAATACCGTGAAGTCTCATGATCTCCTTAATATAACATTTGGCTTGGTGAGCAGCTGTCATATTAGACTCAATAGGAATGAAGTTGGCAGACTTAGTCAAGCGATCCACGATAACTCAAACACTACAATGGCCCGATCTCGACGAACGCAGTAGGCTGTAACGACTGGACGATTTTCGATCCCCAAAAATTGACACTAGTACGTTCACTGTATAGAGTGCCGAGAAACGAGTGCCGGAAATACCAGGTTGTTATGGTCTAAGAAGAAAAAGAGATAGAAGAAGAACAGAAAAAGCAACAGCATAAAATCTCACAATCGCAACGGAACAAAATATAATATACAATAGCAACATTTTATACAAAGAAAAGCTATAATTGTTAATATATAAGTTATCAGAGTACAATTATCAACAAATAAATCTACACAGTTATAATAACTTGTCCCTAAATGCTGAAATATAGCCCACGATACACAGTGGAATATAATCAATACGTCTCTATCATCCAGCCCGTCTTCTGAGCTCCAAGGCCTCCTAATATGAAATTTTGTAATATTCGGTCTGACCCGAGCATTACAATAAAGTAATACCCGAGTCAGGTTGGAAACCAGTGTGAGTAAACACGCTTAAATTGAAATACCTAAGTTATAAAACTTCTTTGAAAACCAAGGTAACTTGTATAACTCGACGAGTATCATCTTCTTTTAACCCAAAAACATTTTACCGAAATCCATTAATATTATAATAGTGTCTAAGTACTTAGTTAAATTCGTGAAATTAATCCAATTCCAACGTATTAAACTCTATAACCGAATCCGTAAAGGTTCATAGTGATTTTTAAAATGAAGTGGTTCTGGATAACAATGATATCTGATTCGGTCTGTTCGAAGACAAATCGATAAACCTTTAAAAGGTAAAATTGTTTAAAATAAAACAATTTACATATAAGGTGACTATATACACATATGAGAATTTATTACAGACGTTTATTTCAAATAAGACGTATCATCATTTTAATCTAACTATTTAACTTGTCAGACCACTTAATGGTATGGACGAGAATAATTGAAATGAATGTCCAGTAGAGTTAAACCAAGTTATAAATCGTTAACCAAATTAACGATCTATAACAATATCAAACAATTTCACATCAGGATTTAATAACTTTAATTAGCTGAAATCCATTTATGTCTCAATCCAAATTAATTACAAATTAAGAAATTATATAACGATTTATTTCTAGTTAATTAAAATTAAACACGCTATTTAATATCTAACTTTGCTAATTTACATAAGATCAAGCCAAATAATAATAATATAACTAATTAATTACCCATTTTAATTATAAAATATCAATAAATTTTAATTTACGGGAAAAATCCATTACACTAATTTTAATTATATAACGTATAGGTTTCACTTCTTTCCTTTCCCCATCCTTTTTTTTTATTTTTATTTTTTATTTTTCCTTTTCCTTTCTATTTTTCTTTCTTATTTCCTTTCTTTTATTTTTTCCTTTTCTTTTTCATTCTTCTTTTTATTTTTCCTCATGTTTATTTCTCTTTTCTTTATTCTTCAGCCCAAAAAAATAAAATCGGCCCAACATCTTCTCCTCTCCAGTTCTCTCCTCCTCCCCTCCTATTTCACTTGTTCCAAGATACCGTGCACGTATGTGTGCATATGTACACAACTTCCGACCACCGTCCCCTGCCGTCGACCGGCCTCGCGAGTAAATAAATTTTCATATGCATTTTTATTTGTTAAAGTTTGTACTTCTTTGTATATGTATGGATACGCATACATTCACATATTCATATTTATCCTACTATACTAGCATTTATAAATATTTATTTTATACATTTTGACATACACGTGCTTAGTTACATATTTCTTATTTAATATGAATACTCATATGTTTTGAAACTTGCCATTATGAAGCTTGTACATTCATGTATATATACTTACTTACATATAAAATATTTTTACAAACATGTATATTTACCTCTTCACTATTTTATATAGCATACATATACATTTACATTATACATATTTTCATATACACTACTTTCCTATGGTTATATATACATATATATATATATATATATACATATATACTTATATATATATATATATAATCAAACATCATAAAGCCTGTACATATTTATATATATACATTCATGGATATTCTATCTTAAGTTTAAACGGTGGAGTTTTATTTATATTTCTATAAAATTTATCATATCTACAGATTTTACAATTTAAAATTTTATATGCTTTAAATCAATATATAGATCCAGGTATTTTATTTGTCATAGAATTTATCTATTTGACTAATAATAAAAAATTATATCCTAAAAATTAAAATTAGTTAATTACCCAATAATATCGTCAGAAAACCCGGATCGTTACATTCCTTCCCCCTAGAACTTTTCGTCCTCGAAAAGGAACGAAACGAGAATTTTATTTTCGATGTATATTATTAAATTAATCATCCTTAAACATTTTAATTCCTACTCTTTAATTATAAAATTTTAAAACACTTTAAATCCCATAGTGTTACCAAACTAGTTTTTATAAAAATATTTTTCATAACTCGATGTCCTAACAAGGCCATCCTTTTTCTCATGGAAATTTAGTCATACGTTGATCATGCGTTGGACTAAAAATCTATAAGTACTTAGTAGACCCGCTTCAACACCCGGTGAAAATACTTGAAAAAACTTTTTTTTTTCAAAAATGCTATGGAAAGTATCAATCCCCCATGGATTGTAGTTAGCACGATGATTGCATCGCCATCCTAACGAAATCTATAAGAAAACTGTAGGCACCCGCACCTCTCAACTTTCGCCATGGGAACAGCACAGATCGCAGCTGCACCAAGGTTGAGTTGCCATCACAGAAAAACCCATGTAACTGTAGTCATCAACGCCACTCGAACTACGCTGCCAAACGAAACTTTACTACATAGATCGCAAACTACACAAAGGCTGCATCACTATCTCAGTGAAACCCAATGTAGACTGTAGGCACTCACTGCCATACGAATTCCGCTATGGAACCAAACCACACAGATTGCAATCTACCGATGTTACGTCGCTCTTCCAGCGAAATCAAACGTAGATTGTAGGCAATCACTGCCACTCGACTTACGCTATGGAACCGCCATAGATCGCAGCTACAACAAAGGTTACATTGCTATCACAGCAAAGCCTATGTAACTATATCCATCACCACTCGACTTACGCTACCCAACAATGATCATTAGGAACTCGAGTTTTGTCTGAACGTCCTCTGGAATCCCAATTTCATTGAACCCACTCTTAGGGTTCTAAGCAAAACCACTGAGTGGATCTCCTACTATAAGTTTCGACTTTCATGGGGGTGCTTTTTTCCATACTTTTCTCAAAACATATCATACTATATACAAATATAGTACCTTTCAAATCATACTCTTTATATGAATCACGTATAAACTTCATTTATACAAAATCGATATCTTCAAAATCGATAATTCTCAAATTTGGTTTACCAAATTTTCAAAATTGACTTTTTGCCAAAATTAAAAGCCTTTCAAAATCAATGGATTCCAAAACCTTTCCAGTTTTATTCTCATATATATATATATATATATATATATATATATATATATATATAAAAAAAATCATTCTTTCAACTCGAATAATTTCCAAATCAATATTTTTTGAGTCCACTTCATAATTATATATCTTCCTTTAGTATTTCAAATATCCTTCAAAGATCATTTCCTTCCGGTTATAAATTCAACAAGGGGAGTCTGAATATATAACAAACATTCATAATCCCATTAATGCCAAACCAAATTTCCAAATTCGGTTTTCTTTACAAAGTTATTTGTATCATTACTTACTTCTTATAAGGTGAGTTTCAGTTTTAGCACTATCCAATCTTCATTTTAAAATCATCATTTTTAATAAATATACTATTTTACTTCAAAATCATTTTTGCCCTAATATCTTGATTTTAGTTCCAACTCAAAATGGTTTCATATTTCCATTTGGGTTATAACTTCAATTCAACCCAATTAGTATTTAAATCCATGATTTAAATACAAAGAGTTTCCACTTTGACCAGCTTGAATTTAGAAAATATCTTAAATAGTTTTAAAATAGTTAAATAGTAAATATAAGATAGTTTGGGTTTTAAAAGAATGGTTTATATAGTAAATAGCTTGAAAATACAAAATAATTTGAATATTTAAGAAAGTAGATTTTAAATAGTTTATATTAGAATAATTTATTTGAAAGTAATTTCAAGGTCAAACTGAATCAATTCTCAATCTCAAATTCAAAAGAATTTTCAATTTCCACTTCCATTTAAATTGATTCAATCTAGATTCCAATTCGAATTAACTTCGATTCCTATTCCAATTCAAATCAATTCCCATTTTGAATTCGAACTAATTCAACTTCGATTACAATTCCAATTAATTCAATTCAATTTCAATTTTGAATTAATTTCAATTCCATTCTCAAATTTTATACCATCTCGATTTATATAAATTCGTGTCTAGTTTTCAAAATACCGATTTAATCACTTGACCAAAGTAACCTTTAATATTTAAATTAACAATCTAAATCTTTAAAATAGTTCAATTCCAAGCCCAAATTTGAAATATTCATTTAAATTACTTTTATTTAAACTTATTTCAAGTGTTTGAGTGAGAGTTCAAATCTTTTTAAAACAAATCAATTTTTGAAATTCATTTGATTTCCCAATTATAACTTCAAAATTTTAAACCAGATTCTTTAAATAATTCCGGTTGATAAGTTTGTTTTAACATTTCAAGCTTAAGTTCAAAATGATTCCATTCCCATATATTCATTTTTATTTTCTTAAAATCAAAATCATTTAGATAAACTTCAAAATAAAGTTTTACTTCTATTTAATTTTAGGAACGGATATATATCATTTCAATCCACTTCTTAATTTATTCGAAATAATCCAATTAACAGTTTTATGTACTGTAAATAACAAACAGGATGATAGCAGGATATATCAGAATAAATAAAGAGCCAAATTATCTAAAACACCAATCAATAGTATCCATCACACATTTCTAGAATTCGAACTCGTTTTATTTCAAAAACCGCTTTGAAATTATTCATATATACATAACTTCTTTTGCACTTCATACTTTTTCTTCTTCAATTTACCTCATTTAACTTCCATAAGTTAAATTTTAGTTTCACCTTGAAATTTCAAATTCAGGTTATAAGTTCAAAACTTAGTTAACTTACCCAGAGTTAAATTCCAATTCATTTAATCCATTTAGACTTCTCAATTTAAAGATTTGCCTCCCAAATTTAAATTCTTATTAATATCACTTTCCACTTATAAGTTCAAAAACTTATTTCCTTTGGGTTATACTTCACATTCTGAGGAGGATTCCAGAATTCAAACACCAGTATTTATTTCAATTCACGTTGATATCATACACACACACACACACACATCTCATTTACATATCAAATCACACTTTAAATTTTCAAACCATCCTTAGTTTTATCCAAAACAACTCTTGTCTTAAAAAAATTCCATTTCAAAAATATTCTGAATACTATCATTTATTATCTCCTTAAACAATTTCAAAATTCCTGGGACTAGATTCAAAACCTCACACTTAAGATCCATTTTTAATTTATAAGTTATGCTTATATAATTAAGCCCATATAATTTCACTTCCTTAACATTCCACCATGTGTTATCATTGTTTAATTTGTAATAAACATCCTTTATTATGACACAATAACCAATTTATGATAATTATCATATCTAGAAATCAAACACACCATATATTTCATCATAATTCACTGGAAAAATATAATCAGGGTAACTTATTTCGTTTTAAAACACCTTGAAAAATATTTCGGAATTTTAAATTCTGGTTTGAATCCATTTCTAGCTAAACTTTCTTGTATAGTTAATCCTTACCTAAATTTTTATTTGGTTATATATATGTTACCGCTTAAATTTAATAATTTTATTATAATAATTACAGCCAATCACATTTACAAAAATGATTTCTTTCACATCAAAATGTAATCTTATAAAAATTATTTTAAAATCATTATATATGAAAATAATAAGTACGCCCTCATGTATACTACAGTCGACTCATTCTAGGGTACTACTGACCCTATCTCTAACGAGTAATCCTCACTCGAGCCAAGGTTCTCGCTTAAACTTCTGCTCTAATACCACGTGTAACAACGGGGCGATTTTTGATCCCCGAAAATCAACACTAATACGGTCTCTGTATAGAGTGCCGAGAAACGAGTACTGGAAATACCAGGTTGTTAGGGTCTAAGAAGAAAAGGAGATAGAAGAAGAACAGAAAAAGCAACAGCACAAAATCTCACAATCGCAGCGAAACAAAATATGATATACAGTAGCAGCATTTTATACAAAGAAAAGCTATAACTGTTAATATATATACAAGTTATCAGAGTACAATTATCAACAAATAAATCTGGACATTTATAATAACTTGTCCCTAAATGCTGAAATATAGCCCACGATACACGGTGGAATATAATCAATACGTCTCTGTCATCCAGCCCGTCTTCTAAGCTCCAAGGTGTAACGACCCCACCGCGATGCCCAGTGTAGCAAAGAACATTACAAGTAACGTCATCTACTAATCCGAAGAATATGACTTGTTAAGGGCGATCGAATGTGAATATATCCTTATACTAATATTAACACATCATTTATGCCTTTTTACTTAATATCTGAACTGAATTTGACGTGTACATTATTAATACAAAGTAATAGACACACCGATTCCTCAGAATCAGAACAATATATCATATAAATAACAGTCATAGATCACAGTGGAACAAAATACATATACAAATTATTTAGTTTACAAAATGAAATACTATACTCGATTGTTATACAAATTTCACGATTCTCTAATCTCAATTATACATTTAATATACAAGGTCCAAATTCCTAAATGGGATAAACTAAAAGTCCAAATGTTTATCTCCTTGTTAGCATAACCATTCAAATGTCAACCTGTCTTGTAACCTAAAAAGTCTCGGCCTGACCCGAGAAAAATAACACTCGGGACAGACTATGTCTAAATATCCAATAGGGTGAGAACAAGATACGACACAAGGACAAACAACATATAAGTAAATAAAGATGTTCAGGATTGAATTCACAGAACAAAACACAATATCTCCAAGCATGCAAATATCAGTGATTAACTCAGTCAAGGATTATTAGTTTACGTCACAAACACAAACTAGTCACTAAACACAAAATAACAAAAATAACTTAACATCCATCACAAGACATAAGAACATATATTTATTTCATGAACACATGACACAAGAATATATGTTTATTTCACAAATACAAGACACAAGTATATATACTTATTCAACGAACACGGAACAGTCACAGAATCTAAATATCCAGAATCCAAGAGATCTTAATCCAAACCGATCGTAATGACCGTCCAAAACAATCGCAATGACTGTACTCAAAACCCGTGGCAAACAAACAAACAAATTGGTATCACTCGAATCGATCCGATACCAACGATCATACTCAGACCAAAAACATAGAATCACAGAATGATCTCAAGGATAGTCCATACCGATCAAGGTGATCGTAGAAACCATGACTCGATATCTACATTTATCTAATTTTATTAAATTATTATCTTTGAAAAGAAATCTAGGAATAAACTTCTTGAGGATCTAGAAGCCACTTTCCGGACAGCAAAAGAGAGTAAATTCTAAAGTGCTAGATACTATCACCTTCAGTAATCACTAGAATTTAACCAATGCGTCCCATACCATATGATGAAATTCAAGTATTTATTAAAAGCTAGTAAATATCACTTATTACGGATACCACTGGAAAACCTGAACCATATTCTCTTAAGGATCTAGCAACCACTTGTTGCATACCAGAAGAGAATATAACTCTAAAGTGTAACGTACTTTCCCAAATGCGATCACAAGAATTTAACCAAGGCATTCCATACTACCCCGTGAAATTCAAGTATTCGTTAATAGGCTAGTAAATTCCACTCAAACATTCTATTCAATATGTTATACCATATTCGTCGAAGCATTATTCGAAAGCATTTAAACCAATCGATGACACTAAGTCAATTATTAGTACTCCTCAAATTATAGAATTAAGGTTCTCAAAACATTTATTTAATTTGTCACTTATCAAAATATTGCATTAATCCAAATTGTTCCAAGAGTATTTGTTTTATGAAACAAGATTTTTTTTTTCCAGGTTCCAAAATCACATTAATTCTTTAAATTCCATAAAGGTATAATGTTCATACATCAATTTCAAAAGCCACTTATAAAAGAGTTCATTTATTTATAAATCCATTAATCCATTTTCCAAACCAACTTAGTATTCTTATAATTAGTTAAAACCTTGTACACTTATATTTTCAAAAATTTAAATTTTAAACCCACAAATCATTTATAAAAGTAATTAGACTACTTAAGAAAACATGTTTGATATTTAGATGTTTAATAAACTCTCTTTGTGAAATTATTTGTATGCAAACAAAGCACCTATATACATTTGCAAAATAGTTAGATTTAAATTTATAAATTTCCAAATCTTTGAATCAAAAATGATTCAAAGTCTATAAAGCACAAGAAATTCACTATAACATATCACAAAATTATAACGATCATAGTTCCACAAGGTTTGGTTTTCATATCATCCCTAAACACAATTTATAATTTAACAAACCAATAGAAATATATATATCAAAACCATCACGACCGAACATTCAAAGTAATTTAAAAATATCACAAACATAGCAACATATCATAGAACACAATAGATTTTCAGTTTTGAAACACCATTTCGACCCATTTTCTCTAAGAATTTTCAAAAACTCACAACATGAAAGTTGTTCCTTAAAGTCTCAGATTGCTAAAACAAAATGTTTTGTACAATTTGGAATTACGGTTACAAAGTTATGGCAATTTTAGTTTTAAGTTTCAGTTCTGAAAATCGACAGAGCGGAGCATGCATCTCAGTTTCAAATCCAATTTCGGCCTTTAAACCATAGAATTTGCAGAAACTTACAACACAAAAGTTGCAGAACAAAGTTTAAACTTTCCAAACTTTAAATATTATCAAATTCCGATAAGAAATGAGAAAGTTATGCTTAAATTACTAACAATATTTAGCATAGAAATTTGACAGGGCAGAGACTATTATTATGTTAAAAACCCAATTTTGACCAAGAAATCTTCAAAATATGAGAAAGTAATTAAAAACAAAGTTCTTCCTTAGGAAATTATCTTTCTACTGCAAAAAGATTCAACACAATTGGATTTATCAATCAAAAGTTATATGCATTTTACTCTCAGGTATTAACTTAGAAATTTTTTATATGACTATGTTATAATATTAGTTTCAAACTCAATTTCAACCAATTTAACAGCAGAATTTCGAAATATGATCAAAAGAAAACTTGTAGCTAATTGGAAGAAATTTCTATCACAAAAAGATTGAGTTAATTTGGATTATTTTACCACATATTATCATTGTTTTGCTGTAGCAACTTTTTTTATCAAACTTCCAGCAAACAATAACACAATAATCGCACAAGTTTCAGCCAAATTGCAAAACAATTAACTCAACAATCATTCAAACAATAATGTGAAGAAAACAAAGATTTAGAAATAGGTATGTGAGTGATTAACTCACCTCTATCCTTTAATTCAACAATCAAGATTATCACTTTAGCCCAAATTTCCAAACCAACAAACCCTAAACAAAAATCAATCCGAAATATACCCAAAAGCTCTAATTTTGTTTACTGTTAATTGGGAATTCAAATCACAACTGAGATGTATTTAAGCTAGAGATGATTACTTGCAAAATAAGCTCCTAAAGATGTTTAATTTACCTTGAATTGAAGGTGATTTTTTTTAAGGTTTTGAAAGAGGTATTGAGTTTTATGGTTTTCTAAGCTTTTAGAATTGAACGTACTGTTTTCATCAAATGAGAAGGAAGCTTCTCTTAAATGGGCTAAGTGGTTGTGGTATGGACCCAATCATCAAGTGTTACAAAAATCCTAAGTGTTAATAATTTATAAAGCATTATTTTACATTTTAACTAACACTACAAGGGAAAAGGCATTTTCCGACGGCAGAACACCATCGGCGGCCGTCGGAGGCCGTTGGAAAATGCCGTAGGAAAATAAGGCATCAGGGTGTAGTGTTTTCGACGGCTTCCGATAGATCTCGCCGTTCGTATTTCCGATGGCTTCCGACAGCTTCCGACGGATTCCGTCACTTGTCGAAAGCCATTGGAAACCGTTGGAAAAATTGATCTAAAAGCCGTCGGAAGCCATCGGAAAATTGTAACCTGAAAGCTATCGGAATCCGTCGGAAGCCATCGGAAATCTGCTGATTTTTTTTATATTTCTGTTGCAATACAGCCTTCCATCCACATTTCCTATACAAACACTATTCCACCAATACTACATAATCCAATATATAATATTCCAACCAAGTATAAAAAACCAAACTATACACAATTCACCAAACAAAAAAAATACATAAAATTAAGTCAAAACACATAATCATCACCCAAACTAATGTACAATACATAAAAATATCCACAACACCAAATGTTCTATCAATTCATACATCCACAACATCCCCAACATCCACATAATTATGCAACAAAACATGTAAGTGTATCATAACATAGTACATAAATCAACAAGTACCTCTACCATCTACCAAATTATACAAAACAGAAAAAAAAACTTACCAACCAAAGCAATCAATCAATCTCCTCTTGAACCTGAGCCAGCAGAGGAAGGGAAGCTGCCACCATACCGCTGCATTTACTTGGCGATACGCTGGTCTAGCAACTGTGTGGTCTCTATGGCATACCGACGGTTCTGCTCCTCCAGCTGCACCACTCTAACCCACAAACACTACAACAAAAATACATTTTCGCAACTTCCAAAACAGTTGTAATAGGTCTATTACAACTGGCGGCCGCCAGTCTTAATATCCGGAGTTGTAATAGAGTTGAATATTTTTACAACTGTTGCCGACAGTTGCAGGAGCAGTTGTAAAAAAGCTTTTTACAACTGCTTTTAAAAGTTGTGGTAAAGTCTATCGTAACTGTTGCATTGACAGTTGTAATAAGTCTCTTTTGCAACTGCTAATAGCAGTTACAACAGTAACTTTTGCAACTGCTTTTGGCAGTTGTAATAGATTCATTTACAACTGTTATTGACACTTGCAATAAATCTTTTTACAACTGCTACCAACAATTACAATTCATCTTTCGACAACTGCCATTAACTATAAATTTCACAATATTATAATTAAAACCGATATTTCACTAATAATAACTACAACTGTTAACATTACTTGAAACAACATGAACCATTCACATTTAATAAAAGCTAAAACAATTCAATTTTACACCAATTTTGAATTCATAATTTTATTACAAAATATAACTAAATCCATAACATACATCAATACAAATATAGATACGTACTAATTAAAAGAGATAAATTCCCCGTGCTAAGCAAAAATCTTCCCAACCGCTTGTCCAATAGTACAGACGTATGAAGTGGACCTATATGGAATAGCTTAAGAATCCAATTGAGTGCAATCTAGTTGAGTGCTTTCAAGCATACGATCCTGCAATGTATACTCAAATTGTAACCAATTATAATCAAGAGCTAATTATAACAGTAATATTCATATAATTAAGCCAAAAGGATGTCAAAGGGGCAACTTGCATTGAACAAGAATATTACTATACTTACCGATCAATAAAAACATGTACGCTTATTTGTCTAAATGTAAATCCTTTCAAAGTTTTTTCAAAATATAAAAAAAAACAGGAACAAATTGAATGTACTTTATCCCCATTTCTTCCAGCTTTTTCCCCCATGCAGTCATGCTCTCGCACTACAGCATCACAATGTTTAAACAGTGTTTTGTTAGTATCTTTCATAGCATTGGCATTAATAGCCTTTCTACTTTTATTTATCATTTTTACTTGTTATAATGCCTTTCTATTTATTACTTATTATTTTTACTTGTTAATCACACCTAAACATTTGTTGTGTCAATAAGGGTATTTTCTTCTCATTTATATTTTTGTAGTCTTGTAGAGAAGTCTTTTATACCTGTAAGAAACAAATTTGCTAATGCCTTGCGTTTTGAAACACTTATTGATAAGACAAGAAAGG
Organism: Allium cepa; assembly: GCA_030765085.1. NCBI lineage: Eukaryota > Viridiplantae > Streptophyta > Magnoliopsida > Asparagales > Amaryllidaceae > Allium > Allium cepa. Next base: position 942,094,104 of record CM060941.1, read on the forward strand.
TTTACTATCATTATTTGCCCAGTCACATGTGCTTATGAACTAAAAATGAAACTAATTTTAAAGTTGCGTTAGTAAGCCAATACAACCATAATTAAGCAACTAAAATTTTGGCGTGTTATTTGCATCAAAATTATGCGAAGGGAAAAAAAACAAAAAATGGCAAGAAAATGGCTAAGTACTCTTGTATTGTGTGCAAGTTCCAAAACTATACAAAGTGAACATTGAAGTACTTCTTAGTTTTCAATTAACATATAAGAGATGAATAAATTGTACTATGTTTTAAAAAAATCATTACACTAATATCATATATCATATAAGTTAGTTTATATTAAAAAATGGAGATTTTTCCATTATGGATCATTTATGAGTTTTGTACAATTGAACATACAGATTAATAAATTTCTACTAGTTATACAATGAAAGTGATGTAATACAAAATGTTTATGCAATTCAAACATTGTTTAATGAATTTAAATTACACAAAGTCCTGAAGTGTATGCATAATTATAAATTTGATACCTTGCAAAGGCTAGCACCAGAATGAAGATGCTAGAGTATCAAACTTAGCAAAAGCCAAACAATATTGTCTCTAGTCTAGATCAGAGCATCTCGCCACCAGCGTCAACATCAGATACCAGAGCTATATCACCATTACATTCAACTCAGATCACAGTGTATCAAAAGTCTATACGTACGAAAAAATCAGAATGAAACATCCACATCATTGAAGCACCATAAATCAGCACTGAGCAACATCTAGACGGTAGCAAACGCATCAGATATATTAATCACAGCCAATCTCAGCTCCTCAAGTTAGACAAACTACTTCAGCAGAAAATAACAATGGCAAAGTTTCGTCTAGTTGGCATCATCAGTTCACCAACACAATATCAAAGGATTTAATCCACATCGCACGACAAAATTTTTGATTCAACCAACACAACATAGCGAGTTTGCCTGACAGAGGATCATCGCAACTCTGGTTTCGGACATTGGTAACATCAGCAGCAACGACTTCAGGAAGCGTTCACCATATCAGATCGCCTGATAAGCGGCTACTCAATAAGCAAATCAGAGTAAACACAGTAGGCAACGAGGAACAAAACACAATGATTGGACAGTCTAGCATCTGCTACATAACTTAGGCCGAAAAACTTCTTCGGGTCAACAGCTATCACCAACCGCATCTACAACAACTTGCTTGATATAATATTGTTGTTCAAATTTTGGATTAGTGGGTAGTAACAGTAATAATAGTATTGCTTGATATAATTATTGAACCAAATGTTATAAACAGTACAATGTATATAATCATCACCATTCACTGTTACGTATATTTGTAAAATTTTTTTACTTATTATTTCAGTTAAACACAAATTTTACATTTAGCACGTAGCTAGTTTGGCCTAGCTGCATCAAGTCTATTGTGTCCAGAATAATAATTTATATACCAATGTTATCCGACTGACATATGTAAAATGTACTATTTCTAACCCTCATCTTTACTTTGTGAGGGCTCTGTTAATCCTCATCTTCATTTTTCTGCTGATTAATTTGATTCGCATTGTTGGATTTATCTCATTTTTACCACATTTGTTTAGCTGCTATTGCAAGCCACCTTGCTTCAATTCATTATAGTTTCATTTCTTGTAGATGAAAATGCGAATAAGCTTGTATACATTCAAGATTTAGTAATTCCTAATTAATATATAAAGCATATGAATGGATTATAAAAATAATAAGGATAACATAATGTAAGAATAATAGTTTATACTTCTTGTGAAAATACATAATAAAGTGTTTTTATCAATAATATTGGGTATTATTTTCAGTTGCTGCATTCAAAAAAATATATTAATATCCTGAATATATCTAAGAATGAGGAAGGAACTAAAACATACTGTGGGTGCATTCAAAACAGTATTAATATCCTTGGGCATTGAATGCTTAATTTTGCTAACAACATGGCAACTCCTTATAACAAACCAAATCATATTATAAGCAACTCACTGTGTTTTGAATCCCTACCTGAATATTATCAGTATTTATGCACATGGATAAAGTGTGAACGGGAAGAAGATGTGAACATGTCTGATATTTGTTTGGCAAACAGCACACCGCTGTTAGGTTCAAGTACGCAATCCTCAAATTCTAGCACAGCAACCAGTAGCTCCATGACCACAATTAGATCCAGATCAAAAGTGTGCCATAAATATTAATAACTTAATTGTGAATCCCATAGTGGAAAATTTACACATAAAAAGTGTTCAACAATCTCATAATTTGATGACGAATTAAGGTAAATATAGAGAATTAGGATCAGTTTCACCCCTCTTCATCTATTTCCCGTAATTCATAGTTGGATTCTTGATATAAAACAACGAACCTGAATCATTTGACCCATTTCCCCAATCGAACCAGTTAACTAACTCCTCCTGTATCGAAATCCAATCCACAAAGTTGATCAAGGCAGCAATAAACATCGCTTCAGGTTCGGCCTTGACAGCAACAATGGGTGATATTAGTTGCAGGTTCAGGTTTGTGGATGACTTCGAGCTGGATACAGAAGAAGGGATGTTAGCAGGCGTATTATCTGGTTTGGGGTTGAAGGAAGCACGTTTCTAGGTTCGAGCAGCCACCACCGAAAAGAACATTTTGGAGAAATGTTTGGAGGAAAAAATTTGGAGATTGAGAGGGGAGAGAGAGAGAGGGAGCGATGATTATACTTAAAATTTAGTTTGGAGCCTAAAAATTTGGCTTTGGAGCCAAGGGAAATTTGGTTTCGGAGCCATGAAAGTTTGTATGCCTTCAACATATAACTTTCTATGTAAATTTAGTCAAACGTATGACTGCCGGTGAGTAATCAAAAAATTTAAAATCCGTCTGTATCAATATCGTATCCATATTGAAATATAAAATTTTTATCTGATATTCGAAAAACGGATACGAATATTAATATGGTCACATCTGTATTCGATAATTATCTATTCGGTTTTAATCAGTATTATAGTTAATTTTGATTTATTTTTGTAGATAAAATAATCGTTATTTATTATTTTATACAAGTAAAAAAATTTAATATGTGTATAAAGATCAATATTTGCTCCTTAAATTATTTGTCTTAACATAATTATTTTTAGTGCTAAAATTGATTTACAACGAATCGAAATATTCTATTTGATTGTTTTAATCAGTATTTGGTCTAAATTAATTATTAATTATTTTTATTGAATGGTAATTATTAACTATTAATAATTAATTTATTAACTATTATTATTAATTATAATTATTAATGTATTATTATTTAATTTTAGCTATTATACAATGATTAAGTACTATTATTTAGTTATTACTTTTAAGTTATTGAAGATAAAATTGATTTATAATGAATCAGAATTTTCTATTTATTTGTTTTAATCAAAATTTACTCTAAATTAATTACTATTATTGAATGGTAATTATTAACTATTAATAATTAATTTATTAACCACTATTATTTAATTATTACTTCTATGTTATTAAAGACTACTTATTAATTATTATATTGTAACTACTATTTATTTAATTATTATTCATTATTCATTTATTATTTAATATAAATTATAATTTATTATTATTATTATTTCATTTTGATTATTAATTATTATGGTTTAATATTGATTATTAACTTTTAATTATTACTATTTAATTATTAATTAATTAATTATAATTTATTATTAAAACATTATTATTAATTATTAGTTAATATTATTTGACAGTAATTATTATTTATAAATTTTTCATTATTAGTTAAATATTTATTTTTTATTTATTTTTTATTTTTTATTATATTTTTAATATCAATTATTAAATATAAATTATTAATATTAATTATTATTTTTAATTATTAAATTTAATGTTAATTATTAATTATAAAAAATTAACTCTTATTTATTAACTATTAATTATTTAATAATTATTAGTTATTATATTAATTATATTGAATAGTAGTTATTAGTATTAATTATTTCATATTTTGGATTAAGTATTATTAAATTAAGTATTATTATTTAATAATAATTTTAATTTATTATTAATATTCTTATAATTATTAATTATTAGGTACTATTATTTAATTATTATTATTATTAATTAATTATTAAAATGACAAACTAAAAAGTTGTAATATGCTATATTACAAGTGCAAAAAAAGAGTTGTTAAAAATATGCATCTACTATAACTATCAAAAAAGGTTATAATAGACATTTATTACAATTGGCAAGAAGGTTGTAATAGACAACTATTACAACTGATAAAAAATAAAAGTTATTAAAAAATAGGCATTTATTACAACTAGCAAAAAATGGAGTTGTTAAAAATAGGCATTTATTTCAACTGGCAAAAAAATGCTGCGATAGGTATCTATTACAACTGGAAAAAAAATGGAGTTGTTAAAAATAAGCATTTATTACAAATAGCAAAAAAGAATGGTTATAATAGGCATCTATTACAACTGACAAAATAAAAGAGTTGTTAAAAGTAAGTTTGCTACAACTATCTGATAAAAAGAGTTGTAAAAAACCTTTATTACAACTGAATCTTTGTGACAGTTTTAAAAATACAGTTGTAATAGGGTCTTTTTGTTGTAGTGAAATCTTTGATCTCTGCTAGATCGATCAGAGCTCTAGTCTGCATACTCCGCCTCTGACTGCTGGCATGTAATAAATATTTAATTTAGTTGTGTGATCTCTATAAGTGTATGTGCAGGTATGTGAATGATTAGCAGTATGATAATGTTATTTAATTTAGCTTATGATGTTTATGTAAGTGTATATGCATGTTGATAACATCTTAGATTGTGGTAACGCCAAATAACTATAGTGACAAGATTGTTGATTTATAGTTTGAAATACTATGACTTTGAAATTTTTTACCATAGGTAAAGTAACTGTAGGGAAGGATGAGAGCAATAAATTTAAAATTACTCCTTGATTGCCAATATACTATTTACTTACCACTTGACTGCCAAATCCGTATCGTCTGCCATGCTCTGATGGGTCCATAACTGACTCAAAAATAGCATCCTCCTTATCCGTCGTCAGCTTATCTCGATCCGTATCAGCAAGGAGTTTCTGGCGTTGTTCCATAAACTTTTCTGCATTAATACATTAACATCATCATATCTTATTTCATTATATTTTAACAAGTAGAACAATTACTAATTCTGCATAAAATGAAATATGCTTACTTGGCTCTTGCTGGATTTATCATCGTGCCATGTACACGAAACTGTCCCGTTCGGATTTACATGCTTGACAACATGCATACGAGTAAAAACGTCCATGTAGCCCATCGGACCATGCGCTTCACCTTCCTGAAATTGATTTTTACATACAATTATTGTACATTTAAAATTATATAGCACAAACTATTTACAATTTGCATTCAGTAAATTCACCAGCTCCTGTCGATACTGCTGAAATAACTTCGACCCTCCGCGATGAGTGACGAGATTTTTATTTCTGTTTGTAGAGTTTCTTTCCGACTGTGCCTGTACATTCAAAATTTGATACATTATTTATCGATCATGTATTTTTTTGATATTTACTACCAGTCAAATAATTTCAAAAAAAACTAGTATACTTGCCTTCGCCTCGTCGGTTTTCCAGTATCCCAACCATGCTTGCCATACGATCTCCCCCATCCAACGTGGTTTCTTACATGATTTCTTGATTTCGGATATCGAGTCCCTATAGTTTTTACGCATCTTCTTCATCCAATATTTTCATGCCAACTGCATATCGTTTGTCTGAATGTCTATCTCAGGCTGTGTTTCACGTTAAAAAGCAAAAAGAATATTAAACTGTAAACGATAAACAGTAAAAAAATGACAAAATGAATTAAAAATGGAAAACAGAAAAATATACTTACTAGGATATCCTGCCAAATACACTCTACTATGTGGGGAGGGATGTTATCCCACTTCAGCCAACACGCACTCATCCTACTCATGTAAGAAGCTCTAGAAATATCCAACACAACCTTCGAGGGAAGTAGGTCGAACCCCCTGTTTTTAAATATGATACAGATAAGTACGTACATATATAAAAAAAAAGATGCTGAATAAAATTTAATTCTAACCCCTCTGCTCTAGGTAATAAAGAAACTACAGGATGTTGTGATGCTTGCGGTGGAACACTGCCTTCGCTTCCTAAAGATCGGGAAGAGCTCCTACCTCTAGATGACATTACGATAAACCTATGATGTATATACACATCATTTCAAAAGAGAATAATAACATGATATTGAAATATATTTCATACGTAAATGAGTACATTAACTGTATAAATTGCTAAGTTAATGACTGAAATGGAAATAGAAATGGAAGTGCGTTATATCTAATTCATAATGGGTCTCATGTTCCGACGATAAGTAGATTACATTGCATTTTTAATAAAAATTGCTAAATAAATGATAAATGGAAATGACATAAAACATGTAAACAATGGTAAACGTACAGATTTGGTTTCATAGTTACATCAATTTCATAATACATCAAGAATTCAACATAGTTACATCATGTGACGCCCCACCTCTATACCCACACTTGCCAAGAACACTACGGTGTAGTGCTGTCAACTAGCACGGAGAATAAGGCTGTTGAGGAGCGACCATCCATGTAATTGCTTATCACACGGTGGCTATGAATAATCTTCGGAAACAAACATAGAAATAATCATGACACAAATCAGTTACAGACATCCATATCACAAGGGCGGAAGAAGATATGAATATATAACTAACACATGAAAGTGTACATCAGAGTAGTGGTCAGTAAAATCCACAATAATACAAAAGAATAGCAACGCGTGCTATACAAAAGAATACGACTATGAGTCTATATCTCAAGTGTATACAACAAAAACTGCTAATCTAAACAGTTAGCCAAAAGTCAGAGTGATGAATCTCTGGGAAGAAGTCAAGCAGAAGCACCTGTAACATCTCGGTCTAACCCGAGTATTATTTAAGAAAATAATAAATGGATCAGTCTAGCTATAAATATCCGATGACATGATATAACATAAAAGATATGGCATAAACATAAAATATCCATAATGACATACCACTATAAGTATGTAAATAATGATCAACAAAAGATCAATCAATAAGAGATAATCAATATCACAAGAATCTTCTCAAAGATTCGGAAAGGGCATCATACCCCAAACTTGTACTCATGACAAGTCAATGACATAAATTCTAGAAATCAATGCAAGAAGTCCAGAAATCATAGAAAAGAGAAAGAGGCCTATCACATGACGGTCCGAAGACCAAGGGGAGCTACCCCACATTTGTGAATGGAATCACACAAATTGAGGTCCAGACTAACCAAAAAGCAAAAAGGTATGTGTGAGTGGAATCACACAAGTGGTGTCTAGTCTAACCTCGCAACAAGAGACATCGCACAGTTGCTAGTCTAAATCATCAGAATGATCGTCATGATCAACGAGAAGTGTTAATTACACTAAGCTAGTAAATATAGAAGTTTATGTAAAGGCCCGAAAATCCGAACTCCTTTGAGCTGGCAATTTCCACAACAATCCAGCCAAAGAGGAACGAACTCCCGAATCTTTAGGGTTTTAAGAAAAAAAGAGAAAGGGAGAAGGAGAGAGAAAAAGATAGAAAAATAGAGAGAAGAGAGAAAAGAAAATAGAAAATAGAACGGAACAGAAAGAAACAACTGAACAACATCAGAATCTCACAATTCGCAGCGGAACAACATATAATACATAAATGAATAATCTTTAAACAAAGAACTATATCAGTTATTACATTTTATACATTACATTACATCATATCATCAGAGTGTACAACATCATACAACAACAAACAACGGAAAAGAAATACTATATACTAGTAATACGCCTTGCCATCCAGCTTGCCTTCAGCAACTCCTGAATATCCAGAATATCCTGATAAACCTTACTCTTGACTGCCCGTGTGGAAATTGGCGGGCACCCAGAGTTTATGAAGGAAAACAATAAACTCCGAGTCAGTCATGTGACTGGTGTGAGAACTCAAAACAGTTTATTTATCTTTAAAATCAAAATAGAGGAATATTTTTAAAGTCAATTCGCAATGCTTTTAAAAATGAGACTACCATAAGACCTCCCGCCACACACACAATGCAAACGCAGACTTGGAGGAGATTTCTTCTTATGTTAGTCAAAGATGCTTGATACGCATTTAAAAAGAACATGTCATATTATTATTAGTGCATAGTGTAGGAAACAATTTCGAAAGTAGAATATAAATCTTAGCCAGCATAGGTACCATTATAGTATGCTTACTATAGCTACCATATTAAATGGCAGGTTCTACAACTAAAACCGTACAAGTCTCGTATTGTTTCTTTGGATTTCCAACGAATGATCAGGCCAAGGAACTTCCCATTGCCACATGAGAATGCCTCTGGAAGGACATCCCCGAGAACCAAACCGGATCTCTACCAACACAAAGCCGGGTTACCCCTAACTGAGTAACAACTGACCGAATATGCCATCCCCCGGTCCTTTGGGACCTTTCACCGAGCGCTCGTAATCAATTCACACAATCATAAAGTGTTTTCAACATGAGTAAGTATCTGGGCTCCATACCATGATACCACCCTTTTCCAGAAGGAAATGCACACATCCTAAAGGGCGCTACCCCTCATAACCTTGTTGCATCTTTCCTGTTTTGACCATTCCGGGGTGTGAGGCTCGACGAAGTCACGTCCACAAAAACATACTTTATACAAAAGCCATGCTTTGGGTCCACAAATGATCGTAGAAATGATCACCAGGATAGACGATCAAATAAATGATCCTATCACAAATAATCAACACAATGATCATTTCACAGCAACACTCAGCATGTCACATTACCAAATTGGGAATATATCGCTGATAACCTTCAACTACATAACCTCTGAGCTCGTACGTCTCAGAGAAGGGTGTTAAGCTAAAAGAATAAATTCTCCGCCACCAACAGAAATATATTTGAAAGAAATCTGCTTTATATCTCAATTTGTAATGTCAGACATACAATTCATACAAGTCTGTTCTGGGATCGAACAAAACCGAAGGCACTTACAAAGAAGTCCTTGCAATCCGGATAATCTCTAATCATGTCCGGACTTCCCATCACATAGGGAGTCTCTATACCGTAGCTACTCGGTGCAAAGACAATCGATGAGTTGTCCTTTCGCTTTCAAAAAGATCCGGTCTTCAACACCGGTCTTCAAATGCAATTCATAACGACTTATCACATATTCGGAATGGGTTATACGACCCTATGGTCCTTTCCCGGTTAACCCGAATAGTGAGCGCTTATTCAAAAATAAGTGTGGCATTCAAATTCAAACAAATCACATCAATTACCCATTCAAAGGGAAATATTGATAGTCGGTTATTGAACTATCAATGGATATACACAACATCATCAGATTCCAAATAATTTTCCAAATTATTTACTTCCCAAAAATATCTTTACTAGATATATAATTTCACACTTCAAAAATAAATCAATATTTATTTTTAAACAAATTCAACTTTCTTTTATAAATTCCATAGTGAATTTATATTCCAAAATATCTATGAATATACGACTTCAATTATTCACTTCAATTTATCTTCAAAAAGATAAATTCTCAAAATATTCACTTTATATTGGAAAACATTTCCATACTTACTTATTAAGTAATTCTCAATCCATGTATTTTCAACACTTGGAAAATATTCAAATATACTTAAATCGAGATTAAGTATATATTTCATTCTTTAAGGAAATCATTCACTTAAACGTATTTATTTGGGCCAAAACGAATGTTGCGTAAAACATCGTTACGACAACCCAAAATCACTAGTATAGGGATTCGAAATTAAAATAGATATATAAATCCCAATACTATACAAAACATTTCCTTTCGGAAATCATTTACTATAACAACAGTGTTATAGTCAACCATTTCCTTCTATTTCTCGAAAACGTCTATTTCAACAATGAATGTTGAAATCTATGGTTTCGAATCTTAACGCATTTTAAAACATCGTTATCGTTTTAATTCTATTTAAAACATCACATTCAAAACAATTTCTTTAACATATTATTCACTATTCAAAAACGTGAATATACCACGTTAACAATTTCATCATTTCTATACATTTCATTTTAAAGGATTATTCACAGTTCAAAACGTGAATATAACTCCATGAATAAGTTATAACAATTTACTTATCAAAATAAGTCGTTTGTGAATTTTATAAAACAACGTTTATAAATTCCTTTATTAACCTATTCAATTCATATCTCAATGATATACTAAAGATTCATATTATAAGTGAAATACTTATAATTTATTTGTTTGCAAAAATCGTTCCTTTGAACTTTATAATTATAAATCTTATAACTTATAAGATTCAATTATTTATCCAAATCTATTCTTTCAATAACTTTATAAATTTTATAAACCTATTGTTTATAAAATTCCATTTCTAATTTCACCGTTTATAATTCTATAAATTTCATTCATTTATGAAATTCATTCACAATTCATTCTAACACTTACAAAAACTCGTTTTATAATTCAAATATTTTCATTTATAAATTATCAATTTATAAATCTCTTTTATACAAATCAATTTATATTATTATTTTAAAAATGCCTTTAAACTCCTTTATAATTTCATCATTTTGATTTATAAAATAATCAAATTTTATAAATCCTATATTTAAACTTTTTATAATAAATTCAAAAATCCCGATTAAACTCTTTTATAAAATCATTAATCCCATATTTTCAAAAATCAACCTTTAACTATATTTCTCAGAAACCATAATTTTTATAACATTAAGAATTATAACGTTATTCATTTATAATGGATCAATTCCAAACATATAGTATATTTTCAAAAATCACTTTAAAAATCATTTTAAAGTTCCAAAATTTGGTCCAATGATGCTACATACCAAATAGTCAATCACGACTACAACGATATCATATATCGATATGATAATCCATCAAATATCAAAATATTCATAATCAAATAAATACTGTTGAGGAATCCTGTTGGATCCCTCCAACCTGTTTCCTGCATCCAAAAACATTAGCACAATACCAATTCCGCTCCAGTACGGAATTATCGCGGTATATGGGATTTAAAATATTATCCGCTTAATAGACGGCGCAATAGGGTCTCATCCGCTATACAATGCGGGAAATCAATAACTCCAATATATACATATGCCAATATATATATATTGCTACTATATATAATACCAATTTCACTGTTTATGAAATATTCGCGGTATATGTTTTTAATAAATAACATCCGCTTACTAACGGCGCATAATGTCTATTTTAACAATCAATAGATAACAATCATCATTCAAACATGCATTCAAATATTTTAAATATAACTATTTAAAATAAAATCGAAATTGATTCGATTGAGTGAGAAGTTCTCACCTTGATTTCAATTTCGTTTTAGTGATTTATTTCGAATAAAATTAAACGGACTTTTAATTTTACCCAAAATTCTCACTAACTCCAAACGACTCCAATCCAATTCCATAGCGTAGTGCTCGTCCATACGATTCCAACGCTTCTTGTTTCGTGCGTTTTCGACCTCGTATGAAAAAGTTATGAATTTTACAAGTTTATTCGATTTTTATATAAACAAATTACAACTTAAATTAAAATTTTAAACCCTCAACTAATACTGGCCACTGGATCCATCATCTGCAGATCACCACCGCACGTTTCTTTCTTCCATCTCCTCTTCGTTCATCTATAGGCCGCCTACACGCAACAAGAACCCATTCAATCCAATTTAGGGTTAAATTTTACTTCCAATTCGAGCGACATGAACACGATCAAGATACTCCATCTCGAAGCCCTTCACCTCCTCTATGCACGGCCTCAACCTCATGAAGCTCGGCCACTTCCTCATACGCACGCACGAAGGTGAACGGCCGACCGTTCGAGCCCCGTTGCTCCTCCTTCGATCGACCATAACCCATCATATCCGTATGGATTTAAAGATCTCGCTTCGCTCTTCAACTTTGATGTTGAACACTTTTTGAATCGATGAATGGATTAGAAGAATTTAAGGGAAGAAGCTTGGAAGATTTCGGCCATTCATTCATGCTACTGGCGGCTAGGGTTTAGTTTTAGGGTTTATTTTTTATTTTTAATTTATGTGATAGTGGGCTATTTATAGGAAAATCAATCGACACTATTCATTCCGGAAATTCCGAACTCCGATTTACGCGCCGTAACCAGCGTTTCTAGGGTTTATCCCGCGTTCCGGACACAATGGAACAGGTTTCGAAAGCTACTTCGGACATCTGTGCGAGTTATGGCAATAAACGTTCAATTTAAATTAAACCGATTTAAACGATTTTCTAGGCGTTTTAATTTGTACCGGACAAACGGTAAATCCAATTGACTTGAAATTTGAAACCTTACAATAATATCACATTACGGATCCGATGAAACTGGTTTCGTCGAAATCCGAGACTGTTTGAAAAATGGCTATTTTAACTCGCTAAATTAATATTAAAAACAATTCGACGCGTTTCGAGCTGCCACGATCAAACGATAACTCCGATTGCTACGAAAATTGAAACCCGGTAATAACTAACTATTACGGACCCAATGGAACTGGTCTCGTCCAATTCTGAGACTGTTCGAAAATTGACTATTTTCACTAGTCGATTTAATATTAAAAAATTCAATTTTCACAAATAAACTCTTAATTCAATTTTAAAAGTTCTAAAATATCGTTCTAACTTCAATATGATAAAATAAAATTTTACAAATCATTTTCAATCATATTTAACTCAATTTTCAATTATTTCCATAATTTAACATATTAAATTATCGATTTAATTATCCAATTAAATCCAATTATTCAAAATAAAATTTATTCGACTTATAAATTCACTTATTAATATTTAAAATAAATTAAATATTCAATTTTTAATTAATAAAAATCCTGGGTCGTTGCAGTTTAGCTTCATGTCCCATAACCACTTGCTTAACTTAAATATTTACGAACAAACTGTAAATCTTCACTAATAAAATTTGTCACAAGTGGTTCAATCGAACAAGTCCAAGAATTAACCGACGAAGTGAACGCAAACGTTTCATACCACTTGTTTTGCTAAGTCGTTTAATTAGATTTCTCATCCGAGTGAGGTAAAGGTTTGTATATACTAATAGATTGGAAAACGGTTTAAGAAAAGAACTTTGTTATTAAAAATAGAGTTGAAATTGTTTGTTAAAAGAGTTTTAGTTAAGAAATTTATGAAGAGTGAGTTAGTTAGGAAATTTATGCCAAAGCTTGAGTTAGTTAGGAAATTTATGAAGAGTGAGGAGAAGGGGGTTGGAACTTGGGCTTAATAGGCTAAACTAACCCAAAGTCCAAAGCGGGAAAAGTTAGTGAAATTTCACTAACTCCAAACTTATCGATGTTTATACTTAAAAAAATTGTAAACGGCATTTCAAACTCAATGGAAGTGGTCTCGAGTCCTAATTTGACCGTTTGCAAAAAGTAGCTTTTCGGACCAATATCCGATTAATGACAAAATATTTAAATGAAATATTTAAATATTAAATTGATAAATATGCGGGTTGTTACACATCAATTGTAAAAAAAATCAGATTCGGGTTTTTATCAATCATCATCGCCTTCTGATTCAGATTCAGTCTTGTTTTCTACGATATTTTCCTCTGCACTGTCAAATGCTTCTACCAAAACATTTGATCATCGATCAAAGGACCAAAATCTGTATGATCATCTGTAATTATTATTTTGTTATTTTCCTCAAGATCTTCCTGATAAGCTTGTTTGTCTGCAATATTCTTCCCATCGAACGTAAATCAAGCTTTCGTTTTAAAAACTGCAGATCAATTTTCTTTATCTCTTTTTAGAGACGGATAAGGAGCGTAATAAACTTGCAATACTTGTTTGGCTAGTACAAAAGGATCGTACTTGTGATAGTGCGATGTATGCTTTATTTTGATAAGATTATAATCTTTGTGCACATTAATTCCATGACCTAGAACATTGCTAAACCAATTGCATCTAAATAGAAACACCTCCTCCGTGGGTTGTGAGAAATATGTCAGTTGCAAAATTTGTGTTAGAACACCATAAAAATCATTTATTTGATTTTCTGGATCGTCACTACCTTTAACAAATACACCAGTATTATTCGTTAATTTTTCTGCACTGTATTCTTTGGTGTTAAATTTATATCCATTGACGAAATATATTGGATATGTCTTGGCCACTCTTTTTGATCTCATCGCAAGATGTTTCAACCCTTCGTCAATAACACAATTTCTCGACTCATAAACGTAATTTGAAAACCAAGCGGAAAATTCTTTACTGAGATCTCCGTTCGGATGTTGATGTTCATAAACACTGTATATATAAACAAATTATTACATTAGGTTATACATGTGCATGAATTATAGAAAATAATAAAAAACAAATTATTATTTCAAATTACCTAACAAACGATGCAACTTTGGCACAATTTAGAAGAATATAAGTGTGTGCTACATGAAGACCTCTATCCTCTAGTCATATTTCTACACATTTTCCGAAAGGCCGACCATGTTGTCTAAAAATAGATAACATTGCTTGAGAGGACTCTTGTTCGTCGTCTTCGTCATTAAGAGGAACACTTTCAAATAATACATTCACATGGTCACTGAAATAGTGAGAGAAAAAGAACGAAGCTTCTTCTTCGTGTAAGATTTACATATCGAACCTTCAACTCGTGCTTTTTGCCTCACTTTTTTCTTCATATGATTTAGATATCTATGCAAAATTAATTTACATTAACTTCATCTTTCAAATGCAACTAAATTACGTCATAACATATTACATACCTCTCAAATGGGTACATCCATCCATATTGGACAGGACCTTGAAGTCGTACTTCGGATGTAAGATGAACATGTACATGTTCCATTACATTAAAAAAACCTGGTGGAAATATTTTCTCTAATTGCAGAGCAATATAAGAATATCTACTTCAAGTTTACGTAAACGTTTCACTTTTAAAGCAGTCGAACAAAGCTATTTGTAAAACATACTAAACTTCGTTACTACTTTTCAAACTTTTAATGGCAGTAGTTCTTTGAACATAACGGAAAATAAATATTTTATCATTATGTGATAGTTGTGGCTTTTCATTCCTTTCAATCTACCGTTTTTAAAGTCTATACATCTATGAAGATTTGATGATATCCCATCAGGAAATCTTAACCCTTCCACCTAGTTTAACACAACTTTAACTTGATTACTATCTAATTCGTAACATGCTTTGGGTTTTTTTACCGTCATTTAGTTTCATATGAAGCTTAGGACGTTTGCATAATTCTTCTATATCACGTCTTGATTTCAAATCATCCTTCGTCTTCCCTTTTACATTCAAAATTGTGTTAAAAGCATTATCAAATACATTTTTCTCATTGTGCATCACGTTTATATTATGACGAAGCAGAAGATGTTTCCAATACGGCAACTCCCAAAAAATAGTTTGTTTGCACCAGTCATGAACAGTCAATTTGCCTTCAATTTCTGTTTGCACTTTAGTTTCATATATCTTTGGATAGTCCCTAACATGTTCATATATGTCTTCGCTTGACAACATCGTCGGTGATTGTCTGGTTTGTACTCTATTAGCTAAAAAGTTTTTCTTGTCTCCTCTGAAGGGATTATTTAAATGGAGAAAATATCGATGATAGTCAAACCATGAAATTTTCTTACCATGAGGTAAAGAAAACGCTCGTGTTCATCCATGCAATATGGACATGCTAGACGACCGGCAGCACTCCATCTTGAAAGCATTGCATACGCAGGAAAATCACTTATAGTCCACAACAAAGAAGAAAACATACGAAATTTTTTCTTTTTGAACACATCGTATGTTTCTACTCCTTCATTCCACATTATTTTTAACCCCTCAATCAATGGTTATAAATATACATCAATTCCTTATGTCGGATCGTCGGGGCCAGGAACGACAATAGTAAGAAACATATATTGCGCTTTCATACACATCCATGGAGGTAAATTAGACGGTGTGACGATAATGGGCCAAGATGAATATTTAGAACCAAATTGAGAAAATGGCAAAATACCATCTGTACATAGTCCTAATCTAACATTTCGACTCTCCGCTGCAAAATTTGGATACGTTTTATTGAAATGCTTCCATGCTTCTCCATCGACCAGATGTGTAAACATACCCTCTTCCTCCGTTCTCACACTATGTCATCTCATATTAGATGCAGTTACATAAGATGCATATAATCTTTGAAGCCTTAGAGTGATGGGTAAGTAATGCATACGCTTGTACAGAACTTCCTTCCCCTTCTTTTTTCTTGGTTTGTATCTCTCCTGATTGCAAATTTTACAATTTCTAAGGTTTGTGTTTTCTTTCCAAAACAACATGCAACCTTTTAAACATGTATCTATTTTCTGATAAGGTAAACCAAAAGCCGACATAAGTTGTTTAACTTCATAGTGATTTTCACACATTAGATTATCGAGCGGCCTGTCTTTTTGCAGCTTGTACAACAGCGGTAAACCCAGCTTCAGTTGTGTTGTACTTTGACTTCATCGCAATGTATTCTACGATTACTGACAGCTGAGTGTCACTTTTACAACCGTCCCAAATAGGATTCTTAACAGCATCTACTAAATCATAAAAAAAATTGCTTCAATATTTGGTTCTTCAACATTTCCATCGTCATCGTCAACTTCAACCATATGAAATATTAATCGTGATGCATCTTCAACCATATTTTCGATATGGGTCGTTGTAACTACTTCGTTAACGACACTTTCAGACTCTACAGAAGCATTTGCTACAACTTCTCCATGTCGATCCCAAACATAATACTCGGGTAGGAAACCGTTTTGGCACAAATGAACTTTTACAATATCTGGTAACAAATACTTCAAATGTCTACACCTACTACACGGAAAACGAATTTCTTCATTGTTTCCGTTATTACTTAAAGCGAATTCAACAAATACGTTTATACCATTATAAAAAAAATTCTTTTATTGGGCCTCTCAGTCCTTTTTTTGGTACATCCATCTCCTCCGATCAACAAAATAATCAAACATTTTCCTATTTGAGAAAATGAGTCACAAGTTCAAAATTCAATATTTATTTTCAAGAGTACAAATTTGAAAAAGATTATTTTCATGGTTGTATAATATTTGAATTTAAAGAACTATTTCACTGCTTAAAAAATGTTTTCAAATATGACACAGTTTATTTTTTAACGTATTGATACAAAATTTTGTACAAAAAGATATTTTTTTCCATGGTCAGGCATTCTACTTTCCATTACAAAAATAGTAAGCATTTACATTTCGTATATTACTTCGTCTCAAACGGTTCAACAAAATATCGGCAGAATTTCCTTTTGTTCTCTGCATTGTACACAAATGCGTGTACGTAGAAAAAATAAAAGAAAAGTTACGCCGAAATTTTATGAACCGTTTGAGACGAAGTAGTATACAAAATGTAAATACTTACTACCTTCATAACTTGTCCAATACAGGGACAAATCCAACAAACATTGTACCAGATGAATATAAATGGTCGTTTTTTGAAAAAAAATGACTATTTATATAACGATCATGTACAACACTTGTCAGACGGGGTCAAAAACTCTCTACGGGACATTAGTTAATTAAATGTGCGCATTTTACGAAAAAATACAGTTTTACTAACTGTTCACAATAACAAAAATATATTTTAATGTAACACATTTATTCGACGTATTACATCAACTTAAGGCTGGTCTAACATTTTTATCATTTTCCAATACACACAAGACTCATGCATTTTTTTGTTGCATTAGTCAATACGTGCACGATATAATACTCCTAGCTCGTGCATTCATTTTATCTTGCAACTAACACAATACAATGATAGTAGCGCTACACACATATACAATCGTAGAATCAAGGCATACGCAACGATTTATATATACACGAACAACCACAAATTATACATGTTTTTCACAATTTCACGATAAAAGATGAAATAGGTATACCATGGAATGCTAGAAACTATTATAACATTATTAGAAACAATTTCAATCACCAATTAGCCCTAATTTATCAACTTATGCAAATCTAGAAATAGGGTAAAAATTGAATTTTTCGTGAAAATAAGAGATTATACCTGAGCTAGAAAGCAGGAGAGGTTGAATTCATTGCCGGGGAGGATGCAAAAATACGAATCTAGTGATTGGAGGCTTGGGTAGTGAATTTGAGATTTTGTAAATAGGTTTTAGATTTTGCTGTAATGAGGAAGACGAGGCTCGGCTGGAGCCATTAGTACGCGATTTTCCGACGGCTTCCGATGGCCACCGACGGTCCATCGGAAGCCGTCAGAAAATGGCCATCGGAAGCCGTCGCCCTCCCCTGTCGCTATTTAACCCTTTTCTAGTAGTGTAAGGTTTTAGTTAACATTGTTTTAACCATTCAAAATTTATCAAACCCATTCACAAGATAAAAATTCTCATTTATATAGATATAGAAATGTTTTGTAAAATTAAATGTAACATTTGAAATATATGTTATTCTTATTATTTCTAATTAAAACAAAATAAAATATAATTACAATTTCTCATTTTAAAATAATAAATCACAATATTAACACTTAACAACATTTACAACAATTTCAAAAGTTATCTTAAAATTAAATAAGATAAACAATTCAATTATTCATAAAATTAGATTTAATTTCATAGTTAAATTTCACAAATCCCAATTTAGAATTAATTATCCCTAACCAGATCTAATTAATCAGGTAACTAACAACAGGTTTGTTACACAAGGTGTCCTAAGCAGAAATTCTGTAATACTCGATCTGACCCGAACATTACAATAAAATAATACCCGATTCAGGCTGGAAACCAGCGTGAGTAAACACACTTAAATTGACATACTTAAGTTATAAAACTTCTTTGAAAACCAAGATAACTCATATAACCTGACGAGTATCATCTTATTTTAACCCAAAATCATTTTACCGATATACATCGATATTATAATAGCGTCTAAGTATAATACTTAGTTAAATTCGTGAAATTAATCCAATTCCAGCCTATTAAACTCTATAACCAAATCCGTAAAGGTTTATAGTGATCTTTAAATTGAAGCTGTTCCGGATAACACTGATATCTGATTTCGGTCTCTTCGAAGACAAATCGATAAACCTTTAAAAGGGTAAATTGTTTAAAATAAAGCAATTTATTCACAGGGTGACTATATACACATATGGGAATTTATTAGAGACGTTTATTTCAAATAAGACGTATCATCATTTTAATCTAACCGTTTAACTTGTCCGACCACTTGATGGTAACAAGAATAATTGAAATAAATGTCCAATAGAGGTAAACCAAGATATAGATCGTTAACCAAATTAACGATCTATATCAATATCAAACAATTTCACATCAGGATTTAAAAACTTCAATTAGCTGAAATCCATTTATGTCTTAATCCAAATTAATTACAAGCTAAGAAATTATATAACAATTTATTTCTAGTTAGTTAAAATTAAACACACTATTTAATATCTAACTTTGTTAATTTACAAAAGATCAAGCCAAATAATAATAATGTAATTAATTAATTACCCATTTTAATTATAAAATATCAATAAATTTTAATTTACGGGAAAAATCCATTATACTAATTTATAGCATTGGTAGTAGGCTTTCAGATGCAAAATTTTTTTTCAATATTGGTTTGGATTTAAAATGAAAAATAGATTTTAAAGTTTGAAATTTAAGTTATTATATGAACGTATAGGTTTCACTTCTTTCCTTTCCCTTTCCTTTCTTTTTCTTTTTTATTTTTCCTTTTCCTTTCTATTTTTCTTTCTTATTTCGTTTCTTTTATCTTTTCCTTTTCTTTTTCCTTTTTTTTCTTTTTTTTTTCCTCATGATTATTTCTCTTTTCTTTATTCTTCAGCCCAAACAAAATAAAACCAGCCTAACATCTTCTACTCTCCAGTTCTCTCCTCCTCCTCTCCTATTTCACTTGTTCCATGATACTATGCACGTCACATGAGCAAAACTTCCGTCCACCATTTCCTACCGTCGACCGGCCTCACGAGTCACGTACGACCCTCCCAGCACGACTCCTTGCCTAAAAAACGCAGCCACCCCTTCTTTGAATTTTAACCCTCACCCACAACTGAACGAAGTAGAACCACCAAATCACCTCACCTATGTCACAATAGTCCACCGTTCCCCACTCTTTTCCCCCATGACCGCACTTCCCCAGTCGTCCTTCATCACTGCCATTTCTTCCAACCTGAAGCCACAATAAAACTCACTTTAAACCCTAAACCCGTCTCACCCGGCTAACACAGGCTGTAGAAAAAACCTCACACCATTTTTCCTACCTTCGCCCACCCCTAATGCCTTACCTCGAAACCCATCACATCCTCGAAAATTTTCTTTTCACCCAATTCCGTTCATCCGAACATTTCTCCTCCCTCACATCACTAAAAAAAATCCTCCAATTCCTCTCAAAAATCATGAATTCCGATAACAATCAAAACTATATAATTAACTCATTAAATTATGATACTTGAATCTCGATTATTTTTAGTCCACTTACTATAATATCTGATTTCCTTTCTCTCCACTTCATGAAATTGAAGGAGTTAATTTTAAAATGCAGTACACTTGAAAACAAACTAGTTTTATTTTGGAAGCAAGTTTTAAAATCAAAAAGGGTTTAAGATAATGATTTTTGAAGGTTAAGTTTTAACTGTTTTATTAAAACAGAAAAAGAACAAAGAGATACGGCAATTTTTCCAAGTTGAAAAGCTACATATAAAACAAAACGCACGCACATCACATAAGCATGTATTAAAACTTATCCATAAAATCAAAATTAGATATAGATATAGGGAAACCAGTAAGAAAAGTGAGATGTTCTACTCACTGTTTTTAAGACATTTACACACTATTTGTTTATTTCTTTAAGCTTTTAGTGTCTAGGTCTTTTGAAGTTTAATGGCAGATTACCTTTTTTTTCTTCTTTTTATGTGAGCAAAACGAATAAGGCATGTCTAAGCTATGAATATATATATATATATATATATATATAGGAGGAGGAAGTGTATTGGGTAAGCAATGGGATGGCTGTAGATTGTACCGGCTTCTCATTTTATTTATTTCATTTTTATTTTCTTTTAGATTTGAACAATGCTTTAACTTGATCTGATTTTTCCTTTTTGTATGATTTGAAGTTTTGGGTTGATATGATTATATTATGTGCTTGACTTGATATATTTTCATCATTATGTTCCCCTTCATATGTACATCTACTTCTTGTATATATATAAATTTTCATATGCATTTTTATTTGTCAAAGTTTGTACTTCTTTGTATATGTATGGATATGCATACATTCACATATGCATATTTATCCTACCACACTAGCATTTATAAATATTTATTTTATACATTTTGACATACACATGTTTATTTACATATTTCTTATTTAATATGAACATATATACATATACTATACTTATATGTTTTGAAACTTGCCATTATGAAGCTTGTACATTCATGAATATATACTTACTTACATATACAATATTTTTACAAACATGTATATTTACCTCTTCACTATTTTATATAGCATATATATACATATACATTTACAATTATACACATTTTCATATACAATACTTTCCTATGGTCATATATATACATATATACTTATATATATATATACATTCATGGATATTCTATCCTAAGTTTAAATTGTGGAGTTTTATTCATATTTCTATAAAATTTATCACATCAAGAGATTTTACAATTTAAAATTTTATATGCTATAAATTAATATATAGATCTAGATATTTTATTTGTCAGAAAATTTACCTGTTTGACTAATAAGAAAAATTATATCCTAAAAATTAAAATTAATAAATTACCCAATAACATCGTCAGAAAACCTGGATCGTTGCATTGCTCATATGTTTTGAAATTTTCCATTATAAAGCTTGTACATTATGTATATATACTTACTTACAAATACAATATTTTTACAAACATGTTTATTTACCCATTCACTATTTTATATAGCATATATATACATATACATATACATA
The DNA here is from genome assembly GCA_030765085.1 of Allium cepa. Classification (NCBI taxonomy): domain Eukaryota; kingdom Viridiplantae; phylum Streptophyta; class Magnoliopsida; order Asparagales; family Amaryllidaceae; genus Allium; species Allium cepa. The sequence continues at coordinate 942,116,320 of CM060941.1, forward strand.
TACATTTATACATATTTTCATATACATTACTTTCCTATGGTCATATATATACACATACATGTATACATATATACTTATATATATATTATCAAACATCATAAAGCTTGTACATATTTATGTATATACATTCATGGATATTCTATCTTAAGTTTAAACGGTGGATTTTTATTTATATTTCTATAAAATTTATCATATCCAGAGGAGCTTTACAATTTAAAATTTTATATGCTTTAAATCAATATATAGATCCAGGTATTTTATTTGTCAGAAATTTTATCTACTTAACCAATAAATATATCCCAAAAATTAAAATCATTTAATTATCCAATAACATCGTCAGAAAACCTAGGTCGTTACATAGGCCATCAATGAAGTCCATAGAGATTTGATCCCATTTCCACAACGGGACCTCAAGAGGCTGAAGAAGACCACTAGGACGTTGATGCTCAGCTTTGATGAGTTGACAAGTCATGCAATTACTTACATAGCTTTCCACATCATGCTTCATGCCTTTCCAATAATAAAGGCGTCTCATATCGGCATACATCTTGCTACTGCCGAGATGAATAGTATACTTAAAACGGTGACAATCGTCGAGAATGTCCCATCTAAGATCAGAATCACAAGGCACGACCAATCGGTTCTTCTTACAAAGACAACCATAAGTATCAACGTTGAAATCCCTTAACTCCTCATCATGTCCTATGGTATTCAGACTCATATATCTAAATAAGATGTAAAAAAATCTAGATCTTGCCGCTGAGCATCGACAATACGATCCAATAAGCTAGGTCCAGCTTCCAAACTGAATAATAAGATAGAAGAATCAGAAGCTAGAGCATGATCACGAATATCACAAAGAGATAGAGTCTCTAAAACATCCTACTCGACAAACATCATAGAAACAACAGCCGAGTGTTTGCGACTTAGTGCTTCAGCAACTCGGTTTCCCTTTCCAAGACTGTACTGGATATTGAAATCATAAGAGGCAAGGAACTCGAGCCAATGCTGTTGTCACATATTAAGCTCCTCCTGGGTGAACAGATACTTCAACAATTTATGATCGGTATAGAGAATGAAGCGCTCGCCTAAAAGATAATGTCGCCAAATCTTCAAGGCAGAGACTATTGCGGCTTACTCTAATTCATGGGTGACATAGCGAACTTCATTCGGACACAATTGCCTAGAAGCATAGGCAACTAACCGATCTCTCTACATAAGCATGGCATCGAGGCTACATCGACTAGCATCAGTATAGAAAATAAGATCTTGATTCCCTTTGGAAACCACAAAAATAGAAGCATTAGTGAGAAGCTCCTTCAACTGCTGAAAAGAAGCTTCACACTTATCAGACCAAACAAATATCAGAAACCAAGGAATAAACATTGACAAACCAAGGAAGCTACGAATATCAGAAACATTCTAAGGCCTCTTCCAATTTTGGATGGCTTTGATTTTAGACGGATCGACCATAATGCCCTTGGAAGATACAACGTGGCCTAAGAACTTCACTTTATTCTCCCAAAAGTGGCACTTGGAGAATTTGACTTTGAGTTGATGCTGACGAAGGGTACTCAAGACAATCCTCAAATGATGAGCATGATCAGCTTCAGACTTAGAATAAACAAGGATGTCACCAATAAACACAAGGACGAACTTATCGAGATATTCCCGGAATACTCGATTCATAAGATCGACGAAGAAAGCTGAAATGTTCATCAAACCGAACGGCATAACAGTACAACAAAAAGACCCTTTAAAAGCGTTTAAAAAACGCTATAAAAGGCTTTTATTGTAAATCAACATGTTGTAATAAATAAGTGACCTATTATTGCAACAGAAAAATGCAATAGAAAACATGTTTTTTATTGCGTTTTGAACATGCTATAAAAAGCCTTTTTAATGGCGTTCTTAATATGCTATAAAAGGCTTTTAAGCATTTTTATAAACGCTGTAAATCAACATCTTGTGATAAATCAGTGACCTATTATTGAAATAGAAGAAACGCAATAAAAAAACATGTTTTTTATAGCATTTGTTTTTTTATAGCGTTTGATCATGCTATAAAAAGTCTTATTAATGGCGTTCTTAAAAACGTTTTAAAAATCATTTTTGCAGTATGTACGTATCGATTATCACATTATAATTGACATATTTACATAAACACATTATATCATTTCACACAATCGTATAGATCACATTAAATGAAAAACAACTAACCATTCAACATTCACAAAGAATAATGCGTAACACATGGTAATATTTAATGAGCATACATTAGAAGTGTAAATATTACAAGTGATAAAAAAAACCTACTACACATGACTATTAAATGTGCAAACTTAAAAAGTTGTTACTTCAAAAGAACTTCAAATTGCTAATATACAACACCATGTTGCTATTTGTATGCACCATAGATGGGTAATTACCTATGAAAAAGAAATTCAACAATTAGCACTTTTATATATATGTGTGTGTGAAACTTAATTATATAAATTTAATTAACTTATATAGAACTTAACTAATTTATATGAAACTTGATTAATTTAGTTAATTTTTATAAAATAAATTGATTTATATAAACTTTATTTAATTTTCTAAAATTTAGTTAAGTTACATAAATTTAGTAAATTTATGTAATCATATGGAAATGATATCAATAACATATGTAATTTCCTGAAATGGATGTAAATTTTGTTTAAAATACTTTATTCAACAATTGCATCTGTACCGTTATAAACTTATTAATTTTTATAAAACTTAATTAAATTATAAACTTATTAAATTTTATAAAAAACTATTGGCTTGTTTAATTATTATAAAACTTAATTAACTTGGTTACTTATTTTAAACTTAGTTAATTTTTTGTTGTTGTTGTTATTATTATTATATTAATATTATTTTATTACTATTATTATATTATATTATATTATATATATTATTATTCTTCTTCTAAATTTTGTTAATTTTTTTAAACTTAATGAATTTTTGTAAAACTTAGTTAATTTTTATAAAAATTAGATAATTTTTATAAAACTTAGTCAATTTTTATAACAATTTAAAAAAGGTTTCAAAATAGAGAACATTAATTTAGATGTCAAGGGTTCGAGTCTAGAAATAGCCTCTTTGCAAAGCGAGGTAAAGGCTGCGTACAATCGACCTCCCCAAAGTGCGCTGTTGCGCGGGAGACTCGTGCACTGGGTTCCACCTTTATTTAATTTTAAAAAAAGTTAGCTCATGTAATTATTATAAAGCTTAATTAACTTAGTTAATTTATTATTATAATTACTATAATATTATTTTATTATTACTACTATTATTATATTATATTCTTCTTCTTCTTTTAAATCTAGTTAATTTTTAGCAAATTAATTAATTTTTATAAAGATTAGTCAATTTTTATAACAATTTAACAAAGATTCCAAAATAGAGAACATGATTTTTATAAAACTAAATTAATTTTCATAAACTTTAGTTAATTAATAGGCGTGCGCTATCATAAAGATTTACATATTCAAATTGAATTTAACAAGTGTTGCATACTTCAATGATTATATTCATTTTTGTGTTGTCTAGATTAGAGAAAAGGTATGTTATAAGAGTTATGATTCTAGAGAAATGAGGTATGCTATAAGAGTTATACTGGACAAACAGGCAGGTAAAAATGAATAGACGATGTTGAATCCAAACTATAAAAGAAGCATGATGCACAATACGCTTATATAAAGTGGATTGCAAAAAAAGTATATGCCAAAAATTTAAATAAGTAACCGACCTGTTTAAATGCAGCGACAGTATTGTGCAGTGCACATGGTGCTGCAATAGTGGACTGATTTGGGCACTATGTACTGGACAGAGTAGGCGTGCAAAACTGGCATGTCCAAGTTGCTGCAATACTGGGCACTACACATGGATGCTGAATGGGCAGGTTAGCAGATGCTTATCTGCGCACTGTGTGAGGCGAAATGTGATGCCCACTAAGCTACTTAATGGTGGCGCAGGGAGCCAAGGATTGATGTTGGAGTTGACTAGGCAATGTGGCGAAGAGTGACAGTGCGAGCTGCGACTATTATATAGACTGGAGTGTAACGCTGGCTGAAGATGCTGATGTAAACTGAAAATTTAACTGGCTGGGATGAGCTGAGGCGGTAAGCGATGACCGATAGATAGCCATTGACAAGAAGTCTGAACTGTGCTGGTGCGAAGTGCAAAAGACTGGCTGGCGATGGAAAGAATCGATGACGTGAATTAAGCTTGACTGGCGGCCTGAAAAAAAAAACCTGAATGTACACGGATATCTTTTCGGCCATGATTTTGCACTCAATAATCCAAAAAATATTTGTTATATATCAGCAAAAATTGTGTGCTCTTATCATGCATGTGGCTATACCGTTTTATTAATAGTGCCAAGTTATTCAATCAAGTAAATAATAGAATGTTTAACATTAGTTTTATAATGTACCAGAATTAATTCAATAAAAGTACTCTAAGAAAAAACATATGATATTAGAGGATGTGTTCAGTAACATGGAAGGACGTTATACTACACAAATAATCCAAATTAAAATGTTACTACCTATCAATGCTATTTAATGAACTGTGTGCAAGTTGACAACTCATATCCTTTTCACACTACATGTATAGATTATAATTGGGTTATTTTAAATAAAATCCAACCACACCATAATACTCAAAATACATATATCATATATAACAGCTATTAGATGATTGACCTTATCACCAAAAAAATCTAGATTCTACATGACATACGTTGAGAATGTATGTAAAGCTGTTTTCAATCATGTTCGAAATAGTTATAAGCATTATATCATCCAAACTGTGATGATAATTTATTCTGTTTGGCAGTATTTGCACTTGATTTATGATTGAATCTTCGTCAATCATAAAGTTTGAATGGCTTTAACCGTGAGGTATATGACACTCATGATAAGAATAAATATCAAGACAGTATTATTTGTAGTTATTTATGAACTAATAATATCTTTATTAATAAGTACTCTACCTATAAAGAACACATATTTATATCTGCCAGCTTAAATAATAAGTCAAAACTATAATAATCATACTGCATTAACATGCCTATGTGCATTTGTAAAATTAGTTTTCCCGATTAAGTTTTCAATGAAAGGAACAACTACACAGATGCGGCCTTGATGTCACAGCCAAGTGAAATGATTACTATAACCATTGGTTGGATATTAGTCATAATGTAATCAGTTTATACTTAATTGCCAGGACTTAACCACTAATATTTCTCCTAAGTGAACAAGACATTATGTTTATAAACGAATAACTTTTTTCATAAACTTGGTCATTTCTTTATAAAAGTTAGTTAACTTAGTTAAAAAAATTGAAACTTAGTTATCTTTATAAATATGTTTAATTTTAATAAAACATGCTTAGCCATTTTTTTTGAAAAAGTTTAATCTTTGTAAACTTGGTTAATTTTTACAAAAATTCAACTTAGTTAATTTTTATAAACTTAATAGACCTCACAAAATTCCAATAATGGCATCAAAATTATAACTTTTAAGTCATACTATGTGTTCCTTGGTGCACTCTTTCGTATATAAATGAATAAACAGCATGCAACTACAATGAATAAATAGCATGCAATTAGAGATCAAACACCTACAAGACAAGTGTCTCTTTATCGTTTTATCCTTATTTAAAATAATTAGATCCGAAGGCATGATTTTATTTTGGTTGTTGTATGTAGTGATCTACCCCAAACAAAGGGAACTCGAAGAGATGCTTCTTCAGTTGATAATATTTACTATGTATTCGTGTGTCCTATAAATTAAGAAGTTTATGATAAATATATAAATTAAAACAAGTTGGGTAACATACTCTATGGCTGGGGAAGTCCGCTTTGACGCAATTGTTCATATGATCAGTAACTGGGCTATTTTCATTTGGGCCATCGAGGTTTATGTGTAACTGGGCACTGACTCCATCTACTTATTCTTTCTTCAAGTTATCACCATCATCACTATTCTGCCTGCATGTCCCACTTGCTTTCTAGAAGATCTACTGCAACAATTCTTCTTCTTACTTACATATCCCACCTCAATACTACCTCACTGTCCTTACCTCTGCATCACATAATCATGTTGAAGCACAATATTTTCCACTTGCTATCTTTACAGATTACTAACTGTCCAGAAAGTTTAAGTTGAACCCTGTGTAGTAAAAAATAAAAAAATAAAAGAAAAAAGAGAAAAAGCAATTGGTTTCACTATATAGTATGTTTTTCTATTTATAGAAAAACCTTTTTACCACTCAGTTTGATAATTGAGATCCACTATACATATTTCTTTTAGAAAAATAACGGCCAAATAATAATTTTCTAACTAAGCAAAATTGGTTTTCCACTTATTTGCACAACCTTCTTCAAATCAATTTCAACTAGTACAGATGATAAAATATAAAGATTTTATATATAAAAAATTGGTTCCATAGTTCTTAGTTAAATTACAGAACTAAAGGTTTTAGCCAAGTTCACTTAACTAGACTTTCATGGATAAGACATTTATGATAACGCATTTGCCAACTGATACCACAATCTCCTATTTATGTAATTGGTGCTTGTTTTTTGATGAATTTGCAATAAAAGAACTCAATGATGAATCCATGATCCTATTTGTAACTTATTTACATGTAAAGCAAAGAACAGATGACACGTATTACACTAAACAACACTCATTTTGAATAAATTCTGCATCTAGTATCCAATATATTCAGTCATTATCTATTATACATATAAATGCTTTGATTCCATCATATTGTATTCACATTAGGAAATAAATTGCCTCGAAAAAACTGAATACAAATTGGATGCATTATTTTGGTAATTCTTGAGATATAAACACATCACGAGGTATTATGTTACTGGAGAAGATCTAAGTCACTTTTTATTATCATGTAGTGGTAATTTGGTATGATGACATGACAAAATATGATTAGATTTCATGGTTAGGGTTGTTGATTTTCAGACCTCTGTCGAACTATTTGTTGTTCGGTATTTATAGCTTGAGATAATTAATTAGATTTCTAGTAGCATATATAAGAATAGATATCCTCACTCAAGACATTTCAATTTTTCATATAGACAGGAGATAATAAAATTGGACAGAATAGGAAATGTTAGCTAAGGTCGGGCTCGACATACAGAAATACTGAGTATGACATGCATTATTAGAAAGACCTTGCTGATAATGAAATATCAAGCTGTATATTCTGATATTTTTACTACTTTTTATTGCTGGCTTTAAGCTATATGAATTAATTAATTGCTAGTGAAAAGTTAAGTAGTTCAATTTAGCCTGTTGGTAACTGGCTTATTAAAATTAAAAAACATTCAGTACATTATTTGTTATTTATGTATATTGTATAATAATATGAAAGTGGAGATGGTATATTTTTTAATTCAAAAGGCGGTTTATATGTAGAATGTAGTAGAAGATAATATAGAATCCAGACATACATAAAAGCACAAATGAGATTGTAACTGTAAGTCAATTTTTAAGTGCCAATTCTCGCACACCTTTAAGATTAAGAAAGCATATCAAGGAATCAAGCTGAAAACAGAAGGAAGCAATGTAAAACAACGATCACAAAAGCACAACATACAATTAAATTTCATTCTAACAAAGTAATACCTCCTCTTTGGATGAATAGAAACCCCGGTTCTTACAAATCAAAGATTGCACAAATAATCTTCCATCTCATCTAAAAAACCAATATGTATTGTAATCGTGATATTTGCCTAAAGAATTAGGCCATCTCTGCAGTTTTCTCCATCTCTAGTTCAAAGAGCTCATTCTACAGAAATACGGTCTCATATTATTTTGTGAGAAACTCCTAAAAAAACTGAATTAAATAGAGATAATGCCTTTATAGGTTTGGAATGATCAACATTGTGCTTCAAAGCATTTAATAATCCATACATTAGAGCTTTTCAAACTTCCAGGAAAAACTGAATTGTCAATAGGAATGCAATTGCAAATGTGTATCATAGATGACAACGATTCATTAATTTGATCATGTGTAGATAATACAATAGCGTACAGAAACTAATAGAAATGCTTTACACTACGTGTAACGACCCGCAAATCCATACCCCTTGAGTCAACACTATTCTACATCAATCAACTCAAGTTGCACAGAAATACGAACCATTTGGGTTATAGAAAAAGAGGTAGAGGAAGAGAAAACAGAAAACAACAACAGAATCTTACCATCACAACGGAATAAAATATAATAGATAATAAATGATCTTTACACAAATACAATTATATCTATTTATATATTACGTCATCAGAGTACATCAATCACAGTACAACATCAATAACATACAACTGGATATGCAGCAAATCAAACAGCGGAATATATATAAAAAAACAAGTACGAAAGTACGTATCGTCGTCCAGCTCGTCTCCTGAGCTCCACGACATCATATCCTGTATCCTATAATACTCGGTCTGACCCGAGCGTTACAGTTAAATAACACCCGAGTCAGTCTGGAATACCAGAATGAGAAATCACTCTCAATTGATTATTAAAGTTTCAAAAATCCTTTAAAAACAAAAGCATCTCGTAAGACCATGCCACAAATAAACATGTTGGGTTTTTACCTTACGATAGCTAAAACAATTTACTTTTTTTAGAAATCCTCTGATATTATAATAGGGTCTATATACAAATACTTATAAAATAGCCGAAATTGTCACATCTATTAAATTCCAGCTACTAGCCATAGAGTGGGTAATACAAACAAAACTCGTACAAGGCTCGCAGGGAGAATGAATTTCCAACTAATGACTAGGCACTGGGGTACCACCTGTCACAGTACGTGGCCTAGATCACAGTACCGAGGAGTACGCCCGTTCCCTTGCAACACAAGGCCAGAACTATTCCTTACTGAACAGTCCCGAACAAGATAACCCCGCAGTTGTGGCCAACAACTGCCCACACAGCCGAAATAAAGGGACATCTAGACAGGGGTATACCTCGTCCTGCTTGGGCATGACCCACCTAACCTTGCTGCATAACCCTTGATTTTCAGTCATTCCCGGTTGATGAGGCTCGAGGCTAAGCGTTACCTTTTTAGACCGTTTCACTTAGAATGCCCATCGTCCGCCTGACGATGTTTCGAAAGCATTCATCCATACAAGTACGTCCCGGGTTCGAACGGAACCGAAGGCACTACTCGTACTACATCCATTTTGGAAATATCCTCAGGATTAGTAGCGACTAGCCCTTGCACTTTACTGCTCCATCTTCGAATCCAAACTCGTTTTCCACGAAAACGTACAAACCGGATCGAAGTGGTTTTCGAGAAATAAATCTCGATCCCGGTCTCTTCGAAACGATCAATGCATTTGTCCAATATTGATAGTCGGTTATTTAACTATCAATTAACATTCACAAACATCCATCCAAAAATAAATAATTTCCTAAATTATTTATTAACCTCAAAAATATCTTCACAAGATATTATTTCCACTTTTAAACCCTTTGAAAACAGTTTCAAACCATCTTCCTTTTTCAAAATAAACCTTTCCAAATATTTTTCTGTCTCCTCTGGGATCGCCAAGCACAAAACTAGATTTTTAAAATAATTTAAAACACTTTACTTTAAAAGATACTTCAAAAGATTTATGTTAAAACTACTTCAACAATTTGTTAAAAATACATATTATATGAATATTTTAAAATAAAGTTACTTAATAAAATATAAAACTAGATTTTCACTTTTAAAAACAAAATACTAAGTCACTCTTTAAATACTTACTGCTATAATAGATTAAATGAAAATACTTACTTTAGAATTTAAATATTTAGAAATAATAAATTTTCCAAAACTTGATTTTTTTAAAACAACTTTAAAACCTTTAATTTATATTTAAAAATTTATTTTGAAAACGTACTTGGTTATTCAGAGAGAATTTCCAATCTCAAATTACTTAAAACAATTTCCCAAATTGATTTCCAATTTATTCCATTTGAAATAAATTTCTTTACTTACTCAATTCATTTCAAAATTCATTAATTATGGACTTTATTATTATTATTATTTTCCGTTTGATTTTAAATCTTTTAACTGAAATACACGAATTTCAGATTTTTCCCAATTTCTTCTTTATTCTTTTCAAAATTCAAATCTTAAATTTAAAATAAATGCTTTGTTCTTTTAAATAATAACACTGAAGTTTAAAGTTCATTAACTTTCAGTTTATTCAAAATTTCCTTTTCATATACGGAATTTATTATTAGAATTTTAAAGTCACTCTATTTCTTTTCCAATTCAATTTTAAATTTATTCAAATTTTCTATAATTATTTTACTTAAAATGCACACTTTATTCTCTTTTAAAAAATCCAATTCTATATAATTTGGTAACTCAGAGTACCGAAATATATTCAAGCAACCAAAACATTCAATACTTCAATTTAATTCATCACAGAATATCCAAATAATCATAACAGAGAATAATAAACAATTTAAATATATGCTGAGGAATCCAACTGGATCCCTCCAACCTGTTTCCCTACATCCATAGACGTTAGCACAACATAAAACACCAATTCCACTTCGAAGTGGAATATCACGGTATATGAGTTTTAAATATAAAATCATCCTCAATTTAATGCGGAAAATCAAACATTCCAAGATATACTATACACTACTATATATAACACACCAAATCAAATCAATCAATCAATTGTTTAAATTTAATTATTTAAATTTTAAATTAAAATTCAGCGGAGTGAGATTAACTCACCTTTATCGTTTGTTTTGCCCTCCAACCCAACCAGCTTGTTTCCTTCAGGATTTCTAACCTTGTATAAACAATTATACGATTATTAACACCTTGAAATAAATTGAACAATTTATTTCCATTTTATAAATTTAATCAATCAATGATTTTCCTCTCAAAATCCTTCGGTGGCTAAATAAATCAAATAAATTTATTAATCAAATTAATCACTAAAATACATTATTTAAAATAACAGCTAGACTTAAAATGTGTGTATATATTATTTTATTATTATTTTATTATTATTATTTTATCTGTACCAGCTAGTTGAAGTATTATATATTCCTAATCTATATATATATTTTACTGTTTTAATATACATATTTAAATTAAATTACGATTAACCTAAAAATTAAAAACTGCCTAACAGACACAGAATTTCCTTACTGTAAAATTTATTTTTAAAACGGTAGGGGTATATATAAATTTAAATTCCGCATATACCCTTCAAATTATCTATATTTCAAATTATCAATATATATTCGAATGTGTGCATATATACATATATACGAATCTATAAATTTAAGAAAATAAATTTCTTTATAGAACTTTACTGTTCTATATTTTTTTCGAAGATAATTAAATCTAAACCCAAACAAAAATTAAATTTAAACTTATAAAATTACAATATAAAGAAGATTTACGAGAACCACGCCTCGGTCTAGAGACTTCACCGGAGAACTCGCCTTGCACCTTCCAATTGTCGATGTCGCACGCTCCCCCATTCGGCCATGGCCTCGAGCATCTCAACCAGACTCACCGGTGACCCTGCTGCGCTCACGAATTCCCCAACCTTCGCGAATCCCTATCTCCTCCTCGCGCGCGAATGCAACTCCAATAGCAATTAGAAAACATCGTGACCAGAACATTCTCATGCTCGCGTACGCAACTGTCTAGAAAACGAAACCCCAGCATGCGGCTCGACTTCGCGATTTGGGGTCGATTGATACGGCAAAGGGTGGAGTCGCGATTTTAAATAGTTCGCGAATTGAAAGGGTGGAAGGGAAAAATCGATCTGAAATGGGGTGGCCAATAATTTGCTTTTATTTTTTATTTTTTTATTTTTTTGTCTGTTATTCGCTCGAATTGAAGAGAAGAAAAAAAGTGCGAGGCTTTAATTAGAAGGCTCGGCTTGGCTTCCAGAAGAAGGAAGAACACGAGTACAAGTCTCTGTCTAGTGTTGTAACCAATAAAATATGTAATTTATCTTTTGACAATAGTATTATATTAAATATATCTACATATCTCTTTAAATTCAAATTTAAATTTGAAACTGTCACAATTACGCAATTCGAAACCTCGATCGTATGGAGAATATAGCTTTTTGAAGCACTAAACATTGAACTTTCGATATAAATTCTAGCGCGTTTATATATCGTACGTTCACACGACAACTCCAAACGCCATGAAAATTGAAATCCGATAATAATACAATATTACAGATCCAATGGAACTAGTTTCGTCGAATTCCGAGACTGTGCCTCGGAAGGCTATTTTTAAATTCAATTTAAATGATAAAATTCCAAAACTGAACAAATCACTGTTAAATTCAATTTTACAACTTCTATTATCCTCAGTATTATCAATATAAATTTTATAAGCCTTCAAATTATTTTTAATAGGCTTAGAACTCCAGATGTAACATTTTACCCAACTTCAAATTATTTAATTTAATACTTTAATCATCAAATAAATGGTGATATTTGAATTCAAGTTAAAATTAACCTTTTAAATATCTAAAATCAATTAAATATCCCAATTTCAAATGCCTAAAAATTACGGGTCGTCACATTCCTCCTCCCTTAAAAGAATTTCGTCCCCGAAATTACTAATTAGGAAGGATGGTCCAATTCCCGTTTATTCTTTTTCCCAAATCCAAACAGTTTTATCAACTTGCCATACATATCTTTTATTAAAGATCCACTATCATTCTTACTAACTTCCCAAAACCTACCATAGTTTCCAAATAACTTTACTTATTCAACCCTTCAAATTTAAATTATCAAAATTTTCTCAAAAATTTTCTAACTCTCTAAATTTCCGATTTTTTTTACCAGCATCTCCTTTGCGTGGCTAGCTTGGTACAACTACAAAAAGCCTCTACGGGCTCCCAAATTCCAAAAGAAAACAAAAGCCAAGTGGCTAGATCCAAAAACCCAATCAAATTTCATATAGAAAATTAAATTACATACCTTTTTGCCGAGCAATTCAAATTTATCATCTGAAATCAAAACCAATTTCCTTTCTGTTTATAATACCTGCATATCCTGGTTAGCACTAATATCCAATCACAACTTTCAAAACATTTAATTGACTTCCTTACCAATGTCAATATCTATTCCTCCAAATATTAACTTAGAATATATTTGTAATATCAATTTCCAATTGAAAATGCACCATTCCATACTTCAGTTTAGTATAAGCATTTTATATGCTCCTTTATTTATTTTCACTTCACCATTCTAGTTTATCTATTTCTATTCAAATTGATTCTTTCATTTCCATATGAATTCAATTTATCTCCAACTCTGAATATTTGAATTTTATTTTCCCTTTATAACCAATTCATGTCATTATTTTAAATTAGTTTCATTTACTAATTTATTTCAATTCCCAGTTTGAAATAGTTTTGTCGTTACCAAAAATTTCCAAAAATTTTCTAAGTCCCAAAATTTTCGAAATTTTTTGGCAGAGTCTCCTTTGTACGGAGGAGCTTTTGCAATTTGACAAAAGATATAAATATATATACATCGACCCAAACGGTCGGAAAAACCAAAAACAGTTCATATTTCCTATTTTTATTGCGTAGGCGTACCTTATTTAGCATTTTTAAGCAAGCAGCTTATTTATTTAGCAGTTAGCATGCCCAAAATCCAGCCACACGACTTCCAAGTACCTGTACTTACTCAATTTAAACATGTAAGTGCCAAATATATGAAGTTTAACAACATCTCACTAATCTGCAATAGTTAAACACATGAATTCTAACAGTAATGCACATTAAACACTTTCTGTAAGCAATTTATATAGTTTTAATACTAACTCAATTGTTATCAATTTATTCATCCACCAATTTTATTCAATTTGAATGTTTTACAACCCGCTTGCTTACATCCAATTCCTTTTTTATTTTTAAACAAACCCATATTACTCCAATTGATTTAAAAATCAATTTATTTACTTGCAATGATTCATAGAATTTTATATTTTTCTATTTTAATTCATTCACAACCATTTTATTTAGCTCGACACATTCTATTTAAATTTTATCCCTTTTCAATTTTATTCACGATCCATTCATTTCTGTTTCATTTCTTATCCGCATTCATTTAAAACCATTCTAGTAAACTTGAAACATTCTATTTTTCTTATTGTCTCAAGTTATTTCAATTCCTTAACAATTTAAATGGTTTACAATTATTTATTTAAGAATTTTCATTCCATTAAATATTATATGTAACTCACCGAATTTTATTTCGACTAAAATTTATTTTCACTTGATTTAAAACCAATCCAAAATTATTAAACTTAGTTTTAAGTTAAATTCAATTCAACTCCCCCATCTATTTAGCTTAAGTCAATTTACTTCAATTTATTCAAATTTTATACATAAGCTTATTTTCATTTTACAAGTAATTTTTTTTCTCTTCTCTATTCAACTTAATTCTATTTCAATTAAATCTCATTTTAAATCTACAATTTCATTTGATTTTTATTTATTCCATCCATTTATTTATTCAATATAATTAGTTTATCCACTCAATCCATTATGAATTTTCACTTCCTTACTCAATTCATCCGAAATTATTTATTAACAACCAGGCCATTTCCAATGTATTTCTACTTATTTGGATTTTATTTGCAATTCAAACCATCACCCTTTTAATCCAATTTCATTTTTATTTGATACATTTCCGATTATATTTAATTTGTTACACCTCAAGTCAAATTTGAACTAATAACTCAAATTCTGATTCCACTATCCGTTTTCAATTTACCATCCACTTTTATGAACTCACAATTCAATTTCGTTTACTTCACTAACAATTCAAGTCGAAATTTAATTTATATCTTGAGTTTTATTTTCAAACTTCATTATTAACTCACAATTCAGCTTTTATTTAACTACATTGGGTTCTCATTACATATTTCATTACCTAATTTATTATCTAAATAGTTTTTCCCCAATTTATAATCCAGAACTTGGTTTTAATCTCAAAATCTCTTCATTAAATTTTCTTAAGTTCAATTTATTTTATAATTCAAGTTTTGAATTTTTCGTTTTATTTTCCAATTCATCAAAAATATTTATCTTGGGTTTTCTATCCCACTTTTCAATTTTATAAGTCACAACTTATTATTTTACACATTTCCATTCATTCTAGGCTTGAATATATTCATCTTTTATTTTTAACTCAAGATTCACGCTTATTTATAGCTCAAGCATATTTTTATTTCCATGGATCTCTAATTCTTTTATAAGTTATTCTAATTTATTTATTTCAATCCAATCTTTATCTCACTTATTTTCCATTTATTCAGGTAAGAATCTAATTCCATTTAATAACTCAATTGAACTTTTATTCCAATTCAATTTTATTTTAACTCAGATTTATTTAACTCAATTCGATTTAAACTTAATTCGAATACAACTGAATATTATTTTCAGCCAATTCAATTAATTTCAATCCAGTTAAATTTTTATTCCCCAACCTAAGTTAATTTCATTTTTAACCTTCACTTTAAATTTAAATTTCCAACATTCAAGCTTATATTTCCTTCCTGATTTAAAAATTATCTCAATTTATAAGCTTAGAACCTGTCTTATCAGGATTTTTAAACACCCGGCTTTGGTTTCAAATCATTTTGAAATCTCCAACATCACAAATCACACTTCTCAAAAATTTAAACCAATCCTGGTTTTTATTTTCGTTAAATTGCCTTTGAAATTTAAAAAACAAACAGGTTTTCCTGAACAAATCAATTTGGCAGCAATCCGTCACTTAGAAACTCGAAAATGAACATCGATGATGTTGCAGTCATCACCGAAGTTATTTTCCAGCGACTGAAGTGAATTCAATGCTATATCCCTTCCCACAATTTTATTTGAAACAATTTCCTTTCAGAAATACTTTTAAAACAATATGCTATTATTTGCCTTCAAAATACTTCCAAATCTTCGGAATTTAAATTTCCAAATCCTTCTTAAATCAATTTTAACTATAATTCATTAATATAAATCTCCATTTGTTCATATTTCAATTTAAAAAATCACATTTATAATTCATATATATAAATTTCATTTTATAAATGAATTTATTTCCTTAATCTTTGGTTATATTTTCAATTTTTAGTTAAATTTTTACGCACAATGATAATAATTTAATATTATCATATCTAACATCCAAGCAACCATATATTAGCTAAAATAGTTTACAAAAACCTTTCTTTATATCAAAATATATTTTTGGGTAAAATTATTTCATTCGCCCACATTTAAAACAATACCTTATCAAACTGTTCTATTCAAGTGTTTACAAACCCCTTCGATACAGTTGTCCAGACTGTGCCGACGAAGGTTCATATGCCACTCAATAAACCAATCAACACAATATTAAAACAATTTATATCCACTAACAAATACGCTGTCATATCTATTAATACGCTCAAATTCATTCTAGAGTACTACAGACTCTAATTTAAATGAGTAATTCCCACCAGAGCCAAGGTTATCACCAACCTAAGCTATGATACCTAGTGTAACGACCCGCAAATCCGTACCCCTTGAGTCAATACTATTCTACATCAATCAACTCAAGTTTCATAGAAATACGAACCATTTGGGTTAAAGAAATAGAGGTAGAGGAAGAGAAACCAGAAAACAACAACAGAATCTTACCATCGCAGCGGAATAAATTATAATAGATAATAAATGATCTTTACACAAATTCAAATATATCCGTTTATATATTACATCATCAGAGTACATCAATTACAGTTCAACATCAATAACATACAACTGGATATATAGAAAATCAACACAGCGGAATATATATATATATATATATATATATATATATATATATATATATATATATATATAAAACAAGTACAAAAGTACGTATCGTCGTCCAGCTCGTCTCCTGAGCTCCATAGCATCATATCCTGTATCTTATAATACTCGGGCTGACCCGAGCATTATAGTTAAATAACACCCGAGTCAGTCTGGAATACCAGTGTTAGAAATCACGCTCAATTGATTATTAAAGTTTCAAAAATCCTTTAAAAGCAAAAGCATCTCGTAAGACCACGCCACAAATAAACATGTCGGGTTTTTACCTTACGATAGCTAAAACAGTTTACTTTTTTTAGAAATCCTCTGATATTATAATAGGGTCTATATACAAATACTTATAAAATAGCCGAAATTGTTACATCTATTAAATTCCAGCTACTAGCCACAGAGTGGGTAATACAAACAAAGCTCGTACAAGGCTCGTAGGGAGAATGGATTTCCAACTAATGACCAGGCACTAGGGTACCACCTATCACAGTACGTGGCCTAGATCACAGTACCAAGGAATTCTCCCTCTCCCCTACAACACAAGGCCGGAACTATTCCTTACTGAACAGTCCCGAACAAGATAACCCCGCAGTTGTGGCCTACAACTGCCCACACAGCCGAAATAAAGGGACATCTAGACAGGGGTATACCTCGTCCAGCTTGGGCATGAACCACCTAACCTTGCTGCATAACCCCTGATTTTCAGTCATTCCCGGTTGACGAGGCTCGAGGCTAAGCATTACCTTTTTAGACCGTTTCACTTAGAATGCCCATCGTCCGCCGGACGATGTTCCGAAAGCATTCATCCATACAAGTCCGTCCCGGGTTCGAACGAAACTGAAGGCACTACTCCTACTACATCCATTTTGGAAATATCCTCAGGATTAGTAGCGACTAGCCCTTGCACTTTACTGCTCCATCTTCGAATCCAAACTTGTTTTCCACGAAAACGTACAAACCGGATCGAAGTGGTTTTTGAGAAATAAATCTCGATCCCGGTCTCTTCGAAACGATCAGCGCATTTGTCCAATATTAATAGTCGGTTATTTAACTATCAATTAACATTCACAAACATCCATCCAAAAATAAATAATTTCCAAATTATTTATTAACCACAAAAATATCTTCACAAGATATTATTTCCACTTTCAAACCCTTTGAAAACAGTTTCAAACCATCTTCCTTTTTCAAAATAAACCTTTCCAAATATTTTTCTATCTCCTCTGGGATCACCAAGCACAAAACTAGATTTTTAAAATAATTTAAAACACTTTACTTTAAAAGATACTTTAAAACATTTATGTTAAAACTACTTCAACAATTTGTTAAAAATACATATTATATGAATATTTGAAAATAAAGTTACTTAATAAAATATAAAACTAGATTTTCACTTTTAAAAATAAAATACTAAGTCACTCTTTAAATAAGTACTTCTATAATAGATTAAAAGAAAATACTTACTTTAGAGTTTAAATATTTAGAAATAATAAATTTTCCAAAACTTGCTTTTTTTAAACAACTTTAAAACCTTTAATTTATATTTAAAAATTTATTTTGAAAACGTACTTGGTTATTCAGAGAGAATTTCCAATCTCAATTACTTAAATCAATTTCCCAAATTGATTTCCAATTTATTCCATTTGAAATAAATTTCTTTACTTACTCAATTCATTTCAAAATTCATTGATTATGGACTTTATTATTATTATTATTTTCCATTTGATTTTAAATCTTTTAACTGAAATATACAAATTTCAGATTTTTCCCAATTTCTTCTTTATTCTTTTCAAAATTCAAATCTTAAATTTAAAATAAATGCTTTGTTATTTTAAATAATAACACTGAAGTTTAAAGTTCATTAACTTTCAGTTTATTCAAAATTTCCTTTTCATATACGGAATTTATTTATTAAATTTTAAAGTCACTCTATTTCTTTTCCAATTCATTCTTAAATTTATTCAAATTCTCTATAATTATTTTATTTAAAATGCACACTTTATTCTCTTTTCAAAAATCCAATTCTATATAATTTGGCAACTCAGAGTACCGAAATATATTCAAGAAACCATAACATTCAATACTTCAATTTAATTCATCACAGAATATCCAAATAATCATAACAGAGATAATGAACAATTTAAATATATGCTGAGGAATCCAGCTGGATCCCTCCAACCTATTTCCCTGCATCCACAGACGTTAGCACAACATAAAACACCAATTCCACTTTGACGTGGAATATCACGGTATATGAGTTTTAAATATAAAATCATCCTCTATTTAATGCGGGAAATCAAACATTCCAAGATATACTATACACTACTATATATAACACACCAAATCAAATCAATCAATCAATTGTTTAAATTTAATTATTTAAATTTTAAATTAAAATTCAGTTGAATGAGATTAACTCACCTTTATCGTTTGTTTTGCCCTCCAACCCAACCAGCTTGTTTCCTTCAGGATTTCTAACCTTGTATAAACAATTATACAATTTATTAACATCTTGAAATAAATTGAACAATTTATTTCCATTTTATAAATTTAATCAACCAATGATTTTCTCTTAAAATCCTTCGGTGGCTAAATAAATCAAATAAGTTTATTAATCACTAAAATACATTATTTAAAATAATTGGTAGACTTAAAATGTATGTATATATTATTTTATTATTTTTGTTTTTATCTGAGCCAACTAGTTGAAGTATTATATATTCCTAATCTATACATATATTTTACTGTTTTAATATACATATTTAAATTAAATTACGATTAGCCTAAAAATTAAAAACTGCCTAACAGACATAGAATTTCCTTGTTGTAAAATTTATTTTTAAAACAGTAGGGGTATATATAAATTTAAATTCCGCATATACCCTTAAAATTATCTATATTTCAAATTATCACTATATATTCGAATGTGTGCATGTATACATATATACGAATCTATAAATTTAAGAAAATAAATTTCTTTATAGAACTTTACTGTTCTATATTTTTTTCGAAGATAATTAAATCTAAACCCAAACATAAATTAAATTTAAACTTATAAAATTACAATATAAAGAAGATTTACCAGAACCACGCCTCGCTCTAGAGACTTCACCGGAGAACTCGCCTTGCTCCTTCCAATTGTCGATGTCGCACGCTCCCCCATTCGGCCACGGCCTCGAGCATCTCAACCAGACTCACCGCGTGACCTTGATGCGCTCATGAATTCCCCAACCTTCGTGAATCCCTATCTCCTACTCGCGCGCGAACGCGACTCCAATAGCAACTCGAAAACATCGTGACCAGAACATCCTCATGCTCGCGTATGCAAGTGCCTAGAAAACGAAACCCTAGCATGTGGCTTGACTTCGCGATTTGGGGTCGATCGATACGGCAGAGGGTGGAGTCGTGATTTTAAATAGTTCGCGAATTGAAAGGATGGAAGGGAAAAATCGATCTGAAATGGGGCGACCATTAATTTGCTTTTTTTTGTCTGTTATTCGCTCGAATTGAAGAGAAGAAAAAAATGCGAGGCTTTAATTAGATGGCTCGGCTTGGCTTCCAGAAGAAGGAAGAACACGAGTACAAGTCTCTGCCTAGTGTTGAAATCAATAAAATATGTAATTTATCTTTTGACAATAGTATTATATTAAATATATCTGCATATCATTTTAAATTCAAATTTAAATTTGAAACTGTCATAATTACGCAATTCGAAACCTCGATCATATGGAGAAGAGAGCTTTTGAAGCACTTAACATTGAATTTTCGATATAAATTCTAGCGCGTTTATATATCGTACGCTAACACGAAAACTCCAAACGCCACGAAAATTGAAATATGATAATAATAATACAATATCACGGATCCAATGAAACTGGTTTTGTCGAATTCCGAGACTGTGCCTTGGAAGGCTATTTTTAAATTCAATTTAAACGATAAAATTCCAAAACTGAACAAATCACTATTAAATTCAATTTTACAACTTCTATTATCCTCAGTATTATCAATATAAATTTTATCAGCCTTCAAATTATTTTTAACAGGCTTAGAACTCCAGATGTAACATTTTACCCAACTTCAAATTATTTAATTTAATACTTTAATCATCAAATAAATGGTGATATTTGAATTCAAGTTAAAATTAACCTTTTAAATATCTAAAATCAATTAAATATCCCAATTTCAAATGCCTAAAAATTCCAGGTCGTCACACAACGATATATTACTAGCCCACAATATGTCTTGCTAACCAACAATAAAATGACCAACACTCTAAGTACACACTAACAATATCCTAAGTTAGATTGTAGCATTTTTTATTAGCCTAGCAGGATTGTCTGCATATATATTGGATGTTATCTATCACACATACTAGAGAGTATGTTTGGCCCCTCTATTTATGCCCAGAAAGTAAAATAGTTTAAGGTGGAGTATGACAAAAGATCCATGGATCTACACATCAGAATTAACTTTATACTTAATGAACCCAACTAATAGATTCCTATATATGTATGTCAAGCATTTGAAATGAATAACCAAATAGACACAACTATAAATATTTGATTAAATTATAAATAGCATAGCATGATAAAATTATGGACCCAATTGAAGAAAGTACACAAATGACAAGGAATAAAGTATATTTATGTCAAGCATGTGAAATGAGTAATCAAATAGACACAACTATAAATATTTGATTAAATTATATATAGCATAGCATGATAGAGTTATGAACCCAACTGAAGAAAGTACACAAATGACCAGGAATAAAAAACGAACAACTTTTTTTTTTAAATTTTTGCTTATTGTTTGAATTAGCTAATTAAAATGAAGACCTGTTCTTCTTCACTCCACAACAGCTGAGCCCACCCATGTTTTTATTAAACTAATTCAAAATTGCTTTCCTATTTTTCTCTGTCATCTCATCTGATTCATACCGAAGTGAGTACTGTAACATGTTTGAAGCATCAATGAGAAAATTTGACAGGTGATACTGATTCAATAATACTTGATTACTCGGTTATAAAAATAGTTAATCATGCAGCAAGACTTTCCGCAACTAGTATGACACTTTTGCAGATCGCTTCTTCATTAACTGAACTTCTGTAGCAGAAACAATAATACTAGTTATCATCAGTCTGCAGATTAAAAAGGTTAATGGACTAATCAATATATCGTATAAATGAGGTTATTTCTATCTTCTTTTTGTTCCTAATGCACAACTTACATCCTCAGTTGATTACCTATTGAAATAGAGCTTTAATTTGAAAGAAAACAGCAAATTGTTGAAGAAAAATGGAGATTGAGCTTTAGATTTGAAAAAGAGGAAGGGTTTCTTTTGTTTCTGTTTTCTTTTACTGTAAGAAGAAAGTAAACGTTCTTTCTTTAGAGAAGAAGAGATGTTTTCTCATCTCTCTACAGGCTAAGGAAAAATAGATGGGCTATGACCCAATTGTAAATTAATTAGCCTAAGTAAAAATCAAGTTTATCACTTAACACAAATATACACTCAAATTAATAATATAACAACATATTTCCTCAAAGTTTCAACATAATTAATTTATGCAAACATATTTCTATGTTTAATAAAACATTTTGCCACTAATAAAAAATAATTTTTTTATGAAAACTATTTTTATTATCGAAAACTCTCATTTTAAAATAAATTCCCAATTCACGCAAATATTAACATAAAACACTATTTTTAATACCAAAAATTGTATAAAATTCATTTTCTTGTGTAATAAAATACAACAAACCATTATAAAGCCAATTTTATAACCAAAACTTATTTTTAAACAAAATTCCTTCTTTTTATTTATAATATACGCATACTAAAATAAAAATAATTACATGAATTATTGCATTTTCTCAAATAAAAATCATATTTCACTCTTATTTCTCACAAACAACCAAGAGAAAGTTTTAAAACTTCATTTTTCTCATTTTATTTCCAAAATCCATTGTTTATTTAAAATAAACAGTTTAAATATCCAATTCATTTTTTATATCATAATATTAAATAATAACCACCATTATAATTTAATATTTACACGTAATCACCAAAACCAGGGTTGTTACAGAGCCGAAGAGACCCTTAGGAGGTTTTTGACAAGATTTAATGTAGAGGCTGCTGCGATGATAAGCTAGAAAATTCCATGGTTCCGATGGAGGCGGTTTCCGTAATAATTGCTCACACATATTTTATGGTTGCTTTGGAATAGGATTCTTCAAGAAATCTTGCTGAATTATGTAACGAAGCTGAAAGATTTCTATGCCAGGTGCAACACCCCGCATTTTTAGATAATTAAATAATCAAATAACGATGAATAGTGAATGTAAACATTTTTGGTTTTTTCTGAATATGGCCTCGAAACTTATACTAATGTGTTCATGGCGATTTTCTGATCAATTCTCATATATAACTTGTCGAAATCTGAGTTAATATGAAGAAGATACGAATTAAAAAGAAAATAAGACCCTATGGGTCGACCCATAAGGCACAGGAGTCTACCCTGTTCGACCCATAGGTCGACCCGCGTGTCTCCCTAGAATGAAACCATCCAGGGAAGTACCGAAGATTTTTGATTTGATTTTTGTGCATAGCCGTTGTTTTCTAAACCCTACGGTTAGCAACAAGCCAGTGATGTTGTTGCACCCGATTCAATCCTAAAATCCGACGGTCCGAGATCCCCAAGCTACACTATAAATAGGACCCTAGGCCCTGCTATTTTCTCACAATCAAATTTTCTCCCAATTGCATTCATTGCCTGAGGCTGTATCCTAAATAGAAAATATTTTTAAGGAGAAGATTTTCTTAAATAAAAATATTAAACACCTTAGAGGGGGATCCAGGAAGGCTATGGAGCAAAGCTAAGGACGATAGGTGAGTGGATTTAAATTATATCTCTCTTTTATGTTTATGATATATAATATCGTTAGATTCCCACTAAATATTTAATTCAGCATTTGGACTAATTTCAATAATTGGTTCTGGTGGCTAGTTATGTTAAAACTGTAAAGTCTATAAGAAAAGTATACTTATATTTAAATGTTATTTATGTGAAAAGAAAAGTGACCCAATTAAATATAAGTAATATTAGGCTTAAAAGTTGTATAGAAAGGCATAAGCCTAAAAGTGAGAAATTTACAGTAAATTATGTTAAATAGGAGAAATGAATTAAAAAGGGGAAAATCAATAACTTGATACGCAAGTTAGTGATAGACTAGTTGGTTGGTTTAGAAAAGGAAATACATTTACATCATTTAACATTGTAAGAATAATAATAAACGTCGCAAGAATAAAAGCAAAAAAAAGTGGAATTAGTGCAAAATTGAGACATTGCTTTATTTTGTATTACCCAACAATTAGAGAAAAGATAGAAGAAATATCTTGCAATTACGACTTATTGTTTATAGTACTAAAATATAAAAATGGATTTTTAGCACAATTTTTATAACCAACCAAATAGAATAGAACTACTTTCTAGAATAAAAGAAAAGTGAAGAGTTAAAGAAATTTAAAAAAATCGTGTTAATTAGTTGATAAGACTAAAAACAATAAACAGAAATGTGCCTACATCTGCATTTACTGCACAGATAGTAGAATAAAAGCAAAGCAGTTATTATGATAAGTAAATTTGTGGTAGTCGGATGTAGTCCCAAGCTAAGATTGTTATATAATATAAGAGAACTAAAGAGAATTCAATATCATTATAAAAGAAGATAGAATAGAAGAGAAAAGAGACACTTGCAATTACATTTTTAACATGTAGGTTATAAAAGAGAGAAAAGAATATAAAAGTGATAATTGCAAGTATAATTGTAACACGTAGGTTATAATTAAAAAGAAAGTAATAGAAGAGGCTTATTTTATCAAACTTAGATCTTGGATTATGTTAATAAGCAAAATAATAGAAGTGGCCCGCACCGGCATCACTCCATTTCAGGTATAGGGTTGATGGTCTCACACAATGGTAGGGCTAGGCATGCTGCTTAGGGTAAATAAGTAGCCAACAGAATAAGAAAACTAAACTAAATGCATAGTAAAAGATTAGACATAGGGTTTAATAAAATGAGAAAGTGCGTTTGGAGTAGCCCAAAGAGAATCTGGATAAAGAGCCTAACCATCGTAGATTTTTAGTACAGAAAGAACACGTCAACATAGTTATAGTTTGAGCTAGAAGGAAGTACGAGATGTGAGGACACTGTAGTATGGCCCTCTGGGGTAGGCCTAATGAAGCCGCACCCCCGAAGGCAGGTCTGCAGGTGTTCCATCAAGAGAACTTGCCTTGACTGCTTTTGCATTGCAGGCCTAACCAAGCGGACCTTTGTAGGTAGTCAAAAGGTTGATGATGGGGTAGGATATTTGTATGACACCATACTCTAGTTTACGAGTAAGTTATAGTGGGCAGGACCCAAAAGGATAGTCGCATGCGGAGTTCATCCCAAATCAGTCAGACCGAGTTCGGGAAAGACTGGAGTTAAACCAATAGGCCGATGATTCTTTCAAAATCAAGACAATGGATGAGTGGCACAACTAATTGGATGTTTAGATTGTTTGCAGTAAGGCACAACCACTTAGCTCTTGAAAGGTCTTTCGATTAGTTGGGAGGGCTGCATGGGGCCGTAGCCACAATGAGAAAGAGATAGACCAAGTAGAATGTATTGTAGGCCTAACGAAGCGGACCTTTACAGATATAGAAAATTCCCAACCGAGTTCCGTACAAGGTAGACCTTATTGGCAGAATTCAGGGAGTAGACAAAATGGTTACGTACAGTCCTTTGGGTACGCACTAGGTGGTATATTGTGGATGTTCGAGCACTAGTATAAGCTAGTGCGGACGCGGTTTCACTTTTTCACAGTAGACGACATAACACCAGTATTGTAGGAGTCACGAAGCTGTCCTTTATGGATGTGGTTATAGTACGCTCTAGTAGCGAGATGCTGGAGTCCTTTTCGAGGAGGATACAGAAGGTACAATAGGTAGTACCTAGGACCGATGTGGTCTATGTGCATGTAGCTACATATATATTGGCTAGTGGGTCTTAATCTACTAGGGAGTAGATGGGTACGATTCACGCAAAGAGGTGAGAGTATTATAAAACCAATAAACCTAATATAACATAAAATGAAAATAGAATGGTATATGCAGAATTATGCTTAGAAATTTATAATTTGTCCATTCACCA
Organism: Allium cepa; assembly: GCA_030765085.1. Classification (NCBI taxonomy): domain Eukaryota; kingdom Viridiplantae; phylum Streptophyta; class Magnoliopsida; order Asparagales; family Amaryllidaceae; genus Allium; species Allium cepa. Next base: position 942,142,419 of record CM060941.1, read on the forward strand.
AAACTTTAGTTCTGACCCCCTCCTCATATCATCCCATAGGTTAGATAGATGGCAGAGATTTTCCAGCTTTGAGACACTTGTTTAGAAAGTGTTATTACCTTGGTGAGTATTTACTTACTATATATTTTAGTCAGTTCCGCTGTGAGATATTGATTTGAGATATGATATATTTTTCTTTGTCTATTGTCTTGATACCAGATACCCAACTTGGGCTTCTGTGGGCTTGGTTTTTTGCATTTTTGTGAAATATCTGAACCCACTGGAACTCGGGTTGTTACATTTGGTATCAGAGCATAGGTTAGTAGATTCTAATTAGTAAAGGAAATATGAGTGAATGTATTTGTATTTTTGAATAAAATATAAGTATATTATGTACTAAAATCCAAATAGTCCACAATTATAGATTTTAATATATATGCAAAGTTTTTAGAAGTATACTTGCGCATAGTTTGCTAGTTGGGTTTGGGATGAGCCAAGGATGTTGAGCCTTATGTTTTTGTCGATTTATAGTGTACAATAAGCTATATTTTGAGAGAAGATTGGTATCCATATGTTATAGGAAGTGAGAAAGTTCCCTAAGGATAGTAGGGTGAGTATTTTTAATTTGGAAGGAACAAGAGACTTTTGTAAGGAAATGAGATTTCCAAGGTTTAGGAAGGGTGTTCCTAAGGTAGTAATAAGAAAATATACTTTATGTCTAGCCTAATAAAATGAAACTTTGGAATTAAAAAGTTGAAAAGTACAATTGTTAATATGATTGAGGGATAAATATTTGGTTTTTGAAAATAAAAAGTGACATGAAATTTAAATTGTTTTTTATTTAAGTAAATTCTGTAAGAAAAGTGTACTTATATTCAAATGTTATTTATATGAAAAAAAAGAAAAGAGATCCAATTAAATATAAGTGATGTTAGGCTTAAAAGATGTAGAGAAAGGCATAATCCTAAAAGTGAGAAATTTACAGTAAATTATGTTAAAACGAGAGAAATGAAGTAAAAAGGTAAAAATCTAATAACTTGATTTGGAAGTTAGTGATAGATTAGTTGGTTGGTTTAGAAAAAAAAATACATTTACATAATTTAACATTGTAAGAATAAAGATAAACATCGCAAGAATAAAAGCAAAAAAGGTGGAACTAGTGCAAAATAGAGACATTAATTTATTTTGTATTACCAAACAATTAAAGAAACAATAAAATAAATATCTTGCAATTACGAGTTATTGTTTGTAATATTAAAATATATAGATGGTTTTTTAGAAAAAAAAATTAACCAGCCAAATAGAATAGACCTACTTCCTAGAATAAAAGAGAATAAAGTGAAGATTAAAGATATTAAAGAAGAAATCAAGTTAATTATTTGACAAGGCTAGAAACAATAAACAGAAATGTGCCTAGATCTGCATTTACTGCGTAGATAGTAGAGTAAAAGCAAAGCTGTTATTATGATAAGTAAATTTATGACAATCGGACGTAGTCCCAAGCCTAGATTGTCATATAATATAACAGAACTAAAGAGAATTCAGTATCATAATAAAAAGACAGACTAGAATAGAAAAGAGACACTTGCAATTACATTTATAACATGTAGGTTATAAAAGAAAGAAAAGAATATAAAAGTGACAGTTGCAAGTATAATTGTAACACGTAGGTTATAATTAAAATGAAAGAAATAGAAGAGGCTTTTCTGTTCTTTTCTGACTTCTGGTTGCCTCTTTGAGTGGCTGTATCTCTTTGTTCTTGCTACGATTGCCGCCGTGATTGTTGTTCTTAATGCACGCCAAATTTCATTGCTAAATTCATCTTCTGAATATGTTAAATTTCTGTTCAAAAATCAGTTCGTGCAAGAAATTAGCAACCTGTTCAATCCCTTAGCCTGGGTCGACATGCAACTCGACCCAAGCAGCTTCCATGGCCGTCGACCTAGGCCTCCTTAGGTCGACATGGAGGTCGACATGCATAACGAAGGGTGTCCCCCCTTTGACCTATATATGTGCAATCCTGGCCCATTTTCTTTTGTGTTTCTGTAGATTTTGCCTCCTTTTTGCTATGCTTTCACCACTTATTCTTGTGCACTTTTGAGATGTTTTTCCACTGCTCTAACCTATTTATGGGTGAGAAAAAATTATAGTCAATCTGATCCCCGGATTAATGAGTTTCTGAGATATTTTCGAATGTTGAATTTCGGTGATTTACTTCGATTTCTTTTGTTCCAATCATAAGTTTATCTAGAATAATTTTTGAAATAATTTTAGAATTCAAATGGCTTTAAAATAAATATTTTCCAATGTTTAGAAATTATTTTTTAAAATTATTAAATATATTTATCTCACAAAAGAAGGAGAATTTTCAATAAATTGTTTTCAAAATGATTTCGGAAATTGTATTAAAATCTCGTTTTCTCAAGTAAATTATCTTATAAATAAAATACATTGTTTTACACTCTTCGAATGTTCGAGGAAGCGAAATAAATAATTTAGTAAAACATGTGGAATGGGAGACATGTGTTACTTTTAAAACTATTTTTCTAAATTCAAACTGGCTAAGGGTGGAAGGTTTATCTTTAAATCATGGATTTAAAAAAGAATTGGGTCGAATGAATTTATAACTCGAATGTAAGTTTGAAAAAAATTTGGAATCGAAATTGAGATATTAAGGCAAAAATGATTTTGAACTGAAATAGTATATTTTGAGTAAATATGATGATTTCGAAATGGATTTGATTTTGAACCGAACATGATACTTTGATATCAAGTATGAACTGCTTTCGAAATGTAGAAGTATCAACCGGTGTGTAAAATGATGTTTGGTTGTTAAAGAGACTGGGGTCGGAAATGGGCATACTCTCTGTCAATATTGGAACCACTTTAACAACTGTATATGTGGAGTAGTATCCAAAACGAAGTAGTTGGATTTGGCATCATTTGCTGAATTTGAAGAAAGAGAATGATGATGGATTAGCCTGGCACTTGTGCCAATTTGAAATGACTAAAACTGGAGCCTTACCGGCCATGTGGGTTAGCTACCTCGAGCGAACGCACTTCTTCATATTATCATCATTTACATTGTGATTGATTGGTGTGCACTCTTCGAATATTGGGAGTGTTGGACGCGATGGGCAATCATAGCTATGATGCGTCACCACCAGGCAGGAAGGATAAACTAGTAGTATCCTACCTTGGACATCACCTCACGTGCCTTATCATACTTTTATCCCTATACAAGACCCATACGATTTGATCCAGATTCGAGCATAGAATTTTGAGATAATTTATATCGATCCAAGTTAGGATTTTTCACTTGATTCTCGACGGCAAACCCTGAATATGAATTTTTGATTGATGCTAGAATTCTCTATCATAGTATATGGATATGCAATGAGAATAATGGCTTTTGATCAAGGAACCAAATCTGAGTTTGCACTAGAAAGTCGTATGGACGATACTAGTTTGGAAGTAAAATTGTGTGATCCAGTAAGCGATCAAATTTGATATCGCATACGGATGACCATCGTACAAGCTTATGTAAAACAAATATTGAAAATTGAAAGTGCAAAATATAAAACGATTTTAAATTAAATGATTGGATATCATTGGTAAACAAGATGCAGGTATTTAAAATCTAGAAAATTTTGGATTGCCCGAAAAGAAGGTACAAGTTTATTTTGTCATTTGATTTGATAGTTTTAGGATTGAGCCACTTGGCTTTGGTTTACTTTTGATTGGTTTGGGCCCGTAGTAGCATTCTGTAGTTGTTCTGATCTAGCCGTGCAAAGGAGACACTGACGAAATTTTTCAAAAATTTAAGGAGTTAGAAAATTTTGAAGAGAAATTTTTAATAAATAAAATTTGATTTTTGATTATAACTTGAAGTGATTGAGTAAAATTTAATTTGGAATCTATGGATGAATTGGGAAATTACTAAAAGTGATAATACGATTTCAATAAAAATTGATTTTGGAAGTTGTTTCAACTAATTTGTTTTGGGAAGGTTAATGGGTATTAGGTCATTCTTCTTACCTTGGCAAGTTCGGGGATGAAATTCTTTTAAGGGATGAGAATGTAACGATCTAGAATTTTAAGTATTTGAAAGTGTTATTTAATTGATCATAAGTACGGAAGAGTAATTTTTTTCTAAAATTAATAACTTGAATTTCTAATATAATGAATTATTGGATAATTTAATTGTTTAGTCTAATAATTGAAATTTGGGTAAATAATTGAATTTTGAGTTCTATGCTAGATAAAAATAATTTCAAAACTTATTCAATTTTTATTTACAAGAATGAAGGTAAATAAAATTATAAATTGAATATAAAAGTGGTTCACTCGATTTATTTTAAAATAACTCGTTTAAAAATCACAGCACGCAACATAGAAGAAAAAAAAATGGAAATGGAAACTTCAAAAAATTATTTCTCTTGATATACAAAACAAAAAATATGAAACCGATTTTAAAAAAACTATTTCGCATAGAGCTTTATGCTAGTATAAATTATAGGGGGTTCAACTGCGGTTTGGGAGAGTTCGTGGTTGATGGTCGAACTAGGATTTGGAATAATCGCTAATTTGATCGACGATGTGGAGATTCGAGGTTGGAACCGTGTTCGTGGTGGTGAGGCGCACATGGGGACGAGCTTCGGTGGAATGCGGTGGTACGAGGTGGTTTGCGACTTGATGGTGATCGAACGGCCTGAGTAGTGTCACGTTTCGATTTAGAGGTGCGGGAGAGGCGTAGAGCTGATGGTCGTGACGAGTGATTGAAGAGAGATTCGATGGTGGAGTCGTTTCGAAGGATTGTTGAGTGTGGAGGCTCTTTGAGTGTGCATGCACAAGTTTGATCATGGGTTATTATATGTATGTGTACGCGGAGAAGAAAAAGTTTGGGAAAGAAGGAGTCTTTGTGGGCCGGGTTTCTTTTCATTTGGTTATGGGCTTTATAATAAGTACTTCGAGTTTAATTTAATTTTAATTGACCAATGAACTTAAAAATTGTATAACCCCTGCATATGAGGTCTGATTTAAACGAGACTTTTTGTGTTGCGATCGTGATGATGAGGGATTTGTAATGAAACTAGTTTGGATGTATTTGGAGATGGTCAAAATTTAGGATAAAAATCGGACGTTGTTTGATTTTAGTTCCAAACCGGAACCCCTCGACGACGACATAAATCAAGGTGAGTGCTTTATAATGCTAACAAGTACAAGAATATTTTTACGTTAGTTAAATTCGAAATTATGAAGTGATATGAATTTATTGATTGTTTTTTGATAAATGTCCTCTAAATTGTCATTTGAATTAACTGTTAAAAATTAAAACTGACAATTAAATTTAAAATTGGAATTGAATTTCCAGTAAAATACCCGATGTTAATAACTATGAAATTGTTATGAATTATATTATATGTTTTATGATTGATTGTGATGGATGTCAATTGATTGATATTTGGATGATTGGATGTTTATTTATATTATATATATCCTGTTATTACCTGGTAAATTATTTAAAGTATATAAAACTGTAATTTAAATTATTTCAAATAAATTAAGAAATAGGTTGAAATGATATATATGTCTATGATATTTATTTTGGATTGAAATGTTATGTATCCATCCCTGAAATTAAATTGAAATAACTTATCACTTTGTCTTAGGATAGAAAATTATATACGGCACTGAATTGGTTAATTGAAACAATTTTGAAATTTGAAATTTATTTGAATGGTTTTTATTAAAGAAATAAAATCAGACTTTTAGAAATTAAATTATTTTTGAACTTGGTCTCGAAATGTTGGAATTAAAATTTGATACTGGAAATTGTTTAAATAATCAAAGTGAATTATGAAGTTATATTAGAAATACGATTTGAATTTCAAAATTGATTTGTTTTGAAAAGATTTGGAATTTCATTTGAACTTAGAATATTGCTAATAAAAGTGATATAAAATGATATTTTGAAATTGAGCTTGGAATTGAATTATATTTGAAGATTGGTATTTTAAACTGAATATTGAAAGTTAATCCGATTTAAGTGCTTTAAATCGATATTTTGAAAATCGAGCTCGAAATCAAAATAAATTAAAATTGGAATTGAATTAACTAGATTTGAAAATGAATTGAATTAATTTGAAATCGAAGTTTAAATTGATTTGAATTGAAATTGAAATTGAATCGATTAAATGGAAATTGAAATTGATTTGAATTGGGAAGTTGGAATTGAATCGATTTGACTTTGAAGCTATTTTCTTATAAATTCTTTTAATATAAAACTATTTAAAATCTATCTTCTTAAATATACAAATTATTTTGATTTTCCAAATTATTTTATTATATCAACAATTTTAATACATAAACTATTTTCTATTAAACTATTTTAACCATTTAAGTTACTTCTAACTATTCTAACCATTCTAACCATTTAAACTATTTTTAACTATTTTAACCGTTTAAATTATTTTTAACTGTTTTAGTTATTTAAAATCTTTTAAAAAATTTCAAACTATTTTTCTAAAATTTAGACTGGTTTAGGGTGGAAGGTTTATTTTTAAATCATGGATTTAAATATGAATTGGGTCGAATAAAGTTATAACCCATATGTAAGTTTGAAACAATTTTGGAATCGAAATCGAGATATTAAGGCAAAGGTGAACTGAAATTGTATATATTAAGTAAATATGATGATTTCGAAATGGATTTGATTTTGAAAAGAACATGATATTTTGATATCAAGTATGAACTGTTTTTGAAATGTAAAAGTACCAACCGGTGTGTAAAATGATGTTTGGTTGTTAAAGAGATTCGGGGCTGGATATGAGCATACTCTCTGTCGATACCAGAATCACTTTAACAACTGTGTACGTGGAGTGATGATCCAGAAAGAAGTGGTTGAATTGGCGTCGTTTGCTGGATTTGAAGAAAGAGAACGATGATGGATTAGCCTGGCACTTGTGCCAATTTGAAATGACTAAAATAGGAGATGTACCGGCCAAGTAGGTTAGCTACTCCGAGCGGACGCACTTGTTCGTATTATCATCATTTACAGTATGATTGATTGGTGCGCACCCTCTGAATTTTGGGAGTGTTGGATGCGGTGGGAAATCATAGCTATGATGCACCACCACCACCTGGAAAGGGTAAACTGGTAGTGTCCTACCTTGCGCATTGCCTCACGTGCCTTGTCATACTTTTGTCCCTATAAGAGACTCATACGATTTTGGTTTAGTGTTGTCGTATCATAGCGCATCCCTATCCACCGACTGTTTACTAGTGTTTTATATCCAAACTGTACGATAATGCTTAAAAACGCGTTAAGATGGATCAATGTAAAACCTTAACGCTAAGGAAAATATTTATTTTACCGACTAGACCTCATGTGGATCGACATACTTAATTCTTGCCTAATACAATACTACGGTGGCTGGAAGATCAATCTAGAACAAAACACAATTATAAAAGTAACACAGATCACAGAACAACAAACACGACTATATACACAGATACAACTATAGTGCAATACATAGTGTCACATAAGAGAAGTGGTTATACAAACCACATACACACACACACACATCGAGTCACTAAAAGAAAATAATGCATCAGAGTACGCAAAATATACATCAAAGTGATGCACCAAACAAAACGTTAATACATGCACTAAACACAAGAGTATACTAGGGTAGTCAATATGTGGAAGCAAAGGCAAGACGAGCATCGACTATAGGGACTAACCTGAAACAACTCGGTCTGAACTGAGTACATAACACACACCAGGTCAGTTTAGCTTAAACAGTATTAGTGCATGATAAGATAATGAATAAGTTCATATAGACAATGGTTCTCCAAAAGAGAAGGTGTCAACATGGTATATAAGCAACTTGTGTACATGAGATGTAGTTCAACTTACACAATCAACATACTTATAAATCTCATGTAATAAATAACAACATTTATTTCCATCAACACCAATTTCTCTTACTTATTAAGGATAAGCGATAGAAAATCATAATACCAATAAACACCAAGATGGAAATCAACAAAACAGCATATAGAACTCGTATAAGAGTTTGAAATGTCAGAAATGTAATCACCTTGTATATAAAATCATTGTATAGCACTAAGGTTATGTATAGCACCAACACCAAGTAAAGTGTGAAAAAATTTAAAAATTGGCAAAATAAATAATAAAAATTAATCCATATCATAGTCGCATGCTTTTTAATAAATGGTCGAAGCCTGCCGGGTACTATAATAGACCTACCAATCTAAATTAAGTCCCACCAGACTTTTAATCGACCATCAGTCGATATTCGACCCACCAGTCGAATGTTTGGCCTCACCAGCCTAGTACCGGCATCACCAACATTGGAATTTGTCACTAACTTCCATAAAATAACCCGAAAAGTAACAACAGTGCGTATCATACCACACGTTCTCACTAATTGGTTTCCTATACATCAGTCAACTCCACACTAGTGTAACTTCAAGCGAACAAGTCTGGATTTAACCTGATATAATAAACATACGCGTCCCATACCATGCAGTTATTACATTGTCTAAATCTCTTCCTCGTTCTCTCAAAGAGTGCAAAAACATGTCGTTTTTTATAGAAAATATACTTCGAGAAAACGTGGATTGAAAACGATTTTCTGAAAAATATTCGAAATAATTTCTTTGAAAGTTCCCACTATATCGGTGATAATATAATTTATATATTTTAAAATAGCTTGGGAATATGTTTTTATTTTTAGAAATCAATTTGAAAACATTTATTTTGAATTCTAATTATATGTAGAAATTCTCTTTGAAAATAGTTTATAAATCGAGCGCGAAATAGAGAACAATGAAATCAACAGTCGAAAACTCAACACAAACATTGTCAATTCGCTTGGCGAATTGCGGTAAATGTCGGAACTCCACTATGTAGTTGATTGCCTTTAGAAATCATCCGAAACGGCTTCAGAAAAATGAAGGAAATAGCTTCAAAAATTTATGTTCGGAAATTTTCAGATGGAGCAAAACATGCTCCGATTTAAAGTTCGACTGCAAATTTGTATGAGCTTTAGAGGTCGAAATGACCTGAAATTTGACATGCATATAGTTCAACAACAATATTATCAAACGGAAAAAGATTGACACAAATCGGATAAGAAATGTGAGAGATATAAGCTCTCATAGTTGGACTCACAGCTTGTTTTCGCTGTAAACACCTGGAGCAAAACATGCTCTGATTCAAGGTTCGACAGCAAATTTATATAAGCTACAAAGGTCGGAATGACCTATAGTTTGACATTCATATATTAAAAAAACAATATTATCGAAAAAAATTGACAAAAATTGGATATGAAACGAGAGAGATATAAGGTCACAAAGTTGGACTCACAACCACATTTCACTGTAAACAGCTGAAGCAAAACATGCTCCGATTCAAATTTCCGGGCAAATTTTCAAATAGTTATAAACGTTTAAAAGCCTTGAAATTTTACATGCATAGATTTCATCAACTCTACTTTCGGTAAAAAAAGAATGAACACAATCCGACAAGAAATAGGAGAGGTATATGATCATAAAGTTGGACATATAGTCAGATTTCATTGTAAAAAGCTGGAGCAAAACATGCTTCGATTCCAAGTTTGACAGTAATATGATAATGTTACTGTAAACAGTCAAATAGCTTAAAACTTACATTAAACAATTAAAAGCCAAGATTTATCAACATGCATAATATATTTGAGCTAGAAGTATGAGGTTAACCCATTTTAACATCTTCAAAGTTTGCATGCATCAACAAACAAACAATCGTTGAAAAATCTGCATTTTCGTCTTTAGTGTAGCAATGATTTGGCATAGCAAAACTAAGAATTTTTCTACGAAATTTTCACCAAAGGTGTATTCATGAGTTGGGAACAACATATAAAAACCTCATTCTTTTAATGATTTTTCCACAATTTGTTATGAATTTTCTACCGACCTTCGTTTTCAGCCAAGATCTAACTCAAAAACTTCCAGAGCAAAAAAACCTTTGACCCATCAAAACTAAACTAAATGCCACGAATTTGGAGTAGAGGTGCTTGAACATATCAGCAACAACATATCCGAATTTTAGAATATTTGAGAATTTATTTGGTTTTTTTGTTTTTTAGAACAGCTTATGGTTTTGTGAAATTTTGGAGAAAAATGGAGCTTGCCTTTTGATTTGGTTTGGGAAGAGTATGATGATGATTTGTGTTTGCTGGTTCGAGAGAGAAGGAAATGATATAAACATATTCTCATTTGTTTAAGTTTAAATGGGCTTTAGGGTACTGGTTGGATACAAATAAGAAGTGTTGTTAAAATCTCCTTATTACAATGTGTTGCCAACTACAACTTTCAATCATAAAGCACTTTGTTTTTATATTGAAACAAACTTCTTCATTTTATAAATTTAACCATTATACTTAGAACAAGATCTATATTATAAAATATCTATTTTATAAATTAAAACCTTTGTAAATTGAATAAAACAAGATTTCACAATTAAATTGTCGTTGATATTAACGTTATAAAATACACCTTTTGTGTCAAAGTATTATATTATAAAATGAAAGTTTTTCTCTATTGTTCTAATAATATGAATCATTAAATTGAGAAATCACATTCCAAATTATCCTTGTTAAAATATATTTATTCATTTCCTTTAAAGTAGCTCTTGTATAACTAAATATAAGAGTTAATATATAAAAGACAGTTTGTTAAACTTCCAATTTTAGTATATTCTAAATCCATTCAAATTTGGAGATACAATAAATTATAAATTTCTCGATATTCAGTTAACTAACTATTCATCTATATTTCAGATTATAAATCTAGGTAACCTCAACCACAGTAGGGTGAGTATTTTTAACATATGGAAAGTTATTAGAAGTATACTTGTGCATAGTTTGCTAGTTGGTTTTGGGATGACCCAAGGATGTTGAGCTTTATGTTTTTGTCGATTTATAGTGTACAATAAGCTATTTTTTGAGAGGAGATTGGTATCCATATGTTATAGGAAGTGAGAAAGTTCCCTAGGGATAGTAGGGTGAGTATTTTTAATTTGGAAGGAACAAGAGACTTTTGTAAGGAAATCAGATTTCCAAGGTTTAGGAAGGGTGTTCCTAGGGTAGTAATAAGAAAATATACTTTATGTCTAGCCCAATAAAATGAAACTTTGGAATTAAAAAGTTGAAAAGTACAATTGTTAATATGATTGAGGGATAAATATTTGGTTTTTGAAAATAAAAAGTGATATGAAAATAAATTGGTTTTTATATAAATTAATTTTGTTAAAAGTGAAATTATTTTTGAAGAATTGTAGAGCATGCATAGCTCTCTAGTTTCTTTGTAGTTAAACAAAGATTTTAAATATAAAACCTAGTGTGTTAAGTATCAAAAAAGTAGGTTACAATAATAAAAATTATTGTAATAGATGTTTTCGTGAAAAATAAAGGAAGCACAGACTGTGAAACTATTGTCATAGTAGGTGACTCTGAAAGAAAATGTTTTTACGTAGCATATGGGATTTGTTCATATTTATTTTAAGTGAATCCATATACTAACATTTTTAGGTTGTAGTAACGGTGTTTTACGTAACATCTATTTTGAACCAAATAAAAATATGTTTTGAAGATAATTTATAAGTATAGAAATAAAGTGGTTGTAATTACACTTATTATTTAAATAAGTATATGGAAATGTTTTCTAGTTATGAAATATTAAAATGGTTTTGAAAATTAGTTCTCCTAAAAAAAGATGTAAGTTAAATATTAGAAAATTAATAAATTTCATAGGAAATGTCTAGTGTAAGTGAATATAGATTAAACATACTTTAATCTATTGGAATGGATTGAATAATGATATAATTTTCTATGAAAACAAATCATAAATAGAGACGTTTTGTGCAAGTTATAAGGAATGCATGAAAGGGATGTACAAGGTATAGAAAGCACCATATTTTGTATAGTTTATTTCGATAAAATATAAAATAAGTTCCCTGTAATTTCATATAAACATGAAATCCTCCTTTAAAAAATTCATAGAAGGCTTTAGTGTTGATTGTTTCTCGTAAGAGAAAGTGGTTCCAATATACTAAGGTATAAAACCATTAGGTGTAATAAGAAGTGTAATGATTAGAGACAGTGTTAGTTAGGAGGGATATTATAGAGAGCTTTAGTAGGGAAGCTAAGCAATGGAAATTTCATATTTTTCCATTGATTATGCACATTGGTTGATTGCCTTTGTAGAAAGTCCCTATTCGTAGTAAGTTAGAAACTCCTCCAAGGTTTGGTAATTGGAAGAGTAGGAAAGTCAAGGGATTTTTGATAAAATAATTGTTCTTATTTACTCCAGTTTTCGTAAATTTGAAAATCTATGAAAATAATATGTTTTAAAAAAATTAAGGATAAGCAAGGCATGTTTTAAAGAAAAATGGTTTGGTGAAAAAGTAAATAAGTTTTTGGAAGAGAAAAACTTAGTAAACAGTTAAATTTAAAAATCCAAATTTCTTTTTGGAAAGCTGTAAAGGTCTTTAGAAGAGGAATAAGTTTTGAACTTAGAATTTGTTAGTTTTCCCCTCTAGGGTTGGAGAATAATTTATTTCACTATAAGGACAAACTTTGCAGTCCAATTAGTTTCAAGGACACACATCCATAGAAATTAATTTCAAGGCCAAAGTTAGCAGTATAATTAATTAATGTAATTAATTAAGGATCAATGTAATTAATTATAGTTAATTAATTAATGGAAGTAATTAATTAAGGATCATTAATTAATTAATGAGAGTAATTAATGATTAATTACTATAAACGGTTAAGAATAATTAATTTGTGAAATTAATTAAAGACTAATTACTTTATGTAATTAAAGAATAATTAATCAAATATGATTAATTAAGAGGTATATTTAAAGGATGATTAATTAATTAATAGGTTTGTAATTAATTAGTGGTTTGATTCTTAAGTAATTAATATAATTTAAGTTAATTAAATTAATCATGATATGGATTAATAATTCCTGTTTGTGGATGATTGTTTGTATAGCATGTCTGATTTGGTTTATATTTATTGGATAATATTTTGTGATATTTTATGATGTGATATTGGATATAACTGTGATAAATGTGTGATATTTATCTGTGGTAATGCTATGTGAATTCAAGTATTGAATTGAATTGAATTGTTTAAACCTTAAATAACTTGGCCTTTAAGATACGTTTGGATTTCGATGAAACCGGGATCGGGTATCAAATTTGATTATCCGAAAACCACATTAATCCAAGTTAAACGATAGGTGATGATATCTCAAAGTGAAGATCGAGATGGAGGTTTAAAACGCAAGGGTTATTGTCGTTAACATTGAGGTTGATTCCAATATGAGTGTAACGAGATAATGCCTTCGGTTTCGTTCGAACCCGGAACGAACTTGTATGGATTGAATGCTTTCATCACATCGTCAAGAAGACGATGAGCATTCTAAGATAGATGTGCTCTATAAAGGTAATCGCAGCCTCAAGCCTCATCAACGGGGAATGGTTAAAGCAGGGGAGGTGCAGCAAGGCTAAGTGGGTAGCACCTAAGTAGGATAAGATTTACCCCTGTCTAGAGTCCCTTTTTATTCAGCTGTCTAGGCGGTTGCTAGCTACAACCGCGGGGTTATCTTATTCGGGATTGTCCAGTAAGGGATGGTTCCGGCTTTGTATTGCAGGGGATTGGGAGTAATCCTCGGTATGATCTAGGCCTCGTACTGTGACGGACGGTACCCCTGTAGCCCTGCCATTGATGGAAACTCATTCTTCCTACGTGCCCTTACGGTTTTGATTGTATTACCCACTTTGTGGCTAGTATGCTGGAATTTAATCATGTAACAATTTCAACTATTTCTTATTTATTTGAAAACCCTTGACCCTATTATAATATCACTGGATTTCCTATCAAATGTTTTGGTTAGCGTAAGGTAAAAACTTACCCATGTTTATGTGTGGGGAAACTTACGTGATACCTTTTGTTTTCAAAAGTTTTAAAAGTTAAGCAACTTCAACCGTTTACTCACACCAGACCTATGTCTGACCCGGAGTTTATTTCTGTTTTTCTTAAACTCTTGGGTACTCAAATTTTTACGAGTAGCCAAGGGATTCATGTTAGCTTTGACGAATTCTGGAGGAGATATGAGTAGGAGGCTTCAACGTTTGTAGATATATAGTAGTTCCACTGTGTTGATCTCTTTGTTGATATCGGTGTTGTATATTGAGTTGTAAATAGACAGATCTTTATATTGTCTACTATATTGTGATATGAAGCTGTGTAACTCTGATAGATATTGTATACTATGTCATACTTATGTAATGAATATAATTTATTCGTTCCGCTATTGAGATTCTGATGTTGTTTCTTTCTTCTTTATTTTTTCTCTTCTCTATCCCTTTCTTACTTAATAATGGTGCGTCTTTCTGTGGAGAGAAAGGCAGGTCATTTCATTTGGTATCAAAGCATAGGTTGAGATAATACCAAGGCTCTGGAGTGGTGTCTATCTTGAGAGAGCGTACTTGTAATTTTGATATATATATATATACCTATTTGTTGGGTTACCAGTTCAGGTTTTCCAATATGAGTTCTAAAGGTAGATGGGGTAGTGGTGTGAAAAGCACGACTACAAATGGAAAAAGTCCGAGTGTTGAGATTGGTAGTGTATTTGTCGAGACTGTAGACCCAATACCGTCTCGCGTAAGCTTTGCAGCATGGAAACCTGTTAAGGTTCGGAGTCCATCATTGAAGTAGAAGCTTGGTTGCGCTTATGTGAGCGGATTTTCGAGAGTTTGGATCTGTCGGTTGAGCAAAAGTGAGTGATGGTATCTTGGCAACTTCAGGAAGGAGCGGCTGTGTGGTGAGACGCAGTGACTATGGATTTTTCCCAAGATGTTTTCTTTAGAACAAGTTTGAGAAAGTGTGTCTGCATCGGTGATGAGACTAAGTTTCTGCAGGATGTTTGTGTTTGGCTTGAAGCCAAGTTTCTTGAGGAGATGTCTATCCATCTCAAGGCTCTGTATGGGATTGATTGATAGGGCTTTGAGGATCATGGAGCTTTGGATTAGAAGTCTTTAGCATCTGTGGCAACGGTGCAGCTGGGAGGTGTTTTGTGTGCCTGTAGGAAGATCTTTTGGCTTAGCAGTTTTCTAGTGGTGGAGTTCAGAAGCAACAGAGTGGACCCGTTTCTTCGATGGATTGGTTAGATAAGGATAAGCTATTTTGATTGGTAAAGAGAGAATAGTATCTTTGGATACTGAACAGGATAGGATCGAAAAAGCGACTTGCGATAGTTTGAGTGGTTATCTTGGATAATCTTTTGCATGGGATTGAGGCATCTCTAGAGGATGTAGGAGTTAGAGTTGTCAGAGATTTTTCGGATGTCTTCAGACAAGTCGAAGGTTTGTCCGCATTGGAAATTGAGTTCTGTATAGACGTGGCTCATGGAGCTATCTGTAATTCAGCTAGTTAGAAGGATATCTCCTAGAGAGAGGTTTTTGGTAAAGCGGCTTAGGATTTCATGGAACTTTTGAGTTTTCTCTTTATGGATCAGTTGAACTTTATTTCTGGGATGTGTCAGTCTAGTTTGTGCTCGTGTTCATCGACTGCATTCTCATATGCTCCAGATCAGAGTTGTGCAGCGAAAGCAAGGTTGAAGCTATTCTAGAGTGGAAGCAACCGAAAGTTGCAATGTTTTGGATTAGAGGGTTTCTACTGGAAGTTTTTAGGATCTGAAGACCAAATTGGCAAGTGAACCTGTTTTGTCTTTTCTGGATAGGAGAAGTAATTTTGAAGTCTACTGATGATTATGGAGTAGAGTTTGTGTTCTTGTTTTCGGTAGATCTTGAGAAGATCATTTTTGTTGGGTTGTTTTTGGTCCAACTTGTTTCAAGAGGCATCAGCGAAGGTTGAGCTTATCAGGAAGGATGAAGGCGGCCCAGGATCATCAGAAGAATTTTATGGATAAGAGACGAAGGAATTTGGAATTCGAAGTTGGAGATTCGGATTTTGGATGAGGTTTTCTCCGGTAAAGGGAGCAATAAGATTGGGTAAGCTAGCTTCGAAGTATGTTGGATCTTTCTGTATTCTTGTAAGGATAAGTGCTTTGGCTTACAGGGTTGAATTGCCAGTCTGGAAGACTGGGATTCAATATATTTCGCGTATCTTTAAGGGAGTACATGTATGGTCCATCACTGGTTTTGGAGCCAGCAGTTCAGAAGGATTTGGTTGTTGAGTCGGACTTGTCTGTGGTCAGATATCTTGTGTAGATTGTAGATCTAGATGTGTAGGAGCTCAGAAGCTTACTGGTATAGCTAGTTTGGATTTAGTAGAGCGAGTATCCCTGTGTTTGTACCTGGGAAACTCTGGATAATTTTAGAAAGCTTATCTGGATCTGTGTCCGGATAGCTAGTGTTGTTTGTTTAGATGAAATTGTTTGTTTGGATGAATGGTTGTTTGGTTGATTATGCATGGATGATATCTATGCTTGAATTGTTTGAAATAAAATGAAAAACCTTTGGATTATCTTTTGTTTTAAATTTCAGAGACGAAATTCTTTTAAGGGGGGAGGAATGTGATATCCCAGAATTTCAAGGAATTTAAAATGTGATGATCTCTTTTATAAATTTATTATATTGGTAAAGTTGTTATTTTCAAACAATAATAATAATGTGATGTTTTTAAACATGGATATAGTTTGATTTTAAATAGAATTATTATTTAATTTGTGTTATTTTATAAACTTGATTTTAAATAGACTTATTATTTTCAAATTTAATAAGTGTTGTTTAAATGTGTATATATAAATGTATTTAAGTGATTATTAATAGAATAATAATTTAACAATGTGTTTGTTTAAAATTAATATCTATATTTATTTGAATTGATTTTAAAATTGGATTTTAAATTGACTTTGAATTTGGATTTACAATTGAATTTAAAGGAATATATATCTTAAAATAAAAATAATAATATAGTTTGGATTTAAAATATATGGATAAAGTTTTTTTATTTAAAATAAGATTGTTTTATATTATTTTCTTTAAAGGAAATTTATTTATATAAATGTGGAAAGTATTTATTTAATAGTAATAAATACAAATGTTTTATATTTACATTTATAAACGGATTAAGTATACTATACATGATTTTATTTAAAATATGATTGATTATTATTTTATTTTCTTTTAAAGGTTTTATTTTTATAAATTTAGAAAAGGATTTATTAATTTAGAAATATACTAATTAATTAGGAAATCTATTATGAAAGCTTTTAAAATTATTTTAAAATAATAAAAAATGAATAAATGCAAGTGTAATTAAATCAAGTGATATAAGTAACATGTGTTAATTTATAAACCTTCTTAATAACAAGTGTTAGATAATTAAGTGTGGTTTGGGACAAGTGCCACTTTTATTTTAATTTTCTTTTATTTTGAATAAAATCTAATTTAAACTTATATATACATACTTTCCTCTCCATTTCTTTTTTTTCTATTTTCTTTTCAAAAACCAGAAAATTTTCAAGAGACTTAAACCTGTAATTTCTTAAACCCTGTAAATAAAAAGTCAGATCAAGTCCTGTAAAGCTCTTTCTCAAATTAAAAGCAAAGCCTGAAACGATTCCTCAAACCAAAATAAAAAACACTGCAAAACTAAAACTCAACTCTGTAACCTCTTTTATCAAAGCCCGTAACAACATTTTCTTCAAAAGTTACTTTTCAAATGAACCTGTTTCAAAAGCATTTCAAGGCTTAAATTATTTACTGCTGTCAATTCTAGCATTCCAGTTTTAAACTTTCAAGTTTCAAAGCTTTTCAGTCTTAAAGTTTCAAGCAATACAAGTTTTCAAGGATCATAACAGCAAAGTATTCAAATTTTTCAAAAGCTTCAATTTTCAGTCCAGTTTCAAGCTCTCTGTATTTTTAAAAAAGGTGGGTAAACATCTATTTTAAAATCCTAAGTAATAACTGTCTGTTGCTTGTTAGATTTCTGAAATGATTAATGCTTGTTTATGTATATATAAGTGTGTTATCTGTGTATATGAATGTGTATGGACTGTGCATGTATATTTTGTTTGTTCTTCTCTGTTTTCAAACTACAGAGATTAGGAATAAAAGAAAATTTCAAATCTCCTTATCTAATCATTGTTAGGTTTTGAGTTTTAAACATGATATCTTTGTTTAAACATAAATTAAAGTTTAAAATTTTATTCAAGCAAAATTGATGTGAAAATCTTCTGGAATCAAAATAGTACAGTAAAAATTCTAAACACGTGGTTAAATAAAGTATTAAAATTTGTTATTTCAGGATTATAACTCGAATCCACTTTGAAAGTTAGGATTTCTAAACCTTAAATCACAATTTTTAATGAAGTATTGAGTGTGCATTTTGGTGATGACTGGAAATTGGTTTTGGGGCAATTTCTGGCGATCTTTGGGTAATGAGGCCTTAGGGTTTCATCTGAAGCAAGGTTGGTGATCAGGGAGGTTGGGAAAAATGGTGGAAGCGTCGAATGATCGTCGTGGCATCGGCGGCGAGGTGATTTTGGTTTTAAAACCAAATTTGGGTCGAGTCTGGATTGGGAGTGATGCAGTGCCACTAGTTGATCTACTGTCGCGTAACTTAAGGAAATGGTGGCGTGGATGGTCGATAGTGTTAGAACGTCAGTTGTTGGATTTTAATGACAACAACTATACAATTATGTCAAAGAATCTCTAAGCTAATTTGTAGGTACATGAGCATCAAAAAGAGATAATCAAATACGTTCAAAATGAAGATATACGGTACAAAAGGATGAAAGAAGGTATATGGAGATACAAGAGGAGATATACATGATAGAGACAAGACGAATGTGACAAACAAAGTATTATTAGTCATATAGTGTCGTATCTAGAGTTTAAAAATGTTAAAATCTTCTCCAAATGGTATACACACATATACATTCAAATTTTAAATGAAAAATCAAATTTTTAAAAATTGCATGGAGCGGGACTCGAACCCAAGGCACTGGTTCAGAAGGCAAGTGCTCTAACCATTTGAGCTATGGTAATTTTTTGTTACAGGCTAAATTCAGACGTCTAAAATACATCATTCAGACGTCTAAATGCTGAAACCTGAATATTGTTTCACAATATTCAGACGTCTGAATGAAAATTTTCAAATGTTTGAATAAGGCCAGAAATAGCCTATTTCCTTGTTGTTTGCGTTTCAACTTAATTCAAAAGTCTGAATATTGTTTAGTGCAAATTCAGAAGTCTGAATTATTCAATTCAGAAGTATGAATATTGTTTAGTGCAAATTCAGAAGTCTGAATTATTCAATTCAAAAGTCTGAATATCTACGACGGCTATTTTTTCAAATAGCACTTCCTTTCATAAAGAGATGTGTCCTTCATTTTAGTAGATATGACTATATCTCTTCATGATAACTCTTCACGAACAAATGCATCTATTTATAATCTATATAAACACATTAGAATCATGTTTCCATAACAAGAATACAATCTATTCTTACTCTACCCTCATATTCTTTGATTTTAATCTTCTTGTGCATTCAATTTCATACAAATTCATTCCATTACTTCCTTATTCTTCACGTATTCACAATATATCATAAAGGAGAGTATTATAGGAAGATTGTACTTAATTGACTTATCAGTGTTATTTAAGAACACACTATAGTCAGATACATTTGTTATTTGTAAAGAGTCCTGTTCGGTTGCTCGGGCGTTTTGAAGTCCTATTCGGTTGCTTAGGCGGGTGAAGTCCTGTTCGGTTGCTCAGGCAGTGTAAACCTGTTCCTCTGGGTTAAGTGAGGATTGTTGTAGTTGAAATTCCAAAAGGAGTCTGGGACTGGACGTTGAACGGGAAGTTCGAACCAGTATAAAAATTCCTGGTGTGCTTGTTTTATTTTACTTATTTACATTGCTATAGTTTTTTAGTTTATTTCCACACTTGGTAATATAATTCCATATAGCAAGATCCGCACTGTTACTTTCATTTGGTATCAGAGCATAGTCACTTTCAATTGGTATCAAAGCCTGGGATTCTAGAGATCGTAACAACATCCTAGAATAAATGACTACAAAGAGATCTAGACAAGGAAATAAGAAGAGGAAGAGCACTAAAGAAAAATCAAAGGAGCAAACAAACAAATGCTTCATGGCAAAAGATAATGAGGTTAGTGATCTAACTTTTGATGATATGATAGACCTAAATTCATAACTTCTAGACACTTTAAAAAGTTTCAAAAGAAAATATAAGGAAGCTCTGGAAAATCAGAAGAAAGCAGAATTCGAAAGAGATATGCTTAAAGACGAGAAGAAAATATTAGAAGAAGAACTTGAGAAAATTCCAGATTCACTCTCTAACAATTCTCAACTCGCTCTATTAAGTCAAGAAATAGAAGCTCAAAAAGAAAATAATAATGCTCTAGCTTCTGAGAATCATGAGTTAAAAACAAAAATTAAAATTGTTGAGTCAGGTAACACTTGTCTCAAAACTAAGTTTGATGACATTACTAAAAATATTTTCAATTTTAATAAAGTGAGAGAAAATTTATCTAGGATTATTGAAAATTCTCAACCTACTTCAAATAAGAACGGATTAGGTTATGTTAAGAATCCAAAAGCTCACAATTTTAAAACTGGTTTAGGCTATAAACAAGCTAAAAGCAAAAATAGTACTAGATATGCATTCTTGTATACTAATTTTAGTGCTCGTACTAGTAACCAAGATAGTTTTAAAACCAGTTATAGTCATAATAATACTTTTGTTTAGAAATGATAGAAATTATTCTTCAAGTACTAAGCTAATGATAATAGTATTAAGATATGGATTCAAGCTAATATGATTGATCATGATAAACAACTTTATATTAGCAACTATTATAAGAATGTGATTTGTAATGAAAATTATATTTATAAAGGTTTAACCACACCCAAATGGGTATGGTTTCCAAAGACCTAACCCTCCCGGACCCTAACATAGTAAGTGGGTACGGAAAATGATTATTATTTATTGCATGTACTCGGAGAAACAAAAGGAAAATGATAGATTTTGGAATTTTAAAGAATGATCCATACGTTTAATAGAATTATGTACTTACAATGAAATATGGACTTCAGCAATTATGGTAAAATCTATTTTATTTTTTCTCCATAGTTAATATTGAGTTTATCCTACTATTCACAAGATATTTTATATAATTTATTATATTCCCTCATTCTTTTTGATAACGACAAAGGGGGAGAAATTCATATGCAAATTGATAGAGGGAGATATTATACTTAGGGGGAGATATTATACTTAGGGTGAGCTTTAAACATATTAGTATATTTTTTATATAGAATGAATATATTTTTTAATTGTATAGTTGTCATCATCAAAAAGGGGGAGAATGTTAGAACCTCAATTGTTGGATTTTAATGACAACAACTATACAATTATGTCAAAGAATCTCTAAGCTGATTTGCAGAATGAGATAATCAAATACGTTCAATATGAAGATATACAGTACTAAAGGATGAAAGAATGTATATGGACATACAAGAAGAGATATATACGATAGAGACAAGACGAAGGTGACAAACAAAGTATTATTAGTCATATAGTGTCGTGTCTAGAGTTTAAAAATGTTAAAATCTTCTCCAAATGGTATACATACATATACATTCGTATTTTAAATGAAAAATCAAGTTTTCAAAAATTGCATGGAGTGGATCTCAAACCCGGGTCACTGGTTTAGAAGGAAAGTGCTCTAACCATTTGAGCTATGGTAATTTTTTGTTACAGGCTAAATTCAGACGTCTGAAATACTTCATTCAGACGTCTGAATGCTGAAACCTGAATATTATTTCACAATATTCCGACGTCTAAATGAAAATTTTCAAACGACTGAATAAGGCTAGAAATAGCCTATTTCCTTGCTGTTTGCATTTCAACTTAATTCAGAAGTCTGAATTATTCAATTTAGAAGTCTGAATATTGTTTAGTGCAAATTCAGAAGTCTTAATTATTCAATTCAGAAGTCTGAATATCTACAACGGCTATATTTTCAAATAGGCACTTCCTTTCATGGAGAGATGTATGCTTCATTTCAATTGATATGACTATATCTCTTCACGATAACTCTTCACGAACAAATGCACCTATTTATAATCTATATAAACATATTAGAATCATGTTTCCATAACAAGAATACAATCTATTCTTACTCTACTCTCATATTATTTGATTTTAATATTCTTGTGCATTCAATTTCATACAAATTCATTCCATTACTTCCTTATTCTTCACGTATTCACAATATATCATAAAGGAGAAGATTATAGGAAGATTGTACTTAATTGACTTATCAGTGTTATTTAAGAACACATTACAGTCAGATACATTTGTTATTTGTAAAGAAGTCATGTTCGGTTGCTCAGGCGTTTTGAAGTCATATTCGGTTGCTTAGGCGGGTGAAGTCCAGTTCAGTTGCTCGGGTAGTGTAAACCTGCTCCTCCAGGTTAAGTGAGGATTGTTGTAGTTGAAATTCCAGAAGGAGTCTGGGACTAGACGTAGAACGGGAAGTTCGAACCAGTATAAAAATTCCTGGTGTGCTTGTTTTATTTTACTTATTTACATTGCTATAGTATTTTAGTTTATTTCCACAATTGTTTAATATGATTCCATATAGCACGATCTGCAATGTCTTTTCATTGGGTATGGCCAGAGACGCTCGACCTCTAGTGGTCGGAGCAGTGTGGTCGAAGGGTTTTGCTGGAGGCTATTTTGGTTACAGTCTCAATTCGATAGTTCGATTTTGATCGAGGGCTTGTGATTCGGGTTTGGTGGTCGGGATGGGTTGTAGCGATGATGTTCAATATGCAGGAAGGTTCATCAGTGGTCGAAGGAGGCTCTGGCGATGGTGCATGTGCACAGGTGATGTTGTGTCAGGAGAATTGGGTTGTGGTTTTGGGTTGGGGTTTGCTCGAAGTAAGGATCGGGGGTATTGGGTAGAGACTCGAGTGAAAACTCGAGTGGTTTTGTGGGTTTAGCCTGCAGATTTGAAATTTAAACTAAGTTTTGAAAATGGAAGATAAAAAGGGGAACTCGGGGTTAGACCCGATTGGTCTTCGGCTGTGACCCGAAGCAATACGCTGTGTAGTTTTTAAAGATTTTAAAACAAGATTTTGAAATTTTAAAATAAATTTAGTTTAAATCTTCTTATATAAATTTACTTTATATAAAATAAATGTTTTCTTTAACATTTTGATTTAAGAAGTTTTGAAATTTGTTAATTTAAATTTAAAAAAAATCTAAAGTGAATTTAAAATTTGAGTTAGGAATGAAATTTTAAAAAGTTTTTATTTAAAGCAAGTTTTGAAATTCAAATTTGAAACTAGTTTTTTTTAAACTATTACTTTGTAATATTTTAATTATTTAAAGGAAGAATTGTTAACTTTAATTTATCAAGTTAAATGATTATTTTATTTTAAAAACTTAATTATTGATTTAATTAAGTAAAATTATTTACTAAGATAAAATGTTTTAATGATAATTAAGTCAATAGTAAGACAATGTTTTATCTTAAAGATAATTAAGGTTTTAATGTCTTGATATTAATTAAGTTAATTAAGGAAATTAGATATGATTAATTAATTTAATTAATAATGATAAGGGATTAATCAAGAAATTAATTGAGGAGTAATTAATTAATTTAATTAAATAATGATTAAAAATTAATTTATTTATAATTAAGGGTTATAATTAATTATTTAAAGGTTAATTAGTTGTAATTAATATTATTAATTAAGTATTTAAAGATTAATTAATTTGTAATTAGAAATAAATTAATTAAGTAATTAAAGGTTGATTAACTAGTAATTAAGAAGTACTTAATTAAGTTTTATTAATTAATAATTAGGTTTTATTAATTAATAATTAAGAGATTATTAATCTAATTAAAAATTAATTAAAGTTTAATTAATTTGTAATTAAGAATCATTATTTAGATAATTTGAGATTATTAATTAATGATTAAAGATTAATCATTTGGTAATTAAGGATTGTTTAGCTGATTAATTAAGGATTAATTAATTTTTTATTAAGTTCTATTAATTGATAATTTAGGGTTTATTAATTAATAGTTAGATTATAATTAATCTTTAATTAAAAGATTAATTAATTGGTTTATGAGGTAATTAAGAAATGAATTACCCAATTGTAATTAATCAAATGAATGTGATTAATTAATTGGTTGATTAATTAAAGATAATCTTGATGATTGATTTAAGTATGAATACTTAATGGGATTAAGTAGTGTAATTACTTGGTGTAAGTAATTAATGTATAATTACTGGATGTAATTAATTTAAAGGAATTATTTAATGTGAAGTAATTAAAGAATAATTACTTAGTAGAAGTAATTAAGGATTATTTACTTGGTGTAATTAATCAAAGGATTAATATAATTAATTAAGGAGTTAATTAATTAAGATAAGTAATTACAGGATGGTAATTACCGTTTATGATTAATTAAGGTTGATTATGGAAGTAATTAATTAAAGTATAATTAATTAATGTAATTAATTAAGGATCAATGTAATTAATTATAGTTAATTAATTAATGGAAGTAATTAATTAAGGATCATTAATTAATTAATGAGAGTAATTAAAGATTAATTACTGTAATTGGTTAAGAATAATTAATTTGTGAAATTAATTAAAGACTAATTACTTTATGTAATTAAAGAATAAATAATCAAAGATGATTAATTAAGAGGTACATTTAAAAGATGATTAATTAATTAATAGGTTTGTAATTAATTAATGGTTTGATTAAGCAGGATTAGTGATTAATTCTTAAATAATTAATTTAATTTAAGTTAATTAAATTAATCATGATATGGATTAATAATTCCTATTTGTGGATGATTGTTTGTATAGAATGTCTGATTTGGTTGATATCTATTGGATGATATTTTATGATGTGATATTTGATATATCTGTGATAAATGTGTGATATTTATCTGTGGTATTGCTATGTGAATTCAAGTATTGAATCGAATTGAATTATTTAAACCTTAAACAACTTGGCCTTTAAGATACGTTTGGATTTCGATGAGACCGAGATCGGGTATCAAATTTGATTATCCGAAAACCACATCGATCCAAGTTAAACAATAGGTCATGACATCTCAAAGTGAAGATCGAGATAGAGGTTTAAAGTGCAAGCATTATTGTCGTTAACTCTGAGGGTGATTCCAATATGAGTGTAACGAGATAATGCCTTCGGTTTTGTTCGAACCCGGAACGAACTTGTATGGATTGAATGCTTTCAGAAAATCGTTAGGAGGACGATGAGCATTCTAAGATAGATGTGTTCTATAAAGGTAGTCGCAGCCTCCAGTCTCATCAACCGGGAATGGCTAAAACAGGGGAGGTGCAGCAAAGCTTAGTGGGCAGCACCCAAGAAGGATAAGATTTACTCCTGTCTAGAGTCCCTTTTTATTCAGCTGTGTGGGCGGTTGCTAGCTACAATCATGGGGTTATCTTATTCGGGTTTGTCCAGTAAGGGATGGTTCTGGCTTTGTGTTGCAGGGGATAGGGAGTAATCTTCGGTACGGTGATCTAGGCCTCGTACTGTGACGGACGGTACCCGAGTAGCCCTGCCATTGATGGAAACCCGTTCTTCCTACGTGCCCTTACGATTTTGATTGTATTGCCCACTTTGTGGCTAGTATACCGGAATTAATCATGTAACAATTTCGTCTATTTCTTATTTATTTGAAAACCCTAGACCCTATTATAATATCACTGGATTTCCTATCAAATTTTTTGGTTAGCATAAGGTAAAAATTTACCCATGTTTATGTGTGGGGGGTCTTACGTGATACCTTTTGTTTTCAAAGGTTTTCAAAGTTAAGCAACTTTAACAGTTTACTCACACCAGACCCATGTTTGACCCGGAGTTTATTTCTGTTTTTCTTAAACTCTTGGGTACTTAAATTTTTACAAGTAGCTAAGGGATTCAGGTTAGCTTTGACGAATTCTGGAGGAGATATGGAGCAGGAGGCTTCAGCATTTGTAGATATATAGTGGTTTCGCTATATTGATCTGTATGTTGATATCGGTGTTGTATATTGAGTTATAAATAGACAGATCTTTATAACTGTCTATTGTATTGTGATATGAAGTTGTGTAACTCTGATAGATATTGTATACTATATAATACTTATGTGATTAATATAATTTATTCATTCCACTGTTGAGATTTTGATGTTGTTTCTTTCTTTCTTCTCTATCTTTTCTCTTCTCTATCCCTTTCTTTCTTAATAATGATGCGTCTTTCCGTGGAGAGATAGGCGGGTCGTTTCATTTTAATTAGTAAAGGAAATATTAGTGAATGTATTTGTATTTTTGAATAAAATATAAGTATATTATGTACTAAAATCCAAATAGTCCCCAATTATAGATTTCAACATATGGAAAGTTTTTAGAAGTATACATGTGCATAGTTTGCTAGTTGGGTTTGGGATGACTCAAGGATGTTGAGCCTTATGTTTTTGTCGATTTATAGTGTACAATAAGCTATATTTTGAGAGAAGATTGGTATCCATATGTTATAGGAAGTGAGAAAGTTCCGTTGGGATAGTAGGGTGAGTATTTTTAATTTGGAAGAAACAAGAGACTTTTGTAAGGAAATCAGATTTCCAATGTTTAGGAAAGGTATTCCTAGAGTAGTAATAAGAAAATATACTTTATGTCTAGCTGAATAAAATGAAACTTTGAAATTAAAAAGTTGAAATGTACAATTGTTAATATGATTGAGGGATAAATATTTGGTTTTTGAAAATAAAAAGTGATAGGAAATCTAAATTGGTTTTTATATAAATAAATTTTGTTAAAAGTGAAATTCTTTTTGAAGAATTGTAGAGCATACATAGCTCGTTAATTTCTTTGTAGTTAAACAAAGATTTTAAATTTAAAAACCTAGTGTGTTAAGTATCAAAAAAGTAGGTTACAACAATAAAAATTGTTGTAATAGATGTTTTCGTGAAAAATAAAGGAAGCACAGACTGTGACACTATTGTCATAGTAGGTGACTCTGAAAGGAAATGTTTTTACGTAGCATATGGGATTTATTCATATTTATTTTAAGTGAATCCATATACTATTATTTTTAGGTTGTAGTAACGGTGTTTTACGTAACATCTGTTTTGACCCAAATAAAAATGTGTTTTAAAGATAATTTGTAAGTATATAAATAAAGTGGTTGTAAGTACACTTATTATTTAAATGTTTTCTAGTTATGAAATATTGAAATGGTTTTGAAAATGAGTTCTTCTAAAAAAAGATGTAAGTTAAATATTAGAAATTAATAAATTTCATAGGAAATGTCTAGAGTAAGTGAATACTATTGGAATGAAATGAATAATGATATAATTTTCTATAAAAACAAATCACAAATAGAGATGTTTTGTGCAAGTTATAAGGAATGCGTGAAAGGGATGTACAAGGTATAGAAAGCACCATATTTTGTATAGCTTATTTCGATAAAATATAAAATAAGTTCCTTGTAATTTCACAAAAACATGAAATCCTCTTTTAAAAGATTCATAGAAGGCTTTAGCGTTAATGGTTTCCTATAAGAGAAAGTGGTTCCAATATACTAAGATATAAAACCATTAGCTGTAATAAGAAGTGTAATGATTAGAGACAGTGTTAGTCAGGAGGGATATTATAGAGAGCCTTAGTAGGGAAGCTAAGCAATGGAAATTTCATATTTTTCCATTGATTATGCACATTGGTTGCTTGCCTTTGTAGAAAGTCCCCATTCGTATTAGAAACTCCTCCAGGGTTTGGTAATTGGAAGAGTAGGAAAGTTAAGAGATTTTTGATAAAATAATTGTTCTTATTTACTCTAGTTTTCGTAAATTTGAAAAAATATGAAAATAATATGTTTTAAAAAAAATTAAGGACAAGCAAGGCATGTTTTAAAGAAAACTGGTTTGGTGAAAAAGTAAATAAGTTTTTGGAAGAGAAAAACTTAGTAAACAGTTAAATTTAAAAATCCAAATTTCTTTTTGGAAAGCTGTAAAGGTCTTTAGAAGAGGAATAAGTTTTGAACTTCGAATTTGTAAGTTTTCCCCTCTTGGTTTGGGGAATAATTTATTTCACTATAAGGACAAACTTTGCAGTCCAATTAGTTCCTAGGACAAACATCCATAGAAATTAATTTCAAGGCCAAAGTCAGCAGAATAATTATTTTTAAGGACATAGTCAGCTGTCCTATTACTTTCAAGGACATAATTTCATAGGTCTTTAGGCCTTAGAAACTAATTATTTTGCATTTTGTCCTTAAAAGTAATTATTTCAGTTATGCGTCCTAGAAACTAATTGCACTTGCTAAAGAGGCCCTTGTGGCTAATTTCCACTAGTTAAAATTCAAAGAGCTGTAAAGACGCAAGTCTAGAAAGATAAAATATTAAGTAATCATGTACCTTTGAATTTAATAGAAACTTCAAAGTAACACTTTTAAAGGCAAGAATTTCGGAGTTTGATGTTTCAAAAATTTAGAAGCTTTAATTTTTGAAATGAAATGATAAATACCAAACCAAACATTTAAATATGGAGTAGATAGAAACCATTTCCTAGGTGTGACAGGAAAAGTGTAAGGCTATGCAGGAGACAGCAGTAATTACTTTTAGTAGTAATAATACAAGTTCTCATAAAATGTGCAGAACATTAGCGAGAACCTAGGAATGTTGCTTCATGTGTGTAGACTATAGAAGAACAATGAAGCAATATTAGTAAGATAATAAGACACATGGTTGGGATAGGCAGACCTTAGTTGGGGAAAAATGAAAGGCAAAGGCAAAGAGAAATTTTTTTCCAAGCCTAGTTACTTTTTAGATAGAGACTGCATAGATCGAAATTCTTATTCATTGCAGTAAACGAGACTTGGTTATTCCGTTTTTAGTATGGAATGGAAAAGATTAATAGATCTTATTCATCGTGAGTAATGCAACGTAAAAGGAACATATGAGTTACTTGGATTCCTAGAGTATGACCTTTCTGTGTCAGAGTGGATGGTCCTAGGCCTCCTAGCCTTAGATGATAGTTGTGTTTAGCTGCTATATTAATAGAAAATGTAAAAAAAGATAAAAGTAACTAAAAGAAAAATGGTAAGATCTAAAGAAAGCGACATAAGTGTTGATAGAAATAAATGAGAATTGCAAAAGAAAAATATATTTTCCCATAAATAAGCTTGGGAAAAATTTGAAAAGAGAATTTTTCATTATGTAAACTGTGCTTGGGAAAGAAAATAGAGATTTTTATAGAATAGCGGCATTAATTCCAAGTACAGAGAAAGAGGTGCACAAAAGTAAAACGGTAAATGTGAGGTTTTCCATTTTCTACCTTCTATCCGACATAAGAAATCGAGTTTGGAAAAAATAAATTTTTCTGAAATTCGAATATTAAAAGTTGTGTGGTAGAATTTGAATGTAAAATTCGTTGAACTACGCCCCTATTTAGTAGGAGTGCAGGAAAAATTGGATGAAAAATGGTTTGAGTTTTCAAAAGATTGCATTCATGTAACAATTACAAGTATATTTAGGGTGTGTGCATCATAATTTAAAAAGGAGGTTTAAAAGAACAAAAGAATTCATATAGGAGGTACGGCTTAGAAATTCATATATATGCATATATTTTATGTTGACCGACACTTTGTATAAGGACACAAATGGTCGCAAAATTGGATGTACACAAAATGGTTGTGATTGATGTGAGGAATTACATAATTTTAGCCTTGTCGAATTTCAGGGACGAAATTTCCTGAAGGATGGGAGAATATAACACCCCGCATTTGTAGATAATTAAATAATCAAATGACGATGAACAATGAAAATGAACATTTTTGGAATTGTCAGAATATGGCTTCGAAACTTATACCATGGTGTTCATGACGATTTTATAATCCATTTCCATATATAATTTGTTGAAATCCGAGTTAATATAAAGAAGATACAAAAAGAACACGAATTCACAATTTAAAAAGAATTAAGACCTTATAGGTTGACCTATAGGTCGACCCGCAAGGCACAAGGGTCAACCCTAAGGTCAACCCATAATGCACACAGGTCGACTTGTGTATCCCCATGGACGTGAAACCCTCCAGGGACGTATCGAAGAGTTATGATTCGATTTTTGGTGTAATCTCAGCCGTTGTTTTCTAAATCCTACGGTTCGCTGCAAGCCTATGACGTGGTTGCACCAGATTCAATCCTAAAATCCGACGGTCTGAGATCCCCAAGCTACACTATAAATATGACCCTAGGCCTAGCTATTTTCTCACAATCAGATTTTCTTCCAATTGGATTCATTGCCAAAGGTTGGACCTTAAATAGAAAATATTTCTAGGGAGAAGATCTTAAATAAAAATATTAAACACCTTTGAAGGGGATCCAAGAAGGCCATGGAGCAAAGCTAAGGACAACAGATGAGTGGATTTAAATTATATCTCTTTTATGTTTATGATCTATAATATCATTAGATTCCCGTTAAATATTTAATTCAGCATTTGGACTAATTTTTCAGTAATTGATTCTACTAGCTAGTTAAGTTAAAATTGTAAATTCTGTAAGAAAAGTGTACTTATATTTAAATGTTATTTATATGAAAAAAAAAGAAAAGAGACCCAATCAAATATAAGTAATATTAGGCTTAAAAGTTGTAGAGAAAGGCATAATCCTAAAAGTGAGAAATTTACAGTAAATTATGTTAAAACGAGAGAAATGAAGTAAAAAGGGAAAAATCTAATAACTTGATTTGGAAGTTAGTGATAGATTAGTTGGTTGGTTTAGAAAAGGAAATAAATTTACTTAAACATCGCAAGAATAACGATAAACATCGCAAGAATAAAAGCAAAAAAAGTGGAATTAGTGCAAAATAGAGACATTACTTTATTTTATATTACCCAACAATTAAAGAAACAATAAAATAAATATTTTGCAATTAAGAGTTATTGTTTATAATATTAAAATATGGAGATGGTTTTTTTAAAAAAAAATTAACCAACCAAATAGAATAGACCTACTTCCAAGAATAAAAGAGAATAAAGTGAAGAGTTAAAGAAATTAAAGAAGAAATCAAGTTAATTATTTGACAAGGCAGAAACAATAAACAGAAATGTGCCTAGATTTGCATTTATTGCGTAGATAGTAGAATAAAAGAAAAGCAGTTATTATGATAAGTAAATTTATGACAGTCGGACGTAGTCCCAAGCCAAGATTGTCAAATGATATAACAGAACTAAAGAGAATTCAGTATCATAATAAAAAAGACAGACTAGAATAGAAAAGAGACACTTGCAATTACATTTATAACATGTAGGTTATAAAAGAAAGAAAAGAATATAAAGGTGACAGTTGCAAGTATAATTGTAACACGTAGGTTATAATTAAAATGAAAGAAATAGAAGAGGCTTATTTTATCAAACTTAGATCTTGGATTAAGTTAATAAGCTAAACACAGAAGTGGCCACTACAGGCAGCATTCCCTTTCAGGTCTAGGACTGATGGTCTCATAAATGGGTGGGGCCGGGCATGCTGGTTAGGTTGAATAAGTAGCCAGTAGAGTAAGAAAACTAAATTACATACATAGTAAAATATTAGAAGTAGGGCCTAATAAAATGGTAAGGTGCGTTTGAAGTAGCACAAAAAGAATCTGGATAAAGAGCCTAATGAAGCATTTCATCATAGATTTTTAGTATAGAAAGAGCACATCCAACTTAGTTAGTTTGGGCTAGAAGAAAGTACGAGACTTCAAAGGAATGTGAGAATACTCTAAGATGGCTCTCTGGGGTAGGCCTAACGAAGCTACACCTCTGGAGACAGGTCTGTAGGTGTTCCATCAAGAGAGTATGCCTCGATTGATTTTGCATTGCAAGCCTAACGAAGCGGACCTTTGTTGGCAGTCAAAAGGTTGATGATGAAGTAGGATATTCATATGACACCATACTCTAGTTTGCGAGTACATTATAGTGGGTAGGACCCAAAAGGATAGTCACACGCGGAGATCAGCCATCATCAGTTAGAGTGAGTTCAGAAAAGACTAGAGTTAAACCAACAGGCTAATTATTCTTTTCCTATCGAGACATTGCATGAGGGGCACAGCCAATTGGATGTTTAGATTGTTTGCAGTAGGACATAACCGCTTGGCTCTTGAAAGGCTTTCGATTAGTTGGAGGGGTTGCGTGGTGCCATGGCCATGATGAGAAAAGAGACAGAACAAGTAAAAAAATATGTATTGTAGGCCTAATGAAACAGAACTTTACAATTATAGAAAATCCCCGACCGAGTTCCGTACAAGGTAGACCTTATTGGCAGAATTCAAGGAGTAGACAGAACGATTATGTGTAGTCCTCAAGGTACGTGCTGAGTGGTGCATTATGGATATCCGAGCACTAGTATAAGCTAGTGCAGACGCAATTTCACATTTTCAAAGTAGGCGACGGAACATCTTTATTGTAGGCATCATGAACCCGTCCTTTACAGATGTAGTTACCGTATGCTTTAATAGCGAGACGATGAAGTCCTTTTCGAGGAGGATACGGAAGGTACTATGGGTAGAACCTAGGACTGATGCGGTCTATGTGCATGTAGCTATATATATATATATATATATATATATATATATATTGGTTATTAGGTCTTAATCTACTAAGGAGTAGATGGGTACAATTCATGCACAGAGGCAAGAGCATTATAAACCCAATAAACCTAATATAACAAAAAATGGAAATAGAATGATATATGTAGAATTATGCTTATAAGTGTATAATTTGTTCGTTCACCAGAACTTTAGTTTTGACCCCCTCTTCATATCATCCCACAGGTACGATAGATGACAGAGATTTTTCAGCTTTGAGACACTTGTTTAGAAAGTGTTATTACCTGGGTGAGTATTTACTTAGTATTATATTTTAGTCAGTTACGTCGTGAGATATTTATTTGAGCTCTGATATATTTATCTTTGCATATTCGCTGGATACCATATACCCAACTCGGCCTTCAGTGGGTTTGGAATTTAGCGTTTTTTGCAAAAAAATCCAAACCCACTGAAATTCGGGCTGTTACACCAGGAGGGCGCTGAAGTTGATGAGGAAGAGGTTAATGCTTTGGATGGTGGAGAATCGCTCAGAGCAGGATCTAGCAAGGATAAGGGAAAACAATAGTTGGACGTTGGCTTTGAAGGGTCAAAGCGATAAAGGAGAGAGCCGAGATCCTCTTCGTACACTGATTTAAATGAGACTTCAAAGTGGACTTATTTGGGTACTAGAGGATAGATCCCCTATCGAAAGCCGGTAAGAAGAGAGCCCAAAGAGCGTGAAAGGGCATTTGAAAAATACTACATATCCCATGAGCTGGATGGGCATAACATAAATGATTGTAGGTGCGTGTGGGATCTGATCGAGGAACAAGTCAAAGATAACCTATTATAGTAGTACATGAGAGATCAAATTGCCATGATGGGATAAGAGCAGTCATCAACCGCAGCAAATGGAAGTGGCCTTTGATGAAGGTCAAGAATAGTCATTCTTGATCGGATGGCAGGGAATTGGGTTTGGTTCCCCTACTCTATTTCCCCTTTTCAATAAACAATGTAAATAATATAGTCTAGCCATTGAATCTCAATCGGTCTTTAGGTGTGCTCTAAGATGGAATCTAGGCTGTAATGCCCAATTATGTAGCTACCATGATGTTTGGCTTTCTATTTCTTAGTATTTGAATTTGATTTGTTAGACAAAAACTTGATTATTGGAATCCAACTGAATGTGTAATTAGCATTGATCGCTTTAGAGTCCCAACCGGAGAAACAAACCAGTGTGCAAGGTGGAAGTCACTCATCAGAGCACAAATGAATGGACTTATACGATATTAATCACTAAAAAGTCCCATTTGAAAAGCTAGGACTAGAGTGTAAGGTGCCCTTTCATCGAAGCATGAGTGGATGGACTTAGGGGGAGTCTGTAACAACCCTAGTATTGGTGATTACCTGTAATATTAAATTGTAATATTGGAAATAAAATAACTTGGAGAAGATTGATTTTGTTAAAATTGTTTATTTATAATAAACAATGCGTTTTGGGAATAATCTGTAACTTTTCTTTCTTTTGTACTGCATGTCTTCTTTTTAGCATATACAGGTTCTTAAAGGCCATTTCTTTGCCAAAAGCTCCAATCTTCTTCAGTTAAAGGTACAAATTCTTGCTATTTGCTAAGCTAAGTACAAAACTCACATTTGCTAACTAAAACAAGTGCTACCTGTAAAGAAAATCACTTAGAAAAGTTATAGTATATCAATTATTCTCTGTTCATTGTTTCTGTGCTTTTTTGATTTCTGATTGCCTCTTTGAGTGGTTGTATCTCTTTGTTCTTGCTACGATTGTTGCCGTGGTTGTTGTTCTAGTGCATGCCAAATTTCATTGCTAAATTCATCTTCTGAATATGTTAAATTGTTGTTCAAAAATCAGTTCGTGCAAGAAATTAACAACCTGCTCAATCTCTTAGCCTGGTTCGACATGCAAGTCGACCCAAGCAGCTTCCATGGCCGTCGACCTGCCTTAGGTCGACATGGAGATCGACATGCATAAGGAACGGTGTCCCCCATTTGACCTGTATATGTGCAATCCTGGACCATTTTCTTTTGTGTTTCTGCAGCTTTTGCCTCCTTTTTGCTATGCTTTCACCACTTGTTCTTGTGCACTTTTGAGATGTTTTTCAACTGCTCTAACCTATCTATAGGTGAGAAAAAATTATAGTCAATCTGAGTCCCGGATTGACGAGTTTTTGAGATATTTCCGAATGTTGAATTTCGGTGATTTTCTTCGATTTCTGTTATTTCAATCACAAGTTTTTCTAGAATAATTTTTGAAATAATTTTACAACTCAAATGGCTTTGAACTAAAAAATTTCCAATATTTAGAAATTATCTTTTAAAATTATTAAATATATTTATCTCACAAAAGAAGGATAATTTTCAATAAATTATTTTCAAAATAATTTCGAAAATTGTTTTAAAATCTCGTTTTCCCAAGTAAATTATTTTATAAATAAAATACATTGTTTTACACTCTTCGAATGTACGAGGAAGCGAATTAAATGATTTAGTAAAACATGTGGAATGGGACACATGTGTTACTTTTAAAACTATTTTTCTAAAATTCAAACTAGTTAAGGGTGGAAGGTTTATCTTTAAATCATGGATTTATAAAAGAATTGGGTCGAATGAAGTTATAACTCAAATGTAAGTTTGAAACAATTTTGGAATCGAAATTGAGATATTAAGGCGAAAATGATTTTGAACTGAAATAGTATATTTTGAGTAAATATGATGATTTCGAAATGAATTTGATTTTGAACCAAACATGATATTTTGGTATCAAGTATGAACTGCTTTCGAAATGTAAAAATGCCAACCGATTTGTAAAATTATGTTTGGTTGTTAAAGAGACCGGGGCCGGATATGGACATACTCTCTGTCAATATCGGAACCAATTTAACAACTGTATATATGGAGTAGTGATCCAAAATAAAGTAGTTGGATTTGGCGTCATTTGTTGGATTTGAAGAAAAAGAACAATGATGGATTAGCCTGACACTTGTGCCAATTTGAAATGACTAAAACTGGAGCCGTACCGGCCAAGTGGGTTAGCTACCTCGAGCAGACGCACTTCTTCATATTATCATCATTTACATTGTGATTGATTGGTGTGCACTCTTCAAATTTTGGGAGTATTGGACGCGATGGGCAATCATAGCTATGATGCGTCACCACCAGCTGGGAAGGGTAAACTAGTAATATCCTACCTTAGGCATCGCCTCACGTGTCTTATCATACTTTTATCCCTATACAAGACCAATACGATTTTGGTTTAGTGTTGTCATATCACGGTGCATCCCTATCCACCGACCGTTTACTGATTTTTTATATGCAAACAGTCATGTCATATGCGATATTGATTTGACTTACATAAGGATATTTTAGTCCTGACTTGAATGTTTTGTCTTTTCATTACGCTCGGGTCAGTCCCGAGTTTTTCAGCTTATTGAAGATTTATTTTGGAAGACGAAGACGAAGATTTGGTATATTATTACTATTAATATTACTACATCATGTAGTCTGCTGCATTACTTATTTATTCCTGATGTATTCACAACTCTGATAAATATTGTATAGATTATAATTAAATGTGTAATATAAACAGCTTCAAGAACTGATTGTAAAATTATTATATTTTGTCATTCCACTGTGAGATTATGTATTTGTTTTCTTCTTTTGTTCTTATTTTTCTTAATTAACCCTATTGATTATCTATATTTCGGATTGTTTAAATTGGACATGTGTGGATTATTGTCGATTTAAACCTTCCGAAATGTGGGTCATCTTAGTTAGGGGTGGGCGTGGTCGGTTAACCGATTCAATCGGTAAAAAATTTCGGTTAACCGCTAAAGGAGGTTTGGTTCGGTTAACCGGTTTCGGTTAATTTCGGTACTGGTCTACCGACCGAACCGGTTTAAATTAACCGCGGTTAACCGGTTTATTTAACCGGTTAACCGACTAATTTGAACGGTTCGGTTAACCGTTCAAATTAGTCGGTTAACCAGTTAAATAAACTGGTTAACCGATCAAAACAACATATTATCCTCATTTAATCTTTTAAATAGTGACGAGTACACACTGTCACAACACAAAATTACATGCATTCAGTTACACAAACATTACAGACATTATACAATACATAACACACCCAAAGTTACAATGCAATAAAACACTGAATCAGTGACTACTAGGCTACCGCTATATACTTAAGTTCTCACTTAGTTACCCTCAGTTCATAGTTGCTTCATACATTAATAGTTCATAGTTGCTTCATTACAATAGCAACTCAAGTTCAAATTACATTACAATAATACAAAATGTCAACTGTCAACGTCTACAAATTCAAACTCCTAGTCTAGTCTCCATTCTTCAGCTTCACTACTTTAGTTTCCAGTCTCCACTTTCTATTCTCCTAGTCTGTTCAAATAAAAGTAGTTATTTATATTAGCATACCTACACTACAACTGAATATGAATTTCAACATATCAATGAACATGAATACTGACCTGAATATGAATATTAATGAACTGAATATTAATATAATTATTTGTATTAGCAAGTTAGTCCAAGATCAAATACTGACCTAACAATAAACATGAATAGTTAAATACAAGTTATAACTTATAAGAGTATTCGCATGGAATAAAACAAGACATAATACTGACTTCATGGATAATTCTA
This sequence comes from Allium cepa, assembly GCA_030765085.1. NCBI lineage: Eukaryota > Viridiplantae > Streptophyta > Magnoliopsida > Asparagales > Amaryllidaceae > Allium > Allium cepa. Next base: position 942,179,782 of record CM060941.1, read on the forward strand.
CATCTTATATACCAAGGACAATCACATCTTATATACGTTGTTAATAACATGATTTCCGATTCAACAATGATAAAAAATAGCTGCTTTTAAAGATGCTTATTATATAAAAAGTATTTGGAACATTCTTAAATTCCATAAAAAAACATTACAAAGAGAACAATTTTGTGAGGGAACATTCTACATCTTATATTCCAAGTCATGCTAGCCTAAAAGAAATATTTACTCAACGTCTACTCAGTTAAAAGAATATTCCATCTAGATGTGCACAAAACATAGCAAATAAAATGTCATGAACAGAAATGAAAATGAAACATGCAAGCTTTTCAAGTTATATAGGTGCAACAAACAAGTCAGAATAGAAACAATAAAGATATATACCAATGACAGACAAAAAATACAAGAGATGGAAGCATCCAAATAAAAGAGTTTACAACAAACAGTTACTATTGCAACAAACAGTTATTTAATTGTCTTCCCTTTCACACACATTTTCATACCTCAAAAATTGTATTTTACTGTCATGCCTTATTACAACATGAAGATAACTCTTTAAATGTCATTATTTTATATTTTAGTATGTTTATCTATCCTCGTTGATTCCCTCTTATCATAGACATGTAATTTTCAATTAATAGTCATGTGGTAGATAATGTAAAATAGCATTACATAATAATTTTGTTAATATAGCACTCTACTGAATGATTTTTAAACTCACATCCTTTTCAAAGAAAAGTTTTCTCATATTGAATTTTTTTCCCAATTTGAGTCTTTGGATTTATGGTTTTCTCAGTTTTATTGACCTAGTTAGTTAATAGGAAGTTTAACTGAATATGCATAATACGTATAGGATTTGTGCTTAAATTATTGTTCGATAATTGATGTTGTACAATTTGTTGTCTCTAGCTATTTTATGACTAAGATAGTGTCTGCTAATTTTTTTCTTAACAAGTGATTTATTCGTATTTGTTGTCTATACAAATTCAAGAAAGCAAGTTGCAGTAAACATGCAAATATGCCCCAAACTAATCATATTTGAAGTTGCAGTAAACATGCAAATATGCCCCAAACTAATCATATTTGAAGTTGCAGTAAACATGTAAATAAAATACAAGTTCTACATGCACCAAGAGTCTGCCTTCTGAAATTCAAAAAGTGAGTAAACAAATAACAACTGCCATAAGCATGCTAGCTTTTATTAACTAAACTTCCATATGCATTTTAGTTTTTAGCTTTTATTATTGTCAACTGTTTGCAATTTCAGCATTCAGGCCACTAAATAATTGTTTTAAACGAAACAAGATGGCTGTACTTTTAACAATTTGTACATTAACACAGAAATAAACCATGCAACACTTGATTTCAGTGGAGTATGCACTATGCACAGGTTAGGTTAAAAATTTAAAATAATAAAGACTTGGTAACTTTGATAAAACTGCAAAGTATTCGGCTTTTACTACTCAAAAACTCATATTTTCTTAAACACCTTCTACATTTTTCATTCGGATATTAATGTAAACAATCTCATTTATCAAATTATCATTCATTCTTTCTCATACTTCTTGATATATTAAGACTACCAAAATCAGAAGAAAAAAAACATCCTCTTCACCATTCAAACATAACAAATTTGACTGTGCTTCTAAGCATTTGTATATGAATTGTTGTCATCACTATAACCATAAACGAATTAAACAGTAAGCACCAAACAGTCAATAAAATTTAAATAAAATAGATAAATATTAAAACTGCACAAAATAAATCAAACTCACATTTTTTTCTCTTCCCGCAAGCATTCACCGTTGCTCATATCGAAGATCTAGATAGCAAAGAATGAAGACTAAGGCGAAGGTGGATCGATTCGATTCTCACGATCCAATTATCACAATTGGGAACGAAGGAAAATGAAGGGGATAAATATTTTGGGAACGAATTGTGAATAGCGGTTGGCATGGGATAACTATTAGGGTTAGGATAAAATGGACAGGTCCGGTTGCAAATAGTATTGGATTTGGGCTTTTTTCATAATTTAAAAAATAGTTTCGGTTAACGGTTAACCAATTTATAACAACGATTAACCGTTAACCGAACCGATTTTAGTCGGTTAACGTCGGTCGGTTAACCAAAAGTTCGGTTAACCGATTTTTTCGGTTAAAGCGGTTCGATTAAGGTCGGTTAAGTCGGTTCGGTCGGTTAACTCAGCTAAATGCCCACCCCTAATCTTAGTTGGTATCAGAGCTTTAGTTTAGCGATATCTTGGCTTTGTGGGGATTGACTCATTAGAAATAGGGATAATATTACCTTAGAATGAGTTTGAGTGTATTAATAGATATGATCGCGTATTTGTTAGTGAATATAATTTTTTTTGTATTGTGTTGGTTGATTTGTTGAGTGGCTTATGGATTTTGGTTAATATGAGTAATTAACGTTATTGATAACGATCTCTAAGCACTCGTGGAATAATTCGACATAGTATTGTTTGAAATTGGGTAAATGAAATAATTTTACCCCAATTATATTTTATATGTAAGGAAATGACTTTCAGAAATTATTATGGTATATATAGTGTGTTTGGTTGTTAGGAATGATAACACTGATTATTATCATTAATTGGTTGTTGTGCCTTAATAAAAGATGCTTAAAACAAACAATGATAAAAAAATTGTGAAATGTTTTAAGGAAGTGAAATTTTGAAAATATAATATATAAATGTGACTTATAAATTAAAATGGATTTAAATTGAGAAGCTTTGAATCTAAGTCCTGGAGATTTTGAAATGTTTTCAAAGTGTTTTGAAAATAATAATGATAGTATTATTTTGGAAGTGTTTTTTGAATAAAAATGGTTTTTCAAAAGACATAAAAGAAGCGAACTCACTTCGATCGTTGGAAAATAATTTCAACGATGATCGGGACATCATCGATGTTTATTTTCAAGTTTCTAAGTGATGGATTGCTACCGTAATAATTTGGCAATGGATTCTTGCTTTGATAAACAAGTTTTTGATTTTAAGAAATTTAAAATTTTGATTTGATATAAAATGGGATATGTATGTGTGTGTATGTGTATATAATTTCAAATTGATTTCAAATTAAACTGGGTGTTTAGATTCTGAAAATTGCTATCTAAGTGTTGTGAAATAAATAAAGCTAAGTTTTGAACTTATAAATTTGAGAAATAATATGGATAAGAAAATAAATTCTCAAATTGAGATGTGAGATTAAATTTAACTTAATAAAAAGTGAAGTGATTGTGGTAGTAGAATAAATTAGTGAAGTTAACAAATTAAGTGAATTGAATTTAACTAATAAAGTGAAATTTGGAAATTTAGCCCAAATAGGGCTAAATAAAATAAAATTTTGGAAATGGAATTTATTGAGATTTGAAATAATTAATGAAATAGGCTAAGTGAACTAACTAATTTAATTACCGAGTAAATATGGTTTGGGATATGGTTGATAAAATTCAATATTTAAAATTTGAAGATAAATTGAGTTGAATGGAATTGAATTTGAATAGGAGTGGATATAAATTTAAGTGGTAAAGTGGCATTAAAAAATATACTAAGAAATTAAGCAATGTGAATAATGCAAGGTGGATAATAACTGTGAATAATTAAATGGAAATGAAGTAAATGTAAACAAAAGAATTTGGTATAGCTAAAATCAATGGAAATAAATATGTAAGTTGTACGTATATTATTTTATTCGCACAATGATTTGATCCAGATTCGAGCACAAAATTTTGAGATAATTCATATCGATCCAAGTTAGGATTTTTCACTCGATTCTCGACGACGAACCCTGAATATGGATTTTTGATTTGATGCTCGAATTCTCTATCATAGTATATGGCTATGCAATGAGAATAACGGTTTCTGATCAAGGAACCAAATCTAAGTCTGCACTAGAGAGTCGTGTGGACGATACTAGTTTGAAAGTGAAATTGTGTGATCCAGTAAGCGATCAGATTTGATGTTGCATACGGATGACCATCGTACTGGCTTATGTAAAACAAATATTGAAAATTGAAAGTGCAAAATATAAAATGATTTTAAATTAAATGATTGGATATCATTGGTGAATAAGATGCAGGTACTTAAAGTCAAGAAAATTTTGGATTGCCCAAAAAGAAGGTACAGTTTATTTTGTCATTTGATTTGATAGTTTTATGATCGAGCCACTTGGCTTTGGTTTACTTTTGATTGGTTTGGGTCCGTAGTGGCATTCTATAGTTGTTCCAATCTAGCCGCGCAAAGGAGACACTGGCGAAATTTTTCGAAAATTTAAGGAGTTAGAAAATTTTGAAGAGAAATTTTTAATAAATAAAATCTGATTTTTTATTATAACTTGAAATGATTGAGTAAAATTTAATTTGGAATCTATGGATGAATTTGGAAATTAGTAAAAGTGATAATGCGTTACAATAAAAATTGATTTTGGAAGTTGTTTCAACTAATTTGTTTTAGGAAGGTTAATGGATATTGGGTCATTTTTCTTACCTTGGCAAATTCGGGGACGAAATTCTTTTATGGAATGAGAATGTAACGATCCAGAATTTTGAGTATTTGAAAGTGTTATTTAATTGATCATAAGCACAGAAGAGTAAATTTTTTATAAATTTAATAACTTGAATTTCTAATATAATGAATTATTGGATAAATTAATTATTTAATCTAATAATTGAAATTTGGGTAAATAACTGAATTTTGATTTCTATGCTAGATAAAAATAACTTCAAAACTTATTTAATTTTTATTTACAAGAATGAAGGTAAATAAAATTGTAAATTGAATATAAAAGTGGTTCACTCGATTTATTTTAAAGTAACTCGTTTAAATTAACGAGTAAAAAATATAGATCCGGGGCATAGTCTCCGATTCCAACGAAACCAGTTTTATTGGATCTGTATTATTATGAATTTCAAATTTCGTAGCATTTGGGCTTATCGTATGGCCGTACGGGATAGAAACGCGTCGAATATAATATCGTAAACTTATATAATAATTGGGTCCAAAATGCTATCTTCTCCATACGATCGAGTTAAGTCTCTAAACTTGTTCCATTACGTTCAAAATAAGGGTATAATATTATGAACACCTAGCAGCACGCCTGGATAAGAGATCGAAATTTTAAGTTACTTAAATCGAGATATTTTCGAATTTAATATATATATATATATATACATATACATATACATACATACATACATACATACATATATTAAGTCAATCACAGCCATATTCTATCCAATCAGATGTGATCGTTCCTTCTACAGTACACTTCCCTCATTTCTCGTTTAAAAATCACAGCATGCAACACAGAAGAAAAAAAAGGAAATGGAAACTTCAAAAAATTATTTCTCTTCATATACAAAACAAAAAATATGAAATCGATTTTAAAAATCCTATTTCGCCTAGAGTTTCTTGCTGGTATAGGTTATAGGGGGTTCGACTGCGGTTGGGGAGAGTTCGTGGTTGATGGCCAAACTAGGAATTGGAATAATCGCTAATTTGAGCGAAGATGTGGACATTCGAGGTTGGAACCGTGTTCGTGGTGGTGAGGCGGACATGGGGACGAGCTTTGGTGGTGTGCGGCGGTACGAGGTGGTTCGCGACTTGATGGTGGTTGAACGGCCTGAGTAGTGTCACGTTTCGATTTAGAGGTGCGGGCGAGGCGTGGAGGTGATGGTCGTGAAGAGTGATTGAAGAGAGATTTGATGGTGGAGTCGTTTCGAAGGATTGTCGAGTGTGGAGGCTCTTTGAGTGTGCGTGCACGAGTTTAATCGTGGGTTACTGTACGTGTGTGTACGCGGAGAAGAAAAAGTTTGGGAAAGAAGGAGTCTTTGTGGGTCGGGTTTCTTTTCATTTGGGTATGGGCTTTATAATAAGTAATTCGAGTTTAATTTAATTTTAATTGATCGATGAACATAAAAATTGTATAACCCCAGCTTATGAGGTCTGATTTGAACGAGACTTTTGCGTTGCGATCGTGATGACGCGGGATTTGTAATGAAACTAGATTGGATGGATTTGGAGACGGTCAAAATTTGGGATAAAAATCGGACGTTGTTCGATTTTAGTTCCAAACCGGAACGCCTCGACTACAACATAAATCAAGGTGAGTATTTTATAATGCTGACAAGTACTAGAATATTTTTTGTTAGTTAAATTTGAAATTATGAAGTGATATGAATTTATTGATTGTTGTTTGATAAATTTCCTCTAAATTGTCATTTGAATGAACTGTTAAAAATTAAAATTGACAGCTAAATTTAAAATTGGAATTGAATTTCCAGTAAAATATCCGATGTTAATAACTATGAAATTGTTGTGAATTATATTGTATGTTTGTACGATTGATTTTGATGGATGCCAATTGATTGATATTTGGATGATTGGATGTTTATTTATTTTATATATATCCTGTTATTACTTGGTAAATTATTTAAAGTATATAAAACTGTAATTTAAATTATTTCAAATAAATTAAGAAATATGTTGAAATGATATATACCTATGACATTAATTTTGGATTGAAATGTTATGTATCCATCCCTGAAATTAAATTGAAATAACCGATCACTTAGCCATAGGATAGAAAATTATATACGGACACTGAATTGGTTAATTGAAACAATTTTGAAATTCGAAATGTATTTGAATGATTTTTATTAAAGAAATAAAATCAGACTTTTAGAAATTAAATTATTTTTGAACTTGGTCTCGAAATGTTGAAATTAAAATTTGGTACTGGAAATTGTTTAAATAATCAAAGAGAATTTTGAAGTTATATTAGAAATACGATTTGAATTTCGAAATTGACTTGTTTTGAAAAGATTTGGAATTTCATTTAAACTTAGAATATTGCTAATAAAAGTGATATAAAACGATATTTCAAAATTGAGCTTGGAATTGAATTATATTTGAAGATTGGGATTGTAAAATGAATATTGAAAGTTAATCCTATTTAAGTGCTTTAAATCGATATTTTGAAAATCGAGCTCAAAATCAATATAAATTGAAATTGAATTAACTAGATTTGAAAGTGAAATTGAATTGATTTGAAATCGAAGTTTCAATTGATTTGAATTGAAATCGAAATTGAATCGTTTGAATAGAAATTGAAATTGATTTGAATTGGGAAGTTGGAATTGAATCGGTTTGACTTTGAAGCTATTTTCAAATAAATTCTTTTAATATAAAACTATTTAAAATCTATCTTCTTAAATATACAAATTATTTTGATTTTCCAAATTATTTTATTATATCAACCATTTTAATACTTAAACTATTTTCTATTAAACTATTTTAACCATTTAAATTAATTCTAAATATTCTAACCATTTAAACTATTTTTAACTATTTTAACCGTTTAAATTATTTTTAACTATTTTAGTTATTTAAAATCTTTTAAAAAATTTCAAACTATTTTTCTAAAATTTAGACCGGTTAAGGGTGGAAGGTTTATTTTTAAATCATGGATTTAAATATGAATTGGGTCGAATGAAGTTATAACCCATATGTAAGTTTGAAATAATTTTGAAATCGAAATCGAGATATTAAGGCAAAAATGATTTTGAACTGAAATAGTATATATTAAGTAAATATGATGATTTCGAAATGGATTTGATTTTGAAGAGAACATGATATTTTGATATCAAGTATGAACTATTTTTGAAATGTAAAAGTACCAACCGGTGTGTAAAATGATGTTTGGTTGTTAAAGAGATTCGGGGCCGGATATGGGCATACTTCTCTGTCGATACCGGAATCACTTTAACAACTATGTAAGTGGAGTGATGATCCAGAACGAAGTGGTTGAATTTGGCATCGTTTGCTGGATTTCAAGAAAGAGAACGATGATGGATTAGCCTGGCACTTGTTCCAATTTGAAATGACTAAAACAGGAGCTGCACCGGCCAAGTAAGTTAGCTACTCCGAGCGGACGCACTTCTTCGTATTATCATCATTTACAGTATGATTGATTGGTGCGCACCCTCCGAATTTTGGGAGTGTTGGATGCGGTGGGAAATCATAGCTATGATGCGCCATCACCAGTTGGGAAGGGTAAACTGGTAGTATCCTACCTTAGGCATTGCCTCACGTGCCTTGTCATACTTTTATCCCTATAAGAGACTCATATGATTTTGGTTTAGTGTTGTCGTATCATAGCGCATCCCTATCCACCGACCGTTTACTAGTGTTTTATATCCAAACTGTACGATAATGCTTAAAAACGCGTTAAGAGGGATCATTGTAAAGCCTTAATGCTAAGGAAAATATTTATTTTACCGAATAGACCTCATGTGGATCGGCATACTTAATTCTTGCCTAATACAATACTAGGAGGCTGGAAGATCAATCTAGAACAAAACATAATTATAAAAGTAACACAGATCACAGAACAGCCAACACAGCTATATACACAGATACAACTACAGTACAATACATAGTGTCACATAAGAGTAAGTGTTTATACAAACCACACACACACACACACACGTCGAGTCACTAAAAGAAAATAATGCATCAGAGTACGCCAAATATACATCAAAGTGATGCACAAAAAAAAATGCTAATACATGCATTAAACACAAGAGGAGACTATGGTAGTCCATATGTGGAAGCAAAGGCAAGACGAGCATCGACTACAGGGACTAACCTGAAACAACTCGGTCTGAACTGAGTACATTACACACACCAGGTCAGTCTAGCTTAAACAGTATTAGTGTTTGATAAGATAATGAATAAGTTCATATAGACAACGGTTCTCCAAAAGAGAAGGGGTCAACATGGTATATAAGCAACTTGTGTATATGAGATGTAGTTTAACTTACACAATCAACATACATATAAATCTCATGTAATAAATAACAACATTTATTTCCATCAACATCAATTTCTCTTATTTACTAAGGATAAGCGATAAAAAATCATAATACCAATCAACACCAAGATGGAAATCACCAAAACACCATATAGAACTCGTATAAGAGTTCGAAATGTCATAAATGTAATCACCTTGTATATAAAATCATTGTATAACACTAAGGTTATGTATAGCACCAACACCAAGTAAAGGGTGAAAAAATTTAAAAATCGGCAAAATAAATAATAAAAATGGATCCATATCACAGTCGCATGCTTTTTAATAAATGGTCGAAGCCTGTCAAGTACTATAATAGACCCACCAGTCTAAATAAAGTCCCGTCACACTTTTAATCGACCCATCGGTCGATATTCGACCCACCAGTCGAATGTTTGGCCCCACCAGCCTAGTACTGACATCACCAATATTGGAATGTGTCACTAACTTCCATACAATAACTCGAAAAGTAACAACAGTGCGTATCATACCACATGTTCTCAATAATTGGTTTCCTATACATCAATCAACTCCACACTAGTGTAACTTCAAGCGAACAAGTCTGGATTTAACCTGATATAATAAACATATGCGTTACATACCACGCAGTTTATTACGTTGTCTAAATCTCTTCCTCGTTCTCCCGAAGAGTGCAAAAACATGTCATTTTTAAAGAAAATATACTTCGAGAAAACGGGGCTTGAAAACATTTTCTGAAAAATATTTGAAACAATTTCTTTGAAAATTCCCACTATATCGATGATAATATAATTTATATAATTTAAAATAGCTTGGGAATATGTTTTTATTTTTAGAAATCAATTTGAAAACATTTATTTTGAAATCGAATTATATATAAATTATCTTTGAAAATATTTTATAAATCGAGCCTGAAATCATCAGAGAACAATGAAATCAACAGTCCAAAACTCAACACAAACATTGTCAATTCGCTTGGCGAATTGTTGTAAATGTCGGCACTCCATTATGTAGTTGATTTCCTTTAGAAATCATCCCAAATGGCTTTAGAAAAATGCAAGAAATAGATTTAAAAATTTATGTGAAATCACTCGAAAATTTCCAGCTGAAGCAAAACATGCTCCGATTTAAAGTTCGACTGCAAATTTCTATAAGCTATAGAGGTCGAAATGACCTGAAATTTGACATGCATATAGTTCAACAACAATACTATCACACAGAAATTTTTTGACACAAATCGGAGAAGAAATGTGAGAGATATAAGCTCTCATATTTGGACTCACAGCTTGTTTTCACTGTAAACACCTAGAGCAAAACATGCTCCGATTCAAAGTTCGACAGCAAATTTATATAAGCTACAGAGGTCGGAATGACCTATAATTTGACATTCGTATATTACAACAAAAATACTATCAAAAAATTTAAAAAGATTGGATAAGAAACGAGAGAGATATAAGGTCACAAAGTTGGACTCACGGCCAGATTTCACTGTAAACAGCTGGAGCAAAACATGCTCTGACTCAAAGTTTCGGGCAAGTTTTCAAATAATTGTAAATGTTTAAAAGCCTTGAAATTTTACATGCACAGAGTTCATCAACTCTACTTTCAGTAAAAAAAGGATGAACACAATCCGACAAGAAATAAGAGAGATATATGATCATAAAGTTGGACATATAGTCAGATTCCATTGTAAACAGCTGGGGCAAAACATGCTTTGATTCAAAGTTTGACAGTAATATGATAATGTTACTGTAAATAGTCAAATAGCTTAAAACTTGCAGTAAACAATTAAAAGCCAAGATTTATCAGTATGCACAACATATTTGTGCTAGAAGTGTGAGGTTAACTCACTTTAACATCTTCAAAGTTTGCATGCATCAACAAACAAACAATCATGAAAAATATGCATTTTCGTCTTTAGTGCAGCAAGGATTTGGCATAGCAAAACGAAGTATTTTTCTACGAAATTTTCACCAAAGGTGTATTCATGAGTTGATAACAACATATCAAAACCTCATTCTTTTAATCATTTTTCCACAATTTGTTATGAATTTTCTACCGAACTTCGTTTTCAGCCAAGATCTAACTCGAAAACTACCAGAGGAAAAAAACTTTGACCCATCAAAACTAAACTAAATGCCACAAAATTTGGAGTAGAGGCGCTTGAACATATCAGCAACAACATATCAGAATTTGAGAATTTTTGAGAATTTATTTGGTTTTTTTATTTTTTAGAACAGCCTATGGTTTTGTGAAATTTTGGAGAAAAATGGAGCTTGCTCTTTGATTTGGTTTGGGAAGAGTATGATGATGATTTATGTTTGCTAGTTCGAGAGAGAAGGAAATGAGATGAACATATTCTCATTTGTTTAAGTTTTAATGGGCTTTAGGGTATTGGTTAGATACCCAATAAGAAGTGTTGTTAAAATCTCCTTATTACAATGTATTGCCAACTACAACTTTCAATCATAAAGCAATTTGTTTTTATATTGAAACAAACTTCTTCATTTTATAAATTTAATCATTATACTTAGAACAAGATCTATATTATAAAATATCTATTTTATAAATTAAAAAAATTATAAATCGAATAAAACAAGATTTCATAATTAATTTTTGTCGTTGATATTAACGTTATAAAATACACCTTTTGTGTTAAAGTATCATATTATAAATGAAAGTTTTTCTCTATTGTTCTAATAATACGAATCATTAAATTGAGAAATCACATTCCAAATAATGAAATTATCCCTGTTAAAATATATTTATTCATTTCCTTTAAAGTAGCTCTTGTATAACTAAATATAAGAGTTAATATATAAAAGACAGTTTGTTAAACTTTCAATTTTAGTATATTCCAAATCCATTCAAATTTGGAGATACAATAAATTATAAATTTCTCAATTTATTCAGTTAACTAGTTAAAACTTAATTCATCTATATTATAGATTATAAATCTAGGTAACCTCAACCAGTTTTTTACAAGAACAACATGGAGATCTTTTTTGGTATATTTTCGGCTCCCTACCTCTATAAATAGAAGGGTGTGGCTCATTTTTAGGATCTTTTTGCTCTTACTCTTCTTATTCTGGTTTCTTGCAATCACTATCGGAGTTGTACCAACCCGTAAGAACTTTTGCTTCCAAGTTAGAATATAAGCAATAAAATCATTAAGTGGACTTAGCTCAAGATTAGTCAAACCATTATAAAACGTTTTGTGTTCTTTTTTACTTGTTTTTAATTTATTGTCCTCACTTTTATTTCTCTACTTACTTTCTCTAGGTTTCCATGCCATTTTTGGTTCAAACATTTTTGTGCTTTCACTGAAAACTACTCGAACTCGCTGATTTCAGAGTTGGGAAGATTTTAAATGGATAGACGATTAACAAGAAAAGACTGCTATTTAAGGAAATCAACAAATGGGCATCCAAGAGGCGTATTTAGGAGCTAACCCTCATCTATATACATAAGCAGGTATGAGATGGAAACAATGATGATCAGATTGTATGAATGGATGATAGATTGCCAGAAACAGATGATGGAGAACTTCTTCAAGAGGATATGATAGATGGGAATAGCAGGAGTTGCTGCAAATGAGAATCAAAGACAAAAAACTAGAGCATAGATAACTGGAAGTGGAGTAGGACAAACAGACAGACCCCGAGCAAAATATACCGGTCAGTATTACCCATAAGAAAGGGTCGATATCGACCACCAAGGGCTCGGGGGCATGGGTTATCTTGGCCTAGAGAGGAATGACATACGTTCAATAAATGATGCGAGAGCATATGAACTTGAATCAGAATGCAGAACGGAGGAGTATGCGTCAGAATTTCCTTGTTGAGTCGGAGGCATGCCGAGAATGCAAATGTAAGAGTGCATTTGAATGACGATGACAGACTAGCTGAAATGGTGATACGTGTTACGATCACTACACCATAATAGTCATTTTACAATATTTATTTTTTTCAATTGCTAACACTTATATGCGTGACGGGTTAGTCATAGCAATACACGTTGCAACACCATAATTGCTTCTTAAAAATACACCTTTACACATTTACTATCGCAACACTTTTTAATCCGTTGGAAGGTGAGGTTGGACTGAAATTAGTCGAAATGTACTGGGTAAAATTGTAAATGAGTAATATAACTCAGCCATAGCCCTAATCCAATGCTTTCTCAATTAAGTCGTTCTCCAAACAAATCATCCGTATACCATCGATACCTCAAATTTTCCGATCCCCTTGATTTTCGATCGTTCAATCTCTCGTCCAATTTTTCGATCGCTCAATCTCTCGTCCAAATTCTTTATCAATCTCCGAGGCGGTTTCTATTTCAAGCTGGTTTTACTGCATATAGGTTTAGTTTTTTGTATTCTTCTAATTTTAACTTTGCAGTGGTTTGGCTTCGCGTTTTATCGCTTTTTAAATGGTTTCGATTAATTGTTGGAATGGATTATTAGGTGGATAAATTGGTCGATTTATCTCGGGAATTTGGTTTTCATCGTATTCTGCAGAAAGAAGGTATTTTATCTCAGTTTTAAACATTTTCCGTACTGTTCTTGAATTAAACAGCTAATTGAAGTGTGTATTGGTAGTTTAGTTATACATTGAAAGGAAGAGGATAAAAAATGGCTCTTTGACTATTACATGTTTTTAGAATTATATAAAAAATGCTAGAAGCCATCGGTTCAGCATCCTTATTGTTAAAATATTTTTTCAGTATTTTTTTATCCTTATGAATAGAAACTTAAAATTCTTTTTATTGAAGTTATACCATTTTATATCACAATATTTTTAATATTTTACCATTGTAATCATCTTTGTGGAAGCATTCATTACCTTTTGAATAGCCATTCATCTTTGCGGATCATTCTCTGTCCTATATTTTTGATTCTTTTTTAACTTTTTTGAATGGCCATACTCTGGTACATGAACATGTTCCGTAAAAGGTTTTAAAGAAGTGTGATCTGATCTATTTTGAAAAGTCATTGTTGCTACCGAGAAATAACGTGGGAGATTTTCTTTGATTTGTTTATCGTAGATAGCCAGATGGCGCGGAATGTCATTGTTGCTACCAAGAAAGACAAGCAATGCTTTTACAGTTTAGTTTTAGATTCTCTGTTGAATTGTTAAGCTAGAAATATGATGAAAATTTTGTTAAAAATGTTATTTCAGATTTAGTTTCACTTGTACAGTTGATAAAAATATCTTAGCAAGACACCAGACATACTCAAATTGATCTTTGCAATTCGTCATATAACACATGTTTGTTGTTAGTTCTCCAAGAAATGTTATTTTCTTGACAATTCTTTGCTTCTTCCTCAAAAAAATATCTGTTACTGTTGTCTTCAAATTGTAATATATTGCTTTTTGTTGTTAATATGAATGTTTCATTGATTTCTTCTTTTCAGAATTTGTCTAAAAGAATTTCAAAGAGATTCTTAGTCGAGGGAAGAAGAGAACTATATGAAGACAATTACTGAAACATGGAAAAAGGTAAGCTTTAATGATTTTCCCAATCATTTTCTGTCCATACTTTATAGTTAATTATCGTTTGATCACATGTTTACCATAGATACCATATTAGTTGCATTGATTTTTCTCTTGGACATTGAAATGCATATGCTACATTTATTGCATGAATTCATGAATAACTTTGTAATGCTGCTGTCCTTTTAATGAGAACCATTTTGGTTTCAAAAAAATCAATTGAAATAAATAGAGTACATGTGTATTTTGTCACCATAGCAGTCATCAATTATTGAATGCATGCATTCCCCACAATTAACATTAAAACAATAACAAACTGAATATTTTAACTGTTTAGAAACATATTAAATGTCTTCCACCAATTCATGCATAATTAGATAATTTTAATTAAAAAAATAGCAAATGTGCACCGTCACATGTCCCTGCCATTTCAAAGCATAAAATAATATTAACATGAAATGTTGTTTAACCAAATAAACATAAGACCTGAAAAAAAGTGTTTCATGACGTATAACTTTAGCAATATTTGGAGAAAAAAGGAATATGCTCTACTGGTCGGTGAAAATTCATTTACTTCCCTTTTTTTACTTCGTTTTTTATGATGCAAAAAAGTAAAAGAGGTGAGGTGAGAATAGGAATATATAGCAAAAAAGTAGGCAGAACAAAGTGTTTAGCCTCATGCAGCAAAATTCTTTTTAATATTTGTATCATATACCCTGTATTCCATACAAAAAAAAAGTGCTTTTATATGGTTTATGTAGTCCATAAAGTAAGTTTGATTACTCTGAATACAAATGTTTTATTGAAAACAACAGCTGACTGAACCTGATATATGTGTTGTTATTACTCTCCTGCGTAATACCCTCTTTTAAGGGAAAGCGGTGTTAGCATTACTTGGAAAATCTTTATGCATTTTGATGAAGAAATGGCACAGTGTGTATACCTTAAAGGAAACCTTTAGGTTCAGCTTAATCAGATGTTAATTCACATCGACCTCTAGGTTCGACCATTATATTTAAGGCACTCATTCTATTTTTCTAGGATAAAAAATAATGTTTTTGTTGTTGATTTTAGTATTTCTATATGTTTCAGAATACATAATAGACAAAATAATTTAAATTGTAATCATAATCATAACAGGTTGATTTGAGTTATTTATAGTTTTTTATCTTGATCATTTTTTGGTTTGTCCTTGGCAAAAAAGAGCAACACCGAAATTCCTAATTATGAGGTGTCAAAATAAGAACGCAAAGTTATGAATGTGTTTCACACTATCACTAACAAGATATACAAGATACACTAATGTTGTATATTATGCTTTACAAGATACGCATACCAGCTGAATAATCTGCAAGTTGCGCTCGTGTAATTTAATCGTGCTTAAAAAATTGCGTGACCTTTTGCACCATATTTTCACTTAATGAGCTGTATATTTTGTTTCATTTATTTTTAGTCATCATAATGTAGATATCGACGCTAAGTAAGCATTGTTGATTTATGATACATATCTTTATTAATAGTTGTAATAGCTTTGGTGTCACACTTTTTTGTATCAATGTGAACTAGCAAAAACACCCACCGTATATTTTCAAATCTTAGTTACTTAAAAAAGGTATTTAATATTAAATTTCTTTTATAAATTCAAACGCCCCTAAAAGTAAAAACAAAATAAACAAATACGAACAAACATTTTATATTGTTTGCTAAAATTTCTGTACTTAAGCACAGTAGACGCAAAAATAGTGCACACTAAAACTCTCCCATTCAGAACTTGTATAGTTGGCAATAATTCTTGCACCTCCCCCATTCTCAGCGCGCGCGCGCACACATATATATTTTGTGTAACTGACTTAAACTGAAGTTTAGTCCCATCCTAATTAATAACAAAACCTTATCCTAACTTGTAAATATATACATGAGACTGGAGTCACGCTACTATACTATCTGCTAGAGAACTTGGTAATTGAGTAGTTCATATAGCTTATCATAAATATATACAAAACACGACGTTCCAATGACCATGGACAATAATGATAATACTCTTTAGCTAGATGTGTAGGATCTGATTACCCAATCATACATAATAACTGAGTTAAAAAAAGAAAATAGCATGACATTTATTTATGATCAAATCTCATTTTCACATTTGCCTTGTAAACTTTAAGGGGCGGGTTCCAGATCTCCCTCCTTGCGCATCCTCCTAGCAACCACCACCTTGTTTGTTTGATTGTTTTTGTTTTTATTTTTTGTATGAATGAATTTCATAACAAAGTAACTTTTATTACATGCTACAATCATTTGCGAGATAATCTATTTGAAAATTTCAGCCCCTCTGGCATCAATTTTGAAAGATTATGTGTATAAATGATTTCGATAATGAATCAAACATGTAAAAAAATTACTTTGCTTTAAGAAAATTGCAAAGCGGTGCAAGATAGGAGAGAGATTTACGCGGGAGGGGGGGGGGGGGGGGTGGGTGGGGGTTGGATGTAAAACCCTTCCCGTAATTTAATATCGTGTTATTATACACAGACCCACGTTTTGTGCCAAAAAAACAATATGTTTAAAAATTGTGGTGCATTGGAAGCTGCGGGTTCGAGCCCCGTCAGTCCCGAACTAGGATCTCATGGATAGAGAAATTCATTTCTCTATTTTTGCGAATGGGAAGACGAAGAGCAAATGGAATCTTAATATTGTGTTCTTGTCTATTATCATCACACCTTATCAAATCATTTATTAATTTGACAACTTTAAAGTGCAGCAACATCAAGACTCCTGATTTTCTAAACTGTAGTTTTTCATGCATGTAGTATCATACTCCATTATATATCTTGCATCTGGCTATGACTCTATTACGCATTGCCATGAAACCATTCATTCTTTTATTATAGAATTTATTACAACTAATTCCCTTGGGTTCTAATTGTAATTAACTTGACTACTGTTGGTTTGTGTACTATTAGCATGACATATGAAGAAATACGACAAGGGATGAAGCTAAATGAGGGCAAGTAGGGGCCATGGTACCCTGTTGATTTTCAGAATTGTATCCAGAGAACAAAAATTTTCTTTTTATTGTGTTGATTTGTTGTTTAACTGTAGCTTAGAAAGAAAAAAAACAATAAATTATCTAGTTTTTGGTACTATGTATGTTCTATTAGGGTAGAGTTGTACTCAAATACTTAGTTGACCATTTGATTTGCTTTTTTGGTTGTTCATTTCATTTTGAAATATTGTAGACAAGTTTGTTAAAAAAAAATTTGCCTCCTACTGTTAAATTTCTGCCTTCGTCCATGAATGCAACACCAATATTCTCATGTAGCTTCTTGCAGGAAAAAAGTACGTTTCCTACAAGACACTCTGGGAATTGTTCTAGTGCAAGCAAGTGATATTTTTTATTTAACTTATGCTATCAGGCAACAATTAATTAGTTTATATTGCTTATTTAATATTAGGATTGCTTTACGAGGTTCTGTAAGTAACATTTGGTTTGATTTGTTGAATTATCCAGGATATAGCGGTAGTGCCACTCATCTTGATACTCCAAGACTTGAGAGTTAGGTAATATATTTTCACAACTGAATTAGACATACAAATATCTATGAAATTGTTTCAACTTCATGCTACATATAGCGAATAAGTATGCTTCATCTGTTCCATTTAAGTTTTAACCAATGTTTTACTTACATCACAAACATTACAGTGGATATTATATCATAATAAACTTGCATTTTCGGTTTCTTTACCTATTTTCGGAATTTGTATAATTTAGAACTCACATTTATATAAACTTGAATTGGAAGTTTTCTCCAAATTAATATGTTAAATAGGATTAAATTCTTGAAATGTCAAGTAACAATAAAAAAATGAATAGAAAGTCAGTTTGTTACGAAGTCAAGAAGTTCAAAAGCATTTGTTGCTCTTTGTTTGCTTATGGTTTCTTTTACATCACTTCTCACCCAGAGACTCAGATCGAAGCTGATATAACACCCTTTAGAAGACTGCTTCTTGGTTTATTCTTTGTAACCATGGGAATCTCTATTGATATGCAGGTGAGCATATATTAAATTATTTTGCCTTTTATAACATATAGTGCATGCTATGTCACTAGTTTGATGCCGTTTAGCCATCTATAACCGATGGTCTCAAGTTTGATTCTAGAATGCCAGTTACAACCATGACTGCTCAAAATCCTTCTTTTTGTTTTTTATTACATTGTTTGTAACGTAAGCTGTCCAAAGTTACAATATGAGCTCATATATTTATAATGCTACTTAAAGTCGGATACCTTCCCTTGTAATATAAATTATAATTTAGTTACTTGGATTTGCTTTAATGATTAACTTATATTCTATAATTTATTACAGTATGAGCTCATATTTATATGTGTCCTTTGTGATAGGCATGTCAGTTTCATTACATGTGCATATTTTAGCATATTCCCTTCCTCTGTTGATCTACTTAATTCAAGTGACAGGTTTTATAAAGCTTCTACCATTTCATTCTTTGTTCAAACCTTTTAAATTAATGAAAAACATATCTTTATAAGTTTAAAATCATTATACATGAGTTGCAAGTATTATATGCATTGACTATCATTTTCTCGCAGCATTAGAGTATCGTGTAGTTTTTTACAGAGGTAGGAAATTAAACGCTATTTTCGACCCTCTGACGGACAAGGTTAGGGGTAAGATTTTGCGTTGGAACGCGTCGCTTCTTTCTCAGGCAGGAAGACTTGTGCTTATCAAGTCCGTTTTAGGCTCGCTAGGTTCTCATGTCTTCGCTGCGATGGCCCTCACCGATTCTTTCTTCCATTCTTTCCGATCCTTGGCCTCTTCCTTTTTTTGGAGGTCAAAGGTTGACAACCATCGTCATCACTGGGTTTCATGGGACGTGGTCTGTCGTCCCAAGAACGAGGGCGGTCTTGGTGTGCGTAACCCCAAGGACATTTGTTCGGCTTTTGCATGCAAGTTGTGGTGCAGATTTGGGGCAAACGATTCCTTATGTGTGAAGTTCCTGCATGCCAAGTACCGAAGGTTGGCCTCCGCTGGCTATTCTGGTTCTCCAAGTTTCGCTAGTGAGACTTGGAAGCACATGCAATCGATCAAATCTTTCTCTGACTCTCACGGAGGCCTTTCCGGTTGGGATGGTGGAACGTTTTCCATCTTCAAAGCGTGGAGTTCCACTCGTACACCGGCTCCGGTGATCCCTCTATTCTCTTTCATATGGAACGCTAGAATCCCTCCTAAAGTGTCCTTGTTTATGTGGCGAACCCTTCATAAGGGGTTACCGGTTGATGAGAACCTTCAACGGATTGGCATTCCTTTCGCATCTCGTTGCAGGTGCTGCGGCAACGGGGCGTCCGAATCTTCTGATCATTTACTCTTTTCGGGCTTCACAGCTAGAGCCTGATGGAATTATTTCGGTAATCTGATAGGCATCCGAGGAAGATACGGCTCGCCGGGTGACTTACAGAGCACCTGGTGGAACGGAATCTCTGGTAAATCTTTGCGCTCTGTCATTTTTCGCTTGATTCCTTATCTGATCTGCTGGCATCTTTGGTGTGCGCGAAATAAGGCCATATTTGACGAATCTCCCATGGATCCCGTTTCCATCATTCGTCGGGTTAGAAAAGATGTTTTTCTGGCTTTTCGTGATAGACCTTTCAAGGGATCGGTTAGCTCCGGCTCTGGCCCTCTTGTGCCCCTACTGTCTATTTCCTGTTCTAGTCCTTCCGATAGAGCGGGAATTGGTTGACGCTCGGTTGCGAGGCAGGTGGTGCTGGCGCTTCCTTCCCCTTCCCCCCCTCCTTTTTCCATCTTATTTTGCTGCTATTGGTTTCAGGTTTAGGTATTTCTTGTTTGGCTGGAGCTGGTTTTTCTCTCTTTCTGGTTCGGAGCAAGGGATGGCTCGGATCGCTTTCTTTCGGATCTCTGCTCATCTGTCTTTTTTGGGTTTCGTACGGTTTTATATCTTTCTATATTTGTTCCGCTGGGTTTTTTGCTTTTCGGTTTATTATCTTATGGTGTTACTCCGGGTTTTTTGGTTTTCTTCTTTTGTTACCCGTCAGGCTTGTTGACGGCTTTTGAGGTTTGTTGGTTTTCATCTTTTGTTACCCGTCAGGCTTGTTGGCGGTTTTTGAGGTATATTTATAAAATTTCTTTTCTCTTAAAAAAAGAAGGTATTATTAGAATGTGATCTCTGTAACCTTTGACGTTGACATGTCCTTGTTACATAATAAAAAGAATTTTAATATAAAACACTAATACATTGATCTCTTTAACAGAAAATGAAAAGTGCAGTAGGACCGATTGGATGCCTCAAAAACATCATTGTTGGCAGTCATCGGCATGGCTTAGTGGTGGGTGCTGTCTCAGCAAGTCATTGAGTCAACATCAGTGTTGATGGTGAAAAATTCTACAATTGATGAATGATACTTTGAGAATTGGGTCAAGTTAAAGAGGAAATGCTTTCCTTGTATAATTTTACTGCACAACTTTGTCACAGAGAAAAGGTATATTAAAATTTTTACTATAATGTTTCAGACCTAAAGATATGAGAAATGGCTGTATTTTAAAGATCGTTTTATTTTCTTTTTGATTGTTGTGCATGCATGTTAGTTTCTGCTTTCAAACATATTGAATGTTTTGCACCCAAACAACTAATATCATCATCAAAATGATCCGTAATTGCATATCTTGTATGCTGGTGTTTTGTTAACTAACAATACAATTTTAAAAAAAAATTAATATTGGGAATAGTGGATTTTGGGGAATGTTAAATTTAGAGTTTGAAATAAATTAGATAATTAAAATTTATAAAATTTTGAATATATATAAAATAAATTAGATAATTAAAATTTATAAAATTTTGAATATATATAAAATAAATTAGATAATTAAAATTTATAAAATTTTGAATATATATATATATATATATATATATTTTAAAGTCGATAGATCCAAAATGTGAACTTCAAACATTTCCAAATTCAATATATTCAATATTCTAAAAATACAGGAATTGCTACCTATAGGAATGAAGATGTTATATTCTCCATATCTGTTGAATATGATCGGAATGGAAAATCTGTCTTTTCCACCATGCATAGAGGTTTAGGTGGTAAGATTCGAAACAAGGTGCTTACTATGCGTCTGTTGAGTCATTTATCTTCCGTAACTGTGAAGATTTTACCATTTACTCTAATATATGTTTTAATATTGTAGATCAAATTTGAGGATTATCCTGAAGAGTGTCTGGTTAGTGTCCAAGGATTTTATCGACCAGTTGATGGAAGCTCTGGATTTCAAGTCATCAAGTCGCTCACGTTTTATACAAATAAGGGAAAATATAGAATATTTGGAGGAGGCAAAGTTGTTGGATTTTTGGGTAGAAGCGACCGTTTCTTGGATGCACGGGGGTCGCATATAGAATGTTTATCAGTCTAGATCTTACTATTTGTTAAATACTTCATTGAAATGTTAACTATGTTAGTGCCCTTGTTTGTTTGATAAGTTGGTGTTGCTACTATTTTAATGGCTGATCTGTTGGGTTTTCAAAGATATTGTGCACCTTTTGTAATTTGATCTGTAATTTGTTAGACATGCTGATCGATATATAGATGCATGCTCTATTTTATACCATAATTATGAATATTGATATTGATTGGTTATAATTAATTTGTTAAATTAAGATGATATTTCACATTAGACATAATCTACATTGTATCTTTCAACATTCACATTACTGATAAGCGGTTATTTGTTTGCATGTATTTGTAATGTTTATAAGCGTTGGAAGATGTTTTTCCCTAACGTGTATAAGCGTTGAAGAAATCTTTCGACGCTTATAAGCGTGGGGGGAAATATCTCCCGATGCTTATAAGCGTTGGGAGATGTTTTTCGCCAACACTTGTAAGCATAGGAAGATATTTTTCTCCAACAGCGTTACAAATAAATATCCACGCTTCTATACCGATACATATAAGTGTTACTGAAATTCTTGAGAACGTTTATACTCGTTGGAAATCCTCTGTTTTGGTGTGGTGGATGGGTTTACTTCCAAACCTGAGCTTGAAGATGTGAGTTGGAGACCATTCATTTTGAATATTCGTTATGCTAGGAATCTACCTGATTACAGGTTACCTGTGTAGGAAAAGTATGATAGGAAAATGGATCCAACGGTTCATTTGATGATGTACATCCAGCACATGTATATTTTAGGTGCATTTGAAGAGGTTATAGGATGGTGTTTTTCTTTATATTTGACAGGGTTAGTGCCGTTAAGGTTTAGACAACTAGAGAACGGTTCTATCAACACTTGGGCTGACTTGGTAAATAAACGTGTGAAGCAATTCCCGGCCCATATCGGGAGACCTAAGAATGTAATGACGTTAGTAAGTACGAAGTAGAGGGTTTGTGATGCTTCACCCCGAGACCCACATCAACAAAGAGTATTACTGGGCAATACTATCTGCTAATGCAGAGAATATGGCTGGTTAGAAGCGATCATCTGTACCTTCTTAAACATCTATTAAATACGTCAATTAAATGCTCTAATTTTTTTCCTATCTCAAGTGGATCGACATATTCAATAAACGCTTAATACAAAATTATAGTGGTTAACGGATCTATTAGAAAAAATACAACAGAATGTATATCACATCACAGAACAACAAACAAACACACACACACACACACACATACATATACACTGATACATCCTAGTACAATACAAAATGATACATCATAAGTGGTTCAAGGATCACACCATATACAACGAGTCAAAACAATATACATATCAGAGTCAATCAAAAAGACTACACAAAAAGAGAAGTAGATATCCAAGCGGAAGCATATAAGAAAAGTCCAAAGGAGATACACGGGTATCCACAAGGTCTCCAATAGAGAACTCGAGAGGCTTTCTATGATTGTCCGCATAGGATTTCTGTCGGCTCTATGCCTCTTTCATTCTGTGACGGATAAGAATAATCTTCTTTGAAGCTTCACGAATAGAATCGAGGCCTAAAATTAGTTTCTCCCCGGATTCCAACCAACAAGAATGTGATCAACATGACCTTCCGTATAGGGCTTTGAAAGGAGCCATACCGATACTAGACTGAAATCTTTTGTTGTAGGAGAACTCTACAAGTGGTAAGTGGTCCTTCCGACTACCATCAAAATCTAGAATGCAAGCACGAAGAAGATCCTCAAGAATACGATTCACCCATTCAGTCTATCCATCAGACCGCGGATGATATGTTGTGCTGAAATTATGCTTTGTTCACAAAGCTTACTGAAGACTGCCAAAAATGACTCATGAAAAGTGTATCACGGTCATAAACAATCGAACTAGGAATACCGTGAAGTCTCACGATCTCCTTAATATAACGTTTGGCTAGATGAGCAGCTGTTATATTAGACTTAATAGGAATGTAGTTGGCAGACTCAGTCAAGCGATCCATGATAACCCAAACATTATAGTGGCCCGATCTCGAATGTGGTAGGCTATAACGACCGGAAGATTTTCGATCCCTAAAAATCGACACTAATACGTTCACTGTATAGAGTGACGAGAAATGAGTGCCGGAAATACCAGGTTGTTATGGTCTAAGAAGAAAAAGAGATAGAAGAAGAACAGAAAAAGCAACAGCATAGAATCTCACAATCGCAGTAGAATGAAATATAATATACAATAGCATCATTTTATACAAAGAAAAGCTATAACTGTTAATATATATATACACAAGTTATCAGAGTACAATTATCAACAAATAAATCTGGACAGTTATAATAACTTGTCCCTAAATGCTGAAATACAGCCCACGATACACAGCGGAGTATAATCAATACATCTCTGTCATCCAGCCCATCCTAATATGAAATTATGTAATACTCGGTTTAACCCGAGCATTACAATAAAGTAATACTCGAGTCAGGTTGGAAACCAGCGTGAGTAAACACACTTAAATTGAAATACTTAAGTTATAAAACTTCTTTGAAACCCAAGGTAACTCGTAAACTCGGCGGTATCATCTTATTTTAACCCAAAAACATTTTACCGAAATCCATTGATATTATAACAGTGTCTAAATACTTAGTTAAATTCGTGAAATTAATCCACTTCCAGCCTATTAAACTCTATAACCGAATCCGTAAAGGTTCATAGTGATTTTTAAATTGAAGCGGTTCCGAATAACACTGATATCCGATTTCGGTCTCTTCGAAGACAAATCGGTAAACCTTTAAAAGAGTAAATTATTTAAAATAAAACTTATATATAGGGTGACTATATACACATATGAGAATTTATTATAGACGTTTATTTCAAATAAGATGTATCATCATTTTAATCTTACTATTTAATTTGTCTAACCACTTAATGGTATGAACAAGAATAACTGAAATAAATGTCCAATAGAGTTAAACCAAGATATAAATCGTTAACCAAATTAAGGATCTATAACAATATCAAACAATTTCACATTAGGATTTAATAACTTTAATTAGCTGAAATCCATTTTTGTCTCAATCCAAATTAATTACAAATTAAGAAATTATATAACAATTTATTTCTAGTTAATTAAATTAAACACTATTTAATATCTAACTTCGTTAATTTACATAAGATCAAGCCAAATAATAATAATATAATTAATTACTTACCCATTTTTATTATAAAATATCAATAAATTTTAATTTACGGGAAAAATACATTATACTAATTTATAAGATCGGTAGTAGGCTTTCAGATGCAAAAAAAATCTTCAATATTGGTTTGGATTTAAAATGAAAAATAGATTTTAGAGTTTGAAATTTAAGTTTTTATATAAACGTATAGGTTTCACTTCTTTCCTTTCCCGTTCCTTTCTTTTTCTTTTTCTTTTTTATTTGTCGTTTTCCTTTCTATTTTTATTTCTTATTTCCTTTCTTTTATCTTTTCCTTTTCCTTTTTCTTTTTCTTTTTCCTCATGTTTATTTCTCTTTTCTTCATTCTTCGACCCAAACAAAATAAAACCGGCCCAACATCTTCTCCTCTCCAGTTCTCTCCTCCTCCCCTCCTATTTCACTTGTTCAAAGATACCGTGCACGTACGTGTGCACATGTACACAACTTCCGACCACCGTCCCCTACTGTCGACTGGCCTCGGAGTCAATAAATTTTCATATGCATTTTTATTTGTTAAAGTTTGTACTTCTTTGTATATGTATGGATATACATA
Organism: Allium cepa; assembly: GCA_030765085.1. Taxonomy (NCBI): domain Eukaryota; kingdom Viridiplantae; phylum Streptophyta; class Magnoliopsida; order Asparagales; family Amaryllidaceae; genus Allium; species Allium cepa. The sequence continues at coordinate 942,205,340 of CM060941.1, forward strand.
CATTCACATATGCATATTTATCCTACAATACTAGCATTTATAAATTTTTATTCTATACATTTTGACATACACATTTATTTACATATCTCTTATTTAATATGAACATATATACATATACTATACTCATATGTTTTGAAACTTGCCATTATGAAGCTTGTACATTCATGTATATATACTTACTTACATATACAATATTTTTACAAACATGTACATTTATCTCTTCACTATTTTATGTAACATATATATACATATACATTTACATTTATACATATTTTCATATACATTACTTTCCTATAGTCATATATACACACACATATGTATACATATATACTTATATATATATATATATATATATATATTATCAAACATCATAAAGCCTGTACATATTTATATATATACATTCATGGATATTCTATCTTAAGTTTAAATGATGGAGTTTTATTTTTATTTCTATAAAATTTATCATATCTAGAGATTTTAAAATTTAAAATTTTATATGCTTTAAATCAATATATAGATCTAGGTATTTTATTTGTTAGAAAATTTATCTATTTGACTAATAAAAAAAGTTATATCCCAGAAATTTAAATTAGTTAATTACCCAATAACATCATCAGAAAACCTGGATCGTCACGTTCCTCCCCCATTATAACTTTTCATCCTCGAAAAGGAACGAAACGAGAATTTTAATTTCGATGTATATTATTAAATTAATCATCCTTAAACATTTTAATTCCTACTCTTTAATTATAAAATTTTAAAACACTTTAAATCCCATAGTGTTACCAAACTAGTTTTTATAAAAATATTTTTCATAATTCGATGTCCAAACAAGTCCATCTTTTTTCTCACAGCAATTTAGTCATACGTTGATCAGGCGTAGGACTGAAAATCTATAAGTACTTAGTAGACCCGCTTCAACATCCAGTGAAAATACTTGGAATTTTTTTTTTCAAAAATGCTATGGAAAGTATCACCCCCATGGATCGCAGTTAGCACGATGATTGCATCGCGATCCTGATAAAATCTATAAGAAAACTCCATAAATTTCATATGAGTATGGTTAAGGAGCACATAACCATTTGGATGGAGTTATGATGGAGCTATCCTTAGATAACATAAGATCTCCCGGATATGAGTTGAAAGGCAGGATGCAGCCCGCCCAGCACAAAAACTTGTTACATGTTGTATACCCTTCAAGATTTCTGTGAGCCCTATCATTTCATGAAGGGACCAACACATCATCGAAGGGAATTTCATGCATAATGCAGATCCTTTAAAGAAAATCTTCTTTAATTTTTGAAGTCACCGTATCAGGAGGACTTTCGAGGATGACTGCGTCCTCTGAAGTACGGGCGTAGATTCGATAACTTCCGACGGAAAGACGGAAATAATTTAAAAAAGATCAAGTTGAGGACCCGAGCCTTCAGGCTATTCTGAATCGTGATTGAGCAGTAGACTATCAGACTCAGTTGCCGAACTAGACTCCACATCGGAGTTAGTCCTCTGTGAAGATGGTCCTGCTGGCATGGTTGTGGAGTGCCTGAAACGTCTAGATTCGCTTGCTATTAAACTTAGTAAAGATTATAATAACATGTACCCCCAGTGCATAGTGAGTGCTAGTGTAGTGCGATAAAATGTTATTTGTCATAGCAATAAGTTGTGTAAAACTGAAGATAGAAAAGACAACAAGACTTATAAATTTGTCCAGAGAGACCGTCATTCCTTACCGTCTCAACTATCTCTGCGTGTTTTCGAGAAAGCTTGAGTTTCATGGATGATCGTTAGCGAATAGAAGTTTGATTGTTGTCTAAGTTACAGATGATTTTTAACAGGATAGTTAAAGGCATTCATTTTTTTCACTTATTCTAAGGCAATTTGCTAATCACAAAGGTTATATCATATGCAAGCCATACACAAGTCAAAATGTTTGTTCAAATATGAGAGGCCAAAGCTCGTTGTTAAGTCCAAGATTTCTCATCAAAGTTCCATTTTATAAAAAGAAAAGTCCATTTATAAACTAGGCAGATCAATTGTCTATGTGAGTTTATGCCGTTCGTTTCCCTAAGGCAGCATTAGTCGATCGTTCATCACGAGCCTTCACCCACCGATCATTCTTATGTCTGAGGTGTAACCGATCATTCTCAAATAGTTTTCGAGCTCCTACAGCCCAGAACTTCAACAACCGTCCACGAACGATCGTATGTGGTCGATCATACAACTCTTTCGTACTCGGTACTTCATCTTCCTCGGTAAATAGTCGATAATGATAACAGTTCAATCATCTCTCATCAAGGCGTGACTAACTAATTCCTAACCACTCAATTTCCATTACACACGATCGTAAGAGGTGAGAGGAAGTAATCGATCCCTCAAATGGGTTGAGTCACCGGGTCCTGAAGTTTTGATCTGAAATTGAAGCGAATGTGAAATTCGTGCTACCTAGAATTGAATCTGAAAAAGGAGATTGTTGATTCGATTGGAAGAATAGTAAATTCGCTATGTTTGATGGATGATCATTAAGAAAGAGAGAAAGGACTTGCTTTATTTTTGCTTCAGAAAGAAAGGATGGAGTAGAATGAAGGAGAAATGGCTAAGTGTTAAGCCTTATATAGGAAACAGACTATACTGACCGTTGGGTCTAAAGAACTTAGTCGATCGTCCCACACCTGGAGATAGTGCCAATCGATCTCCAACCTTTATGCTAGGCGATCCATTCCCAAGCCATATGCCGATCGTCGGTTATTCCATCCCTATGTCGATCCTCCCTTATTCCAACTCTATGCCAATCGTTCGTTATCCAAGCCCTAGGACAATCGTTTCACAACCTAATATAGGACGATCAGTTCCATGATCACAAGTGGTTTGAAATTTGTTTTATTTTCTAAAAAACAAAGAAAATATGTGTATATATAATGAATGAAAAGAGGAATGATGAATGATCGTGGGAATTCAATTGCAAACGCAAACATACAGAATATCACATAAATAGGCAATGACCTGTGGACGTTGAACATGTCTGGGGCCAACGACATAAACGTGTATATGAATATGCATGGAAACAATTTCAAAGTTCATCTTTTGAAATCAACATAAATTGCAATCAAACCTGGAGCTTTCAAGTTCGAGATTAGACCAAATAATAGAAGGCTTATAGGTTTCGCATGACCAAATTTGTATATGCAAACAGAATATGACATTGGAGTTATACTATTGAAAGTCGATAAAGGAAATACTAATCAATCAGGAAGCCAAATGGACTTCTTTACGGCAATTCAGACCTTTTTTTGATTCAATGCATGTCATGTTACTCACAAGTCATACTTTGGGAGGGAGGGGGGGTAAATGTTATCCCGCCTTTTGGGAAAGACGTGATATTATCGATTTGGCCAGGAACGGATGGTCAACAGGCCAAAGAGCTAGTTACGTACAGCACTATAGACAATAGTCATCCAGATTGGAACCTAGACCCAATCGAAGTGTAGTTAGCATGAAATAACTAGATGTCCCCGTGAAGTTGTAACTCAACTTTGGAGTTAATTGAAGTTTACATGCTCAAGCCACGGATGAAACAAGGATTTTTTGGATCGACCAGGGAATGATCCAGGAAACAGTTCAAGTCATTGCAGAATGTTCAATCTCTTGAAATCCATGATGCCAAATCATGTGAAACTTTTAAGGCATCAACGTAATGCGGAGAAGGCTCTAAAAAAACTATTGCGCATTGAAATGTCGAAGTTGGATTATGACTGATCGTTATACTGATCGTTCTTGCTGATCCATCCAATTTGTCGATATAGTTTAGTGTACCATCCAACTTCAACCAAGATTGGCCATATCTCCTAATCTACAACTCAGAATGATCCCATATTTAGGAGCAGTATCAAGAGACTAGTAGGACACCTATGAACAATCGCACAGTAATTAGAGCCAATAAAACACAATCAGCTAACATTAGGCCGATCGTTCCTAATCATCAAGCTATCTGCAACGACCCGTAAATTTTCGATAATTTTTATTTGTTTTATTAATATGTTTAATTGAAATTTCGAGAAATTGTAAATGATAAAATTTTGAAATAAAAATTTGATATTTGGAATGCGTCTATTTTTATATAGCAACTGGTAAATTTACATCAGAAAATATGGAAGTTTATTTTTGTGTGTAATTCTATTTTAATTCCAATCAGTTAAAAATCGATGGTAATAAAATATTTTCCAACCCTGAATATTTTTACATACAAAAATTTTAAATCATCTTTTGACTAAGACGTCATTTTTCGTTTTTCCAAATTCGGACTCTTTAGCTTCGTCGATCTTATTTTTCTGCGTTTTTGCTGCATTTTCTGCTAGTAAAAAATTCGAATTTTTATAATTCAATCAAATCACTGATATCCGTATATCGTTTTGATCGTCTCGTCATGCTGATATCTATGGTATATTCAATCTTGTATTTTGAAATCCGGCATGTGCGAAGTCCATGAAATGTAGCGTATCGGTAACCAATTTATGACTTTTTGGGTTTTATGCCTTTCATTTTCTGTCGTTCAAACCAATAGTATCAGCAATTAATATCTTCAACTTTTCACTATTCCCGAAATTATTGGGCCTGACCTTTACCATTCCCATCGTACAATTTACATGTGCTAGTTCTTCTTTCTTCGTTTTCCAATAGTAAAGGAAATAAATAAAGATGTGAAATGTTGTTTACCTGAAGCCACATATATATATTTCCTCTCAGATCCATTCGTTCCTTCTCCTAAATTCCACCTTCTTCTTTTCTTTGTTTTCTTTCTCTCTTTCCTATCGAGCTATCCCCACTCAAGCTTATCATCCACCGCCTTCCGATTCACCCATCGCCTAGGCCGAACCCCCCTCTTGTTCCTCACGACCTCCGCCACGAGACAGCGAGCGTCAGCCCAAGATTGCAACCCATGTCCACCACATTCCAACACCGCTCAACCAATGGCCGACCACCTACTACCCCGTGCTCCACCTCTACCGCACATCTCTCCACAAATAGCCGTGAACGACCTCTCAACAGCCCCCTCTGGCTCTCCCACTTCCTTCTTCCTCCAGCAGTCGCGATCACGCTCGTGTTTTCCCCATCAACCTCCATCGACCGCCTCCTCCGATCCACTGCCTCCACATCTTCAGCTCACCGCGGTCAACCCCCTCGCCTCCACTTGTGGACGAGCTTTCCCCTGTGGTACATGTCAGTGTGTATTTATGTGGTAGGTGTAATTCATATTTATTTTTATATTATGTGTTAAAGTATATTATATATTATGTAATCTGATTCATTCGAGTTGCATATGTTTTCTAGATTTTTGTATATAAGCTTTATATATATAGTTAGTATATGTTGTTGTATAAGTTTATAATTATGTTCGATATTTTTTTCTGATGCATAGTTATATAATCTAATGAACATTGTTTTGTTATATATCGTATACAGCATTTTATCTACATAGATTATTAATGTATGTTAATTTGTATACTTACGGTTAGCTTTTTTTATGGGTTATAATATAACAGTGTTTTGTAAGTATATAGTGTATAGTAATATATACATATTTTACTGTTTTACGTGTATATGTTTATATACATGAATTTTTTTTTATAAGCTAAATGTTTTACAATGATTTGATGAGTTGTATATAATTTTATATGAGATTTATAGGAACTATTTGTTTAGGAATATACGTTTTACAAGATAGTGATTTGTTGTGCTATTGTACAATAGCTTATGTAAAGTTGATATGGAATTTTACTATATAGTTCTGTTGGGTTTTAATGCATGAATTATCTAGATTTTAAAAGGTATTGATATATTTTAATAATATATATTAGTATATAATACAAGTTGTATATAATCTGGTTGTAGTATATGTAGGTTTATGGAACTTTATATAAATTTGATTATTTGAGTTATACTTATATTTATTAAAATAAGGTGATATTGACTTTATGATATATATATAGTTTTAAAATTTATAACATGTAAGTAAGTTTGCATATAGGTTTGAATACATTTGTTTATTGTAAGTATATGTGAATTTGAGTTTTCCAATATATATATAGATACTTTATGTGTTGGGATTTAATATAGATTTGAAATTTTATGTATATATGTCTTATTTTAAATTTGTATTTTAAAAGTTTGGTTTTAAGGAAATTCATAACTTATATTTGTTTCAGTTATATCAAGATGGTACTAATTCGTTTTATAAATTTCTATTTATCAGCTTGACCGTCGAATTCACGCCAATCTAGCTTTGCTTTGTAATTCGTGCTTGGATTCATAACTCGTTCCATTTGTCAAATTTCTCTAGCCTTGAAAGGTGAACAATCACTCACGATTAATGTTCTTTTATTTATTAAATTTGATTTCAATTGAAACGACAATTGAAATATGCTGCTGTTAGTTATTTACACTGTTATATATATGCTATTACCTGTATCAGCTCACCTATGACATCTGACACTATTATCAATTATTTATATTGATAATATATGCCTGCTATATTATTATCATATCTGTTATCATTCTACAATTTCCCTATTAGTATAGGATTCACTATGGGTTGAAATGATACATACCCAAACGGACTTTAGAATAGGAGAAAATCATTATGGGTTGAAATGACAAACCCAATCATTGACATTGAATTTGGGATTGCGGTTTGAAATGATATATATATGCCCATATATTTTTAAATTGTGGATTGAAATGATAAATATCTGAATCACTTGACCATAGGATAGAAAATTATATACAAATACCAGTGGTCTATATATAAATATTTTGAAAATGATTCCTATGGTTTTGAAAAGAAGTATATGGTTTTATATAAATATTTATTTTAGATATTATATAAATGTTATTTTATATATAGTTAAATTCTTGATTTTAAGCTATGTATAAATTTGTTTTAATATAAAATAGGCTTAATAATAAAGTTTGATTTTATTAAAATATAATATGGTTAAGTATTTATTTAAATTATATTTTAATATAGATTTTATAATGATTTAATAAATTAAGGTTGAGAAGATAGATTTGAAATTGATTTGAAATTGTATTTAATTAATAAATATATTTAAGTAGAAATCAATTTGAAACTTATGAAACTTGAGATTTGAAAGGATATGATTTTTATAACTTGAGTTGGTTTAAGGTGATTTAACGAATATTTCAAGTTTAAATGAATTAAAGGAAATATTTAGTCATTTGAAATTTGAGGTTTTATTTAAATAATAATGGATTTAGTAAGTAAATATTTCAAAATAAATAATAGTAAAGTGAATTTGATATATATATGGAATTATCAAATCTAGTTTTTGAAATGTTTGAATATTTGAAGCTTTGAAAATATTGAAATTGAAATGGTTTATTTTGTGGTTAAAAATCTATATTTGAAATCGATATAATTTGAAATGGTTTATTGAGAAACTGAAATAAATTAAAATTGATGATTTGAGATTTGATTAAATTTGAATTTTGGAATTTGAGTTGATTTGAATCGATTTTTGAAATTTGAGGAAGTTATTTTATTATATAAGTATTTTTTAAATTTTATTTAAAACTATTTATATATGTTACTTTATAAATTTATTTCATATAAACTATTTTAAATTATAAACTATTTTATCATATATACTATTTACATTTAAAACAGTTAAGGGGGAAGTGTTATGATTCCAAAGCATTATGACTTCTAAGTTTTGATTTCCAGAGTATTATGATTCCCAAGTGTTTGATTTAGATAGCGTTATAACTTTGAAGTACTAAGATTTTGTAAATGGATATATTTGAAATGGATATATTTAAAATGGAAATGATATCGTATTTGGTTTTGAAATGGAAGTGATACCGTATTTATATGGTTTTGAAATGGCAATGATATTTTGGTTTTGAAATATAAACTATTTTGAAAGCTTATTAATGACCAATCAGTGTAATAATTACGTAGTTATTGAAGAGTCCAAGATCGGTTAGGGACATACTCTCTATCTAAACCGAAAACCACTTTAACAACTATTATACGTGGAATGTGATCCAGAATGAAGTGGTTGGAATGATGACGTTGCTGGGTTTGAAGAAAGAGAATGATAATGGGTAGCCTTGACACTTGTGTCAAATTTGAAATGACTTAAACATGAGCCGTACCGGGCCAATGAGGTTAGCCACCTCTAAGCGAACACACTTCTTCGTAAACTACTCATTACTTGTTTTTGATTGGTGCGCACCCTTGAATTCTGAGTGTTCTTTCGCGGTGTTGCGATCGTTGCGCCGATGCGTTCTCATCAGTCTGTATCAGGCAAACGGTAGTTTCACTACCTTGGGTATTGCCTTATGTGCCTTTTCATACTCATATCCCTATGCGCGACCACTACGATTTGCTTTGTGTTATACCTATGGAGTACTCCTTGATAGCCCACTAGTTTACGGTGGAGTTTATAGTGCTGTATAGACTATGACGCTTATATAAAATGTGTTAAGGGGGGTAATGGTAATGCCTTAACGCTATTTTGATACTTTATATTACTGATAGGCATTATCTACTTAGCGTACATATAAATAGTTAACGGGTCCTTAGAAGATGGTTATCCCAAACATCTTTTGAGTTACTTGTATTTCAGTTGTTATTTCACTTGAGTTGGATTTATTGATATAAGAATGTTAATCCTGACTCGATTGTTTTGTGTTTTGCTTTACGCTCGGGTCAAACTGAGTGTACCAGTATTCGTGACTCACCTTTAGAGTTGGAGCTTCGGTTGGAGATCCAGTTATCTATCCAGCTTTCAGATATTCAGTTGATTCCAGTGATTTATTCTGATCTTGTATTTGACTACTGTATTTGAGACTTCTATGTATCTTGTTTAACTCTGTTATATATATAGTAGCTTCATGAACTACTATTCATTTGTTTCTGCTGCATATTGTTATATTACTCTGTGTCTGTGATTCTATGATTATTTATTTACTGTATATGCTGAGTTTAGCCAAATATAAACTTACAATATGGTATTTTGAGCAATTCAATTCCGACATGTTCGGATGCGAATGGTTGAAAATATCAGGTCGTTACATTATCATAGCCAATCGATATTATGAACCCCTCTAGACGTAGAGAGCCTTCTTCCAAATTTTCAATCCGATCCATGCACACCATCTCCTATAAATACAGCTGGCGTAGCTTCGAAAAAGGGATCCTTCTTTTGTTACAGAAGCTCTTCCATTTTCATTCTTGAATCTTATATTAATGGATCCTAACTAATCTAAATATTCTTGTAATCATAATCAAGTGTGAGATCAATGAAAATATGAAGTGGACATGGTCAAGATTGCTGACTGTAAAATTCATGCGTTTATTTACTTTTTCTGCTATGTTTCTAATTTCATTCATTGTTTAATCTCAACGAGATTCTACCAGGTGTTGATGCCAATTTTTGGTGTCGACGTCGGTCTTATTGTTCGCTACTATATATTTGCCCTCTTATCATCACTTTTCGGCTTGGGTGATAGATCTCATAGATAGGACTAGACATAATTTTTTTAGAGGGGTGGTAGAGAGTGTCCTAATGGGATGTTTTATAAGTTAGGGTCAGGTGTGTAAACCCAAAATGCAAGCGATGTTGGTATAATTAATCTAAAAAATTTAAACACTTCTCTTGTATGCAAATAGATTATGGAAATTCTTAGATGACAAGAAAGTAGTATGGAAGGAAATTATTGCTAACTCATACCAAATGGATTTTAAATATTTAAAAAACCAACAACTATTTTATCTCCATGGAAAAATGTTATCAAATTTCATAATATAACTGTATTTTGCAAAAGTAATTTTGGAACTTTCAAGAAACAAAGACCTTTTTGAATTTCAAAAATGGAAATCCACCATATAGGGCTTTGCAAGCTTCTCTTCTTCCCACACGCCTCCTCTAATCTTCAGCTTCCAAAATCATGCTAGCTCTTCTTAGGCATCTAAACTCCTTTTGGATTCTTCAAGCTTCAACGCGATAGTGGTGGTTTCTCTACCGTGCGGTCGTTTGATAGCGTCTACACCGCCACATCTCAATGCAGTTGAGGAGTTCCTCCGGCTTCCATCTCTCAAGGTTTCCGATCGCTCTTGAATGGCAAGTGCTGGTGAGGGTTCTGGTTCTCATTCACAATCTGTACTTGGGCTCCATTCAGCTTTTGTTATGTTGTCTAAAATACTACGAGCTAAGGTAAGCCTAGTCTCCACTACTTTACCAACTTGTAACCTGCTAGTTCGATTAGTACTGAAAAGATTTCATATTCCAAAATGGTTGTTGAAAAATCCAGTTCAGTATATTACTAGTAATCATTGTTTAAAAAGAGGCTTGGGAATGCAGGCTCTTTTTCTCCCAAACAATATGCTGATGATTTCGTCGACAAACCTATTCCATCACCTAAGGAAATTATAGAAGCTGCTATTGCATTTTGGAAGGACTATCTAGTTGGTTTCTTCTTTGATAAGCCTCCTCATTGCTCCATTGTGAAAAAACATGTTCTTGACTTGTGGAGGTTGCATGGAACGGATGTTAGGTGTGGTAACTCGATGTACCTTTTCAAATTCACTTGCCCTTAGGCAAGATCTCATATTTTGTAATATAATCATGTCATTGTCCCCTTCTGTTATCTTATCCATTATTAAGTCTTATCTATTCCCGTTTGTGTGCATCTCTCTAATATTCCTTTAATTTACCAATCTCACATAGGAGTTAACTAGATTGCTAACCATATTGATCAGTAGATTTGTTTTGGCATTTTTACTAAACACAGGCAGTCCTCTACTTCGCCAAATCCCTAATTGAAATCACCCTTTTTTGGGAAGCTACCGGCTCATATCCATGTATCCCTTGCCAAGGGAAAGATTGCTTACATTAAAGTAACCTACTAATGGAAGCCTCCTATTTTCGGTCTCTGTCACTCCATTGGCAATATAATTTTGTCTTGCCCACATGCCAACACCACTCCAAATATTCTTCCCCATAAGAATCCCTGTCCACAGCCTCCTTCTAGACGTTGGCAGATCCAACCCTCATTATTTCTGCCCTGTCTCTCTGATCCTACGACTGTCTATCCCACCCTTGTGACATCCCCGCCCTCTTTAGTTGCCAACCCTTGCAGTCGCCTCTTAGTGCTCTCATCCCAGTCTCTCCTCCCTGCAACCTATTGATCCACTATGTATTTCCTTCCCATGATACGCATATTACTAGTCTTAGCAAAAAAAATTAGTCATTACTCTCCATTCTAACCCTAGTGCCGAGCGCATTTCCATTGAACTTCAAGAAATATTGGTTGAAGGTACGAAACTAGTTTAGTGCAAAAAATCTAGAACTTGGTCTCAAAGTAGTTTGAGCTACCATTCGAAATTGTGGATATTCTTAAAGTGGGTATCTGATGAAGAGAAAAATGAGCAGGAATTCTATTATAGACTTATAGACAATGAGTTAGTCTAGGTAATGATGATGAATGCGGAGCCAACAATGAGAAGATCTGGCTATTACAGATTGGGACCAAAAATATGTTTTATCTCCTTGTTCTCCTGGATGCTACATCAAACATATTAGAAAGTTCTTTAGATGCTTAAGTATTCAGTCTGATTGTCTTTCTAATTTCCTCTTGACATTGTTAGTTTAAGGACATTATGTCATAGTATCTTTACTGGTGTAGATTGACATTGCTAGTTCGTTTTTGCCTATACCTTGTTATTTGCTATCTAGCCAGGCATATTGGCAGTTATATTCTACGATGTTGGCTAGTGCCTAAGGCTCATATAACTTTATATATATATATATATATATATATATATATATATATATATATATATCTGTGTGTGTGTGTGTGTGTGTGTATGGCTGCATGATCCTCGGATCATATATTCTTTATATCAAAAAATTCATAATATATTTAAACAAGGAATAAAATATGTTATCCACTCATGAGATGAAAATCCTTTTTGCCACGACCCTTGGATAACTCCTGTTACACCAAAATATGAATTCCTAGAACTTTTCCTATAATTAAAACAACCTTTTTATATAAGTTTACAACCCGAGTGGAATCTTACTTATAGTAATAATCTATTTAGGGATTCAATCAGACAATTTTGAGGTCTTATTTCGAAAATATATAACATTATTCAAACGGTTTAAAAGATATCTTAGGATGGAATAGGAAAAATAACAACGGTTACACCTCAAGTTCATTATATAAATTTATTAACTTTTATGGTATTAAACTGAGTTGCTACATATATACATAATGCATGCATGCATGCATGTATGTATGTATTAATTTAGAAAATGGATCAATACCTAGAAATCAAATGAAATCACCAGTTCTTTTATAACAAATGTAAAAGAAGTAGAAATCTCAGATCAAGTAAGTAAGAATAGCCGAAAAGTTAAGAACACACAAGAATTTTTATAACAATTCAGCATAATCTTCAGCCTACATCCTGTTTAATCTCCTTATTAGTTTTCTCTCTCTTTGGAATACAACTAGTTATATCAGATATGACCACTATCTAGCGAATCTTATGTTTACAATGGAATTTCTAGAGAGTTTAAAAGGTAGAGGATGGGAGTGAAGAAGAGGAAGAAGTCTCCAATGGAAGAGAGATGATGATCCAGAGTGAAGAGCTGAAGATGAAGGAAGAGAGATATCAAGTAGAAAAGATCCCCTTTGGTTGCAGGTAGATTGGTATTTATAGAGAAACAATCATGTTGGGTCAGAAGCTCACTTGGAGCAGAGTCCAGAGATGGGCCCAAAGTCACTTGCCAAATTGCAGAAGCTCACGAATTGACTAAACATGTCGATGACGACTTTGTTCAAAATACTTCAAACTCTCTTTCACTCTTCTTCTTACTTTATTTTGTGGCGTCCCATGTTGTTTCCATCGATTATTGGTTGATTTTGATTATCATTCTACCATTGCTTCATTTATTCTGCCTTTTCAGGAGTTAACCCTTCAACTCTTGAAATAAGTCATCCGAAACTCTTGAAAATCACTCGATCACACGTGAAAGGAGTAGACACTAACTCGTACAAAATTGGAGTGGAAGAATATGGGGAAGGAAAAAATCATCACTGACATGAATAAGTCAGTTCCGACTTGTATACTTCGTGTATCTTGGGGTCAAATTTCTTCGAGCTATTCCTTGCTTCATCTAACATGCCTTCAAGATTTCAAGTCATTTCATCCTCGTATTGATCTTCTAAGTCCAATTAAACCCTCTTTAGCTCAAAATCGAGGTAACATTTGTCCTACAAAGTACACCTTTAGAATGTAAGGTGTGTTTTGCTCAAGAGCAAGCTCTAGTCATTAATCTTCAAAAGTTGAGCTCTTTGGTTATTCATTGACCTTAATCTTGGTGAATCATTCAATTCCTTTAGATTCTCTTGCAAATCACAGGTCACTCCGAACCTGCTATAGCTAAGTGCTCTTGCTCTTGCTTGGTCATTGTTTTGACATCATAGTCATTTCAACTTCATTTAGAATTGTTACATCACATATCAAAATTATCTCGTGTTCATCTGAGGTTTATCCATTTTACTCTAATTAGAAGGCGCTTAAATCATTTTATCAAATCTGTTTTTGTTCTAATGTTTGACCTCTCCAGATTATTTTACATTTAGTTTAATATGCGATCTCTCTGAATCGTCTATCATTTAAGCTAAAGGGACGATCTCTCCGAATCATTTAACTTTCTAGTTAGGATGCGGTCTCTCCGGATCATTTGGCTTCCAATCTTGGGTTTTGATCTCTCTGGATCCTTGTTGGATCCTCTTGCTCTCTAGCAAAGGAACTCGTTGACAAAGCAAGCCCCTCCGCTCACTTTCCTATAAGGGGACTTATTTTTCGTACAAGCCCATCCATTCGCCCTATGGCAAGGGAGCTTGCACCCTACACTCCCACCCCGTTTCTCCTGATGGGATTTAAAGCGAAAAGCATAGTATAAGTCCATCCGTCACTCTCCAGTGAAGGGACTTGCACCTTGCACTCTAGGCCCGTCTCTCCGGATGAAACATAAAGCGGTAAATAATAATCATCACATTCAATATGGATATTTCAAAAATTAAATATTCAAATATTCAAATCAAAGCAAAGCAAACAAACAGAAATCCTAATTGTTCATCCTAGGCATCTGACTCAAAGCATGTGTAGAGACCAATCTAGGTCTCATACACATGCAAGCGGTTCGAGGTTATTATCATCCTAAGTAGTCATCTCAAGCATTTAACTTAGAGCGTGCCTAGGGACCGTTCGAGATCCCGTACACGTATAAACGGCCTGAGGTTATTATTGTCTTTTATTGCTTAATGCAGAAAGTGAAGTGTAAGAAAGGAAATGAAAAAGCATAGTACGGAAATCGTATTCGACTCTCGTTCATCTCGATCATAGGAGTTCGAGTCTTGGACTGGATCTCTAGTTGTCCTTTGATGCATTTGCTGTAGATGGTGGTTGGTCCAGGCACACCATTGTTGTTCGGTTTCTCATATACTATTGCATGTGGTTTTTTCCGAACTAGTTCTTCTATCATATCATGAAATTTTAGCACTTATTCATTTCATGTCCTTCCAGCTCATGGAAAATGCAAAACTTTCCAAATCTTTTCTCCCGATCAGTGGGCTCTTTCCTAGCTGGCTTTCGATAGGAGATTTGTCCCCAATTGTCTAGATATATCCTCTGGAGTCTCTATTAAATCATTATAGGAAGAGAACTTCGGTTCCCTCCTCAGCATATTTAGTTCTCAGAGGTCATCATCATCTCTTCTCTATCCTTTGTCCTTTCAGTTTCCTACTTTGGATAGTTCTGTATTATCCGCAGCATTAATTTCAGCATCCTCAGCTTCATGCCTTCTTGACACAAATATCTCACAACTTCATGGTAGAATTCTGCAAGGCCCATCGGTGGATCCTTTTCCAATGCAACTTTGAAGTCGGTCTTGCTTGCGACTCCAGATACCGCCACCATTAAGATTATCGATAGATACAACTTATCGATTATGGCAGCTGCCGCATTGAATCTTTTCAAATATCTCTTAGGATCTCTCCGAGCCTTTGTTTCATAGTTGATCGTATCATCACTGTGAAAACCCACATTTTGAAAGGTTTAAGTCAACAATAAACCATGCACATCCAACTCAAAACATTTCAAAACATTGACAATCAATGGGGTTAATTAAGAAAAATAAGAAAAGAAGAAAACAACACAGAATCTCACAGCGAATTGACAAAATATAATAATCAAATAAATATTTCATGAAGCTATTTATACTATACATTTGATTAAAATTTTGCAACATCTATCAGAGTTATACATACAACAAAATAATAGAATAATGCAGTGGAACAAAATGTGGTGGAATAATACTAGTAATGATAATATACTAATCTTCCTCTTCATCCTCTAGAAAATAATCTTCAATGCGTTAAAAACCCAAGGCTAGCCCAAGCATAAAGTAAAACAATACACTCGAGTCAGAACAAAAATATACTATTGTGAGTCAAATCAATATCACATGTAACCGGAGTGTAATAGCATCAGAGATGTTTACAGGATTTTATATCTCCAATCCAATGTATGACGTGCGTGCAATAACTCTAGAGATGTTACGGGATTTTCCATCTCTTAAGGATCCATCAAAATATCTATATATAATACAACATGCTATATATGTAATTTCTAATCAATAAAATAAGTATTTTTCCTAGCTTTAAGGCTTTACATTAATCCCCTTTAACGCGTTTTTAAGCATTGTCGTACAGTTTGCATATAACGCCTTAGTAGCACGTCAGGGGATGGGGATGCGCCATGATACAACAACACTAAACCAAACTCGTAGTGGTCTCGTATAAGGATAAAAATATGACAAGGCATGTGAGACAATGTCCAAGGTAGGATACTACTAGTTCGGGTCGCAGGGCTTGTGGTAACGCATTGTAGCCACAACCACCCACAGCATCCATCCATCCCATATCGAGTCAGTGGGAGGTCGTCCCAAATCAAGATGCACCAATCGAAACCATTATCAAGGAAATAGTATGGACCGAGTCCGATAAAAGAAAATCGAAGAATGGATGTCTGCTAGAGGTAACTACCCTCATTGGCGCTATCAAGCCGTCCTGTTTTAGTCATTTCAAATTGACACAAGTATCGGAGCTATCCATCACCGTTCTCTTTCTTCAAATCTAGAAAATATACCAAATCCAACCACTTCATTCTGGAGTCTCCTCCACATACACAGTTGTTAACTGGTTCAAAAATTGACAGAGAATATGCCAATAAGAGTCCTCGGTCTCTTTAACAATCAAACGTCATTTTACACACTGGTTGGTTCTTTTACATTTTAAAAACAATTCATATTCGATATCAAAATATCCTTCATTCAAAATTTCATATGTACCCAAAATCGGTCAATCTCACTTAAAAATCATTTTCGCTCCAATCTCTCAATTTCACTTTCGAAATTGTTTCAAATTTCGACTTAGGTTATAATTTCATTTTAACCAAATTCGAATTTAAATCCACGATTTAAATATAAACATTCTAACCTTGCAAAGTTTGAATCTTTTATAAAATAGTTTTAATAATTTTAAATAGTTTAAAAGGTTTAAATAATTTAAATAGTTAAACAAATAAAATGGTTAGATAAAAAAGGTTTGAGAATTGAAAATGATTTATATAGTTAAATAATTTGCAAAATAAAAATAATTTGAATATTTAAAAAGATAAATTTAAAACAATTTATATTAAAATAATTTATTTTGAAAATAACTTCAGATCAAACTGTTTCTTTCCATTGTCTATATTCATACAAATTAGATAAGAATAGAAATCTAATAAAAAGATGAAGAGAAGAGAATCGGCTGTATGTGTTTTGAGGTAATTTTTTTATATTTATATATTTGTATCTATTTTCTCTCATATTCCCAGATCTGTTCTCAAATCTGTAATTCTAATGCATGTATATACCTTTTATACATATTTCTTGAATTAAAAAGGATTTGGAGATGATTTTAAGGTTCTACTTCAGATCTGAAGGTTTGGATCGTTTTTAAAAGGTGAGTGAGAATTTTTATATATTCTTTATGATTTTAAATCTTTTCTGTTGGCATAGTTTGTTCTTTATGCCTAAGTCAATTTTATTTGTGAATTGTAGGCCCAAATTAGTAAAGAAAACTATGGCCTACATATTCTTCTATTAGACTTAATTTGAAATATGTTTACAACTAGATCTGGAAATCAGTCCCTAAGACTTTCTAAATTTGGATATTATATATTTTTATTCTTGATCTATCCTTAGGCGTAAAATACAATTTTTGGATTATTGCCCAATTTTTGTGTTAAATTGTAGAATTTTTGTAGTTTAATTTGTGGGAAGAACATCCGTTTGATTTCAATAAATTTATTTACTTTTTCCACTTTTGATTCAGAAAGGCGACGCTTGATTTAATAAGGAATACAAAAAAGAAAGAGATGTATAAAGTATAAACTTATACTCCACACTTTACATCATTTGATCCAAATAAAAAGAAATTGTCCATTCCTTGTAATTTCCAACGAATTAAATCTCCCCTTTGTGTTAAAACAAATATATGGAAATCATAGCGGAAAATCTTCCTACGGAATTTAATTCTAGAAAATTAAATATGAAAAACATAATCTAGCTATATATTTATTACTAGAATATACTTGGATAAGAATAAATAGTTAATACATAATTATTGTGTTAATAAAGGAGAGCGGCATTTATTTGTGCATGACGTTGGTTAGTTATTATTATATTTAGGAAAAAGTAGGTAGAATTTGAAAATGCAGTAATTCTTATTAATGGGCAATAAATCAGGATTTGCCAATAATTAATAAAAAATAGAGGATTTTAACCCTAATAAATGGGCAATTAATGAAAAATAATGAATAGGATTAGATTAGGGGTTACAATTAGTTAATTAAAAACAGTAACTTCAATCAATGGGCAATTAATGGAAATGAATTTGGGAGTTACAGTTAATAAGGACAAATGAATAAAATAGGAATGATAAAAATGGAATAGAAATAAAAGGCTACTAATTTGAAATAATAATGATACATAAATGTCCTAGGAAATGTCGGTTAGGATTCTATGGACAAAGTGACATTTATGAGCATAAAAAGGGGATTTATGCGTAGATAAATATTTAAGGTATACGCCTTAAATAAAAAGGAAATTAGAAATCTAAGTCCAACGTCTGCCTATGATAAAATAAGTAAAGACTTAGGATAATTAATTGGAGTTAGTAGGTTAGTGATGCGAGGTCACTAAAGACACTCGATGGAAGGTTGCCCTTCACTTTGAGGCTACCAGCAGTTGGGTATACTTACTACTGATGAAAGATGTCGTTAATTCCATGACTCATGACGATGTGAGAGATTGGACTGTCTTTCTTAATTGGAAAGTATTAAATGGTTCAAATTTGGGATTAGGAGTGGTGAGGGATATCTCCGTAGGGCTTTGATTTTGGTTTGAGGTATTAAGTGGCTGTAGGGTTTGCTTCTCTCCTAAAAGGAAGTATTAAGTAAACTAGTGAGATTCCAAATAAATATGTCTCTAGAAATGTTTACTTCAGTGTTGAGGTATTAAGTGGCTATTTTAGGGCCTGCCCTCTTACCAAAAGAAGTAACTTAATGAGATTCCGTATTTACAATTAAGAGTGATACAGGAAGGGTTCGCTTTGGATTTGAGGTATTAAGTGACTGACGTTAGGGTTTGCCTCTCTCCAAAAAGAAGCATTAAATAACATAGTGAGGTTCTAAGCAACGTCAGTTAGATAGTACCAGTGAGGAATCTTCCTTGTGGCTAGATATTAATTGACAAAGGCCTATAAGTAGGTATAAATGGTCAGGGGTCTTCTTAGTCTTTATTAATGAGGTATTAGTGGCTTGGGTATAGTCTCTCATAATCCTAGGGCCATAATAGCGATGGTACCAGTGAGTAGTCCGCTTGGGGATATGTATTAAGTGATGAGGACTTGCGTAGAGTATAGTTATTAAATGGTTAAAAGTCCGCTAGTCCTTTTAAAGGTATTAAGTGGCTTGGATATTGTCTCTTATATGGCTATGATTTTATTGGCGATAGATGCGGTAATAGTTAGACATTAAATGTTGGAAGGGTTAAATAGTGGTTAGAGGTCTTTGTAGCTAGGACCTACCGACCATTGACAATATTGTTAGAAAACCACCTTGGGGTTTTAAAATGACGAGTCTACCTTAATTGAATTCTTAAATGACAGAGTCTGCTTATTTAGTTTTTAAAGGTATTATGTGATGATTATAAAAGCCCTCTTCATATTTAGAAGCATTAGGTGGAAAATGGGTATGGAAATGTTAGTTGGTTGATAAGGCTTCGTTAGTATTTTGTACCTTGGGAATGGGTAGGTAAGTAATTGAGTGTGTAATGCAAGGTTAGTACAGAATTGCTAACCTTAATAGACATAACAATTAAATGGAAACCAATCATTATAAATTTATGTTATGGACAATTTATAGATTTTTCCAATCACAAGAGCATTGTTCTGACCCCTTCTTCATTACAACCCAGAGGATAGATTTAGGGTAACAGGTCAGTGTAGCTAGATGTGTTTAGTTGTTGGAGAAGTCTTCTTTACTCTCATGCTCAATGCTGATATAACAACCTCTTATCCAAGGAATACCATTAATTTCAAGGTAGTAGTCATAATTAGTATTCTTATCCTATTATTGTTTCCACTGTGAGTTAAATTGCTACTAATCTCCGATAATGCTCATGCTTGTTTGCAGATACCAAATCCAACGATCCGTGCTTTGATGGACTTGGGTTTCAATTTTTGTCTAAATTTAGGCTCATTGAGGTTTGGATTATTATATATGTGTGTGTGTGTGTGTGTGTGTGTGTGTGTGTGTGTACTAAATATCACATTGAGACAATCAATGTGCATATAAATGACAAATGTATATGTTATAGATGCACATCCCAAAACACACACCCCCATACGTAGACATTACTTATGTATCATTATTATGTTGCAGTTACACATTATACATACATGAGTATATAATTAAATACTCGTTAATTATATTAATTATTAATTTATCAAATTAATTAATTAAATAAATCAGATAATTAAATAAAATATAGCTTTACTTAAATTAACTAGATTGGATTGAATGTAACCCTTTAGACTTCATTGGCTCAATATGATCCAAAATAGTTTTCTTTTTGAAATCTATCTATTTCACTGGCTTCTACTACAATCCAATCCTTTAATATCATTTTAAAATCGCAAAAAAGGCCAATATACCGTCTTTATAAATGTTGCAAAATGACATGTTATAATATGTTTGATAGATATCATAGCATTATAAAAAGCGCTAAAAGTAACACGTTATAGCATTTTTTGTTGTCATATTTGAGTATTTATGGGTTAGTACTGATAGAATTAACTTTCCATACCGGTTCTTTGGTTTCTATAGAACTTTTTTCATAGCCTTTCTAAAACATTATAGTATAGAACTGTGACAATGCCTGTTTTTTGAGCATTTTTGAAAACCCTGTTGCAACAACCCGTATTTTGGAGCTTCAAATTTGAATATTTAATTTATTTAAATATTCGATTTTGGATTTAAATTATGATAAATTATTTGTTTCAAATGTAGACTTGATTTATAATAACATATTTATAATTTAATTTATAGAATTTTTCCATAATTTTTAATTTGGAAAATAAATAAATTATGGTTTGACGTATTTTATAGCAAACGATGACATTTTGAGACTTTACATAATTTAATAACTTGTTTATTTTATTTTTGTTTTGTAATCGTGTAACGTTGCTACACGCGATAGTATATTATTTCCTGTCGTTCACCGTTCGGACGCGGATGCGATGTAGGGTAGCTGGACGTTGTAACCCATTCAATTTCAAAGCATATGTAAGTATACATTGCACATAAGTTTTCCACAACTATCTTGGTTTTGTTTTTCTTTTTCCCTGCATCCACCACTGTTTTTCTAGCTCTACCTTCACACCTGCAGCTATAGCCGCCATTGTCCCCTTTGATTTTGACATGATGGGATCTTGCTGTGTTTTATTACTTGGACTTGGATATATATGTAAAAGCATGTTCATACACCTATAAGCAACCATCTTCTTCTTCTTCACTTTGCTTATCTGTACAATTCAAAAATCAAGAAGCTAAACCAACCCTTCTACTTTAAAAATCATTTCCTCTAAATCTATGAATTTTCAACAAATGGTCCCAAATGAAAAATGAATGTTTGGATCTTTAGTTTATACTAAAAATAGTTTTAGGATTTTTCGTCGAATGGTTTGAGAGATATCTGCAAATAATAGTAAGCAGCCGAGACAACAGCCGTTTTTGACTATCACGGATTGGTGAATGGAGGGCATGGATGGAACCGTAGCTTCGAGTCATGATTTTTAGTGGTGGGTTGGTGGTTTTTACAGCTATGAATCATCGAGGAGGAGGAGATGATTGGAAATCATTCAAAAATAATTTCCGACGAACCAGTGGTTATGGGGTCGAGCAAAGATGTCGGGGGGAGGGTAGAGGGGGAGGGGATGAACGTGGCTGATTTTGTGATTTGTGCTTTGGATGATGTGGCTAGCTGATTTTAGGGTTTGGGTTGCGTTCGAATGCAAGACGGTCAGAGAAGACGCGTAGTGATCAGAGGCGATCATTGTTGGGCTCGTGGGTAGAGAATTGTGTTGCGATCCTGATGGAGGTGGAGCGAAGGGTCAACATGGATAAATGTGACATTAATTTGCGATTTTATACATAGGTGTCACATTCATTGGTTGCTGGGCTCGGTCGCAGAGCGGTGGAGTTGGACAGCGAGGGGACGACAAGCTTGTTAGTGGCACTGGATGCTTCGTAGGTGGCTAGGATGCTACGTACAAGTGCACACGTGTTCATGCACCGGTGTGGTTTTGTTTGCTGGAAAGAAGAAGGTGTGAGGGGAAAGAGGGGGCTTTGGGTTTAGGGTGCATGATGGACTTGGCCCATTTGAAGATAGGGTGAGAATTTAATTATTTGTTTTAAATTTCTTTATATAAGCACTTGAATTTCAAAATATCATAACTTGCTCATATTTTAGCCGATTCACATATGGGTTTTAGCATTGTACTCGTATCGACAAGTACAATATTATTGTGTGATTTACTGATATCCTCGGACAAGTATAAATTTATGATATATTTAAACGGATGGGTTTTAAATTACGTTGTTATAATAATAACGTTACTTAGTTTTATATACCTTAAATATTGATGTTTATCTGATCAAATAAATTATTGTTGAGTTAAATTGGATTAAATATGGTAATTGGACATTGGTTTAGCGGAATAAAACATCGATCTGCTAATTAAATTAAATTGACAACTAATTAGCTGAATAAAACCTCGTTTTGCTATTCTATTGATTTGGACATTTAAGTATATATCGTTAATGGATACTCTGCTTGAATAAGTGGTATATTAACTAATGATGGTTAAGTATTGGATTTACTACATAGTCATTGGTTATATAAATATCTATTGTTAACCTAAAAAGTTAATTGAATAATATGGTAGCTTGTTAAGTAACATGGTTATCATTAAGCCTCCTTCGAATTCGAAAAGACTAATTATTATTTGAAAGTTAATTTAATAATAATAATTATTATAATATTAAAAGTTAAGTTTATTTAGTAGTAAGATTTTATAAAGGCAATAACTCATTAGTAATAATATTTTAAGGATAATTAATATTTTTTTAATAATGATTTAAAGTTAATTATTTTATTACTATGATTCTTAAAAGTTATTCTAAAATTTATTTAATTATTGTTTAAAAATGTTTAGTTTAAGTACTATTTTAAAGTTACTTAGTTATGGTTTAGAAATGCTTTATTTACATTTAAATTAATTATTTAAAGTGATTATCTATATTTTTATTTATTAATTAAATTATATTGATTTAAGTTATTTAATTATATTTTAAGGATAAGTATTTTTGTATTAATATTAGTGTAAGGCCAATTAATTACTGTTTAATAACATTTTAAAGTCTATCAATTACTATATTAATATTATTTCTGAAATTAACTAAGTAATACAATAATAACGTTGAAATATATCTAATATATTATTAAATAGATTCTAAAGTTATTATTTTAAATAAGATTTGGTTAAAATGGAATAGAGGGATGTTTAAATAATAATCTGTTAATTAAAACTATTTTAAATAACCGATGGTTTATCAAGAGGACTTATTAACTTTAAAAATCTATTAATGAGTTGGGTTAAATATGGGAGAGTTCTACAAATGGCTTTGAGAAGTCATAAAGGAATTTATAAATGACTTTTAAAGAATCAGAGAAGGAGAAGTTTTATAAATGGGATTTTGGAATTTAGTAAGAATGTTTTATCAAGGGATTGTGTTTTGGGGTTTCTCCATTTAAGTGATAATTGGGTTTGATCATTTAAGATATGATTTCAAATTAGAAAATCTTTCTAAATGTTGGTGAATATACCTTCCAAGTTTGAAAGTGAGATGATTAAATATATTTACACCGGTGAGATAAGTATATAGTTATATTTTCTAAGTGTCAAAAATATAGTGGTTTGTGAATATAGTTATCCTGTTGACATAAAAATATGGAAGTGATTTCCGAGTATTTGAAATGCGACTTTATAAAAAGGATAATTTAATTAAAATGAGGCTTACTGATTCTATGGAAAATGTAATCTTTATTTGGAATGGTTTTTTATTCGATAGTTAGATAACCGGCTATCGAAATAGGTCCACCATAACTTTGAAAATATGTACACTATAAAAATCCCTTTTTATTGCAATGGGAAAGAGCACGTCTAAGCTTTGTCACTTTGGTTAGATTAAATTTCACCATTATTAAAAGTATGATATGAGGGAATAATCCTAAAGGCGACATCATTTTTCATGTTCCCACAAAACATTTATTTCCTATTTTTGTTGTTATAGTAAATGTTTTCTTTCTCAGTTAACAAACCATAAGAACCCTAGCTTTTTGAAATCCATTTTCATTTTTTCCCTCTCTTAACCCATGCTTCTGCCTTCCTTTCCGATATCTAAAACCAATTATATGCGGAATACACCGCATATGCGACAAACTTGAGTAGGATGAAGAAGTATTTTAGGGTTTTGCAAAACATTTTGAACGTTTCTAATAATTTCCCTCTTCGATCCATCTGGGCAATCTGGAGTGTGGTATTTATTCGTTGGAAGGCTATAATTGGAAGTTATAGTTTAAGATTGGGTGAAGCGACTGCCTTGCTAATCAAATCGACAAGTTAATATACTCAAATATGCGAATTTTTAAGTTGTTTTGGCGATTTGTTGGTTCTCAACTCAAATAAAAGGTATTTCTTTCACTCTATTTTAGCTTAAATATTCCAAATTTTGCAATAAGCCTAGATGTAAAATTTTGATTTGGTAAATAATTACATGTACATGAAACTGAAAAGGAAAGGGGCCTATGTGCAGGTTAAGGACACTAAAATGATATCCATTATATCAGAATTAATGTGCATGTATTTTCTCAAATATTTTTTTTAGTATACCTGCAGTTTGTTCAAGATTGGATCATTTGAAGCCGGCTTCTTTGAAATTTTCTTTTTATTTACAAAATAAAAAATATACCTTTTTCTAGATTTAAAAAATGCACAAGCTTTCTATACCATAAATTTACATGAGTGCCATCATATTTATCGATCGAACTATTTAGCATCATCTTACTGTTAATTGGATGATATAGTATTTCACATTAGTTATTCAAAGCTATTTTTTGCAAAGGATGCTTCAAAATTATTCTTGACCTCTCTTAGTGTTTGTTATAAGTATACAATGAATTCCTTTTGCAGGTATTAAATTGCTAAACGACCCTAAAAAATGAATAACTTTTGTCGAAAAATTGCTTTGTAATCATTTTTAGGAACCTGAAATATGCTATTAGATTTGAATGAAATATGGTTTGAGTGAGATTCTTTTTGAATTGATAGTAGTGAAATATGTCGTTTTCAGCTTTATAACTTATATTGACAGTGGGGAAGTTTGAATTAAATTTGGAAAAGATGATTAATTGGTGATAAGACATTATGATAAATAACATCTTAGTCAAATTTGGAGAAACAGTTTTAGAGTTTTAGTGTTTTGAAAGGAAAGCTAGTTCAGTTTCATCAACTTGTATACCTGTGTTATCTTGTTGTTTTACATGTTGATTACACTTGGGATTAGTATGTAAGACTTGTATATAGGGGCAGATGTATGTTAAGTTATTAACATCACCGTGGCTACCATTTGGGTGCAATATCTGAAAATCCGATTAAAGATTAACTTGACAATTTTGATAGTTTATAAGAAGTGCGAGTTTAGCGGTGTTAGGTCAGAGAATGGAGATGTCATTTTGGCCGGACAAATAGTTCATAAGAAGGAATCCTTTCGATATTTAGGATCAATGTTGCAGCGTAATGATGAGATTGATGAAGATGCTAGTTGTGGAATTCGAACAGGATGGGTGTAGTGGTGACAGGCATCTGACATTCTCTATGACAAGAAAGTCCCGCAGAAGCTTAAAGGAAAGTTCTATAGAATGGAAATTAGGCCTGCGATGTTGTATGGTGCAGAATGTTAGCCTACTAAAAACCAACACGTCCAGAAGATAAACGTAGCAGAGATGCGTATTTTGTGATAGAGTGGTGGTCATACAAGAAGAGACCGAATTAGAAATGATGATATACGTGGAAAACTTGGAGTAGAATCAATTGAGGAGAAGCTAATTCAACATCTCTTAAGATGGTTTGGACATCTCCAATGAAGACCTCCCTAGGCACCCGTACGCGTTGGAATTATAGGCTGCGTCGTTTGCTCAAAGAGAGGCAGAGGTCGAACAAGGTTGACATGGAAGGAAGTAGAAGAGACATGAAGAGTTGGAATATATCCAAAGAGCTAGTAACGGATAAGAGCGTGTGGAAGTTACCGATTCACATACCAGAACCATAAGCTACGAGTTTTATAAGTTTTAGATTATATGATTAAGAAAAAAGAGCATAAGACATAGCGTTTGGTCTTTGATCAACATTACTATCAACACCATTATTAGTTGTACTGTTATCATTTTTTTTAAAAACATACATATTTCTATCTTTATTTTTACTTAGTTACTATTATTATTACTTTACTTATTTGACTTTATTTTATTATTGCTATTGTTATTATTATAACCTTTAAATTGCTTTTGTCATTTTATTTCGGGTTCCATATCTAGCCGACTCCAACTTGTTTGGGAAAAATGTCTTTGTTGTTGTTGTTGTGTAAGATATTGGTGCTAAATATAGACAATTGGCTTAGTAGCCTAGGCGGTTGCAACCTCTGCCCTTTTGTGTATATAAGTTGAAATAGTTGATTATAAATAATTTTGAAGTTGGGTTTATCTTCCCCATTCTGTTTCAGTCTCGTCTCTCATTCATAATAAAAACAATCCATTATGTTGTTAGTAAATTTTAATTGCCTTTGTAGGTGAATGGTTATTTATCATTTTCTGATACAATTACAGATGGCTTTTACAACATTGTGGGAATGGATTCATTTTTATGGGCAATGTGAAATGAATTAGAAGAAGGGATAGAACTACCCAGCTTAAATGCACTTAAAGAAGTGAATCCAAGGGACTCTTCTATGGAAGTAGTCCTTATTGATAAATCTACTAATTCTAGCCTAAAAATGCTCGAAGATAAAGCTTTAGAATATTATCACACATCTAGATGTACATTAGAACTTGCTAATAGTCTTGCCAATCTTGTTGCAAATTTTAAGGGGTATTTGATATTTCCCTTTTCTTTAGCATTGCCATTTTTTGTTTGATTTTGTGAACGTACAAAAAAATTGTTTGAAGGGGTGCATTTGAAAGTGAACAAGGAGATCTTTATAAACAGTGGAAATCATATAGCAAGCAATTAAAGAAGTACCGCAAATGCATTGTTATTCCTATAGGCAGCCTGTCTTTTAGGCTTTGCAGACATCGTGCAATTCATCTCAAGGTGACATTATTTTTTGCAATTATTTCATCACCATTTCATGACTTATTATGCACTTTACATTGCATTTGATCACCATGAGATTAGCTGTATTTTATTATATGTATATTAAAGTTTTATTTAAACTATTGGTAGAGGATTTTTTTTTCTTACTGTACTGAAGATCGTAGAAACTTAGCCAGTTCGAACTTAAACTTATCTTTGATTTTGCTTCCATACTTTTTTCTAATCATATCTCTCCCTTCTCCCTATGTTATCTTATTTCTGCTTGTGCCCGTATATAAATCCAACCAAAGAATTTAATATTTTTTTACTGAATAAGATATTTAGTCTCAAAAGTTGAATATTCTAGATTAATTCTTACATATATTATATGCAAAAATGATAAAATTGGATAGAAAATATTAAATTTGAAATGGATACTTAGACTCAAATTGTACACATAAAATTTACACTTGAACTATTATTCATCACTGGGTCTGCTTTTACGTACTCATGTCCAACGACTCTAAGTGTTAGCGTTTGAGTTTGTGATTTTCGAATCTGATGATACATTCCAACTAAAGTAATGATATACTTTTATTCTTTATTCTTTATTTTTTAATACAAGAAGATGCGATTTAAACTTTGAATCCACCAACTATACATGCGCACGTGCATACACACACATCAAGCGAACTAATCTAATGGTTGTAACAAAAATATCTATCGGATAGTCACTTATGACTCATATTCCTTATTAAATTACTTTAAAAACACAGTCTTTGTTTTTTAATATAAAAGCTGCATTCATGGTTCATTTAAATTGTCAAATCATTTAATTGATTTCTTTTAAAAGACACACACACCCCCTTGTGTTAAATATTGTAAAAGGAGACAAGAGACGGTTATAATTAGAAATTATGTTATACATACAACAAAATTGTTTTCAAACAAAAACTGACCGTAATTATTTAAAAATTGATTTAGGTTTGATCTTGAAAACAGCAGTGGAAGCTTAACACTGATAATCAGTACTTGACCTTTAAAACAATGTTGATAACAATAATCAATAACTAAGTAGATATGTTTTAATATCAGTCATGTTTTATGATTGTGTGAGAAATATATATGAACCTCCAAATTAGAAATTTGATGAAACCCGATATTTTATGGAACCATATAGTGAGAATGTGTAACTGCCAATTTGATGAGGAGACATTAACTATTTGATTGGGCTAAGAAGTCAAACTAAGGTTTTCCTCTATTCATTGATCAAGTAGACACATTATTACTATGTTATCAATTTTTTTTCCTGTTGTATGCTCGAGTTTCTGTATAAACAATTCTGACATAGATGGGGTAATCTTAGTAGTATGCCAGACGAACATTCTTTTCACTATTAATATAAATTACATATATATGAAATGAAAATATACCAACAAATCACACATGACCGTGACCGCTTCTGACATATCTTTTTGGCATACTTTGTAAAGCATTTTATTATGATCTTTTGTATACTTTGTAAAGCATTTTATTATGATCCCACTCTTAAATTTTTCTTAACATCTTACCAACAGTCTGAATCTTTGTTTACTTGCTTTGGAAAAATATATATGCTTATAATAATTTATTGCCACTCAGTATATTCATCACTTTTATTTGCTAAGCACTTCACTTTTGAAATTATATTTGAAAGTTTCTGTATTTGTGTAATTTTACCGATTTATTTAATTATCCTCAAATGGAGATTTACTTTCTATATGTGTACCATTTATATTTCAGTACGATGCAAGGTAAAACTAGAAATTAAAAAATAAATCGATCTTCAAATCTATAATGTTTTCGAGGTGGCAATGGAAAAAACACTAAGTAAAATTAAGTTAACTTTAAAAATTATGTTCTGGACTATGTAAATAAAACTGATTGAAATGAGTTGTGCAAAAAAAATGCACTATGAAATTTCTCATTATCTTGTTAATATTTTATTCGTACGTGATATGTAATATAGCTAGATTTAATACAAAGTAAACATTTAAAATGGTGATCAAAAATTTGACTCAAATACTGTATGCTGTGTTCAGTTTGTTGAATGAGAGAAAATTAATAGCATGCATAACTGTAACGACCCAATATTTTGGACCATTCGAATCGACAATAATCCACACATGTCAGATTTGAATAATTCAAAATAACAGTTGTAATAAAATTTGGAGCAAATAAAATCATTCATAGAATCACAGACACAGAAATATTAGAATAACTCGCGGTGGAAGATAAAATAACATAGTAGTTCATGAAGCTACTATAATAAAGTCTCAAAACAAATACATAATATCAGTCTGTAAACAAATACGATAGAAATCCTAAATACATAGAAGTCCACTAATACAAGAGCTGAAATAGAACAACTGAAACTGAAATAGATAAAGAACTAGATAAGTAGAATCTCCAGCAATTCCTAGCTCCAGAAAGTGAAATCTAAAGCTGTGAATACTCAGGCTGACCCGAGCGTAAATAAAACACAAACACTCGAGTCAGGACATACATACTTATACAATGTAAACTAACTCAAGTGAACTGTAATAAAGTACAAGTAACTTAAAGGATGCTTGGGACCGCCCATCCTCTAAAGATCTGTTAAACTATTTACTATATAGTAATATTGCGCTATTATAATAATATCTACAGTAAAATAAACTTACTTTTAAATAGCGTTAAAGGGTTACCCATATAGCCCTTAACACATAATAGTCCCAGTAGTCCATCCAGTATTAGCATACCTCCTCGGGAGGCTACCCTAAATACTCCATGGGCTACGGGAGAAAAACAAACTTGTAGTAAAGCTCACTATGGTAGGTGACACGGCACAACTAGTAAATGCTAGGGTAGATATACCAATTACGCTTTCGGGCTGGTGGTAACGCATAACAGCCACTACCGCCCACTTCGAGCCACACTCCCAAAATCAAAGGGGTGCACCCAATCAATCACAAAAGTAATTGAATTGTATCGAAGAAGTGTGTCCGATAGAAGGAGCTACCTCACTTGGCCCGTCGATTGCTCCTGTTTTAGCCACCTTAAGCTAACTCACAGGAGTCAGGTCCACGTAATATACCTCAAGAACGTCGCCACCATCCTACTTCATTATGGAATCTCCACCGTGTACACAGTTGTTAAAGTGGTTTTTAGTATCGACAGAGAGTATGTCCATATCCGATCCCGGTCTCTTTAACAACCAATCGTTATTATAAACCGTGGTTATAAATTTCAAAAATATACACCAATAAGGTGTATTTGTAACGAATATAGTTGTTACAAATGAAATTTATAACAAATATAGTCGTGAGCGGTACAGGCGTGAGGTATGTCGTTACAAATATTTATAACGGCCTCTACCCATTATTAGATATATCACTTACAAATGGACTTTGTCGTTAGAAATCTAAATTTTTGTAACGAAAAAGTTTGCTATTAGTTGCATCGGTTTGTAACGGGTATTTTCCGTTACTTAGTTTCCCCTTTCGTGGTAGAAGAAGCGGTTGTCATTCTAAATTATCACGACCTTGTCCGTTACAAATTTCATCATTAGTAACACACTTATTCGTTACAAATTTCATCAATAGTAACGACTATGCTTGTTATAAATTTCGTCTTTAGTAACGAATATGTTCGTTACAGCTACCAAACCATGTAGAGCTGCATTTTTGCTAGCATTTACACTACAGAATTGTCTATTATAATACAGTAGGTACATACATATCAAAAATTACAGAATTTCGATAACAATAAGCAGTTACGCATCCAAACATACAACTTAAATTGTGCAAATATTTGACAACAAATTAAAGGAAGATTCAAAATTTCACAAGTTCATCATACATAACTAAAGAGTATGAAATTAAAATATTACAAGTTCTAATATTACTTCAAAATAAATTCTAGATCCTACAAACAACGAACACGACACTCAGGCCAAATAACAAAACCTCCATCAATTATATCAAGTAGCTTGTAATTACCATTTTGTGGTGCTTCATAAGTAGTGCTTCTGGATCAAACACTTTCTCCACCCATACAACTCTTTACCCATTCATCACCTCTCTATGGTGGCATATTTTCTGTGTCCCAAGATGGCCCTTAGCAACCTCTTTCAACTCTTCTGACAATAAGACTACAGATTGCCTATCTCTTGTGGAAGATCCAATAGCACCATTGGATTGAACATCCAAGCTAGCTCTAGGACTATCATGCTGACTGTTGGAAGCAACTTCATTTCTTGATGTCGCATTCCCTCCAAACT
This sequence comes from Allium cepa, assembly GCA_030765085.1. Classification (NCBI taxonomy): domain Eukaryota; kingdom Viridiplantae; phylum Streptophyta; class Magnoliopsida; order Asparagales; family Amaryllidaceae; genus Allium; species Allium cepa. Next base: position 942,236,754 of record CM060941.1, read on the forward strand.
GATTCATAAATTGTAACAAACTTTGTTGCATACTCATCATAGTCGAATGCATCGATCTAAATTCTTCGATTAGTCTATTTTGATTGTTCTCCATCTTTGCTTTCCATTTTCTATCTTCATCTTCCTTGAAATTAGCTATTGCTTTTGATGCTTGTATAAGCTTCACTTGCTTCATAGTCGATGTAGAGCTAATTGCACGACAATAGTTTTTTCTTTTCTCCTTTCCAAACACTTCAGCAATGGGATCATTCTCAAAATCTTCAAAACTTCTACTTCCATTGCTACCATTGACACTAGAGTTTTCCTTTTGTCTTTCCTTCGCTGGTTCAACTAATGCCTGCATAATACCCAAATAAATTATAAACAAAAGTTAAACTTGAAAATATTTTGCATATTAAATAAAGTAAAAGCATAAACTAAAGAATATACTATCAATATCTTGCATATTGGTTGATAGAAAATGAGAAAAAACACTGTTGTTCATTACTGACAGGTTTTTACAGAATACAATCTATATGAGAGTCATAAAATGGCCTTAACAAATTTACAACAATCTGGTTGCAAACTATATTTTGACAACCACATGCATTTTAATTATCCAACATGGATCCTTTTTGTAATAAAATGAAAATGAGAAACTTTTTGTCATCACGCAAGGTCCACCAATTACCTGCAAGCTTTTGGTCTGTTTCTGTCTCTCTTGTTTGACTACACTACTCAAAACAACCGTCGTCAATTAACAAATGGTCAAAAATATTCTACATAACAAAATAACACTAATTCCATTGAATAGAAGTAAACTGAAGAAAAAAAACATAGCTACAGCAGACCAAAGTCATCAAACTGGATTGAGAAAGGAAAGAGAATGAAGAAATGTATCCAGTCTTTTAAATTCAAATGTTTATCAAAACATCATCATGAAAAGATATGGGAAGAAGAAAAAATAAGACTCCATATAACTTGATTTAGACGTTACAGAAGAAATATGGTGCTACAAACATAACCAACTGGAACAAATCAAAGTACATAACTTGACAAAAACCTAAATCTTAGTAGAACAAATCAAAGGAAAAAAATATATCTCCAACTGGAATGCATATAACAAAAGAAATTTACACCCCCAAATTACATCAGATCAACAAAAGACATTGTCAACCAAAAACTTAAGATCAAATTTGTATGAATTTAATTGGAAAGATACATCAAACCCAATAAAATGCATGTCCACAAAAAAGGTTCTCTATAAAAGAGAAACACAATAACCATAATGGCTTTTTAACTGTCACAAAAGCATGCAAACCCAATATAATGCATGTCACATAATTTTCTCATAAAGTAAATTGGTTTTCCTATCTTTGCAAGCTGTTAGATAGTTTACTTATTCATTTATTTTTCCAATTAGCAGATATCATTTTCTGACATTAATCATTCAAATTTGATATGTTTAGAGATTTGATTTATTTTGAGCTCATACTCATATTCAATATTATTAAATCTTGCATTGTGCTCATGTGTAATTGAAGTAATGTATTTCGAAAATATTTTCTTTTTGTAAAACATAAGAAAAAAAATTCTTGCAACAAATTTCATTTGTTTTTTAACCGAGCCTTCTGTTTGAGTCTGTGTTGTGCTTTCAAATTAATTTTTTTAGAGGACAAATTTGATTTAACTCATTAAGAGTAAATTTGGGCAGAGCCCTAGATTGGGTAATTTATTGGTGTTGCCGCCATGTCACAAATATCAATAATATTTTCAACTTTAAGTTTTTGTTATTATTATTAAATTAATACCACTCTTTTGTCATTCGATCAAAATTATATGACTATTGACGTTCTTCTTGCTTTTTATTTGTATTTTTACCTTCCTCCTTTTATGCACAAAAACGAAAATTGAAATGTTTTAAATTTTGGTTGTATCCCTATAGCTTACAAGTTTCATTGTCGTGTTACTTCTTAATGATGAATATTAACTATGAATGTATGACTGTAACGAGGCATGCTTTCAAATTCAAGTCCAACACTTGATTTATATTGTAAGGTGGTAGCTATACCAACAATGGTAAAAGCCCAGATTGTTCTCTGTTTTTAATTGCTACTTACGAAACAACTCTAATAATCATAAATTCAGCATGCATCTAAGGAAAAATTATAATGTTGCTTTTCTAATATAGATAGACGGTTGAGATTCAGTGCTTTATTACAGTTTAATTGTATATTTTTTGGCACCTTTCTCATTATTAACCCATGACGAAGGGTATTTAAAGAGAACATTAAGTGCCGAATGTTGGTGATTTAGGTATAATAAAACGATCAACTTTTGTATCGAAAACATTAAATTTTCACCAGTATGGAATTAACTAAACTAATATAACTGATATAGAACAAATAACCATGGGATATTCATAACTGTGAATCTTATATATGTAACAAAAAACAAAACAAAAATAAAGCAATCAACTAAGTACCATGCCATTGAAAATTTGTATTTTTTAATTAGCGATGAAAGTACAAGTAAATATTTATGACCAAGGTTAATTCATAGCACTTGCTGTCAATTCAAAGCACAATGCATTAAGTATTATACTTACAGTTACCGATACAGTCTTGAATAGATGTTGAAGTACTTACAAATTTTTCGGCAGCACATGGAATCACTTTTCCCTTTTTCTACTTGTATGAGCCACTTTCCATGCCACTGTACGTGTGATCTTCTGTCCTGGATTCGCAACTGCCTGCATTTGAATAATTTCATAAAGTATATTTTTGTCACTGAAATATTAACCTAAAAAATGTTTTTATATATCAATTCTTCATATAGTCTAAGATAAGGTTTCCTTCCCAATGTATAAGTTAGAGTACTTTTGGCCTTGTTTTCGGAATTTGTCTTGCATTGTTTCATTTTCTTGTCACTATATTCGATGTCAACAAACCTCTGCCACCATACTTTATCAACGTCATCAGGATGACTATTAAGTGCAACATGTTTGGACATGAGTTGTCCATCGTTTTTGAGGAATCTCTGATGTACCGTAGCTTTGAATGTTCGATAACGTTGTGAAAACTTCTTCTCCAATAGTGGTCTAGCTACCATGGGTTTGATATTCAAGTCAAACTCTTTCTGTTGAAACAAAAAAATTCAAATAACAATGTCAATTTTTTGTTATTCAATGGAGAAAATATGAAAAATGGACGGAGTAGACAATGGTTTGTGTTGAATGAGAGACCTGAAAAGTTAATGACATTATTTGATCTTTAAACTTTTAGCATCATCAATATTTTAAACATAATTTGGTTCCTAACCTCTTCTATGCAGCTTGGATACATAAAAAAGGCAGAGGAGAGACAATTTTGTAGTCTTATTATTTTGGAGGTATATTTTTATTGTTTTCGGTCTTTACTTCAATTATTGTAAAAAACATTGTTCACATATGAAAGCAAAATTGACCGACGCTCGTTATTTATCTTTAGCTCATGTATTTCTTTAATCATTGTTATTTTTGTAAAGCGTTAAGACTCTGTGTTTTCATTCTTTTTATTTCATCATTTGTCCATAGCTCACTGTTTGACTTAGCTACTCTTTAGTTGACTAAAATATACCATTAACTTTTCTATTTTGCGATTTTAAAAACTTAATGCGACAACATGCTACTCGCAAAATAACAAAACTTTGCATTAATGAGACTATAGTGACAACAACATGCTACTGCGATTGCTAAAGGCTGTTACCTAAAACATTTTGAAACTGAACTTATATGCAAACTTTTGGAACATTGAATGTGTGTGTTTTCCATAGTTATTGTATGCAAAATTGCAATTCTCTGTGTTAACTATTTTTTAGTTCACTTGTCTGTTGTTAAAAATTAATCAAATAGTTTTTGGGACAGCAAAATAGAAGGGTATATATGAGGCAGAATGAACATGTACAAGAGAGACACCAGAGATGGCATAACAAGACAAGATTTAAACATATGTATACATATACATATTTAGGCTATTCAAGGTCCAGACTAAGCAAACCAACAGAGATGCATAACGACTGAAACGATAACCAGAGTGTACCAAGGTAGTAAGACATAACAGCTAAAAAAAAGGGAAAGAGTACAAAAAAACAAGTTGTAGATGAACCAGACAAAATAGATTCAAGCATAATGAAGTATAAACAGTTACGAATAAATAGGTAAATATATTACGAATAAACAGTTACGTACCATTAGTGCTTTCCACAGGCTATCTTTGAAAACAACATCTACATCATTCCATTCTTCATAACCAATCGGAATGAGAGAACGAAGCAAAACACCACAACAAGAGGCCCATTTTTTTGCATCACCTCCTTTTTCACCTTCTAAGTCCACAATTATTGAGCACTTTTTATTTAGAGGGGGAGGAGGAACATCAACTTCCTCTGCGTCATTTTTTGTAACGGCCCAGAAATTTCGATCCCTTTATTTCCAGATAGTTAGTGAAAAGAAGAAAAAGAAAAAAGAAGTAACAGAAAACTCAAACTCAGAATCTCACATTCGCAGCGGATAAAATATAATAGCAAATAAAATAACAGTTTACAAAGAAGAAATGGGGAAGTACATTTACATTTTTACATCAGAGTTACAACCATTTCACAACACTGGACAGTTTTAAACAACATGTCCTAGACAAATAACAATATATATATCACAGCGGCAAAACACCCTATACGTTCCTGCCCTTCAGCTCTCCTCCTGAGCTCCAAACGTCCTTACCTGCAAATCTGTAATACTCGGTCTGACCCGGGCATTACATCAAAGTAACACCCGGGTCAGGCTGGAAACCAGCGTGAGTAAACCCATCTAACAAGGAAAACCAAAGCACAAACTTATAGAAACCCAGGGTAACTTATCAATTTACAATTTCACAAACTATTATAGACCTTACTCATTTCATACATCGATTTCTAAGTGCCAAACTTAGATTAAATGGTCTAATACACTCAAATCATTCCAAATCAGCACATTTATTTCCACATATCAATTTTATAAAGAATCGAAGTGGCTTCGGGTATTAACTAATACCCGACTCCGGTCTCTTCGAATCCAATGTCATATAAATCCAAGTCATCCAATTCAATTTTTAAATACAGGATGTCAAAGTAATTCATCATCAAAAGAAAACCACATCATCATAGTTTAAATTAAACATATCTTATCACATAGCATCACGAACCACATATTAGCGACAACAATTAACCAAAGGCTTCCCATATCATTCTATTTATCCCTTAATTAATTTCACAAATTAATTTATCCTTAACCAAATACAGTAATTAACCTTTAATTACTTCCTTAATTAATTATTAACCATAATTACTAATCACCCTTGATTAATAACATCCAGAATTTAACTACCCTTAATTACTTCATTGAATAAATTAACCCTTAATTTATTCCCTAATTAATCCCTTGATTAATTACAAAGTAATTAAATCCAATAGATATCATCTAATTCAGATATTTACTCAAACAATCATTCATAGGCGATCATTGTAAATTTCTATTATAACTAATTAAATTTACTTAAATTAAATCAATTACTTAAGAATAAATCACCTAAATTTGTTTAATTAACCATTAATTAATTTCAGCCTTTTATTAATTAATCATTCTTCAAATATCCACCCTGATTAATCACCTTGATTAATTATCTTCAATTACATAGAGTAATTATCCTTTGATTGATTTCACAAATTAACTATCCTTAACCATTTCCAGTAATTAATCTTTAATTACTCTCATTTATTACATTAATTAATTGCATTAACTAATGATCCTTAATTAATTACTTCCACTAATCAGTCTTAATCAACCATAAACAGTGATTAACCATCCTGTAATTACTCATCCTAATTAATTCCTTAATTAATTATATTAATCCTCTAGTTAATCACTCCCAGTAATTAACCCTTAATTACATCGCCTAAGTAAATAACCTTAAATTTAATTTATTAATTAATCATCTTGAATTAATTTCACTTAACCTATTAAGAATAAACTTGTATTTGTACTAAATACATATTCAAATCATTTACTTCTTTGAATCCAGCTTAGAATACAATTTGAAATATAATTTTACTTTAAACAAACCAATTCAACATTTAATTTTAATATACTTAAAATCTTTGGAAAATCCTTTTCAAGTATACTTAGTTAAATTAATCACACATTTATCTTTGGAGATCTAAATCTTTATATTCTTTAAACTTATTCATTTGAAAGATATTTGAAAATATAGTTTAAACACTACTTATATTATTGCTTGAGTATACTAAACAACTTAAAACATGCATATCTAAACTTATTAAATTTCTTAAACTTGATTTAATGTTTATATTGAACATTCTTTTGAATTGCAATTTCAAAATCAATTTAGTTAGTTACTTTGAAAACAAATCAATTATCTTGACACTTAAATCTGAAAACATATTAGATTAAACACCCTTAAAATCTTTGGTTTTCATTCTTTTGAAAAATCTGCTTTTACACTGTACTTAATTTCATTCAAAACATGCTTTGTTCAAATCCAAATCAAAAGAATACCTAAATACTCACGAGACTCTCCTACCCCCCCCCCCCCCACTTCTCCGAGTCCCACACGAGAAAATTCCCAGAAATGCTCGAGCCCACACTCGTCTTCCCCAAAACAGATTCTTACTTTTGATTCCAACGTGTCCATGCACGTGCACCGGCAACACCGGCCACCAACGATCGGCGTGACAATCCTCAACAACTTCACGAACCCACGCCATCACAATATCGAGTCCAGATCCCACAAAAATCCAACGAGACGAAATCGAGATAGAAACTCGACCCAACAGAAACACCAAAACCAAAAAATGCTCGCCTCCGATGATCCCTTTGACCGGAGACTCTAGTACGCCCTCCAGAGCACCGACACATCACCACGCACCCATTCCCAACTCGCGGTCACCTACGGTAAGCCACTGACGTCGAACTTCCTTCAAGAACAAAGACAACACATCAGGTTGATAAAACCCTATTTTCCCCTTTTCCTGTTACCATGGCCATCGAGAATTTCGATCACCATTTTTCTCTCAAACTACATCTGATTCGAACCCCATGACCACCGATTCACGTGATAGCCAGAAATGAGTAAGTTTCCAATTTCCGACCAATATGCAAATTCTCTTGAATTAAAAATCTAAAAATCATGATTTAAACTTCAAAAATCCTAGATTTTAAAATCAAATTCGATTATACACTCGATTCCAGAAATCACTAAAGTCGAGTATTTGCTATGTTTATGATTCTACTGTCCTGCCTATTTTGTTTTTATTAAAACCAGCTTAGAATTTTCTTTATATTTATCTGGGAATAATTTAAAGCCATTTCTTGTCATTACAATCAATTTTTACTTACACATCAATGTTCAAAATAAATCAGGTAAAAGAATATATAGATCTGATCAGGTTTTGGAAACAGCATAACTAGAACAGAGTGATTGTTTTATATTCAAACTTGCATACTAGAAAATCTTGTATATATCTACATGCAATTCAATATAAATAAACATGCACTACTCATCATACTTAGTTTTTAAGAATATAGCATGCGACAGGCTAAAACTGGGTTTGATCACCTGTAAAAGAAGATAACAGAAATCATGATCTAGATTCTTGTTTCTAACCGAAGTTTGAACTTGCTACTAGCTATTTTGATTTTGAACAGATCTGATTTTATGGTATGGGTTCAATTTTCTTCCTGTTCTTGATCTTAAACTGCTGCTTTAATTAGAAAAAAAACTGAGTTGATCTTTGTTTTTGACTTCAATCCGCCCCTGATCTTGCCTAATTGATTTTTCTTGTGTAAAATTTGAATTTGGATCTTGTTTTTTCTTCAGTTTCAAATATTTGGAAGTGTTTTGATTTATTTTAGGATAAAAAGAACACTTGTTAAATTTGCTTACAAATGTCATTAGCATGCCATATCAATGTACACTTGTATTTAGATAAAACTTAGGCTTACATTTGTATTTTTGCCAATTTAAATTAAACATTTAAATGTTAGATAAAAGCTTTTGTCTTAGGTTTATGTTTACATGTTTATATAAATGTTTATCTATTTTTAGCCTTTAATTATTACATATAAATTACTTTTATAAAATTACACATCTTAATGTTTATTTGAATATTTTTAAAATAATATTTTAAAACTAAATTTTCAAAAGAGAAAATTTAAAAAGAAAAGAACATTGAATTAAATTCTGTTTTAAAATTTCAAACCAAAATATTATACTCTATTGTAATTGAACTAAGTCTATTTCAAAAGAAAATAATTTTTTTTTAAAATAAAACAAAATAAACTTTTATTATAAAATACAATTTAAACCTTTATATTTTTAAACAAAATAGATTTTTACTTTAATTACTTTGAATATATAAGATAGATCTTTAAATTAACCTTTGAAAAGTTTCAATACTATTCCAATCAAATTCACCAATTCATAATTTATTCAATATTAAATAAAAATCAAATTCTCTATTTATAATGTATACACATATATACATTATAAATAAAATATCTCTTTAAATAAGCTTAGAAAGATAATTTTATCATTTGATATCAATGTATTCGAAGATCTCTACCAAGTTAATTATCAAATTATCAGCTGTTAAAAAAATTTCGGGTTATCACATTTCACCTCCCTTAGAATCTTTTCGTCCTCGAAAAGGAATGAAAGCGGAATTTATTTAATATTTTAAAACCAGTTAAAATATTCTTTGATCATTTTAAAACACTTTAAAACCTATATCGTATGACAACAATAGTTTTATAAAAATACTTTTATAACTCGATGTTTCCACAAGTCCGTCTTTGTTCTCATGGAAATTCGGTCATACGTTGATCAGGCGTACGACTGAAAATCTATAAGTACTTAGAAGACCCGTTTTCAACACCCAGTGAAAATACTTTGAAAATAATTTTATTGAAAATATAGAAAACAGTTTTTGAAAATAGAGAATATATCTTTGGTGAGAATGCTCTGGAAATCATCACCCCCATCCATGGTCACAGTTACATTGCAGGGTTACGTTGCCGTCGCAGCAAAAGTCCATGTAACTGCAGGCTCTCAGCAGCCTCAGATTTTGCTGTCGAAATGAAACCTCTCCACTCCTACATAGATTGCAGTCTGCCGATATAAAATCAAACGCAGACTGTTGGCTCTCAATGGCACACCCGACTTTCGCTATGTTATACCGTAGGTCGCAGTCTACCGATAAAAATCAAACGTAGACTGTTGGCTCACAGCGGGACACACGATTTCGCTATGGTAAACTCTACTCATAATCCCCAGGAACTAGTTTTGTCCGGACTCCTCACAGGATCAACTTTAGAACCCCCCTTGAGGCTCAAGGCAACACCACCCGGTGGTACTCCTGAGAAGTTCATTTCAAGGGAGCGCTTTTTTCCCCAGAGCCATCATCAAAACATTTTTATACTATACACATATAGTATCTTTAAATCATACACCTAGTATGATCTCATACAAAGCTCCTTTACACAAAATCGATTATCCTAAAATCGATAATTCTCAAACTAGGCTTTCCAAATTCATTATTGATTTTACCCAAAAATCAACAGCCTTTCCAAATCCAAAGGTTCCCAAAACCTTTTCTAAAATCCTCATACGATCCTTTATAGATATATAAAATCTTTTAAAACTTTGGATCATTTCAAACTTGTATAAAATTCCTTTTATACATCAAACATTTCCAAAACACTTTTCTTCGGGCAAGAGATTCAACAAGGGGAGTTTCATTTTATAAAACAAAGATATTTAACCTTGTTTACCCAAAAATCAAATATTTAAATTTGATTACTCTTTACAAAACCACTTACCATATCACTTACTTCCATAAACAAAATTTCAACCATAGAAATATCCAATTTCCACTTTACTTCATCATATATTTCACAAAATATAATTTTCATTTCAAAAATCATTTCACATTTGTTATCCACAAATTCCCAGTATCAATTTTATTCAAATCCGTACGATGTAAACATATCATTCGTACGCTATACCAATCGGATCGCTCACTCGATCACACAATTTCATTTTCGAACTAGTATTGTCCACCCGACTTCCTAGTGCGGACTCAGATCTGGTTTCTTGATCAGAAACCGTCATTCTCCTTGCATAGTCATAACTATGATAGAGAATATCCAGAACCAATCAACAATCCATATCCAGGTTCGCCGTCGAAAATCGAGTGAAAAATCCCACTCGGATCGATATAACTATCTCGAAATTCTGTGTTCGAATCTGGATCAAATCTATATGCGAATAGAATAACATACGTACACCCTACGTATTTGTCTTTGTTGGTCATAAGCCAAATCAATTCCATTTCTATTCACTTTGATTTTCATTCACTTACTCACAATTGCTTCAATCCATTTGATTATCACCTCTATTCTTATCTCGATTGGGTATTTAACCAATAACAGTTTGAACTCCGACCAGTTTATTTAGGAAATAGTTTGAAAAATTTAAAAATAGACAAGTAGTTGGAAAATAATTACTAGTTTGTAAAATAGGAGTAAAATAGTTAGAAAATAGTTAAAATAATTATAGAAATTTTAAATAATTGCAAAATAATAGTAAGATAGTAATTGATTTTGTAAAAAATTTGAAATATAGTAATTAGTTTCTAAACAGTTGGAAAATTGTTAAACAGTTTCAAAAATAATTGTAAAACAAATATAAGATAGTTTGGCTTTTAAAAGAAAAGTTATATATATAATAAATAGCTTGGAAAAAAATAGGTTTATATTAAAACAATTTATATTAAAAATAGTTCAGAGTCAAACTGCTCACTTCCCATCTCCATTCTTATCAATTCAATTTAAATTTCCTCTTCCATTCAAATTGACCAAATTCCAATTTAAATAACTTCAGTTTCCATTGAAATTGATTCAACCTCAATTCAAGTTGAATTAACCTCATTTTCTTTCCTAATTTAACTTTATTCATCCTTGATCTCAAATTCTACAAATTCAAATCAATTTCAATTGAACTAGTTCCAATTTCAATTCATTTCAACTCCAGTTTGAATTAATCTCAATTTCAAACTCCATTTCCAAATCAAGTTGAATTATTCTTGATTACTTCCCAAATTCAATTCAAATTCCATTTGAATTTAAAACTATTAAATTTTAATTTCAAACTCCAAATTATTCAAATAAATCCGGACTAATTTCAAATTGAATCCACTTCAATCCAAATTGTTTCAAATTAATCCAATTCAAATTTTCCATTTGAATTTTTTACTTATATATCTTCAATCACAATTTCAATTAATTCACATCAAAATAAATTTGAAATAATTTCAATTCAAATTTCAAATTTAAACCATCTCGAATTATATAAATTCGAGTTAATACTTCAATTGTTGATTTAATTCCTTTAAATCAATTTACCTCTTTATCCCAACAATGGATTACCATACTCCATTTCTCATTCATTTAAACAAAACCAATTCACATTTTAAAGATTATTAATAACAATAGGATTATATCATCCAATTATTTCAAAACATCCATCCATTTCCAATTTTCGGATCTCAAACCCAATTTGAGATCACTCAAACTCTCAAATATAATCAATCATTTAACTTTCCAAGTTAAAACTTAATTTCATCTGGAAATTTTCAAATCAGGTTGATCATTTCAACTTATTTAACCTTTCCCAAGTTAAACTCAATTCACTTAACCTTACCTAGTTTGAACTTCCATTTCAAATTCTAAACTTCACATTAATAATCTTTCCATTTATAAGTTCAAAAACTTATCACCTTGGGTATCACATCTTATTCCAAATCATCCCAATCAATTCGGACTAAGTAACTTATTTCTTAATTATCTTCATTAAGTAATTGTCCCTTAAATTACTTACCTCTAGTTACTTCATTAAGTAACTCCCTCATTATTTATCATTTCCAATTATAATTATCTTATTCTAAAACTCTTCTCCAATTCAAGATTTCAATTTTAGTTTGAATGCATTTCAAACTTATCTTTATTCAATTTAAATTTCAATTTGGTTGTATTCTACTACTTCTTAATTTAATTCAATAATTTAACAACCGATTCCTTTACTATTTGTTAGAAAGATATATTGCTTTATATATCAAATATAATCTTATATAAAACCATTTAAAATCTTTATATAAGAAAATAACAAGTACGCTCTCTCATATTTATACACTCAACTCATTATAGGGTTCTACTTACCCTATCCTTAATGGGTAATCCCACAAGAGCCAAGGTTCTCGCTTAACCTTCTGCTCTGATACCAAATGTAACAGCCCGGAAATTTCGATTCCTTTATTTCCAGATAGTTAGTGAAAAGAAGAAAGAGAAAGAAGAAGTAACAGAAAACTCAAACTCAGAATCTCACATTCGCAGCGAATAAAATATAATAGCAAATAAAATAACAGTTTACAAAGAAGAAATAGGGAAGTACATTTACATTTTTACATCAGAGTTACAACCATTTCACAACACTGGACAATTTTAAACAACATGTCCTAGATAAATAACAATATATATATATATATCACAGCGGAAAAACACCCTATACGTTCCTGCCCTTCAGCTCTCCTCCTGAGCTCCAAACGTCCTTACCTGCAAATCTGTAATACTCGGTCTGACCCGAGCATTACATCAAAGTAACAACCTGGTCAGGCTGGAAACCAGCATGAGTAAACCCATCTAACAAGGAAAACCAAAGCACACAACTTATAGAAACCCGGGGTAACTTATCAATTTACAATTTCACAAACTATTATAGACCTTACCCATTTCACACATCAATTTCTAAGTGCCAAACTTAGATTAAATGGTCTAATACACTCAAATCATTCCAAATCAGCACATTTATTTCCACATATCAATTTTATAAAGAATCGAAGTGGCTTCGAGTATTAACTAATACCCGACTCCGGTATCTTCGAATCCAATGTCATATAAATCCAAGTTATCCAATTCAATTTTTAAATAAAGGATGTCAAAGTAATTCATCATCAAAAGAAAACCACATCATCACAGTTTAAATTAAACATATCTTATCACATAGCATCACGAACCACATATTAGGGACAACAATTAACCAAAGGCTTCCCATATCATTCTATTTATCCCTTAATTAATTTCACAAATTAATTTATCCTTAACCAAATACAGTAATTAACCTTTAATTACTTCCTTAATTAATTATTAACCATAATTACTAATCACCCTTGATTAATAACATCCAGAATTTAACTACCCTTAATTACTTCATTGAATAAATTAACCCTTAATTTATTCCCTAATTAATCCCTTGATTAATTACAAAGTAATTAAATCCAATAGATATCATCTAATTCAGATATTTACTCAAACAATCATTCATAGGCGATCATTGTAAATTTCTATTATAACTAATTAAATTTACTTAAATTAAATCAATTACTTAAGAATAAATCACCTAAATTTGTTTAATTAACCATTAATTAATTTCAACCTTTTATTAATTAATCATTCTTCAAATATCCACCCTGATTAATCACCTTGATTAATTATCTTCAATTACATAGAGTAATTATCCTTTGATTGATTTCACAAATTAACTATCCTTAACCATTTCCAGTAATTAATCTTTAATTACTCTCATTTATTACATTAATTAATTGCATTAACTAATGATCCTTAATTAATTACTTCCACTAATCAGTCTTAATCAACCATAAACAGTGATTAACCATCCTGTAATTACTCATCCTAATTAATTCCTTAATTAATTATATTAATCCTCTAGTTAATCACTCCCAGTAATTAACCCTTAATTACATCGCCTAAGTAAATAACCTTAAATTTAATTTATTAATTAATCATCTTGAATTAATTTCACTTAACCTATTAAGAATAAACTTGTATTTGTACTAAATACATATTCAAATCATTTACTTCTTTGAATCCAGCTTAGAATACAATTTGAAATATAATTTTACTTTAAACAAACCAATTCAACATTTAATTTTAATATACTTAAAATCTTTGGAAAATCCTTTTCAAGTATACTTAGTTAAATTAATCACACATTTATCTTTGGAGATCTAAATCTTTATATTCTTTAAACTTATTCATTTGAAAGATATTTGAAAATATAGTTTAAACACTACTTATATTATTGCTTGAGTATACTAAACAACTTAAAACATGCATATCTAAACTTATTAAATTTCTTAAACTTGATTTAATGTTTATATTGAACATTCTTTTGAATTGCAATTTCAAAATCAATTTAGTTAGTTACTTTGAAAACAAATCAATTATCTTGACACTTAAATCTGAAAACATATTAGATTAAACACCCTTAAAATCTTTGGTATTCATTCGTTTGAAAAATCTGCTTTTACACTGTACTTAATTTCATTCACAACATGCTTTGTTCAAATCCAAATCAACAGAATACCTAAATACTCACGAGACTCTCCTACCCCCCCACTTCTCCGAGTCCCACACGAGAAAATTCCCAGAAATGCTCGAGCCCACACTCGTCTTCCCCAAAATAGATTCTTACTTTTGATTCCAACGTGTCCGTGCACGTGCACCGGCAACACCGGCCACCAACGATCGGCGTGACAATCCTCAACAACTTCACGAACCCACGCCATCACAATATCGAGTCCAGATCCCACAAAAATCCAACGAGACGAAATCGAGATAGAAACTCGACCCAACAGAAACGCCAAAACCAAAAAATGCTCGCCTCCGATGTTCCCTTTGACCGGAGACTCTAGTACGCCCTCCAGAGCACCGACGCATCACCACGCCCCCATTCCCAACTCGCGATCACCTACGGTAAGCCACTGACGTCGAACTTCCTTCAAGAACAAAGACAACACATCAGGTTGATAAAACCCTATTTTCCCCTTTTCCTGTTACCATGGCCATCGAGAATTTCGATCACCATTTTTCTCTTAAACTACATCTAACAAACATCATCTGATTCGAACCCCATAACCACCGATTCACGTGATAGCCAGAAATTAGTAAGTTTCCAGTTTCCGACCAATATGCAAATTCTCCTGAATTACAAATCTAAAAATCATGATTTAAACTTCAAAAATCCTAGATTTTAAAATCAAATTCGATTATACACTCGATTCCAGAAATCACTAAAGTCGAGTATTTGCTATGTTTATGATTCTACTGTCCTGCCTATTTTGTTTTTATTAAAACCAGCGTAGAATTTTCTTTATATTTATCTGGAAATAATTTAAAGCCATTTCTTGTCATTACAATCAATTTTTACTTACACATCAATGTTCAAAATAAATCAGGTAAAAGAATATATAGATCTGATCAGGTTTTGGAAACAGCATAACTAGAACAGAGTGATTGTTTTATATTCAAACTTGCATACTAGAAAATCTTGTATATGTCTACATGCAATTCAATATAAATGAACATGCACTACTCATCATACTTAGTTTTTAAGAATATAGCATGCGACAGGCTAAAACTGGGTTTGCTCACCTGTAAAAGAAGATAACAAAAATCATGATCTGGATTCTTGTTTCTAACCGAAGTTTGAACTTGCTACTAGCTGTTTTGATTTTAAACAGATCTGATTTTATGGTATGGGTTGAATTTTCTTCCTGTTCTTGATCTTAAACTGGTGCTTTAGTTAGAAAAAAAACTGAGTTGATCTTTGTTTTTGACTTCAATCTGCCCCTGATCTTGCCTAATTGATTTTTCTTGTGTAAAATTTGAATTTGGATCTTGTTTTTTCTTCAGTTTCAAATATTTGGAAGAGTTTTGATTTATTTTAGGATAAAAAAAAAGAACACTTGTTAAATTTGCTTACAAATGTCATTAGCATGCCATATCAATGTACACTTGTATTTAGATAAAACTTAGGCTTACATTTGTATTTTTGCCAATTTAAATTAAACATTTAGATGTTAGATAAAAGCTTTTGTCTTAGGTTTATGTTTACATGTTTATATAAATGTTTATCTATTTTTAACCTTAAATGATTACATATAAATTACTTTTATAAAATTATACATCTTAATGTTTATTTGAATATTTTTAAAATAATATTTTAAAACTAAATTTTCAAAAGAGAAAATTTAAAAAGAAAAGAACATTGAATTAAATTCTATTTCAAAATTTCAAACCAAAATATTATACTCTATTGTAATTGAACTAAGTCTATTTCAAAAGAAAATATTTTTTTTTTAAAATAAAAAAAAATAAACTTTTATTATAAAATACAATTTAAACCTTTATATTTTTTAACAAAATAGATTTTTACTTTGATTACTTTGAAGATATAAGATAGATATTTAAATTAACCTTTGAAAAGTTTCAATACCAATCAAATTCACCAATTCATAATTTATTCAATATTAAATAAAAATCAAATTCTCTATTTACAATGTATACACATATATACATTATAAATAAAATATCTCTTTAAATAAGTTTAGAAAGATAATTTTATCATTTGATATCAATGTATTCGAAGATCTCTACCAAGTTAATTATCAAATTATCAGCTGTTAAAAAAAATTTCGGGTTATCACATTTTTATGTAGTGACGTGGCATTACAATTTCCTGACATTCTATAATGCAAATAATTTAAAGACGATGAATGCATATTAAAGGATAAAAGAAAATTTATAGGATAATGGCTCATCCAAGATGGAGAACATAGCAAAAGCTTAATCCATGTTTATTTATTGTTCATACCAATTCATATTTGTAAAAGGTATCAATTATACACAAAAAGATTAAATCATAGCATTAATATGATGCGTTCAAGACAAGTGTAATAACTTCAAAAATATTCAACAATAGAGAAACATATCCAAGTGTATAGTAATCAATACAACATTGTAACAAGTAAACAAAATAATTATTGTTCAATCAAGTGTGTCTATTTTGATTCGATACATTTCAACATTGCAGTTAAATTAGGCTGCTCCTTCAAAATAGATTGAAAGCTCATTGGCATCTCATAATCATCTATGCTATCAGTCATGCACTTAGGCAAGTGTTGTACAATGGACCAATTAGGATCATGCATGTCTCTTATGTAAAAGACTTGACTTGCTTCGGACGATAGAATGACGGGCTCGTCATATTCTTCACTACTGCTTTTCAATTTCCTTAGATTCACCATTAACAAATTGGAGTCACTACAAATCTTACAGCTATTTGATTTGTTTCTACATTGATCCAATCACAGTAGAATACTACATGTTGAGATTCATAATAATCAACTTCAATAATCTCTTTGATAACACCATACCACATAGTATCATCATCCATAGAATTTAAATCTTTCGCACTTGCAACAAATGTTGTAATCGCATTCATGCAAACACCACTATTTTGGGTTGATAATGTGTTATCATAATGTTGTGGAGAGAATATATAACCATTGATTCTATACTTAAGATGAGTTCTAGCTTCCTATTGTGGTCCACTAACATAACGCCACAACATTGAATCCATGCTTTTTTCTTCAATTAGCTGTTAAATCCACTGAAATATATTAAACACTATTATTTTTATTATTAAACTATGAACTAGGAAGCAAATTCGACAAACCTTATTGTGCAACCAATCAATAAATTCAGATTGTACTACCACTTCCGCCTTTGTCTGTAGTCTTTTTTTACCACGCTGAGCATCTTCTAAGGACAACCGATACTCGCTACAAATTATAAGTAATATTCTCAATAAATATAATGTTATACCTTACGAAATGGACAAAAAATACAAACCTATAATAATCATCTAGATCTGGTATGTCAATTCTGAAAAGTATCCATCTTCGAATCTGTGTACGTTGCACACTAGATAACTTGATATTTTTGCCTTCCATAATTGAACATTCGTATATATCATTGTCGTTCTCATCCAAAAATGACGCTTGTGTAGAACTATGATTACCCACACGTGGATTTGGCATATATTCCATTGCATATCTAATAGATTCTGAAACAAGATACGCTTTGGAAATTGAGCCTTCCACATATCGCTTGTTACTTGGTATGTTCTTACACTCCTTCATAGCTCTAGTCAAGAAACAAAAAATATATTACCTTATATATATATATATTTAAATATAAAACAAGTAATTTTATAAAGATGTATCGTACCTCTCAAACGGATACATCCATATATAATTAACAGGTCCACAAAGTAATGCTTGATCAGCTAAATGCAACATTAGATGTATGCTTATATCAAAGAAGTGAGCAGGAAAGTAGTGAACCAACATACATAACGCCTCTGAAATCATATCTTTAGCAGCTTGGACATGCTCTCGAACTAAAACCTTCGAACAAATAATTTTGAAGTATAAAATAGTTGCAAAATTGCACGTCTTAAGTCGCGACATTTTGGATAGGCATGTCGAACCATGATTGGAAGAAAATATTGAAGAATGATATGATAATCATATGATTTTCTAATGCTCAAGCTAGGTGGTTGAACGTTGACTAAATTGCCTATCTTTGTTGAAAAGCATGATGGAAGCTTTGCACCTTTTAAGACTTGGCAGCATTGAATTTTGTAAGTCTTATCAAATGCAAACTTGGAAGATTGTTTCCTATCAAGAAACAAGTTAATAAGATGCTCCGCTACATTCTTTTCAGTATGCATCACATCAATCGTATGTCGCACTTTATGACCACTCCAATACTCTAAGGTAAAAAGAATCGACCTCTTATACCACGCTGGTCTTTCTTCATTGTCATTCTCATTTACAAAATGATCTTCATCACCATCATCAAATTCTTTACGTTTTAATTTTTTTTTACCCGGTACATATTTGATATAAGCAAGATTTTCCAAAAGTGCCGATCCTACCAATCGTGTGGGAGGTTCCTTATGCTCTACATCTTTGTACCATCCATGTTTCAATGCTCTATATGGATGACCATTATTCAAAAATATTCCATACTTTGTATAAACAATCTTATTACCAATACGTTCTGACTCGGTCTCAGTAGCACAAACCGGACATGCTTTGTAACCATGTGTCACGCAACTGGATAAATTTCCAAATGCTGGTAAGTCATGAATTACCCACAAAAGCATCGCTCTCAGTGTAAATTGCTCTTTCTTATCCATGTCAAATGCAGGCACTCCTATCCAAAGCTGCTTTAACTCATCCATAAGAGGTTCTAAGTATACATCAATGTCTTGGCTTGGTGCTCTAGGTCTAGGAATCAACAAACATAACATTTGAAAATCGAGTTTCATACATAATAAAGGGGGCAAATTATATGGGATCATGTACATGGGCCAACAACTATAACTATTAGATTGAGCTCCACTAGGATTAAATCCATCAGTAGCAATGCCAAGCCAAACATTTCTTCCGTTAGTAGCAAAATCCGACCATCTATTTTTAAGCGGTCTCCATTCAGCCGAATCAATAGGATGGCACATGGAGTCCCAAGAAGGCTTTGCTTCACTATGCCATAACATTTTTTGGGCTATCCAAGGTACAGTGTACAACCTAGTTAATCTAGGAATAATGGGAAAATATTTCAAAACTTTTCTTGGTTGTTTTGTGACTTCGACTATTTTCCCATGTTCTTTAACTTTAAATCTCGAAGTATTACAGTGCAGACATTCCAATGCATCTTCATACCCCTTCCAAAATAATATACAATCATTTTCACAAGCATGTATTCCTTTTACATTCATTCCTAGATCTTTTAATATATTTTTTCATTGTAGGGTACTTATCGGGTAGTGTATTTTTCTTTGGAAGCCATAGTTTCAACCTCTTCAACAACTCGGTCATACTGTTTCCTGACCAGTTGAATTCTTTAATGCCATGTAGCTCTATGAGGACACTTAATGTTGTAAGACCATCTTCACAAGAAGGATATAATTTTTCACTTGCTTTTCTTTTGTATTCATTATACTTTTTTTTCATGGTTTCCACCAAAAGTTGCTTGTGTACCATGAGATCATCCATATACATCATCAACAAGATTTCCAAGACCACCTTCTATTGGGTTTTCCTCTTGAAATTTATAAGACACGAAATCACCATTGACAACATGGGGTGTAGGATTGACCATTACTTCAATGCCATTACTTTCTCCATGAAAAAACCATTCATCGTATGCTGGATCCATACCATAAAGAATTAAGTGCTTCTCAACTATTTCAAAAGGCAATTTTTTAAAATTTCTACACTTTATACAAGGACAACAGCATATTTCAAAATCAGGTGGTAAATGACGCTTCACGAAATTCATAAAATATCGAATACCTTGTATATATTCGTTTGTGTTCCTATGTCGAATTCTGATCCAATCTCTCGAGGTAGGTTCTGACACTAGCAAAAACTCATGGATATCCTAATTCATTATGAAAATAAAGATTATTGATTCAATGTCGTTTCTTATATGAATGGAGCAAAAGCACATATAATAAAATATTACAGCAAAAAATGACACAACGATTCAAATTCAGTTAAAGTTCTCAAAATAAGATTCAAATTCAGAATTTGAAACTATACCTAAAGTTAATATTAGGTTATTTACAAATTGAGCTTCTTTTTCTACTAAGGCATATATTATTCTGCATCATATGTTGTTCTACAGTCATAATAATCAATGCTATTTTTCCATTGAACTTCTTGCCTAAATATTCAAGTGTGTGTTCTTATGCTATGCTACAAAATGAACATAAATAAATTTCTTCTTGGGATACCCAACAACAATTATTTGTTCTTACATTTTTTTGTCCAAAATAAATTGTGAAACTTGCTGTGGCAACATGATTTTGACTCCTTTCTTATTCTTTCATTTTTACTTGTATAAAACATGTACAGTTGTGGCTTTGCTATTATCGGTTGCATACAACATGTACAGTTTTAGCTTTGCTGCTATCAGGTGTATAAAACATGTACAGTTGTAGCTTTGCAATTATCAGGTCATCCAAAAGAAGGAAAGGAAGAAAAAGGAGGAGGACAGGGGGTATATGTGTGGGAACCATTAGATTTATGATAAATTAAATGAATAAAATAACAACCAGGCCAATCTCATGCTACACATATAAGATTCGATTCTATAGTCAATGAAATGGTTCGATTGTATTTCTAATTTCATAAAAAAGGAATATTTCAAAAAATATTCAGAAACCATCCTGATAAGTCATTATTCGATAAGTCTACATAATGTTTAATTTACTGTTTTCTGAAATGTAATTTTTAGTATCTCATACTAAATCAATACAAGTTATACATGTTTCATAGTGTTTTTTTTAAAAATACAAAAAGGAAGCACAGTGTAATATGGACGTAAATAATAATTATAAAAATAAGAAAATGTTTTATATAGCAGAACATGTTTTCAATTTTTCATGTAACAATAATTTTCAAATATGTAAACCAAGCATGTTATGTAGAAATTCAAACAACCTCAAAACTAAAAAGGGTATAATAACTTCAAATAAAACAAGATCAAACACTTCCTAATTTTAAGTTTCTATTGGTTAATTAAGAAGTTTAAAGATTCATCTTTACCTTGACCCAATAGCCAACAATGTATCCAAGGAATATACCAAAAGGGATACCAATTAAGTAATAACATGACAAATTAACATACGCTACCACATGTTGCCACCTTGCTCCCACGGCAACTCCAAATCATTTAAAATATCAATTTCAAAACCAATAAAAAGGCATAAAAATGTACAAAACTATTCATTATATGTTCTGAAAGAGGTTATGGTTAAAACATGACAATGCTTGTAAATGAAAAATATTTCATGATGCTACCAAAATGTGTGTTATTATGTAGCTTTGGTAAATCCTTCTTATCTTTCCTATAATATTAATTATTATATAATTTTACTACAACACTCATAATGGATGTTTAAGTCTGGTCAAAATATTGAAACCCAGGTGCACAAATCTTTACAAACATTCGACGACATCAAAACAGCAAACATTTTGCAAATTTAGCGATTAAAGGATGGACGTAAAAGCATTTACTCTTAATGAGACTCATCATAATAGAAATGTCAAGAAACAACTAGATGCAATTCCCAAAATGTCAAAAATTGAACCTGAAATTTCTATTACAATTACATAAAGGAAAGTGCACTACCTAAAGAGAATTTGAGCGCACTAGAGTGAATACATGAACAAAAAAGGCCTGAATTTAAATTCGAAAAACAATCAAAAACCCAATTTGAGATCTAAAAAAAATGAAAAATACACGATGGAGGCGGTGCTAGTACGAGACAAAGGGGACGATAACCCTAGAACGAACAACAAGGCATAGAGGGCGATAACCATATAACGAATAACACGATGGAGAGGGCGATAACCCTCAAGGCGGAGGAGGCGATAACCCTAGAATGAAATAGAGGCCGAGGAATAAGTTAAACAAGCGTGACAAATGAAAGAAAGTGGCAATAAAAGATAAAATGACATTCCTGTCCATGCTACTTTTATTTATTTATGAAATTACCAGATTTGATAACGGTAATAACCGTTGCAAACTTTTGTAACGGAAATATTTGTTAGAAATTTGTAACGGTAATAACCGTTACAACTTGAAACGAAAAAAGTGTTACAAAATGGTCTATTTGGTGTAGTGATAGTTTATATTTCAAATCAAAATACTTCATTTAAACCATTTAAAAGTGAAGTTATTATAATTTCAAATTAAATATTCAATTCCCAAAAATTTAGCCCTTTCTGAGTTCATTTATTTAGTTAAAAACTACAAAACATTGAAATTTCAACCTTTCACAGCATTTAGAAAATGCTGTGGTAAGTTATACTTAAAAACAATTCATTTAAGCAAAGACAGCATTTAAAAACTGCTGTAATAGTTCAGATTTAGTTGAAAAATAGTTCAACAGCAAAAACAGCATTTACAAAACTGCTGTAATAGTTCAGGGTTCAAATTAAAAGATTTAATACAATTCAGCAAAGACAACATTTACAAAACTGCTGTAGTAGTTCAATTATATTCAAAAATCTCATTTCAGCCAACTGCAGCACTTAACAAGTGCTACAATAACCCTTAGTTAATTTTAGCCTTTTAGTTCACTTCTGCAACTACAGCACTTACAAGTTCTGTAATATCCTTTACTTCAGATTTTAAGTTAATTTTAGAAATGATAGCATTTCTGAAGTGCTGCAAAAAAATTTCCAGAATTACAATAGAATTTCAGCAACAATTAAACTTCAATTTAAACCATTTTAACTTATAAAATTTCATATTTTCCACTTTAAAAATGGTCATTTAAATACCTTTAACTTATGATTTTTATGAAGTAAATTTTTACAAATAAAATCAAAATTTTCAACAATTCACTTATTAAAGTCAATGTACAATTTTCCTAAAAATTTGGATTTACTTTACACTTTAATTTAATTTACCATTTCATAAATTAAACTGAATTTCCATTTTTTTATATAACTTAACTTTTATTTTTAAACCTAATTTCACATTTCCAAGTCAAGTTATATTTCAAATTACACTTTTAAGTATTCATTTATTTAACCATTTTAATTCATAGAAAAATCAATAACACTTTATTAAATCATTCTAAATTCAAATTTAAATCAAATTATCATATTTTTACATTTTTAAAATACTTTAAAAATTCCAAAATATATATATATAATAACCACGGGCCTGTATAAAATTTTCTTACGTAAGTCAAGTGATACGGATAATATATCATTTCAATCCATAATTTACAAAGAAAAATCCAGGTTCTATCGTTTCAAACCTGCAATCCCAAGTAAATTAAAATAAATAATAATGGATCAGGCCTATCATTTCAGCCCATAACGATTTTTCTCTATTCTAAAGTCCGTTCGGGTATGTATCATTTTAACCCATAGTGATTCTATTCTGTAGGGAACTTGCAGTGTGAGAAACAGAAATAAATAAACAGTATGACAAAATATATAATAGCAGATGATGTGACAAGTTTATAACAGGGTTTAACATCATATAATTCACATTACAGGCAGGTATAACATGATATAACAATTCTACACATTAACTTATTGTCACTTCACAAATTATATAAGTACAAATGTCATGAGTGAATACTCACCTTTTCAAGCTGGAGTTAGCAAATCAAAGCACACAAACAAAATCCAGAAAGCACGATACGGCACGACTTTTGATTCAAGTGAGTGGAGAGCCAAGATGTTGATCTTGTATTCAACAAAAAAACAAAGAAAAATATAATTGTAAGCACAATACCAAAATTTATTGGAACAAAATGGAAATAGAAATTAACAAAAGACATCACCAAGTTTTCAATCAATTTTGCTCGACCACTAACAACTTTTGCTCGGCCACAATACTTTATTGGTTTGGCCATGATGGTTTATTGGTGGTAAGTGGCTTGGGTATGGGTCATATACGCACAGCTAGCAAGGAAATGAAGGTGTGGAAGTTACAAGGTAGGGAATACAAAGAGACAAGGCAACAAGTGGAGTTTGGTGCAACAACTAGGCTCGGCCATGCATCAATTGTCTCGGCCATGGTCAGGTGATGGTCAGGTGATGGCTGAAGCTGCGGGCAGAGGTGATGTACTTGCTGGTGGTGGTGGCTAAGGGGGTGGCCGAGGCAATATAGGAAGAGATGGTAGAATTTTGTGGTCGGTTAGGCATTTTTCAAGTGGAGCTTTGCAAATTTGAGGTGCTTGCATCAATTGGATGTCACGGTCAGATCTAGACAAGGTAAGTGCAGGTGGTTGCTGCAGTGTATGGTGGTGGAAATGGTCGGTGGAGATGATGGAGGGGCTAGGGCGAGCAAATACAAGGAAGATCCAAGGCAAAATCAATAAAAAAAATGAAGAAGAAAAGTAAAAAAATGGAACGAACCCATTACCTAAATGTTTCAGAAATGTAAATGGCCGAGAGAAATGGAAGTGAGAAGTTTCTCACGTGAATTAGAAAAAGAAATATACGGCTTTGAAAGAAATGAACGGCCAAGCAATGAAATGAAGAGACTAGGCATTGAAAAGCCACAAGTTTTGAAAAGCATTGTCTCTTCAATTTACCACTTTCTTTTATTCAAACTAAACCATAGAAAATCAAGTAAATAAAATAAAAATGAAAACAAAATAAAGTAGAAAGGAAAATAAATAAATATTTTTAGGAAAATAGAAAATAAATAAGAAAATAGTTTATTAAATTGAAACTAGAATTAAAATTTGTAAACAATATAAAATAAACATTGGAAAATTATAACTGCACTTTTAAAATGTTTTAAAAATAAAACGTTGAAATAAAAATAAATTTTAAAATATTTTCAAAATGAAATAAAAATCTAATTAAAAACATTTTCAAAAATCTAGGGTTGTTACAATAACTTGAGAGGAATATTTATTTGTACATATATTTCTCAACTCCAAGTAAATCTGCAACTTATGGTGCTGTAACCGTGACAGAAACTTAGAATGGTGACATCTTTGAAAATTGATTAAAAAAGATATCTTTAAACATTTATGTTAATCTACTTTTTTGTCTCACGGCTATCTTAGGGGGGTATAGAACAATATCTCCAAACAAGAATCATTCTGACCAGACAACATTCACTCAACGTCATGAGGCTATTGCTGATATGAAATTCACCTATGTAGTTTCATATCAGATATATGGAATGCAGAAAAAAATCTAGCGAACCACATGACAAAAGTTGCTACCAAAATATTTTGGATTTGATGTTAATGTAAATAAATCTTTTGTGATCATATTATTTATATTCGGTCTAAAATCCATATCCATTCATATAGTACTTTGTTAATGTAGGTATCCATTAGTACGTGTTGCTTACATTGATGAGAGGGAAGAGATGATGGATGGAAAGTCTGAGAAAAAGTATTATTCTATTCGGGTGAAAGGTGGTGATAAGCGGGACGAGGTACATAATTAGAGTGCTACTTAGTAATAAAATAAACATTGGTTAATTCACTTCTCTGCTGATTACCTTCTGAAGAATTTCTTGAGTAAATTGGTAATAGTCATAAATGAAGCAGGGATGATCCTTGAATCCCAAACTTCTTTAAAATATCATATCAAACCCTTCAAACGAAATTTTATTAAAAGTTTTTATGTTGTTGCAACCTATCATTCTTTTTATTATGTAGGAAATTTACTGGATCAAGCTCTCTGGGAAACCCACAAATATCGGTGAAGGAAAACCTAACTGTTATGTGTGCGAGGTCATGGTTTTTTCTACTGTAAAGAAAGTACAACAATAGTTAGTACTCACAGCTGGGACATTGAATTTTTAATTTTTGATAGTTTTGCCAACCATATTTCTAATTATTTTGTTACATAGGGTCCTGTTCCACTATGGTCATCCTAATATATCCGATAGATTATTTCACATAACTAGAGGTGGCATGAGCAAACCTTCAAAAGGCATAAATCTAAGCAAGGATATATTTGCTGGTATTTATTTATTTCATCTAGTTGTAGTTTGTCGCTTTTCATGACTAAAAGTTTGGAATTTGAATGAACGTAAAGGTTATAATTGACTAAACCTTTTGTATCCTTAAGGTTCAATTTCTTAGCTTGTGGTCCAGAGGGTACGATCCAATTTATGTTGCTTCTGCACAAGCTTTTGGCTACAACTTTTTAGTTGAATTTGCATTATAGCCTCTCATTTTATGTAAGGAAAAGGGAAAAAAATGAGAAAATTTGTAATTGGTGCCAAGGGCATAAGGTTCTAACTTCAATGTTGATCTAACTTCAATGACCGACATTATTAATTACAATAATAATTTGATCTAACTTCAAGTAATTTTTATGATAATTCCCAGTTTTTAAGTTGTAACTATACATCAATCAACATAGGTTAATAACTTAACATATTTGAAGTTGCATTGTATTTACTAAACATTTTGTTATTACTTATTCTTGGCAGGGTATATGAAAGTTATGAAATTATTGCTTTTTTGCTTTCTTTATGAGTTGTAAGCAACAATCAATTTTTTTGTACTTCTAGTTCTAAGATATTCATGTACTATCCTTATGAGAAGTTTCCTAACACCAGAATTCTTGAGTACTTTAAGGAGTAACTAAACATGATATAAGACTTACTTGTAATATTAGTTATTATAACTTATAAGTAGTTAGTGCCTCAAATGCAACAATCTGTATAGACTCAATTTTTGAAGTTGGAATGTTAGAATTTGGCACAGAAGCATAAGGCATGCAAGTCAAAGATGGAACAATGTTGCCTTTGTTTTATTGTTCTTTGTTGCATAATGTAATAACTTTCTAATTTCAGGAATTGCTTGATATAGCTTTACTATGGTTTTCATCCTTTGATCTTTTTCTTTTATTAGTGTATTTCAACACTTGAAAAACTTTTAAAAGATTATGCTGGAAAATATGCCACTGGAGATGAAATTCAACTGGTTAGCTACCCACTTGTTCATTCTTATTAGTTGATTTTTACCATAGATTATGATTTATTAGCGGTTGGTTTAATTCAAGACTGGTTTCATTAAGTAAATTATGTGTGCACCGAATCATTTTTTTTGTACGATTGGCTTTTAGGTTTCGCAATCATAGTTTATGGCAACGTCTTTTTGAAATTTTAACATTTACTTAGTACATGCATACAGACGTTATTTCCATATAGCTTCATCAATGCACTTATATTGTACTTCTATACCTTAATTCCACTTGAACAAACATGCATATAATTTTAGAAAGCCTTGCAAGTCCTTTCCCCCCAAATCAACAAAATAAACATTCATTATTATAGAACTACTTGATGAGAACATATGATTTTGTTGTTTGCAGGCTGATGCTTTGTTGGCTCCACAAATTGAAGCAGCAATTACTATTTTCCACGTTGGCATGGTAACTAACTTCACCTTTGATTATATGCCCTCATGCACTTGAACAGTTAACATGAACATGCATAAAATATCTTAAGCTCAATTCAGTCGTGTTTTCTTTTAAAAACTGTTAAGACAATTATACTCGCTGACAATGATATATATATATATATATATCCCGTTATATATGCTATTAACCATAGTTGATTGTAATAATAGAGGTATGGTGGGGGTTAACTATTGGTATATGTCTAGAAATAAGTTTGTTGATGAGGATATAATGTAAGTGTACTTATATTTGTAATCTTATAGTAGGATGTTTCCAACATAATTAGTTTGATAAAGGATAGGTTGAAAACAACAATTTTTTTAATTTGTACATATAAAAAATCATTTCTAATTATATTTGGGTTCCGTTTTATGTGTTCATTTAACTAAGTTAACTATGCTTGTAAAAATCAACCAAGTTAACCAAATTTATAAAAATTAAATAAGTTTCTAAAAATTAACTATGTTTCTTTTGTGATATCATCTAATTCATTGAGCATACCATATTTTTACATGGATTTTTCTTTCAAAAATATTTATGTGCGTCATATTTTAAAAGGATATATATCGCAAAAGATGAAGCTTGGACCACTTGGTGTTGCACCTTATAAATCATTTTCGCTGGAAGAGCTTAAAGCAGCAAACAACAATTTTGATCCATCGAATTTTATGGGTGAAGGATCCCACGGTCAGACATGTCCTCATTAATTTAATAATATTATATTAGTTTTGTTCAATGATTTCATCAGTCTATGTGTATATAATCGATACTTGTTATTTTGTCAGCTAAAAAAATTACCCCTGTTGTTTTATCTGAATTCGTTTTAATACAGATGTATAGAGGAAAGTTAAAAGATGGTTCCCTAGTAGCAATAAGATGCTTAATACTGAAAAGGATCCACAGTTCATAGAACTTTAATCGATATATCGGAGATAGCTGTTGTTACTATATATGTGGGAGCATGTTTGACAACTCGTTAAATAGTCGTAATTGCTTGTTATGCAACTTATTTGACTGTAGATGTTTAAAAACTTGTTTGGAATTAGCATAAGTAGCTTAGAAATTAATATTCGAGTAAGTGGAAATCTAGCCAACAAAACACTCCAAAATGCAAGATCTAGCAGCAAACTATGTAGCTTCAGTCCATCACCTAGATCCAAATCACCCAATCATTACTGTGGTCCTTACTCTTCTCCTATTGAAATCAAGAAAACTATATTAAAATCAAAGTGCATCCCAGCAATTTCATCAATGCCAATGTTATCTACCAGCTTCAACTGGCCTCCAACCAAAGAAGAAGAGCTTATCACACATACTCTTTATGGCCCTACAACTGGCCGAAGGTTGCAAGTGTTCAAACAGTTATGCCTTCGGTGAGGTTACTTTTTCTCCTCCTTTCTACTTTAGTGTCAGTTCACTAGTCAATAGCTTACATATGCTGTTATATAATAGTATGTACAGGAACCCAATGTTAATATAGGGGGATAAAACCATATATAGCGTTAAAATGTTAGTTTCTATCGCTTTGCTTCCTCAAGTTTATAGTATTTCTGGTCCTTCTTGGCCTGCCCAACATTTCAGTATTTGAATGCACGTACATACTTATGCCTGGACATACTTTTTTATGTTAATATCTTGAAGTATATGTATTCATATGTGGGAGAGCTACACTTTTGTTACTGCTAGTATTAGATATTGTTGAACAGGAGTCACACATTACGGTGAATGCTGCCGACTTCCTGGTAATAACATCACATAAAAATTAAACTTAAACTATTGGTTGCTTATAACACAAGTAATTTTAATGGACTAAATGGCTATTTATGTAGTCTAATTTCAATTATAATAAAAGTTGCCCATCTTTACTAATTATTCCCTTTACTTTGCTACATAGGTACACAAAACATTCCATTGCTACATGGAAGATTACTAGCTAAAGTTGCTAATAAAAGGTATATTTTTATGCATTTGAATGTGTATGCTATTATGAAGCATATTTTGTTATATATGATATAAATCCGATCTTGTTTTGGTCGTGTAAATGTATATAGAGTTGGGGTGTGTGGGAAAGCACTAACCGTGCAAAGGAGGTGCCATAGAAAATTCATGAAATCTGATAAGTTAATAAAAATCAAAAAAGTTTATAAGAATTAACTAAGTTAACCAAGTTTTATAAAAATTAAATAATTTTCTAAAATTAACTAAGTTTTATAATATATTAAATTAATATCTGAATATTAGTAAAATTTTATAAAATTTAAATAAATTTATGAAAATTAACTAAGTATAAAAAAATAAATAACTAAATTTTATAAAAATCAACAAAGTTTATAAGAATTAACCATGTTAACTAAGTTTTATAAAAATTAAATAATTTTCTAAAAATTAAATAAGTTTTATAATATATTAAATTAACTAAAAATTTAACTTTGATGAATAAGTATAATAAGTTAACTAAGTATAGTAAGTTAATTAAGTATAATTTAAATATATTTATAAAAATTAACTAAGTATAAAAATTTAACTAAGATAACTAAGTTATATAAAAAATAATTAAAATTAATTTTTTTTCTTAATTTATAAAGATTAACTAATTTTTATAAAAGTTAACTACTTTATCTAGTTTTATATAAGTTTAACTAGATTAACTTAAAGTTTATAAAAGTTAACTAATTCTTATAAAATTTAACCAAGTTATATAAAAATTAACTAAAATTAGTTAACTAATTTATGAACCAAGTCTTATAACTATTCAACTAATTTATTAAGTGACTTTAATAAAAATTAATTAAAGGATATAAAAATTAACGAAGTTATATAAAAATTAACTAAGTTAATTGAGTTTTATAGAAATCAACAAAATTCATATTTTTTTAATTAAATTAACTAAGTTTTATAAAAATTAACTAAATTTAGAAGAATGATATATTATAACATAATAATAGTAGTAGTAGTAAAATAATATAATAATACTAATATAACAACAACAACAAAAAATTAACTAAACTTAAAATAAGTAACTAAGTTAGTTAAGAATGCCATTAATAAGACTTTTTATAGCATGTTCAAAACACTACTAAAACATGTTTTTTGTATAGCATTTCTTCTGTTGCAATGATAGGTCACCGATTTATTACAGCATGTTGATTTGCAGTGTTTATAAAAACGCTGTAAAAGCCATCTATAGCATTTTTTAAATGCTATTAAGGGTTTTTTTGGCTGTAGTGCTAGGAGAAACACGTGAGTTATATGACACAGTCATTTCCGATGATGTTGTACTATGCGTATAAATCTCATTTCGTTCTTCTAGGACAACGATAAGGAAATACATCCATTAACGATTAGGAGGTGATCATTGATTTTATCTTTGTCTAGTTATTTCCTAGAGAACTGGGGTTGAGTTCATCGGAAATTATCGAACATTTTTTCAAAGAGACCAGGATCAGATATGTTACCCGATAACCACTCTGGATGCAACGAATACATTTCGGAGTGAAGATCTCGCAAAGAGCATGGCATGGAAGATGGAGATGTGAAGTGTAAGGGCTAATCGCTACTAATCTTGAGGGTGATTCCAAAATGGACATAGTAGGAATAGTGTCTTCGGTTTCGTTCAGACCCAGAACGAATACAGTTGAATGTTATCAATACATTATTATTTGAGGGAAATGAGCATTCTATGTGTGAATTTCTTGAAAGTTAATCGTGGCCTCAAGCCTCATCAATCGGGAATGACTAAAAATCAGAGAGATGCAGCAAGGCTAAGTGGGTCGCACCCATTAGGGTATGTTGCCCCCTTCTAGATACATCTACATATTTATGGATTGGTTATGCATGAGATCTCGATAAAAAGGGTTGCAAAGCAATTAAGGTGACGAAATATTTGGTATTATCTAGTTAGAGGTAGGCTGGTCTTGTGTTGATAGGGGATCCAAGCATGATCCTCGATACATTTTCTAGACATGTACCGTGATAGGTGGTAGCTCACTACCTAGTCATTGTATGGAATCCGTTCTCCGATAAGCGTCGTACGGTTTTGATTGTTCCCAAGTACACTGAAATGTGGAATGTAAGAATTTTAGCTATTTTCATATTTACTTTGACCTCTAGACATTATTATAGTATCACTGGATTTTCTGGTATAAAGATTTCGGTTATCATAATGTAAAAAGCCGTCCGTGTTTATGTGCGGCATGGTCTTATGAGATACCTTTGATTTTAAAGGTTTTAAAAAATTATAATAAATAAAATTTCCTGTGATATAGGTTCTCACGCTGGTTTTATCAGACTGATTCGGGCGTTGGTTTCCTATAATGCTCGAGTCAGACCGAGCATATTCCAAGTTTACTTAGATATTTGGAGCTTCAGGAGAGGCCAGAGATGTATTCACGTAGATTGTTGTATTTCCATTGCATATATTGTTGTATATTATTCAATAATTTTTAGGGCAGATTGTTATAGCCGTCCATACTGAATAGGTTAGTATACTCTGATTGGTATCTATATGTACATATGTTACGGTTTTATTTTTTATGTAAAGATTTATTTATATATATACATATATATTATAGGTTATTCGTTCCGCTATGAGATTCTGTGTTGTTTAGTTTCTTTTTGTATTTTCCCAAACTATCCTCCTTTCCATTCAATTTGGATTGGACATATGTGTTTTATTGTTAGCTTAAGTGTAGGAAAAAGTGGTTTGTTACAGTTGGTATTAGAGCTTAGGTTGAGCAAACAACTAGGCATGGTAGGGTTGACTCATTTGGAATAGAGTAAGTGAGACCCTAAGACGAGCTTGAGAGTATATATAAGAGCACTTATTTATTAGTGATATAAAAATGTTTTGTATTGTGTTGTTTGTTCTGTTGAGTGGCTTAAGAATTCTAGTCGATGCGTTTGGCTAACGTTATCGATAGAGATTTCCTAAGCACTCGAACAAGACTGATTGGAATAGTACTGTTTTAAGATGTGTAAATGGAATAATTTTACCCGAAAATATATTTTATATAAAAAAGAAATTTTTTCCATAGTTATTCTTGGTTGTGCTTGGTTTTTAAGAGTGATACTATTCCATCATTATCATCTAGGATTAGATCAGTCATGCTCGTCCTTTTCCGAGCATTGACAATTATCGATTAATCTATGTAGAATTTTCCTTTTTGAAACCTGGTTTGGATAGATAGGAATTTTGGAAGCATTGTAAAGAATACCTTGTAAATTAAATTTCATAATCTGAATATAAGGCATTCGTTAATAATGTTTGGCTAAAATTTGATTTCTAAGGGTTGTTTTAAAAGAAAGTTTGTAATATTTGAAAATAATTGAATATAAAAGCTAGTTGTTTTAAATTGGGGTTCTTATAAAAGAAGTTATTAAAAGAAAACTTAAGTATTTCTAAAATAAAT
This sequence comes from Allium cepa, assembly GCA_030765085.1. NCBI lineage: Eukaryota > Viridiplantae > Streptophyta > Magnoliopsida > Asparagales > Amaryllidaceae > Allium > Allium cepa. The sequence continues at coordinate 942,270,134 of CM060941.1, forward strand.
ACTTGAAAAATGATTTATATAAGGAGATAAAGGAAAAATATATTTGAGGAATGATTTCCTTTAGAAGAGAATATTTTAGTTGAGTAAGTTGAGTCATCAGTTTAGCGTTAGCTTGAATCTATTCGGTGAGTTGTCTCCTACTTTCCATGAGTTCTCTCACCAAGTCGTTGAACTCTGTCCTGGTGATGACTTCCGTTTGATTTTGAGTGGTAGTCCTCGCACCTAGATTTTCTTGTTGGTTGCTAGGACCTATCTGTTGTACGCTAGCAGTCTCGTTGACGTCCGCATTGTAAGAGGCTGATCGGGTACGTGGTCTTCCCATAGTAGAGTTATTGACAGGAACCCTATGTAGAATCAACGGACGTCGTGTGAATAAGTTGGATCTCCTTCGGGGGATATATTCAATCCAGTAGCTACAAAGCAGATCCCAACGGCCTGAGAATTCGATTCTCAGTGAAAGCACCAGAATGTTAGCACTAGATTTGGTCACTAACACCCTTGAGAAAGATTGTGTAGAGAGATTAATGAAGAAAGTAAATAAAAACAGAGAATTGTATGCTAAGTTAAATGCAAAGATAAGAACACCGGATTTATAGTGGTTCGGCGTAACTGCCTAGCCCAATTTAAAGTTAATATTTATTGCTTTGCTCAACAATTGATTATATATACAATCCGTAAACCAACTACTTTAATACAATTGCTAAGTAAAAAGAATGAGTCTTGAATGCGGTAGATTCTAACCAGTGTTCTCGAAAAAAAAGGTCCATTTCAGTGTACCCCTGCCCCTCTATTTAAAGACGAAGATGGGTTGGACTTCCCTAATGGGCCTAGGAGCAAGATACCTCGGCCTGTGGTGAGTGACTTCTGTGTGCCGAGCCACAAATGCCGAACGGCAAATGCAGAGCATATATCCAAGCCACTTGGTACCTCTATGCCAAAAGAAGCAGCGTGTTGAGTGAAGTGTATAGGCCGAACGAGATCCAACACCGGTCGAGGGGAAATGACGAACGAAATACTTTTGTCGAGTGAGGCTGGAATGCCGAACGAGTTTCATGCCAAACGACCTTGCTATGTCGAATGTCCCTATCATACCGAATGAGGCTGGAATGCCAAACGAGGCTGGAATGCCGAACAAGGATGGAATGCCGAACGAGGTTCATGCCAAACGACCTTGCTATGCCGAACGGCCCTGTCATGCCGAACGAGGTTTCATGCCGGCCGAGGCTTCTGTCGATCGAGGTTCATGCCGAACGGTACTAGAATGCCGAGCGAGGTTCACGCCGAACGACTCTACTATGCTGAATGGCCCAGCCATGCCGATCGAGGCTCTATGCCGAGCGAGGCTTCTGCCGAACGAGGTTCATGCCGAACGGTACTTATGCCGAGCCTTTAGTTACTTTGTCAAACATCTAGGTAACACATCTCAGAACCTATCACTGCCTAAATTTAAAGCCGAACTCGAGATTCACACAAATCCATCGTCTACATTTGCTTCCACTATCAATCTAACTGCCTTGCTACCTGCCTTTATCCTCGAATTCAAAGCGGCCATCGACCTAGAACAAACTCGCGAATGTCTCCAACTAGAAAGCAAAACACGAACACAATTCTCTAATCAAAATTGGTTTCGATGATGTTTGATCAGAGAATTTTGATAATAGAATTTTTGAATTTTCATTAGAGAATTTGTGAATTTTAAGGAATTTGTGAATTCTGGGAACAACAGTTTTGTTATGTTCGTTTTGAAATTTCATTTGGTTTGGGTCGGGCTTGTTTTATTTCATGAATTTCATTTGTGAATTTTTTTTGTTTTGTTTTAGTTTTTTTTTTAAGTTCCATCCTTGTATAAAAAAAAATATCTATCTTGTTCGGGTTTTCAGGTTGCAAAAGCAGAAATTCAGAAAGAGAGAATTGCTTACTATATATTGCTCTGCTCTACTTGCTAAATTTGCGCTAAAAAAATCGATGCTTTTAAATTAATTTGCTAATAATTCTACAAGCTCTAGTATCATTCTCTTATCACTTGTTTTTATTTTTATTGCATTGTTGGTTGCTTGCATTTATAAAAAAATTAAAAAAAAAAATTCACCCTTAGTTGCATCATTAAATCACGTTTAATTTTAGCTTTGCGTCCATCTCATTTTATTTTCTCTTCTAAGGGCTATATCCAAATCCGCATAAGGTGAGAGATTTCATCAAACCTTCCTTGGCCCATAAATTGCATTTCATCTTTGAAATTGACTAATAATAACAGTTAGACTTTAGACTTAAGGGAGTCACGAGCTCATCGAGGGCACAATTATACCTTGACACGTTGTCTTCTTTGAACAGTTTATTTTTATGGTGTCTAGGCTATTGTAGACCAATAACCATCTATAAATATTGCAGTGATTCGTAAATATTATAGTGATTGTTTCCCTGAAGGTACATAAACCTTCGGTTGCATTACTACGGTGATTTGTGGTGCACCGATAACTCCTATCCGCTACCTAGCTAAGAAATATTTTGTTGGATTAAGATAAAGTGTGATTATACAATTTTGAGTTAGGAGCTACCAAGGACAGAAAATTTGTAATCAAGTCCTTGCATTCATTTAGTTACATTAGTTCGTGAATATTTAAAAAAATTCAAAATCCAAAACTAAAAAATTTGTAAATTTGACTTAACTTAGTTTTTTATTAATAATCCAAAAAAATTCATTTTAAATCTTTTTCTTTGAAAATTTACAATCAAAATTAAAAGAATCCAAAAAAACAAGTATTCTGCTTTTGAAAATCCAAAAAGTTTGAGTTGGTTTTTTTAAGAAAAATATAAATCCTAAAAAAGAAAAAATCTTTTCAAAAAAAATAGTATAAACATATAAAAAACTAAAAAAATTTGAAAATTCAAAAAAATCAAATCTCTCTTTTGAAAAATAAATTCTTTTCGGTAAATATTTTTCCCTTTAAAAAACTATATAAAAACAAACAATTTCTCACTTCATTTTCAAACCTTGCTTCTTTCTCTTAAATTTGATTCTAACTTCTTCTCGTCCCTTAATCCTCTCGCTAGTACATGAGTACTTAGACTCGTGACACAATAATGAATTGTTGGACTCATGACACAGCAACTAATCCTTTAACTCGAAAAAACGATCCTCTTGAAATGATGAACAAGAATGCACCTTGAAATCTCACGGATAGAATCTTTCCCGATCGGGTATTTATCCCTTCTTGCATCACATTATCCACCCCTACGGGTAATCAATTTGAAATTCATTCTAATCAAATTGCCAGACTTTTGAAATTTGGAAATTTTGAACACGATGGACCATACATTTTCTTAACGAAATTCGAGCAAGTTTGCACAACCATTAAACTCCAACAACTTAGTGATGACGGGATCAAACTACGATTAATTGCATTTGCTCTTATCGATTACGTTGAAAAATGGTTGTATAGCTTACCATCAATTAAAACATGGGAAGAATTCGTCAAAGTTTTCTTAAAATAGTTCTACCCCTTGGAAAAAATAAGTAATCTATGAAACGAAATTGTGAATTTTCATCAATTTAAGGGTGAACTGTTTGAAAAATATTTTGATAGGTTTAGAGAACTTTCGTTAAAATGTCCACACCATAATTTCGAAAAATGGACCATTTGCCAAACCTTATATGATGGACTTGAAAATAGCTCACGAATCATGCTTGAATCGATATGCCAAGGCAAGTTTTTCGCCCAACATCACGATGATGCTTGGAAATTTCTTGAAAACCTAGCTGAAAAATCTTCCCAATGGGAATATTCTAATGAAAAATCAATTTGCTCATGATCGAGTGCACACTCGATAGGATCATCTTTTGCTTTGGAAGCTAAAATCGACACAATGATTAATAAATTTGACAACGTTTTCTCATCCAATCAAATGAACCAAGCTTCCCAACCCACGTGTTATAAATGTAACGACCCGAATCACATAGCCGATCAGTGCCTTAATTCGATCGAACAACTCAATGCTTTCAACAAAGTTAAAAATGACCTGTTTTCTCCAACGTATAATCATGATTGGAGAAATCATTCGAACTTTGCCTGGAACCAAAATAATCCCACTATGAATTTTGTTCATCCCAACTTTCAAGCATTTCTAAACCATGCTTCGAATCCTCCCTTTCAATCCAATAATTTTTAGCAAAATTTTGCACTTTCATCTCAAAATCAACCGCAATAACCATTTGCTCCCCTAACGATAAACGATTAAGTTCACTTGAGAAAAGTCTTGAAACTTTGGTTAAAGCAACTACTTAAAGACTCCAATCAAACATTAATTTGCATAATTTGTTTATCTCATACATGTAGAATATGAGTCAATCAATTGCTAAACATGAAAAGCAAATGGGTCAACTAGCCACGTCTGTAAGTGAACGTTAACAAGGTACATTACCAATCCAGTCAGTTTTGAACCCCAGAAATCAAAACACGAATTCGAATCAAGTCCATGTTGTCCAAGATAGCAACGTAATCCAAATGAATATTATCATGACTTTGCATTCCAGTAAACAAATCGATAACCAAGTTGAAAATCCAAACGATTTAACGGAAACCCCTCTTGACACTTCTAAAACAACAAATGCATCTAAACAAAACGTAGAGCCAAACATTGAATCCAAATTCTTCTTCTACTCAAGCAGACCCACCAACTGAGTATCATGTTCCATTTGCACATTGTTTTCAACCCAAGAAACACTCCGACCAAATGAAAAAGATATTGGAAATTTTAAACAAGTGAAAGTTAACATCTCGCTTCTCGATATCGTTCAATAAGCCCAACTTACGCTAAGTTTCTCAAGGATTTGTATGCCCAAAAATGACACATTCATGTACCAAAGAAAGTCTTGTAAGCTGCCAGACTTAATAAAGTCTTGTCAAATAAATTAATATATAATACAAAGATCCTGGATGTCCGATGATTTCATGCATGATAGGAGACAAAACGATTAATAAATGCTTACTCGATTTGGGTGCAAGTGTCAATTTGATTCCTTATTCCATTTACCAGTAACTTGGCTTGAGTGAACTTAAACCAAAAAAAGTAACTCTTTAATTTGCTGATCGTTCGATTATGAAACCCGTGGGTGAAATCTTGGATGTATTCAAAAAAATCGGTCAATTAATATTCCATGTTGAATTCATCTTTTTGGAGACTCAACCTATGAATAATCCAATGAGTCAAATTCCATTGATTTTAGGCCAACTTTTCTTGGATACTTTGAATACTCTAATAAAATGTTGAAACAGTTCGATGAAAATCTCTATTGGAAACATGACTTTGGATCTTAGCATTTTCAATCTTGGAAATCAATCGAACGAACCACGTGAGTGAACGTTGGAAGTTAGCTTCATTCAAGAAAACTTTGATAACGAAATATTTGACCTTAGCAACGAACACGAGACCGAATACGAACAATCGTTTCAAGATGAGCCTAATGAAATTGAAATTGTGCTTCCATTTAAACCGCTTACCATTGAACCAGAACTTCTACCGAATTATTTGATTGAGCAAAACCCAAGGTTGGACCTTAAACCCCTTCCGATCACCTTAAGTGCGCATACTTAGGTGACAATGAAACGTTTCCCATCATAATTTATACAACTCTCTCTCTTAATCAAGAAACGTTCTTACTTTCAATTCCGTCGAAAAAAAAGAAGCAATTGGATGGTCGATCACCGATATAAAGGGAATTAGTCCCGCTCTTGTTCAACATCGCATCCATTTAGTCAACGATGCCAAGCCTGTTCGTGATGCACAACGAAGGCTTAGCCAAAAAATAAAGGATGCGGTTCGTGATGAAATTCTTAAAGTTCTCGATAACGGAATCATTTACCCAATCTTTGATAGTCTAGGGGTTAGGCCAATTCATGTTGTGCTGAAAAAGTTTGGACTTACTGTTATCAAGAACAACTTGAACGAACTCATTCCAACTCATAATTAATTGGGTTGGTGTGTTTGCATTGATTATCGAAAATTAAATACTACAACACGTAAGGATCACTTCCCTCTTCCTTTAATTGACAAAATGCTTGAACGTTTAGCCGACCATGATTTCTATTGCTTTCTTGATGGTTATTCCAGCTATAACCAAATTCCAATTACTCCTGAAGATCAAGAGAAAACGACTTTCACGTGTCCCTTTGGCACTTTCTGTTATTACGTATGCCATTTGGCCTTTGTAACGCTCCTGCTACGTTTCAAAGATGCATGATCATCATCTTTTCTAATATGATCGAACGTTTTCTTGAAGTGTTTATGGATGATTTTTCAATCTTTGGAAACTCTTTTTCCGAGTGCTTAAACTATCTCGAGTGGTTCTTAAACGATGCAAGGATAAACATTTAACGTTAAATTAGGGAAGTTGCCACTTCAAGGTCAAACATGACATTGTCCTTGGGCATGCCATTTCGAACAAAGGCATTGAGGTAGATAAAGATAAAGTTGATGTAATTGCGAATCTACCCATTCTCAAATCTGTTAAGGACATTCGTTCATTCCCGAGACACGCTAGTTTCTATCGACGCTTTGTGAATGACTTCAGTAAAATTGCTCGACCACTTGCGACTCTTCATGGAAAAGACATTCCATTTGACTTTAATTCTAACTTTTTTTCTAGCTTCAGACGTCTAAAAAACTAAATCATTTCTGCTCCCATCATTTTCTCATCCAATTGGGATCTTACCTTTGAAATAGTATGTGATGCTTCTAACTTCGCAGTTGATTCTATCTTAGGACAACGCATCAACAAAATTCTTCATGTCATCTATTATGACTCATTTACACGAACGTTGAAAAAGAACTTCTAGCAGTAGTTTTTACGATCGAAAAATTCCGACCTTATTTGATTGGGTCACACATTACGGTTTATACTGACAATCCACTCTTAGGTACCTTTTTGCTAAAAAGGGTGCTAAGTCTCGTTTGATCCATTGGATCCTTCTACTCCAAGAATTTGACCTTACGATCAAGGTTAAAAAGGATCCGACAATGTCATCACCGATTATTTGTCACATCTTCCAAACACACCATCTTCTTTACCGATCGACGAGAAATTTTCTAACGAACAACTCCTTTCCGTTTCTGTCGATCCTTGGCATGCCGACATAGTGAGCCATCTAGCCACTAAGTAAACTGCTTCATTTTGGTCGAAACATGATATATATAAATTTCTTTCCCAAGTCAAGTACTTCTATTGGGATGATCCATACTTGTTTAAATACCGTTCTGACCAAAAGTCTGTTCTTTCGTTTTGTCATGGTCAAGCGTGCGGTGGACAATTTGGTCCCAAAAACTGCCAAAAAAGTACTTCAATGTAGCTTTTACTGGCCCACTCTTTTCAAAGACTCATTTGAATTTTGTAAAACTTGCGATCCCTACCTAATGATAGAATGAATCTCTCGATTAAACATGATACCTTTGAATCTTATTCTTACAATTGAAATCTTTGATGTGTGGGGTACTGATTTTATGGGATCGTTTCCCAATTCTTTCGGAAATTTGTGCGTTCTTCTTGCTGTTGACTATGTCTCAAAGTGGGTCGAAGCCGTTCCATGTAAATTCAACGACCATAAAATTGTTGTGAAATTCCTTTAAGAAAACATCCTTTTGGGGTTTGGCACACCTCGCACAATGATAAGTGATAACAGAACCCATTTTTGTAATCGATTATTTGAAACTCTAATGAAGAAATACTTGATAAACCATAAGTTATCAACTCCTTATCATCCTCAAACTTATGGTCAAGTTGAAGTTTCAAATCGACAAATAAAACAAATTTTGGAGAAAACTATTAACAAAAATTGAAAAGATTGGTCTAAGAAATTAACTGATGCGCTTCGAGCTTACCGAACTGCTTTTAAAACTAACCTTGGAATGTTTCCATTTCGTTTAGTTTATGGAAAAGCGTGCCATATATACTTGTTGAAATCGAACATAAAGCGTTGTAGGCAATTGAGAACTTAATGTTTGATATTGAAAAAGATGGCGAAAACAGAAAATTGGAAATCAACAAATTAGAAGGACTTAGGAACGATGCATATGGAAAAAAAATTAGAAATAAAGAAAAAAAAATCATGGAAAGTCAATCCTTAGAAAAACATTTTCACCAAACTAAAATGTTCTTTTGTATGACTCTAGACTTCACTTATTCCCTAGGAAACTAAAATCAAGATGGACTGGACAATTTATGGTATAGACTGTTTTTCCACACGGTGCCATAGAAATACCAAACCCCATGGATGATACAATTTTCAAAGTCAATGTCATCGCTTGAAACCATACTTGGAACTGCCAAGTAATCAGGAGGAGGAGCTCATGATTCTTCATGAACCATACTACGTCTAGTAAGAAATGTTAACCCTCTTTTGTAAATATGTACATAATCTTTTCCCCATTACACTCATTATATCATGTATTGACTGTGGGGACATAGTAAAAATTAAGTGTCGGGGGGGAGGAGTCTCATTTCATTATTGATTTTGCATGGTTTATTTTTTTGCATCTTCTTTCCAAATCTCAAAACTTAAAAACAAAAAATATGCCAAAACAAATTTTCTTTTAGCATTTTGATTTACTTTTGACAAAAAACTATAGGTAAGTATATGTTTTGGTTATTAAACTGAAATTTTTGAAAAATTATTTGTCTCGACAAAATAAAAATAAAGTTTGATTACAATAACTATGGTTTAACATGTATATAGAAAGGTTCATGGGTGTTAATTATGAAGTGTATCCTAATAGAAATCTTTTTTAAAAGAGTGGTAGATTTAAAGTAAAGGCGATAACATTTTTGATCTTCTAAGTTAAGTGGTGCCAAGATGATTTTTAAAAACTCTCTCTTCATAAAAAAAGAATAAAAATGGTTTTTATGAAAATAAGAAACACCTAGAGTCATGTTTGCACAAGCAAGTGTGTACACTCGCCATGCTCTGCCCCTTCTCATGTAAGCCCAAAAGGCAGCGCAGGATCAATATATCTGGCCTCGGTTTATCCGAGTTAGGTGCATGTAAATATTTTTTAAAAAATTACCACCTAGAGTCATGTGTTCATATGCAAGTATGCACACTCGCCACGCACTGTAATATTCTCACGTAAGTCTAAAAGGCAGTGCATGATCGGTATATGTAGCCTCAGTTTATCTGAGTTAGGTATGTAAATAATAATAATGTTAATACTTTTCAAAAAATAGAGAGAGCAAGCAATTGAAATCCAAGCACTATTTTCACTTATTTGATTCAATTTGTTATTCAAAAGGAATAAAAATACCACTTTAAATAACTTTGATAATCAACGAAGGATCTATTTCATAGTTGCACTATGTTATCAATCAAAACAACTCGCCAAACTAGAGCCTAACTGTGATGATAACTTAATTTTATTGGATATTTTGACAAGTAAAAGGAATCAAATTTCTTTATAATGACCCAAACTTATATTTAACTTATTTATGTCAATTTAAAAGTAAATTCTTCATTTGTAAATATTTTAAAAAACTCTCATCCATCTCTTTGTAAATAAATCTTGCATTTAGGAACTTTTCATGTGGCATTTGGATTTTGTGGGTAGTATCCACTGAAAACCCTCACGAGACAACACTCGTCCTACTAGGGACACCTAGAGATTGAACGACTTGTTGCATGCGTTCAATGCAATCATGTTTCCTATGAAAACAGATTTATCTTAGTTTTATTCTATTTAAGGATGAATAAAAAAATAAGTGTGGGGGTATTTGTTGTGTAAGTAAATGTGCATATTTTACTTCCATAGTTAATCTACTTTTATTTCAATAAATGACATTATTGGGTATTTTTACATGTTTTTACCAAAATCCAAATATCATCAAATTATCATTCATTCATCTGCATTTAGGAGAAAAATGGTAATTTTGTGCATGTATTTAATTTGAGAAAAATTTAGTTGCACATTTTAGAGTTTTTTTTGTAGAAATTTGGATGGAAAATAGAAGAAGTCTTCATGAAAATATGCATGCACAAGAGAAGAAGACAAATGAAGATGGAAATAAATGAATTCATGTAATCATGGAGGACCCCACCTACCCACTTGTCTTGATCTTCAAATTAGGGGCTAATGCACATATTAGTGGAGATTAGAAGCACATGCATACTTAATGGAGGATTAGTTCATGCCAACGACAACTTGGTGGCCACATTTCCTAAGGAGTATTCTAGGTAGTTCCCTAAAATATGGATTAGGGATTTAGGCATGTGTAAATAACCGTCTTATTTTCATGTAATGAAGTTTTTATCTACTTATTATATTATGCAAATTGTAGCTTCAAAATCAAGAAAGAAATAAAAGGGCTCCCTAAGCCCCTTCTTCTTTACTCTTTCATGCTTTCATGTTATTTTTATGCTCATTTTTTTGCATGCTCTATTTTCTTTTATCCTAGTAGTTTAGATTTTCATTTATTCACTTAATTTAGTTTATTTTTGTGCATTATTTAGTTCTCTTTTCTTTTAAGTTTCTTCACTTCTCTTGCTTTTTAATGTTGCAATCTACAGGTGTTGAAATGTTAACAAAAATAAGCAGCTGAACCCCTTCAATTTAAGAGTAATGAAGCTCTCTAATTCTTGTAGATTCAATATATTTCTTATTTATAATCTCTTTTTATACTTTATAGAAAGTTAGATTATGGTGTAAGTTTATTAGTGAATTTGATAGTCTATGTTATTTATCACAAATAGGCTATTCTTATTCAAATATAAACACAATTTACATCAGCAACTAACTAAGTGATTATGGTCACGAAACTAAAATAGAAGCAAAATTTTATGATCTATTAATCTAAAATAGTAAATAGAGCATGCTTAAAATAGATCTTTGTTTTAGTTTCATATTCATTTTCATGACATTTAACAAGTGGTTTTAGTTGCTGTATTAAAGTTTGATGATTTAAGTTATGTTGATCAATAACATAAATAGACCATACTTATGATAAATACATCACTAATTTTATTTAGATTGAAATGAGAGATCATAGATAAAATTTTGTGTTGATTTATATGAGAGAATAAGAGTGAATTTGCCTCTAAATTGTCTTTTAAATCTCATATTTCCATTCACTTTGTTCTATCTAGCTATCCATTTTTCTTAGTTTAAAACAATCTCAAGTTTGGTTTAATTTGACTGAATAGAATTTAAAATCAATTTAATTTCCTACGGATCGACCCGTACTCGTCACATACTAAAATTGTATGTCATATGCTTGTAGTTTAATTTATCACATAATTTAGCAGTGAATTTTTAAACCGATAAAAGTTTGCCGTTAAGCAATTATTATTTTTTTAATTTTGTTTTGAATTCTTTTTGAATGGAAAAAGGAAAGAAAAATGCAAAATCAAAGCATGTAAAACCAAAATAAACATGAGACTCAAAATACCCCCACACTTGATTTTAACCGTGTTCCCATAGTCAACCCAAGTGAAAGAAGAAAAATAAAATAAAAATTGACCTATATTTACATGAAAATGAAACGACTATTATTTACACGACATCAGAAAATATATTGTTAAAGTGTAAATGAAACAGTCTTCCAAAAACCAATTCATTTGTCTCGTCAAGTATGGGAGACATAGCTTAAGCACAGAAAAACCAAATCATAAAAGACTTTAAAGTTGAATTGTGATTTGGAAAAACGAGTGTCGTTTTATTAAAAATTATACGATTTGTTTTATTTTCTATGATTTTTTGGGTAGGTAGAATAATTGGTTGAAGTTCAATTTTATTTCCTCCAAATTTATATTCAAACTCATCGTTGACAAATTTCTTCAAAATTATTGATTATAAAATCAAAATTGTGATTTAAGTCTATCCCTTTCAGAATTCAACAACTCATCTTTGAAAATTTTAAAAAAAATGTTCACTAAATTCATCTTCCTTTGTTGAATTATTCATAACTTCATCGTTTTCAAGGTGTAAAGTTGTTGTTTGAAATTCATTTTGGTCAGAAAAAGGACGATCGAATTTAAAATCGAGTTTCTCACCCTCGAAAAAATTGAAATCCAAATCAATTACCACAGTTTCTACAACTTAATTAAGATTGTCGTTTTCAATTTCAAAAATTGTTATTTGAGAATTGTCATTTTTGGCAAAAGATGGATTATCACTTGGCTCGTCACGCTTGGGATTTGATTTTGTTCCTCACATTGTTTCATATATGTTTCAAACAACAAATCCATGTGATTTTTCTGAAAATTAAATTTTTAATTATTAATTTGAGAGTTTTCAGTTGGAAATTGTCGAGAATAAAAATTTTCACCATGATTGAAATTATTCTCATCGCCAAAATCATTTAAACAGCCTTTTCCATTTTTCTTTTACTATTGAACTTCATGTGGAGTTCGAAAATTTATTGGCATGGGTTATAATCAATATTTGAATTTTGAAGTGAATTTATATTTTGATTGTTTTGAAATCCTTAACTTGAGTTATTGCACAGATTTAAATAACTCAAACTATTTATCATTTGATTTCGTTGTTAAAGACCAAATTGTTTCACTACTCTTCTCGAGAGTTGAGGGTTGGTATCATTTTTAAAACTTTATGGTTCAAAATTTGAATTGTTTGTACAATAGTTGTTATTAAAATATCCATAAGATTTTGATGTGAAACCATATGGATTATTGATTTTCACAACTATTGTAAAATTCTTGCGAGTAGAGAAATTCAGACATTTTCAAAAAATGTTTTTATTTTGTTTATTTATTTTTGATTTTTGAATTCTTTTTCCTTTTTTGTTTCTAAGGGGAAAAAAGAAAAGAAATTTATATTACAAAAGGAAAAAAAACTAACTCAAGTAAAATACTTGTTTGTTTGAATTTTGATTGAAATATTTTTTCTTATTTTTCAAAGGAAAAGATTTAAAAATATTTTTTTCTTTTGGATTATAAAAGAACTAAGTTAAGTAAAATGTAAATTTTTATTTTGGATTTTTTTTTCAAATATGCATGAACTAATATAACTAAATGAATGCAAGGACTTAATAACAAATTTTCTATCATTTGGAGCTCCTAACCCAAAATTGTGTAATCATGTTTTGTCTTAATTCAACAAATTAGTTCTCCGCCAGGTAACAGATAGGAGTTACCGGTGCATCATGAACCACCGTAGCAATGCAGCCGAAGATTTTAGTGCCTTTAAAGAAACAATCACTATAATATTTACGAATCTCTGTAATATTTATATATGATTATTGTTCTACCATAGCCTAGACACCAAGAATATAAATTGTCGAAAGAAGATAACATGTCAAAATATAATTAATCCAAGATGAGCTCGTGACTCCCTTAAGTCCAAAGTCTAATAGTTATTAGTTAAATTCTAAGATGAATGCAATTCGTGGGCTAAGGAAGGGGTGATGCAATCCCCCACCTTATGTGAATTTGGGTACTGCCCATAGAAGAAAAAAATATGGTATAAATGCAAAATAGAAATTAAACGTGATTTAACAATGCAACTACAATGAAATTTGATTTTGATTTTGATTTTTTTTTCAAAATGCAACCAACCAACCAAGCAGAGTAAATTAAAAATAAGAGATAAGGGCACGATACAAGAGCGTGCAAAATAATTTGCAATTATTTTAAAGCGGCAATATTTTTAGCAAGCAATTTATTTAGCAAGTAGAGCGAAGCAGTTTATAGCAGCAACTCCTTATTATTTTCTAGAATTTGGATTGAACGAAAATAAAAAAAAAATAAACTTTTTTTGAATTTTTTTGAAAGAAGGAAAATGAAAGTTAAAAACAAAGGAAATGAAAGCAAATATTTTTTTAATAAAAGCAAAACAACTTGTTCTTTTTCTAAATTGAAAATCTAAATTAAAGGAAACTGAAAATTAAAAAATTTCTAGAAAATAAAATAATTTTTTTACACAAATTTACAAAATAGCCACAACCCAAATAAAATCAACCGGCAATATGCAACAAAATTTCACAACCTATAATTTCGCAATCAAATTCCCAAATTATAACACCATACGAAATCACACCTCTCTCGGATTCAATTCCAAGTAGAAATCGAATTGCGGGGGAGGAGTTAGTGATGGAGTAGTAGAAGCATATGTGATGGATGTGGTTTTGGGAGGTGTAGGTTGATTTTGCGATTTGTGCTGGAGCAGAGTTATTTTGATGTGGTGTTCGATGTTTGTTGGTTGTTTGTGTTACAATGTGGTTCTGAGGTTGGTAGCATTTTGAGGTTGGGGATGTTTGAGGATTGTAAGTGCACATAAATGATGGTATAAGTTTGTATGCACAGAAGGGCAGTGTAATGTTAGTGGGAGTCTATTGTTTTACAGGATTGTTGCTCTCAAGTATGGTATTGTTGCTGTCAAGTATGGTTACTGTCAAGTGTGAGGATAGTGATATCTAGGGTGGCATTGATATATAGGATAGTGATATGTCAAGTATGATGGTGAAGTTTGGATAGGAAGGAGGTGAGGTAGTGGAATGTGCACAGATGCAAGTTTGTGTACATAGTTTATGTTGGTGGTAATTGTTAGAAATGAATGAATGAGGAAGTGGGGAAGAGGAAGAATAAGAGTGTGTATTGAAACAAAGTCCCACATCATGGGATATTTGTTTCAATATCACCTTACATATCACAACCCATTATACTAATTCAAAAGAAAAGAAGAAGGTGACATGAAGACTTGTGGCAATGTAGGCTTTGGGCCTTCATATTAAATTTAAAATGTCAAAGATTGGGCCTTGGGCCTTGGAGCTCTTGGGGTCTCGTGATTAAATGGGCTACCGACTGCCGCTTGGGCCTGCATGCGCTAAAACGGCTATTTTTCGATCGGATGAGTCTGTTCGTTTGAATGGTCACCAGATGCAGCCATTCACTTCCGGACGTGCGCACACAACGATCACTACTGTTGGTTTAAGGGTTGCAACCTTTCCAACAGACACGACCGCTCCGAATAGGCACCTCCTCCAGCCTATAAATAGGCGGCCTGAATCTAAGAATGATTCATTCGGTTTTATCTCAAGTTCTGTTCCTTCTTCCTCCAACATCTCTCTGTTCTAGTGCTATAATCTCTTTAGTTCGTCGGCGCTCCGTCTGCAATCACCACGCTGCGGGGCCGGTCCGTTTCATCCTGGGGAACAAATTGCTAACACCCGTGAAACTACATACGGCGGCAATATTGTTTCAAGGAAACAGTTTCTACTGGGCTCGGACTCTTTAATCGGTAATACTTTTCATACGGATCTAGTCAGGCATTTTTGTGTTACGATTTATCAAAATAAGTGACAGTATTTGCCATTACTACTTCTGTATTATTCTGTAACTGTTATTGAAGTTACAGTTGGTTTCGTAACGCTTTACGGTAGTTGCGAATAACATTCTTGAAACAATATTGATTGTTGTAGACGACAATGTCTCAAAATAGCAACAACAATAATGCTGCACCAACACAAACGGTGACAAACACTCAGCCAACGCCTCTGCTTCCGACAATGGCACTATCTCATGGAGAAAGGCCAGAAAAGTTCAACGGGACAGACTTCAAACGTTGGCAACAGAAGATGTTGTTTTATCTAACAACATTAGGCCTCGCCAAGTTTCTGACCGAAGATGCTCCTGAAGTTGGCGAACTCGAACCCGATGCAATCAAAGTGGAGGCCGCAAATTTCTGGAAAAATTCTGACTTTATGTGTAAAAACTATATTCTGAATGGTCTGGATAATAGCCTCTACAATGTCTATTGTACTGTTGCAACATCCAAGGAACTCTGGACGGCCTTGGACCGAAAGTACAAAACTGAAGATGCAGGCATGAAGAAATTCATCGCTGGCAAATTTCTCGACTTCAAAATGGTAGATTCAAAGACTGTGATCAACCAGACTCAAGAAATACAACTGATCATTCGTCAACTGCATGATGAAGGGATGATACTTAGCGAATCTTTCCAGGTTGCCGCAACCATTGAGAAACTTCCTCCATCGTGGAAGGACTTCAAAAATTACCTTAAGCATAAGCGTAAGGAAATGACAATGGAAGAACTCATAGTTCGTCTGCGAATAGAGGAAGATAATATAAATTATGAGAAAAAGATCTCTCAGAATATGGCTGCCAAAGCAAATGTTGTTGAGTCAGATAAACCTAACAAGAGAAAACGTGAGAATGCGCCTCAGAAGTCGAAGAAGAAATTTCAGGGTTCTTGCCATAACTATGGAAAGAAGGGGCATAAAGCAGCCGAATGTCGCGCTCCCAAAAAGAAGAAATTAGAAGCAAACACGGCTGAAGTTACAGATGGCATTTCTGATATGGATTTATGTGCAGTAATATCAGAATGCAACCTTGTTGATAATTCAAGGGAATGGTTTGTAGACACAGGTGCCACTCGACACATATGTGCTAATAAGTGGATGTTTACAACTTATAAAACTGCAACTGATGATGAACAACTTTTCATGGGAAATTCATCTACATCAAAGGTCGAAGGCAAGGGAAAAGCTGTGATGAAACTAACTTCTGGAAAAGAGCTTGCTTTGAGTAATGTTCTTCATGTTCCAAAAATACGCAAGAATTTGATATCAGGGTCCTTGCTTAGCAAGCATGGTTTCAAATTAACCTTTGTATCCGATAAGTTTGTATTATCAAAGAATGGAGTGTATGTAGGAAGAGGATATGTATGTGATGGTTTATTCAAGGCAAATGTAACAACTATTGTACCAAACATTGATATGAATAAAAGTGAATCTTCTGCTTATATTGTTGACTCTTCTAACATATGGCATTCTAGATTAGGGCATGTTAATTTTGATATACTGCGAAAAATGATTAATCTAAAATGTATACCAAAATGTAACATAGACTCCAACTATAAATGTCAAGTTTGTGCAGAAGCAAAATTGACAAGAACCTCGTTTCATCATGTTGAACGAGAAACTGAACCTCTAGACCTTATACACACTGATGTATGCGATTTGAAAATGTGTCAAACTAGAGGAGGAAAAAGATATTTCATTACGTTTATTGATGATTGTACTAGGTACTGCTATGTGTATCTCCTTAGAAGCAAGGATGAAGCATTTGATATGTTTAAACAGTATAAAGCAGAAGTTGAGAATCAACTCAACAGGAAAATTAAAGCTTTAAGAAGTGATAGAGGAGGAGAATATGAATTTCCTTTCGAGGAATTATGCGCTGAG
This sequence comes from Allium cepa, assembly GCA_030765085.1. Classification (NCBI taxonomy): domain Eukaryota; kingdom Viridiplantae; phylum Streptophyta; class Magnoliopsida; order Asparagales; family Amaryllidaceae; genus Allium; species Allium cepa. Next base: position 942,287,334 of record CM060941.1, read on the forward strand.
CACGGTATTATACACCAAACTACAGCACAATATTCACCTCAATCCAACGGTATAGCCGAACGGAAAAATAGAACTCTTAAATAAATGATGAATGCTTTATTAATCAGTTCTGGCTTGCCATATAACTTTTGGGGAGAAGCTATTCTTTCGGCAAACCATATTTTAAATAAAATACCATGAAAGAAAACATCCAAATCTCCTCACGAACTTTGAAAAAATAGACCGACATCCTACAAATACTTAAAAGTGTGGGGGTGTCTTGCCAAAGTAGAGATACCTAAACCAAAGAAGGTCAAGATAGGACAAAAAACAATTGATTGTGTATTCATTGGATATGCACAAAACAGTGCTGCTTATCGATTTTTAGTACACAAATCTGAAATTGATGATATTCATGAAAATACCATCATTGAGTCGAGAAATGCAATATTTTTCGAACATATATTCCCTTTAAAGCAGGGCACTGACAGTGATACTCATAAGAGACCAAGGGAAGATGAAATCTCCAATCCTCTTGAGGATACTGAAGACAACCTTCAGCAAATAAGTGCTGATCAACAAGTGGAGGAACCAAGGAGAAGTAAAAGGTCTTGAACCTCAAAAACCTTTGGACCAGACTTCTATACCTTTATGTTAGAAGATGATCCATTGACATACAAACAAGCTATGTCCTCCAGCAATGCCCCTTACTGGAAAGAGGCTATTAACAATGAGATAGAATCCATTATGGCTAATCATACCTGGGAATTAGTTGAATTACCTCAAGGATGCTAGACCTTAGGTAATAAATGGATATTTAAAAAGAAATTGAAACCTGATGGTTCAATAGACAAGTACAAAGCTCGTCTTGTAGTCCAAGGATTCAGACAAAAGGAAGAACTGGACTATTTTGATACATATTCACCAGTGACGAGGATAACATCAATTAGGATGCTTATTGCAATTGCATCCATACTTGATTTAGAAATACATCAAATGGATGTAAAAACTGCATTTTTGAATGGTGACCTAGAGGAAGAAATATATATGAAGCAGCCTGAAGGGTTTCTGAGCTATGGAAAGTAAAATAAAGTATGCAAATTAGTAAAGTCGCTTTATGGCCTTAAACAAGCTCCAAAACAATGGCATGAGAAATTTGATGAAACTATGTTATCAAATGGATTCACAATAAATGAATCAGATAAATATGTCTACATGAAACACACACATTTCGGATATGTCATTGTTTGTCTTTATGTTGATGACCTGTTGATCCTAGGAAATAACAAAGCCATAATAACATCTACAAAGAATATGTTATCCTCTAGATTTGATATGAAAGACCTAGGACTGGCCGATGTGATATTGGGTGTCAGAATTTTGAGAACACCAAAGGGATATGCATTATCCCAATCACATTACATCGGTAAGATACTTGAAAAATTCAAGCAATATAATATAACTATTGCAAAATCACCTGTAGATATGAACCAAAATTGGGTAAAGAACACTGGTGATGGTATCTACCAGCTTGAATACTCTCGTATACTAGGAAGTATCATGTATGTTATGAACTGCACTAGGCCAGATATCGCATACGCTGTAAGTAAGCTGAGTAGATTTACCAGCAATCCTGGTAAACATCATTGGAAAGCGATAATCAGAGTTCTAGGATACCTAAAGTATACACAGAACTATGGTATACACTATACAAACTACCCTTCAACAGTGGAAGGATACAGTGATGCTAATTGGATAACTGGATCACAAGATACAAAGTCTACAAGTGGATATGTGTTCACATTAGGAAATGGAGCAATATCATGGAAATCATCCAAACAGACTTGTATAGCTAGATCTACGATGGAATCAGAGTTTATTGCACTAGATAAGACCGCAGAAGAAGCAGACTGGCTTCGAAGTTTCTTGGAAGATATTCCAAATTGGAGAAAACCTATGCCTCCAATATGTATACATTGTGATAGTCAATCAGCAATTGGAAGAGCTAATAGTACACTATACAATGGTAAATCTAGGCATATTCGTCGTAGACATAAAACAATTAGACAACTTCTCTCTAATGGAGTTATCACTATAGACTGCATAAGGTCAAAAGATAATATAGCGGATCCACTAACTAAAGGCTTGCCAAGAGAGAAAGTTCAAACCTTATCGATGTGAACGAGGTTAAGGCCCATAGAATAAAAGTTTTTTTCTAATGGAAACCCCACCTAGTTGAATGGAGATCCCAAGATCTAGGTTCAAAGGGACAACTAAGTTTAAGAGAAACTTGACAGCACTGTTACACACAAACCATTCCTATGATAAGTCAGTGCTTTGTTTGTTGGAAAAATAGGATAAGTATTGATACTTTTAATGTGTCTGTACTTGAGGAATTGTGAATACCCTTTACAGAATCACCTACGTAAGTGCGAAGGCGCCGCTTCAAAGAGAATTATAAGGCCAAATTCTCTAAGTACTTATGATACCAGGCAGGTGTTCAAGGCAAAAATGAACACATACAGAGAACGAAGGATTATAAGAAACATTTGTCGTGTGTTATCTATTGTAGAATTACATAAAAGGCTTACAGTTCAAGCACATTCTATGTCTACTGATTCGCCTGTAATTCAAATAGGTAAACAATAGGAAAGTTCAAGGCCTCTGTGCTACTTAACCGATACGATAAATGGTTCGTGAAACTAAGAACAACTGTTCATTCAAGTGGGAGATTGTTAGAAATGAATGAATGAGGAAGTGGGGAAGAGGAAGAATAAGAGTGTGTATTGAAACAATGTCCCACATCATGGAATATTTTTTTCAATATCACCTTATATATCACAACCCATTATACTAATTCAAAAGAAAAGAAGAAGGTGACATGAAGAATTGTGGCAATGTAGGCTTTGGGCCTTCATATTAAATTTAAAATGTAAAAGATTGGGCCTTGGGACTTGGGGTTCTTGGGGTCTCGTGATTAAATGGGCCACCGACTGCCGCTTGGGCCTGCATGCGCTAAAACGGCTATTTTTCGATCAGATGAGTCTGTTCATTTGAATGGTCACCAGATGCAGCCATTCACTTCCAGACGCGCGCACACAATGGTCACTACTGTTGGTTTAAGGGTCGCGACCTTTCCAACAGTCACGACCGCTCCGAATAGGAACCTCCTCCAGCCTATAAATAGGCGGCCAGAATCTGAGAATGATTCATTCGGTTTTATCTCAAGTTCTGTTCCTTCTTCCTCCAACATCTCTCTGTTCTAGTGCTATAATCTCTTCAGTTCGTCGGCGCTCCGTCTGCAACCACCACGCTGCGGGGCCGGTCTGTTTCATCCTGCGGAACAAATTGCTAACACCCGTGAAACTACATACGGCGGCAATATTGTTTCAAGGAAACAGTTTCTACTGGACTCGGACTCTTTAATCGGTAATACTTTTCATACGGATCTAGTCAGGCATTTTTGTGTTACAATTTATCAAAATTAGTGACAGTTTTTGCCGTTACTACTTCTGTATTATTCTGTAACTGTTATTGAAGTTACAGTTGGTTTCGTAACGCTTTACGGTAGTTGCGAATAACAGTAATTTGGTGGTGATTATGTTGTAATGAGGCTAGTGATTGGTATGTAGTGATGTGCAGTTACAAGTGATGGCGGTATGGAGATAGAAGCAGTTGAAGGTTACAGGAGGAGTTAAGGTTGTAAGTGAAGTCAGTTGGTGGCAAGGAAGGTTAATGGTATATGTGCTACTGCAGTAGAGGGAAAGGTTGATGTTTGTTATTGTATGTGTGAAGTGTAGTTGGTATGGAGATGATTGAAGTTTGGCTATGGCAGGAAGACTGTTGTATTAAGATGGTTAGTTGGCAGTAATGAAGTATTGGTTTACAGTAATGGACTGTTGGTGAGGGGGTGTTTGATGTGCACTACAGTCCATATTTTATATTTGTTGGCATTGTAAGTGGGTTGAGGAGTAAGTGTGGTTTGCTGCTGGTTAAATAAGGAACAAAAGTGTGATACTGTCACAGAGAAGTGGTAGTTGTGGAACGATGTTTTCAGTGTTGTTATGTGGCAAGTATGCAGTAGTTTTATGATGGCAGAGAAGGTAGTAGTGGGAAGAAAATTTATGCCATGGTGATGGTGTGCGGTGATTTGTTGTGAAGTGTGGTTTCGGGGATGCTGATATGCAGGCAGTTCTGTTTTGAATTTGATCAGTGGAGTGGTTATGTGAAGTAGTTATGTGGAGTGGTCTGATTAGTAAAGAGGTTTGTAAATGCAGAGGGGAGTGGCTATGAAGTGTGCAGAGGTTGTAATTGTAGTTGTTGCTGTGTGGTTGTTGGACAATGGATGGTTGATGAACTGTGGGGGGCAGTGCTGATGAACTGTGGCCGTATGCAGTTGACATGGTGAAGGCAGTAATTTGAATGCAGTAGTTTGAAGTGTTGGCAGTGCAAATCAAAATTCAAAGAAATTATAAACTGCAATGCAATTTAATGTAAACTAGTTTGTGCAATGCAATGCAAGGTAAACTACAACGTAAAAAACAGAAATAGAAATTGTAATGCAATTCAATGAAATGTTTGTGCAAATGCAACTGAAATTGAGATTTGCAAAATTTCTTGAAGTGTTTTTTTTTCATTTTTTATAATTGCGAATGCCAATAGAAACACAAAGAGCACACAACTCAAATGAAGCAAAAATCACAACACCACACGAATTATTATTATTATTATTATTTAAAAGCAAATCAACGCACAAAAAGAACACACAATAAAATCAAATAAAAATAATATGAAGAGTAAATTAGAAATCAAATTATAATTCCTCGGCAACGGCGTCGGAAACTTGTTTGATAACGGCGGATTTCATATCAGTTAGAAAATCACCTTTAAAATATAATCGTTAAATAACCACAAGCGCACGACATACAATTGTAGTACATATCTGTGTAGTTAATGCCCCGCTATTACCCCGCTACAACCCCGCTATATCTCATAGAGGATTTCTACCGCTACGATTTTTCCATATAGCCCCAAAATATAGCCTTTCCGCTTTAATCCCCGCTATTTCCGCTATATCCTGTTATTTCCGCTTTTTCCGCTATATCTTTTTAATAAAATGAATTGAAAAATTGCATTTATACATTATAGAATTATGAAATTAATTTATTTGATTTAATTTTTAATATATTTTTAGAAATGAAAATACTCTAATATTCTACCGAATTCAATTATGTTATATAACAATTTTTCGTTTATTTAAAGTATATTCGCACGTGTTTTTATTTAAAATTACTTATGTATGGTTTATAATTCAATTGAATGATAATTTTTCATTTAATTACCATTTATATATTTGCAAAAACATTAAGTACGAGTTTTATATGCTATTTTAGAGCCATCCGCTATATCCTCGCTGTATCTCGGCTATGACTTTTTGCACCTCCACCGCTTTGAATCCATCGAGCGCATTAACTGCACATGTACATATGCGAGTACGAGTCAATCCATAGGAAAATGAATTAATTTTAAATTCTACTCAATCAAATTAAATCAAAGCTTGAGATTGTTTTAACTAAAAAGAATGTAAACTAACTAAAACAAAAATGAATAAAAATATGAGAGTAAAAGGAAATTTAGAGGCAAATTCGTTCTCATGATCACACAAATCAACACGATGAAATTATGATCTCTCTTTTTAGTCATTTGTGAATTTAGTTTGATGTGTTTATCCTAAGTATGGTCTATTTGTGCTATTAATTAGCTCAACATAAAATATCAAACTTTAACACACCATCCAAACCACTTGTTAACTCTCATGAAAATGATAATGAAATTAAAAATAAAATCTATTCTAAACATTATCTATTTACTATTGATTAGTAACATAGACCATCAAATTTTGATTCTAAATCCACTTCATTACCAAAATCGTATGTACATGAAGAGGTAATTTATATTTATGTTTGTTTAAGCATAGTCTATTTGGTGTCAACAACATAGGCTATCAAATTCAATATTAAACAACAAAATTTTACCACATCAAAAATTTCTATTAATCACAAAAAGAGATCTAATGAAATCACTATGTTAACTTCATGTGATTCATGAGAGCTTCATCACCCTTAAATTTAAGGGGCTTAGCTTCTCATATTTGAATTCATTATAACATAAAGTGATTTCAACACGAAAGAAGAGAGCTAATCAAAATAAAGTAAAAGGCTAATCTACTTGCATAAAATAAATATAAACTACTTGCATTAAAGAAAGAGATCTAAACTACTAACATAAAAAGAAACATTAAAGAAAGGAACATGAATTAAAAGTGCATGAATTAAAATTACATGTAAATAAACTGCATAAAGAAAAGGCTAAGAAGCCTTTAAAAGAGAGTTTATGTATACATTTTGTGGCTACCACTAAACTAACTAAAGAGAAGGTAATAGATCTTTACATGAAACATAAGGGGGGTATTTATACATGTCTAAAACTCTAATCCATATTTTATGGAGCTACCCAAGATGCCATTTAGAAAGTGTAACCTTCAAGTAGTGATTAGCTTCTACACAATCCACCATTAATATGTTCATGTGCATTTTAATCTCTATTGGCTTTTAATCGTGGTCCATTGGTTAGTGGGTAGATGGGCTCCTCCATTTTGCACACATTCTTTTATTTCTTCATTCTTTTGTCTTCCTTCACTTGTGCACGCATACATGCAAGAAAGCTTCTTCATATTTGCTCTCTTTTTCCTACAATTAAAAATAGAAACGTGCAAGTAAATTTTCTCAAATTAAATCATACACAAAATTAACATTTTACCCCCACAAATGAAGGCGAATACATGATGTGTAACAACCCGCATATTTATCGATTTTATATTTAAATATTTTATTTAAATATTTTGTCGTTAATCGGATATTGGTCCGAAAAGCTACTTTTTGCAAACGATCAAATTAGAACTCGAGACCACTTCCATTGAGTTCGAAATGCCGTTTACAATCTTTTTAAGTATAAACTTTGATATGTTTGGGGTTAGTGGAATTTCACTAACTTTTCCCGCTTTGGACTTTGGGTTGGTTTAGCCTATTAAACCTAGGTTCCAACCCCTTCTCCTCATCTCTTCATAAATTCCTACCTAACTCTAGTTTTAGCATTAATGGTGAGTGGAATGGGAAATTAAAATTCCAAGCCCAAGTTCATTAGCAAATTCAACATCCAACTCCAAAATCAAAGTAAAGACATTGGATTCAAGCTTGTAGTTGCTTCTCTATTGACTTCAAGCTTCTTCTTCATTGAATTTGTGCAAAGGTGAGATTTTTATCTCACAATTCTAGCCTATAACTATATTGGACTGTTGGGAATGATTCCCCGTCACTTTAGCATGTACATTTGCATTTGGTTTGGATTGGATTGGCGAAAAACTCCAATTTTTAGTGTTTTTGGTGAAATTCTCACTTAGGTCGTTCTACCTATGCTAGGTCGTTTGCATGGAAAAGTCTCGGCCTTCAAATAGCCCGTTTCTGACCTTAAATCGTTCTACAGCTGTAACAACCCATAAATTTTCGATAATTAAAATAGCTAATTTAATAAGATTTCGTGATTTAATGTTAGAAAAAAATTTGTAATTCGTTTGGAATGATAATAACTGGAATGAATTGCGACAATAATTATCCAAGTAATGAAAAATGAATGCTACTTAGTGAATGCCTTTGAAATCAATAGTTGAATAGGATAATAAATGTTGAAATTCATTGGGTATAATAGAGTAATTGATTGATAAGTAAAATTTATTTAAAATCAAATATTGAATATTGAACAGGTAAATTGTTTAAATTTAATATTTAAAACTTATTGAATAATTGAATAACTGTAAAATGAAATAGTGTTCTAAATTGTGAATTGGTTTTAAAAGTTGAATCTTATAAGTTCAATTTCAATATTTCAAAAGATAATGAATTATTGGTAATCGAAATTGTTTAAATTAAATATTTGGAATTTATTGGACAATTTAATATTGGGAATTGAATAACCATATAATGGAAATGGTTGTTCTATAATTTTAATTCGTTTCAAAAGATAAAATTTTAAGTTCGTTTTGAATATCTCAAAAGATAGTGATTCAAGAATAATAAAATTTGTTTAAATTTAATATTACGAATGTTGGAATAATTAAATTCCGAATTTGATATGATTAATTTGATATTGAAATTTAATATTTGAAAATAGAGTGAATAATTGAAATTTGATTTAATATGATTCAAATTGGTTTCCAAAGTGAATGTAAGTTATATCGGGATTATAATAGAGTTAATAAGATTTTAAAATTAGAAATTATTGGATAATTGAATAACGGGCTTAATATGATTAAAAATGATTTGTAAAATTTTATTTTATCATATTAAAGTAAGAATGATGTTGTAGAACTTTTAAAATTGAATTAAAGGTAAATTTGTGAAAATTGAATATTTTAATATTTAATTGTCGACTGAAAAATAGCCAATTTTCGAACAGTCTCAGAATTGGACGAAAATAGTTCCATTGGATCCGTAATAGTTTGTTATTATCGGATTTCAATTTTCGTAGCAATCGAAGTTTTCGTTTGACCGTGGCAGCTCGAAACGCATCGAAATTGTTTTAATATTTAATTGACGAGTTAAAATACTCATTTTTCAAACAGTCTCGGATTTCGAAGAAACCAGTTTCATCGGATCCGTAATGTGATATTTTTGTAAAATTTCAAATTTCGTGTCAATCGGATTTACCGTTTGTCGGGGGCTAGCCAAAACACATAGAAATTCGTTTAATCGCTTTAATTTAAATTTGATCGTTTATTTTCGTAACTCACACTTACGATCGAATTAGGCCTTGAAACCTTTTCAATTGCGTCCGGAATAGGGGTATAACATTATAAACGCCTAGTGGCACGCCTCGATAGGGGTTCAAGATTTTAAGTTGCATAAATTGGGATATTTTGAAATTTAAAATTTATATTTTGACTGGTCAACCCTTCTTTTCAGCTGTAAATTCTACCTTATCCCTGTAGCTTTTCATTCACGTCTCCCTCTCCTTTATTCTACACGCAATGGCAGAAAATAAATAATAGAAAGAGAAAAAACATGGAAACTTTGAAAAATCATAACTCTATTTCTACTCAAGTAAAAATCGCGAAACCAATTTTAAAAATCAGGATTCTTCGTCAGCTTCATTTTGGTATGCTCGTTGGAAGGTGCGGCTTCGATCTGGGTTGCTCTACTATGAAGGTCGAATAGATCCTGAACTAGGGTTTGCATTTCACGACGATTTAGAGCTCGATTGGAGATTTGGGCTTTGGATTCGAGTTCGCCATTGAAGATACCATCTACGGCTTGGTTTTTGGAGTGCTCGACAGAGTCTTGGGGGGTGCGACCTGGTCGCGTGTGTACAGTTGGGCGTGAAGTCGCGTTTTACTGGGTGGGGCCGAGCTTGTAACTTGGTGGTCGAGAAGATGGAGGCTTCGAAGAGAAGAAGGTTGGCGAAGACGGATTTGAGTATCGTAAACTGTAGCTCCGTACCACTGGAGATTGATGCACGGCTTGGTGGGTTTTCTCGTGCACGTACAGGAATTGGGGAAGAAGGAGATGTTGAGTGCGCTGGGCTTTGCTTTGGGTGTGAATTCATTTTAATATAATATAAATTGTTTTATAAATTCAAATGTCGATAACTTATAAAAGGTATAACTCTCTCATACGAGGTCCGATTGAGACGAGAGTTTTTGCGGTGCGATCGTGATGACGAAAGCTTCGAAATGAAATTGGTTTGGATGAATTTGGATATAGTTGAAATTTGGGCTAAAATTGGAAGTCGTCCGGTTTAGTTCCAAACCGGAACGTCTCGGTGACAACAGAAATGAAGGTGAGTGTTTTATAACGCTCACAACGTACTAAATATCTTTATGCTAGTTAAATTTGACATTATGAAGTGTTATGATTATATTTGTCGTTGTTTGATAAAAATTTAATTGTTATATAGCTTGTCATTTGAATTAACCGTTGAAAAATTAAATTGACAGTTAAACTGAAATTAAAATTGAATTGCAATTAAATTACCTGACATTGATAACTATGAAACTGCCATGAATTGTATTGTCTATTGGATGATCTATTTTGATGGATGTTATTGGTTGATATTTAAATGTTTGGATGTTTATTTGCTTATATATACTGTTATGCATACACATGACAATGTGATTGGTTTAAGTAATATATACTCATCCCTGACATTTAATTGAAATAAAAAAAATACTTGGCCATAGAATAGAAAATTATATACGGACACCGAATTGGCTAAATTAATAATTTTTAAAATCGTTGACTTGAAATTTATTTAAATGTTTTGATTTAAAAGTTATAAATAAAAATCAATTTATAAAAATCGAATTTATCGAAAAATTGAGTTGGAATGTTGAAATAAAATTTGGTTAAAAGAAATTGTTAAACAATTAAAGTGGAGACTTTGGAATTTAAAAATCGGGATATGATTGAATTTCGTAAATTGATTTGTTTAAAGATTTAACCTTAATTCGAGCTTTGAATATTACTAAGTAAAAGCGATAAAAAGGACATTTTGAAATTGAGCTTGAAATTGAATCATATTTGTAATTGGGTTTTAAATTTGAATATTGGAAGATAATTTTGTTAAGTATTATAAATTGATATTTTGAAAAATCAAGCTCCAAATCGATATAAATTGAAATTGAATAAATTAAAGGTGAATGTAAAATTTAATTAATTTGAAGTCAAATTTGACATTGATTTGAATTGAAATCGAAATTGAATCGGTAGAAGGAAAATTGAAATTGTTTTGAGTTGGGAAGTTATAATTGAAATGGTTTGGTTTTGAAGCTGTTTTATTTTGTTTTCCAAATTACTCGGTTATATAAACCATTTTGAATACTTAAACTATTTTAATCTATTTTAAATCTACTTAACCCAATTTAAATTATTTTAAACTAATTTATCTATTTTAAATCCATTTTAAGACTTTAAGTATTTTTAACTACTTTAATTATTTAAACTACTTTAAACTACTTAAAACTATTTTTCTAAAATTTCAAGCTGGTCAATAAGGTGAAATGTTTATATTTAAATCTTGAATTTAAATATGAATTGGGTTAACTGAAGTTACAACCTAATTTGAAATCCTAATTGATTTTGAAATCGAAATAAGATATTGAGACGAAAAATGATTTTTGAAACGGAATCTTACATTTGAATAGATATGATGATATTTGAAATGGATTTGATTTTGAAGCGAATATGATATTTTGATATCAATTATGAATCGATTTAAAATATAAAAGAGCCAACGGTGTAATAATACGTAGTTATTAAAGAGACCGGGATCGGATATGGACATACTCTCTGTCGATACCGAAAACCACTTTAATAACTATTATACGTGGAGTGTTGATCCAGAATGAAGTGGATGGTTTGGTGAACGCGTTGATTGAACAAAGATAACGATATTGGATGACCCCTGGCATGACTAAAACAGGAGCTGCGCCGGGCCATTGAGGTTCACCATCCCTAGCAGACACACTTCTTCGATACCATATCTATTACATTTGTGATTCGATTTGGGTGCACCCTTTGATTTGGGAGTGTTGTTTCGCGGTGTTGGGGTAGCTGCTGGCTATGCTCAACATCAGTCCGGATCACGCAACTACTAGTATCCTAGTTGGTATCGCCTCATGTACCTTGTCATACTGATTATCCTATTCGCGACCACTATGTTATGTTTTGTGTTATACCTATGGGGCACCCTCTGATAACCACCAGTTTACGGTGGGGCTTACGGTGCTGTATAGACTATGGCATTATAAAAATGTGTTAATGGGGATTATGGTAACGCCTTAATGCTATTTTGATACTTTATATTACTGATAGGCATTATCTACTTAGCGTATATTACTACATAGTAGATAGTTTAACGGATCCTTAAGAGATGGAAAATCCCGTAACATCTCTTAAGTTATTACACGCACGTTGACACTGGATATGAGATGTCAAACCCCGTAAACATCTCTGACGCCGTTACACTCATATTTATTTACGATTTATCTAACTTACATGAGGATATTTTAGTCCGGACTCGAGTGTTTTGTCTTTTCATTACGCTCGGGTCAGACCTGAGTTTTTCAGCTTCTTGAAGATCTATTCTGGAGGACGAAGACGAAGATTTGGTATACTATTGCTATTATTATCTTTGCATCATGTTGTCTGCTGCATTATTTTAATTGTTCTGTTGTATACGTATAACTCTGAAAAATGTTGTATAAATAATTGTCAAAGTATAGTAAACAGCTTCATGAACTGTTTATTTGACTATTATATTTTATCGTTCCACTGCGAGATTCCGTGTTGTTTCCTTTCCTTTATTTCTCTTTATTTTCTTTTCTTATTTACCCCAATAACCATCTGCCCTTTTGAATGGTTTGGAATCGACATGTGTATTTGATCGTCGGTTTAAACTGTCCAAAAAGGCGGGTCGTTACAACAGCCTTAGGTCGCTCGGCACTAGGTCGTAGGTCGTTTGGCCACGAAATGTCGCCTCGGAGTTAGGTCGCAAGGTCGCTGACTCGTAGGTCATTAGGCTTAGGTCGTTAAGTCGTTCCTTCTATTGGAAACGTCTCCTCGGTCTTAGGTCGTTAGACCTTTGGTCGACCTCCCCCTAGGTCGTTAGACTCTGAGTTGTTCCGCCTTCATTTAGCTCGCGTACCTCTAGGTCGTTAGACCTTTATACTATAGGTCGTTGCTCGGCCTTTCCACATAGGTCGCTCGGCCTTTATTCCATTTGATCGCGAACGTCGATAGGTCGCGCACCCCCTTAAGTCGCTCGACCACTAGGTCGCGAACACCTCTAGGTCGCTCGACCCCTTTAACTCGTAGGTCGCTCGCCTCTTCTAACCCGCGAGTTCTTTAAGTCGCTCGCCTCTTCTAACCCCCGAGTTCCTTAAGTCGCTCGCCTCCCTTAGGTCAGTAGACCTTTATAACTTTAGGTCGTGTACCCTGTTAGGTCGCAAGTTTAACTAGGTCGTTCGACCTTAAAATGTTAGGTCGCTTGGCCTGTTCTTTCGATAGGTCACGAGTCCCTTAAGTCGCTCGCCTCTGTTAGGTCGCTCATTTCTGCTAACTCGCGAACACCCCTAGGTCACAGCCAATAGGTCGCTCGATCCAATCCTCCCTTAGGTCTTCCCTAGGTCGTACCGTTTTGGACGGGTGTTGCCCCCGCACCCCCACCGTGGGGGGTTACTACCCCCTTGGACCCCCCCTCCGTAGGGGATCTTATCTGAAAAACATTCAACAGAACTTGCTTTGTTGAGATGCTGAGTTGACCATTCTTCGAGACAAACTATCTTTGGCTTCTCGGTCGATTTTATGGTATCACGGCCTTGCTAAAAAGGCGAGATAACAACTTTAGAAATATGAAGGTTTCAATACTAGTAGTAAATATCAAAACTCTTTCAACTAAATGATTTCTACTCTATTTTCAATAACAAAGCTCTTTTCTTAAACCGTTTTCCAATCTAATAGTATATACAAACCTTTACCTCACTAGGATGAGAACTCTAATTAAACGGCTTAGTAAAACAAGTGGTATGAAACGCTTGCGTTCACTTCGTCGGTTAATTCTTGGACTTGTTCGATTGAACCTCTTGTGACAATTTTCTAGTGAAGATTTACAGTTTGTTCGTAAATATTTAAGTTAAGCAAGTGGTTATGGGACACAAAGATAAACTTTTATATTTACTAGCTTAGTGTAATTGACACTTCTCGTTGATCATGACGATCATTTTATGATTTAGACTAGCAATTGTGCGATGTCTCTTCGTTTGCAAGGTTAGACTAGACCTCATAGGTGTGATTCCGACTCACACATATCTCTTTGTCCGCAAGGTTAGTCTAGACACCATTTGTGTGATTTCACTCACACATACCTTTTTGTTTCGAGGTTAGGCTAGACACCATTTGTGTGATTCCACTCACACATACCTTTTTGCTTTTTGGTTAGCCTAGACATCATCTGGGTGATTCCGACTCACCCATATGGGTTTGCTCTTCATGGTCTTCGGACCGTCATGTGATAGGCCTCTTTCCCTTTTTCTGTGATTTTTGAATTTCTTGTGTTGATTTCTGGAATTTATGTCATTGACTTGTTATGAGTACAAGTTTAGGGTATGATGCCCTCTTTGGATCTTTGAGAAGATTCTTGTGATATTGATTTATCTCTTATTGATTGATCTTCTGTTGATCATCATTTGCATACTTATAGTAGTATGTCAGTATGGATATTTTATGTTTATGCTAGATCTTTTATTTTGTACCATGTAATCTGATATTTATAGCTAGACTGATCTGTTTATTATTTTCTTAAATAATACTCGGGTCAGACCGAGATGTTACAGGTGCTTCTGCTTGACTTCTTCCCGGGATTTTCTACTATGACTTTTGGCTAACTATTTAGATTTGCAGTTTTTGTTGTATACACTTGAGATATAGACTCATAGTTGTATTCTTTTGTATAGCACGTGTTGTTATTCTTTTGTATTATTGTGGATCTTTTTGACCACTACTCTAATGTACACTTTCCTGTGTTAGTTATATATTCATATCTTCTTCCGCCTTTGTGATATGGATGTCTGTGACTGATTTGTGTTATGCTTATTCTATGTTTGTTTCCGAAGATTATTTATAGCCACCGTGTGATAAGCAATCACATGGATGGTCGCTCCTCAACAGCCTTATTCTTCGTGCTAGTTGACAGCACTACACCGTAGTGTTCTTGGCTAGCGTGGGTATAGAGGTGGGGCGTCACAGCTTGGTATCAGAGCCAAACTTCGGAACAATGTAGAATAACTTAACAAGGATCATCGTCCTAAGTCCACCTTAGGAGTTATGTCTTAGGATTAATTTGAGTCGTCGTACCGATTCATCCTATATCCTTTATGATTCCTTGTTTTATCTAGCAAGATTGCTTGATATTCATTAGTGAATAATCTTCTTCTTTCTCTTCTTTCTTTCTTAAGGAAGAGAAATGGTTAGACCTGGTCGTCCTAGAGCTGGACCATCTAGTGCTCCACCCCAAGATGGAGTTTTTATGACTACCCAGCAAGTTCTTGACCTTGTCACGAACGTTCAAGCAGCTGGTTCTAATCCGGAACCTACTCACCCTAAATCTGGGTTTGCACGTTTGTGCAATGATTACACCAACCTAGGTGGGATGCCATTTAAAAGTTCTGAAACTATCATCGAGGTCCAAGCTTGGTTGAGGACCTGCGATCGAATCTTCATTCGCATGAATCTCGTCGATCTTCACCGTGTTCAGGTGGCTTCCAGTATGCTCCAAGAGAGAGCATTGGACTGGTATGAACTTCTTATTTCTGAAGTCAACGAAGCGGACCTTACCTAGGGGAAATTCCGAACACGCTTCGAGTTAAAATTTGTAGCAAAAGCATAGAAGGTAACTCTGGCTCGACGTTTTATAGATCTTGTTCAAGGTGAGTCCTCTGTGACTGATTACGTCGCAACCTTTGAGTCGCTTTCCAAATATGGGTTGAATACATCAACACCCCATTGAAGAAGAACCAGAGGTTCGTTTATGGCTTAAACAAAAGCCTCAAGAAGCCATTACTTCTAAAGTTAGAAATTCCTTTCGACCAACTTATAGATATCGCTCTTCGTTTGGAAGAGGCTGATAAAGAAAGTGATGTTGAGGTAGTAGCTTCCAAACCCAACTTCAACAAAAAAAAGAGGCCCAGTAAATTCAAAGGCCCTTATCCCAACAAAAAGGGTAAGCAAGCAACCCCTGCGGAAAAGTCTCCTTCTCCTAGTGGTGCGAGATGCTTCAACTGTGGATCTAGGGATCATTTTGCGAATAAGTGCTCTAAGCCCAAATCTTGTCGCTATTGTAAGAGCCCGGATCATTACATACATCAATGCCTCAAACGTGAAGGCAAGAAGGAAGGAAAGTTGAATGTGGCTCAAGCCCCTGGCAACACATTACGTGGCCAAGGTATTTCTCACTCCATTCTTGATGGTATTATTTTATTTCATGATCAACCTATTAGAGTTCTCTTTGATACGGGTGCATCCCATTCTTTTATATCAAAGGAACTGGTAGACACTATTTCCTTAAGTGTTACTGCATTAATGACTTCTTTAAAAATTGCGAATCCTGTTGGTGGATCCGCAACTCTTAGTTTTCTTTGTAAAGATGTGGAGATTATTTTATGCGATTTTTCTTTCCTATCTGATTTGCATGTTATGCGTTACTTAGGCTTTGGAATGATATTGGGTATGGACTGGCTTAACCGTTATGAAGCTCATATCCTATGTCCTGAGCGGACTATTTATCTCCGACATCCGCAATCTGTAAATCAGATTTCTATTATTCTTAAAGATTCGGATTCTTCTTTGACTGCATCTTTATATTCTTTAAATCCTCGAGACGACGATGATGATGATGAGGAAGACGTCATTTCTCGAATTCACGTTGTTCATGAATTTTCCGACATATTTGAGCCCGTTTTAGGTTTACCACCTAAACGAGCAATTGAGTTCAGAATTAATCTTACCCCTAAAGCTTAACCTATTACTCGTCCTCCTTATCGCATGTCTAATAAGGAAAATGAGGAGATGCGCAAATAATTATCTGAATTGGAGACGAAGCAATTTATTCGCTCTAGCTCCTCGCCTTGGGGAGCTTCGGCTATTTTCGTGAAGAAATCTGACGGTACGCTTAGGCTTTGCGTTGACTATCGCAAGCTTAACGATCTGACTATTAAAAATAAATATCCTTTACCTTTGATTGACGATCTGTTTGATCAGCTTAGCGAAGCTAGGGTCTTTTCACAGTTGGACTTGGCTACCGGTTTTCATCAGCTTCGTATTGCTGAGGATAGTATTCCTTTGTCATCGTTCTGTACTCGTTATGGATCTTATGAATGGCTTGTTATGCCATTTGGTTTAACGAATGCTCCGACTTACTTCGTTGACCTCATGAATCGAGTTTTCAAGGCTTTCCTCGATCGGTTTGTTCTCATCTTCATTGATGATATCCTTATGTATTCTAAAACCAAGGAGGAGCATGAAAAGCATCTTCGGATTGTATTGGATACTCTTAGGAGTAATCAATTAAAGGCAAAATTTTCTAAATGCCACTTTTGGCAATCTCGTGTGAAGTTTCTCGGTCATATTATTTCCGAATCCGGAATTTCCGTGGATCCTTCAAAGATTGAAGCGATTCAAGATTGGAAGAGACCGGAGAGTGTGACAGAGATTCGTAGTTTTCTCGGATTGGCGGGTTATTACCGTCGTTTCATTAAAGACTTTTCGAAGATTGCCGTGCCTCTTACTGGCTTGACTAAGAAGGGAGTTAATTACATTTGGTCGGACAAATGTGAAGCCTCTTTTCAGAAATTGAAAGAACTCCTTTCTGATGCTCCTATTCTTGTTATTAACGAAGGGAATCAAGATTTTGTTGTTTATACTGATGCTAGTCACGTTGGTTTGGGTGCCGTTCTTATGCAAAAAGAACGTGTTATTGCTTATGCTTCTAGGCAATTAAAGCCGGCCGAGACTAGATATGCCACACATGATTTAGAACTCACGGCTATTGTTTTCGCCCTTCGAATTTGGCGTTATTATCTATTGGGAGAGAAATTTATTCTTTACACGGATCATAAGTCTTTGAAATATTTATTTTCTCAAAAGGAACTTAATTTGCGTCAACAGCGTTGGCTCGAGTTCCTTGCACCTTATGATCTTGATATTCTTTATACCCCCGGTAAGGGTAATCGTGTCGCTGATGCTCTTAGCCGTAAACAACAAGCAGTTGTTTCTATGATGATATCCGAATGGAACGATCTAGAGATTTTATCCACTTGTGAGATTCGAGAGCGCTTATCCGATTTATGCTCATCACTTGTTTTATGTAGCCTTGAGGCTCATCCTTCTCTTTTAGACCGCATTCTTGAAGCTCAAGGGCTAGATCCTGAATTGGCTCTTCTGGGCCAAAATGTTAAGGATAAAATTGATATTGAAAGTTTGAAAGACTTTGATGTTGATTCTCGTGGCGGCATTCGAAAATTTGGTAGACTTATCGTACCAAATATTGGTGATCTTCGTAAAGATATTTTAGAAGATTCCCATCGTTCTAAATTCACCATTCATCCCGGTAGTAGTAAAATGTACGCTGATATGAAGCGACTTTATTATTGGGAGGGAATTAAAACTGATATTGCTAACTTTGTTAAGTGTTGCATGACTTGCCAACTTGTCAAGGCCGAACATCAAAGGCCTGGTGGGTTATTGCAACCTTTAGAAATTCCAATTTGGAAGTGGGACCAAATTTCCATGGATTTTATAGATGGCCTTCCCCGTTCTTGTTCGGGTCATGATAGCTTATGGGTGATCGTTGATAGACTTACTAAATCCGCCCATTTTATTCCCGTTCGGTCTAATCGAACCGTTCCTCTTTTGGCCAAACTCTTTATCAAAGAAATTGTTAAATTGCATGGAGTTCCTACTTCTATCGTTAGCGATCGAGATCCATTCTTTACTAGTGGATTTTGGAAGAGTCTTCAAAAATCTTTAGGAACGAAGCTTAATTTTAGCACTTCTTATCACCCCCAGTCCGATGGACAAACCGAGCGTGTGAATCAAACTCTTGAAGATCTTCTTCCTGCTTGTGTGCTCGATTTTGGTGGAAGTTGGAAAGATCATATTTCACTTGTTGAATTTTCCTATAATAATAGCTTCCAATCTAGTATTGGTATGGCACCTTTCGAGGCACTTTATGGAAGGCCATGCCGATCTCCTTCTTGTTGGCTTGAGGCCGGTGAGAAGCTGGTTTTAGGTCCAGACTTTATTCGTGATTCCACAGAGAAGATTGAACTTATTCGACATAGAATGAAAGAAGCTCAGAGTAGACAAAAATCCTATGCCGATAATCGAAGAAGGAAGTTAGAATTTTCTGTGGGAGATTCTGTTTTTATTCTTGTTTCACCTATGAAAGGTGTTGTACGTTTCAGTCGATCGGGAAAGTTAGCACCCCGATATATTGGGCCATTTCCTATCACTGAACGTATTGGTGCTATGGCTTATCGCCTTACATTACCAGCTCAGTTTTCTGCTACGCATGACGTGTTTCATGTTTCTCAATTACGGAAATGCCTATGAGATTCCGATTCTATTCTTGAGCCTGGTGTTGTGGAAGAAATTGAAGTTTCGCCGAATTTAACTTACGAGCAGCATCCTATTCGAATTATTGCTTCGGAGGTCAAACGACTTTGAAATAAAGATGTTCCGCTTGTGAAGGTTCAATGGTCCTCAAATCCTAAGGATTGCTCTTGGGAATCTAGAGAACTCATCGAGCGAACACATCCAGACTTGCTTACTCCTGCTCTTTGAGGTGAACTTCCTATTTCAAATTTATTTTGTGTTAATATGCTTTTATGTATGTTACTTTTTATTTCCATCTTATATATTGCGAGGATGCAATTTCTTTAAGGAGGGGAGTCTGTAACAACCCGCATATTTATCGATTTTATATTTAAATATTTTGTCGTTAATCGGATATTGGTCCGAAAAGCTACGTTTTGCAAACGGTCAAATAAGGACTCGAGACCACTTCCATTGAGTTCGAAATGTTGTTTACAATCTTTTTAAGTATAAACTTTGATATGTTTGGGGTTAGTGGAATTTCACTAACTTTTCCCGCTTTGGACTTTGGGTTGATTTAGCCTATTAAACCTAGATTCCAACCCCTTCTCCTCATCTCTTCATAAATTCCTACCTAACTCTAGTTTTAACATTAATGGTGAGTGGAAAGGGAAATTAAAATTCCAAGTCCAAGTTCATTAGCAAATTCAACATCCAACTCCAAAATCAAAGTAAAGACATTGGATTCAAGCTTGTAGTTGCTTCTCTATTGACTTCAAGCTTCTTCTTCATTGAATTTGTGCAAAGGTGAGATTTTTATCTCAAAATTCTAGCCTATAACTATATTGGACTGTTGGGAATGATTCCCCATCACTTTAGCATGTATATTTGCATTTGGTTTGGATTGGATCGGCGAAAAACTCCAATTTTTAGTGTTTTTGGTGAAATTCTACACTTAGGTCGTTCTGCCTATGCTAGGTCATTTGCGTGGAAAAGTCTCGGCCTTCAAATAGCCCATTTCTGGCCTTAAATCGTTTTACAGCCTTAGGTTGCTCGGCACTAGGTCGTAGGTCGTAGGTCTTTTGGCCACGAAATGTCGCCTCGGAGTTAGGTCGCAAGGTCGCTGACTCGTAGGTCGTTAGGCTTAGGTCGTTAAGTCGTTCCCTCTGTTGGAAACGTCTCCTCGGTCTTAGGTCGTTAGACCTTAGGTCGGCCTCCCCCTAGGTCGTTAGACCCTAAGTTGTTCCGCCTTCATTTAGCTCGCGCACCTCTAGGTCGTTAGACCTTTATACTTTAGGTCGTTGCTCGGCCTTTCCACATAGGTCGCTCGACCTTTGTTCCATTTGATCGCGAACCTCGATAGGTCGCGTACCCCCTTAAGTCGCTCGACCACTAGGTCGCGGACACCTCTAGGTCGCTCGACCCCTTTAACTCGTAGGTCGCTCGCCTCTTCTAACCCGCGAGTTCCTTAAGTCGCTCGCCTCTTCTAACCCGCGAGTTCCTTAAGTCGCTCGCCTCCCTTAAGTCGTTAGACCTTTATACCTTTAAGTCGTGTACCATGTTAAGTCGCGAGTTTAATTAGGTCGTTCGGCCTTAAAATGTTAGGTCGCTTGGCATGTGCTTTCGATAGGTCGCGGGTCCCTTAAGTCGCTCGCCTCTGTTAGGTCGCTCGTTTCTGCTAACTCGCGAACACCCCTAGGTCGCAACCAATAGGTCGCTCGATCCTATCCTCCCTTAGGTCTTCACTAGGTCGTACCGTTTTGGACGGGGTGTTGCCCCCGCACCCCCACCTTGGGGGGTTGCCACCCCCCCTGGACCCCCCCTCCGTAGGGGATCTTATCTGAAAAACATTCAACAGAACTTGCTTTGTTGAGATGCTGAGTTGACCATTCTTCGAGACAAACTATCTTTGGCTTCTCGGTCGATTTTATGGTATCACGACCTTCCTAAAAAGGCGGGATAACAACTTTAGAAATATGAAGGTTTCAATACTAGTAGTAAATATCAGAACTCTTTCAACAAAATCATTTCAACTCTATTTTCAATAACAAAGCTCTTTTCTTAAACCGTTTTCCAATCTACTAGTATATACAAACCTTTACCTCACTCGGATGAGAAATCTAATTAAACGGCATAGTAAAACAAGTGGTATGAAACGCTTTCATTCACTTCGTTGGTTAATTCTTGGACTTGTTCGATTGAACCTCTTGTGACAATTTTCTAGTGAAGATTTACAGTTTGTTCGTAAATATTTAAGTTAAGCAAATGGTTATGGGACACGAAGATAAACTTTTATATTTGCTAGCTTAGTGTAATTGACACTTCTCGTTGATCATGACAGTCATTTTATGATTTAGACTAGCAATTGTGCGATGTCTCTTCGTTTGCAAGGTTAGACTAGACCTCATGGGTGTGATTCCGACTCACACATATCTCTTTGTCCGCAAGGTTAGTCTAGACACCATTTGTGTGATTCCACTCACACATACCTTTTTGTTTCGAGGTTAGGCTAGACACCATTTGTGTGATTCCACTCACACATACCTTTTTGCTTTTTGGTTAGCCTAGACCTCGTCTGGGTGATTCCGACTCACCCATATGGGGTTGCTCCCCATGGTCTTCGGACCGTCATGTGATAGGCCTCTTTCCCTTTTTCTGTGATTTCTGGATTTCTTGTGTTGATTTTTGGAATTTATGTCATTGACTTGTTATGAGTACAAGTTTAGGGTATGATGCCCTTTTTGGATCTTTGAGAAGATTCTTGTGATATTGATTTATCTCTTATTGATTGATCTTCCGTTGATCATCATTTGCATACTTATAGTAGTATGTCAGTATGGATATTTTATGTTTATGCCATATCTTTTATTTTATACCATGTCATCTGATGTTTATAGGTAGACTGATCCGTTTATTATTTTTTTAAATAATACTCGGGTCAAACCGAGATGTTACAGGTGCTTCTGCTTGACTTCTTCCCGGGATTTGCTACTCTGACTTTTGGCTAACTATTTAGATTAGCAATTTTTGTTGTATACACTTGAGATATAGACTCATAGTTGTATTCTTTTGTATAGCACGTGTTGCTATTCTTTTGTATTATTGTGGATCTTTTTGACCACTACTCTGATGTACACTTTCCTGTGTTAGTTATATATTCATATCTTCTTCCGCCTTTGTGATATGGATGTCTGTGACTGATTTGTGTTATGCTTATTTCTATGTTTGTTTCTGAAGATTATTTATAGCCACCGTGTGATAAGCAATCACATGGATGGTCGCTCCTCAACAGCCTTATTCTCCGTGCTAGTTGACAGCACTACACCGTAGTGTTCTTGGCTAGCATGGGTATAGAGGTGGGGCGTCACGTGATGATTTTAAAACAATTTAAATTTTGGTTTAAACATGTAAAATACCTTAATATTATCATTTATTTAAATAAAAGTAGATTAAATATTGATGTAAAAATATGCACTTTTACGTGCACATCAATTATGTACTTGTTATATTATAATATGTGACTTAATTATTTAGTTTAAGTATATTAAATAGAAATCCCTAATAGTATTATGTGATAATAATTATAAAGAAATTGTAAACATAGGAAATTTATCACATTAAAAATAATATATTGTTTTAAATATTCCCAATTAAGATGTTCCAAGACAAAATATCAATACATCTGCTGAGACTAAAGTATGTAATGCTCTTCAAGTATTGGGCATTCTATTACTCATAGCTACCAAGGAGCACCAAAGGGTTATGCATAGATAGTTGTTGGATAACTATAGAATGACACACTTGAGAGTTTTCTATTGGTTAATATAACCAAGGTCAAATAAAGAATCTCAAAGTTGATGATATTACACAATTCTGTCAACTTGATAATACGTTAAACCTCAATATGGATACTCTAATTATAGTCAAATCGTGGCATAGCGCTCACCCAACGACTATAGTTGGGTTCGAGTTGGTGCATTAAAAATGAAACATTATTCAATAGCGAGTTCATCTTCGTATTTATATAAGGTTAGCATCACGGCCAACTATAGTCAACTCAAAATCAAAGTATCTAGCTAGAGCGGTACGATTAATGATAATTATTATCATTGAACTAAGGACATTATGTTTGGACTAACCGAGTTGAATGTGGATGATACTGGAATTTTGACCAAAACCAAATTCCTTATGTCCTAAAGTGTCATAGTCATGACAAAGAGAATTACTACAAATATATGTGACTACCAGGTGCTGCTTAAAATAGTAAAATTAGATTTTACCAAAAAGAAGTATACCCAATAAGTTCAGCCAAATTGTCACACCACTAGCTAAGTTGATGTGTGAACATTGATATTCAAATTTTCAATATTAATTAATCGTTGAATAAATTTACATCTTTGGTTTGCACAACCATAATAATGAAAACTTCGAAATACTGCACGACTTAATTAACTTATAATTGCTGTAAATTAATTAATATTCATGAAATATTATTTATTAATTTTTTTTATTTTTGTATGCAATTATTTTTTCATGGGTACATAAAAATTATATATGTACGTTCTGATATACAATATCATTGATGGTTTATATAGCCTTAAGCATGGCCATTCGTAAGCTTTAGGGGAGGCGTTTAAGTGTTTCTAAATAGTTTTGAAAAGGTAGAAAAGAAAGAGTATGTTGAAGGATCATACAGCCTTAAGAAAGATCGACTATTGGAGCTTTGGGGAATGGGTGTAGGTGTTTTTAAATAGTTTTGAAAAGATAGAAAAGAAAAAGTTAAAGAAGGAGATATTCTCTCCTACTTTACCTCTTTTAATGCCACGATATAAAGCACCGCATTTCATTATTCGTTACATTTATCCTCTGTATTATTCACCTTCAAGCATCAAGGAACCACAACCAAAAAATTTCCTAAAAAAAGAGAACAAAATCAAATTAAAAGGAAGGTGGTGTTCATCTTTATTTCATAGCAAAATCTAAAGGCCGATTCGATTAAATCTCATAATTATTCATTCATTCAAGGTGCAAATCATTGACAACCTTTTAAGGTAATATCTAAATGTCATTATCATTTATATACATCATTCTGGTTATGTATATTAGATTACAAACAGTTTATAAGATGTGTTTTTTTGGATAACAAAAGTGATAATTAATTTTAAGCAAAGCATTAAGAATTTATATGTGCTTATGTTGTCTGATTCAATATATGTATTCAAATTGATCTATTAGTCAAAATAATAACAAAATAACATCATTATAACTCATATTTTTTTGCCATAATTTTTAAATGTATTAATAGAAATTTTTGGATTTTAAAACTATTTTAATTAATTAAAACAATTTTATAACATGATAAATACATTATATATATATTATATACATATTAAATTATTTATAAAATTTATTTCATAAATATATATATGTTTTAAATTTTGTAAAATAAAGTTCTATTGTATAATAATAATTAATAAATATTTTAAAATCATATTATATATATTGATGTAAAAAATTGTGTTTCGATAAAAATTTGAAAGGACCTGAATTTTTTTTTAAAATATCAAACCTTTTCGACCAATTTTTTTTTTTAAATTTACATTTTTAATTTAATAATAATAAAATATATAAATGAATACAATTTTGTAAAATTAAATATAACCATATATATATGTTTCAAATAATTATGTTTTGAGAATACATATAGATACACACATTATATCGAATATTAATTCAAAATCTATAAATAGATATTTTTGTTCAAAACCTTGTTCTCGTTTTGAATTTTAACTCAACACAAGAATTTAGGATATTAATTCAAAATATTTTGGATTAGTCAAAATTAATTTTAATTAACAATACACAATTATTTATATTTTCAAAACAAAACTATGGATAACAAAGCTATATATAAAAGAACATATGTGTCGTTGCAACATACATCCCATCTTCTATAAATGTGCACATTAACCACGTATACTATTTACATGTTACATGTACATTATACACATGAGCATATTTATATATACTCAAATTTAAATTTAAATTCAAATTCAAACTAAATTTAAATTTAAATTAAATTCATTATTTAATTAAATCATCAAATTATATTAAATCAATAAATTAAATAAGATTTACTTAAAAAATATCTTATATTGGATATAAAATCAATTAGACATCATAGGCCCAACAAATATCCAAAATGGTAAAAAAAAAGTTAAAATTCACACATTTAACCCATTGCGACCCGACCAAGCTCCTTTAGTGGTATTAGAGCTCAATAGCCTATGCGGTCTAAATAAACAATATTAGGGAAAATTTATAAAAGTCTACCCATTTGGTAGGGTGTCTTAAAGGTATTGTCTAAGATTGAGTTTGGTTAGTCAAGTACAATGTCGTACCTATTGGCATGGCTCGAAGGACGAAGTAGACCTAAAGGTTATCCTAACTATAATGACCGAATTGATTTTGGGCCTTCGACTGATTTTGAAAATGTGTTTTGAAAATTTAAAAATTAAGTTTAAAATTTAAATGAATTTTTATAAATATCTTCAAAAACTATTTTCGAAAATTAATAAATTTATTTTAAGGTTTTTTTTCAATCGTTTAATTAATTAGATTAATTAAACTAATAATTAAATAAATCAAAACATTTATAATGATATATGTGTATTTTTCTTAAAATATTTAAGGTAAATAATAATAAAAAATTTGAAACCGATAAAATTATTTTAATTAATTAAATTAATTAAATGCTAATTAATATATAATATACATGTATATATAATTACTATAAATGTTATAGTTAATATTCATTTTTTAAAACGTTTTTAAATAAAATTAATTAAAGTGTTAATTAATTAAACATGATTTAATTAATGAAATTAAAATGGAATTAAATATGTTTAATTAAAAAGAGTGGAAAGAAACCTAATTTAGGTTCAAGTAATAAATAAATACATACATACATACATACATACATACATACATACATACATGTAGTATGTATATGATGATTTCAAATGTGTTTGACACTTGATTAATGAGGGCATTTCATAACAAATACATTGTTCCCTGCGTCGATATCACTCAATATATGTATATATATTAAAGATGATCAATCTTTAATATATAAGTTTCACTCTACAATATATATTAACAGATTACTTTCATAATGTTTAGTTGTTGAGCTTTCCTCAAGCTAGAGATGTTATGCATGCATGTATATGTATAGTACTATTAATATATTGACTAGACGAGGTAAGAAACATGCACATATTTTTTGAGCTTTCCTCAAGGTACGTGCATGATATTTAGGCCATCGTGAAATAGTACGTATGAGTGAATAATCTCTTTTGATTTGTTGAACTTTCTTAAAGGTCAAGATGAGATTAGGATAAAGATCAAGGGTTAGAAGTTGTATATGATACAACTAATAATATTATCAACCGCATGGGGGCCTATGATTTGTTGAGCTTCCTCAACGTCAGAATTCCAAGTCACACAAGTCTTAAAAATCACTAGAGAAGTCGAAAGACTTCTATATTTCTCTTTGGGTTTTGATAAATATAAAAATCTAGTAGGAGCATATTAATAAATTGAAATAAATGTATTTATAATAATATAAGAGCATTTGTTATGTATAAGTGTCCTAATCTACTTAAACTAAATTTGCAGAAATGTCCACACCGAAGTTACTTTAGAAAAGGACATACTCACTAGACCTAATTAGATTGACTGGCTAAGGGAAATAAAAATAATAATAACTTATGAATGCTTATGGTCATCCATATAAGAACCTCCAAAATAAAAAGTCATTGAAGATGAAGCTCCCAAACTAGTGATTGCTTAACTAGTGGATAGCAGATCTTTAAATAATCCAAGTATACGTATTGTCTACTTGAGAAAAACTGTTGCAAAGACAGCATATAAGCATGACTGTCATTCATATCTTTGATAGCCTCAAAGCTTCATTTAGGGAGAAATCTCATTCCTTAAGGTAAGAGGTTACAAAGAAATTGGTTAGTACGAAGATAACGAGGAGGACTCATGTAAAGGAATCGTCTTATTGATGAAAGGCTATGTTTATAGACTTCCACAACTAGACATTACTATAAGCAAAGAGTTGCAAGTGGACTTGAACTTATAGTTTCTTGCTCCACAGTTTGAGCCATTCATATTGAACTACAATATGAACTAGTTGAATGTGAGCCTCGTGGAGCTACTCAATATGTTGAGATCAACGAAGTCCTCATCCAAAGATCAAGGCACGGTGCTCGATATAAAGGGAAATGCATTGTCTTTAAATGGTTTATAGAAGAGAAAGCCTGTTAATAAGACAAGTAAGATGAATGCTCCTAACGACAAGGGTGAATGTTAATACTATCATAAGAATGGGCATTGGAAATAGAATTATTCGGACTGCGTGAAACTTGTCAAAGAGAAGAAAGAGAATGGTTCTACCACTCCTACTGGTATGTTTATGATTCGAAATTGTTTTGCAGTCAATAAATTATCTTAAGTTTTCAATATTGGTTATGGCACTCGTATCTATAATTAGTTACAAGGACATATGAGCAGATGGCACATGGAAAAAGGTGAGATAAGGCTTCAAGTTGCCGATGGACCTATTGTAGATGCAATTGCAGTTGGAGACATTTTTTGCCTAATGGTTTTGATTTAGTTTTGAATAATTGCTATTATGTAAGAAACATTATTTGTGGTATTATGTCTGTTTAGAGATTTTTTGAAAATATGTTTTTGTTTTCATTATAATAACAATATTATGAATATAGTGTTTGGTGGAAATAATAACTATGATGATGTTTTTCATAATGGCAATTATTTACTTAATCTTAATTGAATTTATGTTGTTAATATTTCTTCTAATGCTAACATTAATAATAATCATCTGTGGCATTGTAGACTACATCATAGTAGTGACAAACGATTGCACAAATTGAAAACAAAAGGTTTTCTACCATCATTTGATTTTGAGACATTTGATACTTGTGAGTTGTGTCTAAAGCAGAAATGACCAAGCATCCTTTTAGTGGGAGCAATAATAGAGTTGGCGAACTGTTGGATCTCGTACATACTGATGCATATGGCTTAATGCCTATAGTTATCAAAGATAATTCTTCTTATTTTTTAAGTTCCCATATTTAGTAGTTCTTCTTATTTCTTCTATATTGTGGATCATCAAAACAAGCAAGAATATTATTTGTATGTGAAATTCCATTGGTGGGTATTTAAATCGAAATACCAATAGAAGGCATTAGTTCTTTCTCTTTGATTTCTCGAGAATATAATATATATGTATATCTTAGGACCAATAAATTTGTAATGGATCGAAATTTTAATATTTCGAATGGGAATATTAATTTATTTAAATATTCAAATTTGATTCGAATGTAATAAATAATAAGAAAATCAAACTTTTGCTAAAACGACTTGGTTTTTAATGAGGTATTTTTAAATGGATTATAGGATATCTCCATTAATTTAATTTGAAAAATATTTAAATCATTGTTTGACGTATTTTATGAAAAATGTTGTATTTTTGAAACTTTTCAAAATAAGATAACCAGTGTATTTTATTGTTGTTTTGGGATTGTGCCGCATTGTAGTGAGTGATCGTATTTTTATTTTTTTCATTCACGGTTTGTACACAAATGTGATTCTATGTAGCGGGGTACCTAGAACATTGATTTGATGGTTGCTTAGCTTGGAAGATTTGTGTTGTCTTGATTTATGCACCATATCACTTCACTTCACTCCGTCATCACTTCTTTTCACCTCATTTTTTTCTCCTTCTTCTTTTATTTTTCACCTCACTATAAAGGAAACAATCCTCCTCTTCAAGCTTCAAAATTTATTATCTCTCAAACCATCGACTTTCTACCAAAACTTCCAACTGCAAAGTGTTTATCATCACCTTTAATATTTTACAAAAATAGTTTCTCGTTATTTCATCGATTGTGGTGGTGGATATTGTTCGATATTGGTGATTGTCAAATTTTGGTCGTTTGTCGACGAACACGGATTGAAGATCAGAGAGTAGGGTTGTGTGCATTGGTGTAAGATGAGGTTTTTAGAGGTATTCACATGATTTTTATTGGTCGAAGCCGATGATTGTGATATCCCGAAATTTTAGACAATATCAATTTAATAATCTTTATATAAAATTAAATTGATATTGGCAATATTGATTAATAAAATATGTTTTGGTTTAATAATCAGATTTAAATAATATTTAATTTGTGATTTATCTTTTAAAAGCTAAAATAAATGTTAAAATTTTAATGTATATATATATTTGTATATATATTATAGTTTATCTTTGTTTGGAATTTAACTTACATGAAAGTAAATAAATGAAGTTTGTTTTTAAATTCTAATAAAATATTGAGTAATTAGTAAATTATGTTTTAAATTAATACTTAGCTTTTAAAAATATATTTAAATTAATAACTTTATGGTTTGATAATATTTATAATAAATGTTATATTGTTTAAAATTTGTCTTAGTTTAATTTTTAAATTTAAATAAAAGTTGGTTTTATTTCTTTGATTAAATATGAATTGAGTATATTTTATATAAGTTTAAAATATAAGATAACATATGATTTAAATTCATTTAAATTTAAAAGTGATTTATAATTTCTTTATAAATCATATAAAATTTATTAATTGTTATTTTAAACCATATTAATAAATATTCTATTTTTCATGAATATAAAGAAGAATTAAAATAAGGAAATAGAATCTTCATTTTTTTAAATTGTTTTTGATTTTGATTTCAAAGGTTTAATTTGATTTGGGATTTTATTTTGAAATTCAAATTAATTGATTCTTTAAAACATTTGTGAAAGTTTTAATTTATTAATTGTTTTATATGCATTTGCTTTTAAAATGAGAAATTCATATATATTCATAAACATAACATAAATTAAAGAAAACTCTTTTTAAACATTTAAAAATGTAACTAAATTTAATTTAAAACAAGTGTAATCTAATTAACAAGTCTAAGCTGCATGTGTTAGTTGAAAATCAAACAAAATGACAAGTGTCATTTAATTTCTATTTTTCTTTTATTTATTATGTTAAATTTATTTCAGCCTCTTTTAAAAATATTTTCATTTCCCCTCATCCTCTTTTCAAAAACAAAAGATAAATGAATCAAAGGAAATCAAAAACCTGAAAACTCAAAATCCCTCAAACATAAAATCTGAAATTCACTCCCCAAACAAAATTACAAATCTGGAAAAAAAGAAAATATGTCTGCAGGTTTCTTCAATCTGTAAATCAAAAACATTATCAAGTCGGCATTTTTATAACCCTACATATCAAGTTCCTGGAAAAGGAAGAAAATAAAATTAATCTACCTGAAGATCACTACATTTATACCTCTGCAAATTTGAGCAAATTCATAAAATGGCCTGCATGCAAATAGTTTTGGTCAGAAATTCAAATACAAGCAATCTCAAGTCTGCAACTTTTTCAATTTTTAAAAGATCAAACCTGCTTGCATAAAGTTTTAACAAGAAATAAAAGCTCCTGCATTTTCCCAGTACTGCTCTGTTCTTCAGATTTAAGGTGAGTAACTTTATTTGTTAAAAATTCTAAGGTAAATCTGATTTATTGAACCATGTTTTAATATAAGTTGTATTGGAATATTTGGTAAAACTCTTGTGAAATTGTGATGAGAGTTATCTGAAAATTAGGATTACCTGTAGAACATTTCTGTTCTAAAGATTTCAAGCCTGGTTCAATTTAAATCCTTCCTCTTGATATTAATGTTTTAAATTGAGGATTTAGAAAATATTGTTTGATTAAGCTAAGAACTAAATCATAAAATTTGATTTACTTATATAGAAACTGTAATTTCTCAGTAAATCAAGTTTAGAGATAAAATCATGCCACTGTTAAAAATTCAAACACTGATAATTGTGCAATTCAGATATACAAATCAAAACATTAGATTAATTCATGATTTTTAAATGTAAAATCATAAATTTAAAATGGGTTTTAACTGTCCATATGGGTGTTGAGCAAAATTGAGGTATTAGGGTGTCTCTGGTGATTCAAGTAGTAATGGTGGATGTGCTTCTGTATGAATGAAGTAGAGTGATCAATCTCTTTACAAAAATTATCAGATGTGTGAATTTAACTTTGAATTAGCAGAGGTGTGGAAATATGTTCTATAACCCTAGTTTATGAGCAAGTTTTATATTCGGGCAAATTCTGACTTACTATGTGATCGAGTACTAAGGGGTTTTGAAGGAGGGTAGCTGGGTTGATGTCGAAGGTATGGAAGAAGCAGCAACTCTAATGGTGGCCGGAGGAGTTTGGATTCACTGTTGACAGGTTTTAAGTATGGGTTTGCATTAGTTTCCAGGTTTTTTTTTTAAAAAAAAAATAGAGGCTGCTCTGTTGAATTTTGGGGAAATGGAAGATCACTGATACTTAGGTGATCATGTTGGATTTAGGGGTGGATGGTGGATGGAAATGATCATCACTAATGATCGGAAGATGGCCATGGTTATGTGCATGTGCACAGTGGCCATGGAGATGAGATTTAGTTGCTGTAATATGGTGAAGTTGTGGTGCTCGGGTCATTTCTGTTTTTGCCTGAAGTAGGAATAGGGATGACTCGAAGTTAAATAGCATTTGACTCGGGTAGTTGGTTGCAGTGTTGTTCTCTGTAACCTGAACTGTTTCAGGTTTCAAATTTTAAACTAAATTCAATCTAAAAAAAAAGAGGGCAAAGCAGGTTTAAATCTAAACTGAAGCAAGATTAAAACATGAATTCAAATAGGTTTTGAATTCCAGTTTTTGAATTAACAAGGTTTGCAGGAAATGAAATATTTAAATTAAAACCTGCACAGTTTTATATAATGTAAAATCTTAAATCTGAAAATAAGGATTTAACCAAGATTTAAATTCTAAGTAAAATCTGAACCTGAATTCAAATTAGAGTTTGAACCTGAAAGTGTCAAATAAAACAAGTTTTAAATTCAAGGTTGAAATCAAGTTGAATATTTTTCGAATTTTATACACATGTGTAATGAAATTTAAAACAGTGTTTAAATTTAAATCTTTGAATTTAAGTCTGAAGCATGACTTGAATTTTGGGTTATAATTTAAATAAGATTTGAATTTAAATGTTTCAATGTCATTTGAAATATTTAAGATATTTTAAATTTAATTTAATATAGGCTAAAGTTAAATGATTTTTCTAAACATTTGCTTTAAGAGGTAGGTGATTCTTTAACTTGAGAACTAAAAGAGTTTTTAAAATACTTAAAACCTTGTTTAAGTTTAATTTCATTTTAATTTTAATTTAAAATGAAATTTAGAAAATTTAAAAGCAATTACTTTTAAATTACTTTGATAAGATAATTGAATCATTAATGAAATTAATGATTGTCATTGAGTTGATTTGAACTTAAGGACTTATTAATTAATCTAGGTAATTTAGTTTTGTAATTAATTAATTAATCGGTAATTAGGTTAATTAAATAAATAATTAAGGATTTATTTTATTAATTAAAAGTTTTAAGTAAGTTAATTAAATTTGATTAAAGTGTGATTTAGAATTTAATTTAAATAAGATTTGATTAATTTAGTTAATTGAATTATATTAATCAAGTAATTAATAATTAATTAAGTTTTTAATTATTACTTGATTAATTTAATAATTATAGATTACTTAATGAGTTTTATAAATAAATTGAGAATTAATATCGATTAATTCAATTAATTACTTTGGAAAAGTAATTAAAGATTTGTTATTGGTTAATGAAGGTCATTAACTTAATATTATTTTATAATTAATTAATGTAATTAATTTTAATGATTAATTGTGTTAATTAATTTAAAGATAATCATTTGAGAATTATTTAAGCATGATTACTTAATGAAAGTAATTAAGAAAATTAATTACTAATTGTAATTAATTAAGTTTATTTTGATTAATTAAGTTAATTAATTAAGTTTAATTAATTTAAAATAATCACTGATTTATTTGAAAGTAATTACAAATGTAATTAAATGGGAAATTACTTAGTGAAGTAATTAAGAAAATAAATTACTAGTGTAATTTAATTGGAGGAGTTTTGGAAATTAATTACTTAGTTTAGTTAATATGTAATTTACATGTTGTATAATTACTTAGGTAAGTAATTAATAATTAATTACTTAGTGTAATTAATTTTGGTTTTGTTCATTGAGTTCTTTGAAATGATTAAGAAATGTAATTAATTTAATTTAATTACCAAATGTGATTGATCAAGAAGGATTAATCAATAGAGATGATTGATAAATAATTTAATGATGTTATTCTAAATAAAATAATTTGAGACCATTAATTTATATAATTAATGATATAATTAAGGATTGATTAATTATGAACAATCAATCAATGAAGGAATTAATTAATGTAATTAATTAAGGATGAATGTAATTAATTATAATTAATTAATTAATGAAGTAATTACAGGTTAATTACAGGTTTGGTTTGGAATAATTAGTTTATGAAATTAATTAGAGATTAATTACTTGAATGTAATTAAAGGATAGTTAATCAAGATGATTAATTAGGGTAACTTGTTAAGAGTAATTAATTAATTGATTTATAATTAATTGATGTGTAAGCAAGATTTATATGAATGAATACTTAATTTAATTTATTTTAAATTAATTTAAGGAAGAAATAATTAATTTAATTCATCTTAAATTAATTATAGGATGATGATTTATAAGTCATTGCTTATGAATGATGATTGATATTTATTACCCTGAATGGCTGAAATCTCAGTTATAAGATAAATGTTGTTGTGTGATTTTGATGCTATGGTTGCATTGAGATGATAACATGATTTATCTGTTTGAGTTGATAATATAGATTATATGATGTTATGATAATATTGATTATCTATTGTGATGTTGAGAATTATCTATCTGTGTATATATAGATAATATTGAATTGAATTGTTTTAAACTTTAAAACAACTTGGACCTAAAAGACACGCTTTGGATTTCGATGAGACCGGGATCGAGTTTCCATATTTGGATATCCGAAAATCACATCGATTCCAAATAACGATAGGTCGTGAATCTTATGTGAAGAGTGAAGACTGGAGGTGTAAGGGCCATACGTCAGTATAACTCTGTGGGTGATTCCGTAATGAGTTGACAGAATAGTGCTTATAGATTCGAGATGGTGATTCAGAGTGCAAGGGTTATCGTCGTTATCTCTGAGGGTGATTCCAAAATGAGTGTAACGAGATAATGCCTTCGGTTTCGTTCGAACCCGGAACGAACTTGTATGGATTGAATGCTTTCAGAACATCGTCAGATGGACGATGAGCATTCTAAGAGACGAGTTCTATTAAGGTAATCGTAGCCTCAAGCCTCATCAACCGGGAATGGCTAAAATAGGGGAGGTGCAGCAAGGCTTCGTGGGTAGCTCCCACTGGAGAGCGAGATTGATCCCTGTCTAGAAGTCCCTTTATATTCGGCTGTGTGGGCAGTTGGTTGCAAACAACTGCGGGGTTGTCTTGTTCGGAACTGTTCAGTAAGGAATGGTTCCGGCCTTGTGTTGCAGGGGAGTGGGAGTACTCCTCGGTACGGTGATCTAGGCCACGTACTGTGACGGGCAGTACCCCAGTAGCCCTGCCATTGATGGAAAACCATTATCCAATAAGCGCCCTCGGATTTGATTATATACCTTTGTATGCTGGAATTTAATAAATGTAACAATTTTGGCTATTTCATATTTACTTGAAAACCCTAGACACTATTATAATATCATCGGATTTCCTATCAATTGTTTTGGTTAGCGTAAGGTAAAAACTTTTTCATGTTTATGTGTGGGAAGTCTTACGTGATGCCTTTCTTTCAAAAAGATTTTTTTAAAGTTAAGCAACCTTAACCTGTTACTCACACCAGACCCATGTCTGACCCGGAGTTTATCTTTGTTTTCTTAAACTCTTGGGTACTCAAATTTTTACGAGTAGCCAAGGGATTCAGGTTTGCTTTGACGAATAATGGAGGAGCAATGGAGCAGGAGGCTTCTGCGTTGTAGATATATAGTTCCGCTGTGTGTTCTCTGTGTTTTGGTTGTTTTGAGTTGTAAATACTAGACAGGTGTTTATAACTGTCTAGTATATGTGATGTGTATGATGTGTATCTCTGAATTGTATTGTATATTATGTAAATACTTATGTTATTAATATAATTTATTCGTTCCGATGTTGAGATTCTAGTGTTGTTTCTTCTTTCTCTTCTTTCTTTTCTTCTTCTATCCCTTTCTTTCTTAATTAATGATGCGATTTTCTGGGAGTAGAAAGTCGGGTCATCACAGGTGGTATCAGAGCATTAGGTTGAGTGAATACCTAGGTTCTGGAGTGGCGTCTATCTTGAGAGAGCATATTTGTAATTTTTAATATATTTATATATTTATTTATTTTATTTCTACCTATCTATTGGGTTACCTGTTCGGGTTTTCCAATATAAGTTTAAAGGTAGATTGAGGTGGTGGTGTGTATAACACAACTATCAATTGGTTGGAGTTTGAATGTTTGAGGTTGGAAGTGTATTCGTCGAGACTGTAGACCTAATACCGTCTCGAGTGAGTTTTGAAGTGGTGTAAGACTTCATTGATCTCTGAAGGTAACCCGTTAAGGTTCGGAGTTTAAATTTAAAGCTGGATGATTAGAGTTGGATCTGTTGGCTGAATAGAAGCGTGTGATGGTATCTTATTATCTCAGGAAAGTAGTAGCTGCGTAATGAGATGCAGTGACTATGGATGTTTCCGAAGGTAATTTCTTTGGAACAATTTTAAGGAAGTAGGTCTGCTTCAGTGTTGCGGCTGGATTCAGCAGGATGTTTCTGTGTGGTTTGAAGTCCGAGTTTCTCGAAGAGCTTTGGATTGGGAATTCTTTGGCATTGCTATCAGCAGTGCAGCTCGAAGTGTTTTGTGTGTCGGCAGAATTTTCTGGCTTATCTGTTTTCTGGAGATGGAGTTCAGAAGCAGTAAAGTAGAATCCATTTCTTCGATGGGTTGGCAAGACAGCATAAGCTGTTCTATTTGGTAAAGAGAGAACAATTTCTTTGGATTTTAGTTTGAGTTGATCGCAAAAGCGACTTGCGATAGTTGAGTGATCTTTTGGATTGTTGGAGATTTTTCTGGATGTTTTCTGGAAGTCGGAATTTGTCTTCGTCTAGAGATTCAGTGGTACCGGTGGTTCAACTAGTTGAAGGTTGGTTTCTTGAGATGGAGTTTGTTGAAGCAACTCAGGTTTTGAGGAAATTCTGAATTTTCTCTTGGTTATTAGAGATCTTCTTGGTTTGTTGTCCAATTGTGCTTGTGTTCTTCATCAACATTCTTTTCTGCTTCAGATCAGAGTTGTGCAGCGGAAGAAGTTTGGGAGTGCATCTGCTTTTCTTTTCCGGATAGGAGAAGTTTGTTTTCTTCTGATAGTTGTGAGTGGAGTTGTTCTTGATCTTGATTGATCGAGGAGGATCATTCTGGTGGTTTGGGATTGGTCTAGTTTGTTTCTTGAGACATCAGCAAGGATTTAGCTGATCAGGTAGGATGTAGGCAGCTCGAGATCGTCCGAAGAGTTTTGTGGATCTGAAGTCTGGTTTTGGATAAGTTTTCCCCAGTTTTAGGAGCTATAAATTTTGGTAAGGTTGGGTAAGCTAGCTCCGAGACGTTTTGGATTTCTTCTGTGTTCTGTTTTGGATAAGTGTTTGATTATCTGGATTGAATTACCAGTTTGGACAACTGGAATTCGATGTGTTTCACGTATCTCTGAGGGAGTACGTGTATATCTATTTCTGGTTTAGGAATCAGCTGTTCTGGGAGATTTTGGTTGTTGAGTCAGACTTGTCAATAGTCTGATGTCTTGTTCAGTTATAGATCTAGATGAGTAGGAGTTCTGTAATTTAGTAGTGTTGATTGTTTGGGTTTTATAGGGCGAGTATCCCTGTGTTTACTTGGGAAACTCGAGGAAGCTCTATCCAGAATTTTGTTTGGATAGTTAATTTTGTTTGATTGGATGAATTGATTGCTAGAGTTGTTAGCATATGTTTGATGTATGCTTGGTTTTAAAAATCTAAAATAGGTTATTAAATTACCTTTGTTTTAAATTTCGAGGACGAAATTCTTTTAAGGGGGAAGGAATGTGATATCCCGGAATTTTAGATAATATCAATTTAATAATCTTTATATAAAATTAAATTGATATTGGCAATATTGATTAATAAAATATGTTTTGGTTTAATAATCAGATTTAAATAATATTTAATTTGTGATTTATCTTTTAAAAGCTAAAATAAATGTTAAAATTTTAATGTATATATATATTTGTATATATATTATAGTTTATCTTTGTTTGGAATTTAACTTACAAGAAAGTAAATAAATGAAGTTCTTTTTTAAATTCTAATAAAATATTGAGTAATTAGTAAATTATGTTTTAAATTAATATTTAGCTTTTAAAAATATATTTAAATTAATAACTTTATGGTTTGATAATATTTATAATAAATGTTATATTGTTTAAAATTTGTCTTAGTTTAATTTTTAAATTTAAATAAAAGTTGATTTTATTTCTTTGATTAAATATGAATTGAGTATATTTTATATAAGTTTAAAATATAAGATAACATATGATTTAAATTCATTTAAATTTAAAGTGATTTATAATTTCTTTATAAATCATATAAAATTTGTTAATTGTTATTTTAAACCATATTAATAAATATTCAATTTTTCATGAATATAAAGAAGAATTAAAATAAGGAAATAGAATCTTTATTTTTTTAAACTGATTTTGATTTTGATTTCAAAGGTTTAATTTGATTTGGGATTTTATTTTGAAATTCAAATTAATTGATTCTTTAAAACATTTGTGTAAGTTTTAATTTATTAATTGTTTTATATACATTTGCTTTTAAAATGAGAAATACATATATATTCATAAACATAACATAAATTAAAGAAAACTCTTTTTAAACATTTAAAAATATAACTAAATTTAATTTAAAACAAGTGTAATCTAATTAACAAGTCTAAGCTACATGTGTTAGTTGAAAATCAAACAAAATGACAACTGTCATTTAATTTCTATTTTTCTTTTATTTATTATGTTAAATTTATTTCAGCCTCTTTTAAAAACATTTTCATTTCCTCTCATCTCTTTTCAAAAACAAAAGATAAATGAATCAAAGGAAATCAAAAACCTGAAAACTCAAAATCCCTCAAACATAAAATCTAAAATTCACTCCCCAAACAAAATTACAAATCTGGAAAAAAAGAAAATATGTCTGCAGGTTTCTTCAATCTGTAAATCAAAAACATTATCAAGTCTGTATTTTTATAACCCTACATATCAAGTTTCTGGAAAAGGAAGAAAATAAAATCAATCTACCTGAAGATCACTTCATTTATACCTCTGCAAATTTGAGCAAATTCATAAAATGGACTGCATGCAAATAGTTTTGGTCAGAAATTCAAATACAAGCAATCTCAAGTCTGCAACTTTTTCAATTTTTAAAAGATCAAACCTGCTTGCATAAAGTTTTAACAAGAAATAAAAGCTCCTGCATTTTCCCAGTACTGCTCTGTTCTTCAGATTTAAGGTGAGTAACTTTATTTGTTAAAAATTCTAAGGTAAATCTGATTTATTGAACCATGTTTTAATATAAGTTGTATTGGAATATTTGGTAAAACTCTTGTGAAATTGTGATGAGAGTTATCTGAAAATTAGGATTACCTATAGAACATTTCTGTTCTAAAGATTTCAAGCCTGGTTCAATTTAAATCCTTCCTCTTGATATTAATGTTTTAAACTAAGGATTTAGAAAATATTGTTTGATTAAGCTAAGAACTAAATCATAAAATTTGATTTACTTATATAGAAACTGTAATTTCTCAGTAAATCAAGTTTAGAGATAAAATCATGCCATTGTTAAAAATTCAAACACTGATAATTGTGCAATTCAGATATACAAATCAAAACAATATATTAATTCATGATTTTTAAATGTAAAATCATAAATTTAAAATGGGTTTTAACTGTGCATATGGGTGTTGAGCAAAATTGAGGTATTAGGGTGTCTCTAGTGATTCAAGTAGTAATGGTGGATGTGCTGCCGTATAATGAAGTAGAGTGATCAATCTCATTACAAAAATTATCAGATGTGTGAATTTAACTTTGAATTAGCAGAGGTGTGGAAATATGTTCTATAACCCTAGTTTATGAGCAAGTTTTATATTCGGGCAAATTCTGATTTAGTATGTGATCGAGTACTAAGGGGTTTTGAAGGAGGGTAGCTGGGTTGATGTCGAAGGTATGGAAGAAGCAGCAACTCTAATGGTGGCCGGAGGAGTTTGGATTCACTGTTGACAGGTTTTGAGTTTGGGTTTGCATTAGTTTCCAGGTTTTTTTTTAAAAAAAATATAGAGGCTGCTATGTTGAATTTTGGGGAAATGGAAGATCACTGATACTTAGGTGATCATGTTGGATTTAGGGGTGGATGGTGGATGGAAATGATCATCAATGATGATCGAAAGATGGCCATGGTTATGTGCATGTGCACAGTGGCCATAGAGATGAAATTTAGTTGCTGTAATATGGTGAAGTTGTGGCGCTCGGGTCATTTCTGTTTTTTGCCCGAAGTAGGAGTAGGGATGACTCGAAGTTAAATAGCATTTGACTCGGGTAGTTGGTTGTAGTGTTGTTCTCTGTAACCTGAACCGTTTTAGGTTTCAAATTTTAAACTAAATTCAATCTAAAAAAAAAGGGGCAAAGCACGTTTAAATCTAAACTGAAGCAAGATTAAAACAGGAATTCAAATAGGTTTTGAATTCCTGTTTTTGAATTAACAAGATTTGCAGGAAATTAAATATTTAAATTAAAACCTGCACAGTTTTATATAATGTAAAATCTTAAATCTGAAAATAAGGATTTAAACAAGATTTAAATTCTAAGTAAAATCTGAACCTGAATTCAAATTAGAGTTTGAACCTGAAAGTCAAATAAAACAAGTTTTAAATTCAAGGTTGAAATCAAGTTGAATATTTTTAGAATTTTATACACATGTGTAATGAAATTTAAAACAGGGTTTAAATTTAAATCTTTGAATTTAAGTCTGAATCTTGACTTGAATTTTGGGTTATAATTTAAATAAGATTTGAATTTAAATGTTTTAATGTCATTTGAAATATTTAAAATATTTTAAATTTAATTAAATATAGGCTAAAGTTAAATGATTTTTCTAAAAATTTGCTTTAAGAGGTAGGTGATTCTTTAATTTGAAAACTAAAAGAGTTTTTAAAATACTTAAAACCTTGTTTAAGTTTAATTTCATTTTAATTTTAATTTAAAATGAAATTTAGAAAATTTAAAAGCAATTACTTTTAAATTACTTTGATAAGATAATTGAATCATTAATGAAATTAATGATTGTCATTGAGTTGATTTGAACTTAAGGATTTATTAATTAATCTAGGTAATTTAGTTTTGTAATTAATTAATTAATTAATAATTAGGTTAATTAAATAAATAATTAAGGATTTATTTAATTAATTAAAAGTTTTAGGTAAGTTAATTAAATTTGATTAAAGTGTGATTTAGAATTTAATTTAAATAAGATTTGATTAATTTAGTTAATTGAATTATATTAATCAAGTAATTAATAATTAATTAAGTTTTTAATTATTACTTGACTAATTTAATAATTATAGATTACTTAATGAGTTTTATAAATAAATTAAGAATTAATATTGATTAATTCAATTAATTACTTTGGAAAAGTAATTAAAGATTTGTTATTGGTTAATAAAGGTCATTAACTTAATATTATTTTTTAATTAATTAATGTAATTAATTTTAATGATTAATTGTATTAATTAATTTAAAGATAATCATTTGAGAATTATTTAAGCATAATTACTTAATGAAAGTAATTAAGGAAATTAATTACTAATCGTAATTAATTAAGTTTATTTTGATTAATTAAGTTAATTAATTAAGTTTAATTAATTTAAAATAATCATTGATTTATTTAAAAGTAATTACAAATGTAACTAAATGGGAAATTACTTAGTGAAGTAATTAAGAAAGTAAATTACTAGATGTAATTTAATTGGAGGAGTTTTGGAAATTAATTACTTAGTGTAATTAATATGTAATTTATATGTTGTATAATTACTTAGGTAAGTAATTAATAATTAATTACTTAGTGTAATTAATTTTGGTTTTGTTCATTGAGTTCTTTGAAATGATTAAGAAATGTAATTAATTTAATTTAATTACCAAATGTGATTGATCAAGAAGGATTAATCAATAGAGATAATTGATAAATAATTTAATGATGCTATTCTAAATAAAATAATTTGAGATCATTAATTTATATAATTAATGATATAATTAAGGATTGATTAATTATGAAAAATCAATCAATGAAGGAATTAATTAATGTAATTAAGGATGAATGTAATCAATTATAATTAATTAATTAATGAAGTAATTACAGGTTAATTACAGGTTTGGTTTGGAATAATTAATTTATGAAATTAATTAGAGATTAATTACTTGAATGTAATTAAAGGATAGTTAATCAAGATGATTAATTAGGGTAACTTGTTAAGAGTAATTAATTAATTGATTTATAATTAATTGATGTGTAAGCAAGATTTATATGAATGAATAATTAATTTAATTTATTTTAAATTAATTTAAGGAACAAGTAATTAATTTAATTCATCTTAAATTAATTATAGGATGATGATTTATAAGTCATTGCTTATGAATGATGATTGATATTTATTACCCTGAATGGTTGAAATATCAGTTATGAGATAAATGTTGTTGTGTGATTTGGATGTTATGGTTGCATTGAGATGATAATATGATTTATCTGTTTGAGTTGATAATATAGATTATCTGATGTTATGATAATATTGATTATCTATTGTGATGTTGAGAATTATCTATCTGTGTATATATAGATAATATTGAATTGAATTGTTTTAAACTTTAAAACAACTTGGACCTAAAAGACACGCTTTGGATTTCGATGAGACCGGGATCGGGTTTCCATATTTGGATATCCGAAAACCACATCGATTCCAAATAACGATAGGTCGTGAATCTTATGTGAAGAGTGAAGACTCGAGGTGTAAGGGCTATACGTCAGTATAACTCTGTGGGTGATTCCGTAATGAGTTGACGGAATAGTGCTTATAGATTCGAGATAGTGATTCAGAGTGCAAGGGTTATCGCCGTTAACTCTGAGGGTGATTCCAAAATGAGTGTAACGAGATAATGCCTTCGGTTTCGTTCGAACCCGGAACGAACTTGTATGGATTGAATGCTTTCAGAACATCGTCAGATGGACGATGAGCATTCTAAGAGACGAGTTCTATTAAGGTAATCGTAGCCTCAAGCCTCATCAACCGGGAATGGCTAAAACAGGGGAGGTGCAGCAAGGCTTCGTGGGTAGCTCCCACTGGAGAGCGAGATTGATCCCTGTCTAGAAGTCCCTTTATATTCGGCTGTGTGGGCAGTTGGTTGCAAACAACTGCGGGGTTGTCTTGTTCGGAACTGTTCAGTAAGGAATGGTTCCGGCCTTGTGTTGCAGGGGAGTGGGAGTACTCCTCGGTACGGTGATCTAGGCCACGTACTGTGATGGGCGTTACCCCAGTAGCCCTGCCATTGATGGAAAACCATTATCCAATAAGCGCCCTCGGATTTGATTGTATATCTATGTATGCTGGAATTTAATAAATGTAACAATTTCGGCTATTTCATATTTATTGAAAACCCTAGACACTATTATAATATCATCGGATTTTCTATCAAATGTTTTGGTTAGCGTAAGGTAAAAACTTTTCCATGTTTATGTGTGGGAAGTCTTACGTGATACCTTTCTTTCAAAAAGATTTTTTTTAAAGTTAAGCAACCTTAACCTGTTACTCACACCAGACCCATGTCTGACTCGGAGTTTATCTTTGTTTTCTTAAACTCTTGGGTACTCAAATTTTTTCGAGTGGCCAAGGGATTCAGGTTTGCTTTGACGAATAATGGAGGAGCAATGGAGCAGGAGGCTTCTGCGTTGTAGATATATAGTTCCGCTGTGTGTTCTCTGTGTTGTGGTTGTTTTGAGTTGTAAATACTAGACAGGTGTTTATAACTGTCTAGTATATGTGATGTGTATGTTGTGTATCTCTAATTGGTATTGTATATTATGTAAATACTTATGTTATTAATATAATTTATTCGCTCCGCTGTTGAGATTCTAGTGTTGTTTCTTCTTTCTCTTCTTTCTTTTCTTATTCTATCCCTTTCTTTCTTAGTTGATGATGCGATTTTCTGGGAGTAGAAAGTCGGGTCGTCACAATGATGGTGGCTTGATGGTCATTTTCCAATCATAAAACAAATTCTAGCAA
The DNA here is from genome assembly GCA_030765085.1 of Allium cepa. Classification (NCBI taxonomy): domain Eukaryota; kingdom Viridiplantae; phylum Streptophyta; class Magnoliopsida; order Asparagales; family Amaryllidaceae; genus Allium; species Allium cepa. The sequence goes on from CM060941.1 coordinate 942,330,977, forward strand.
TATAAGCCCTAGGGGAGGAGAAACGACGCTGGAAGGAAGGTCAAAGCGGAGGCGTGGGTTTGGTCGGAGGAAGTGCCATGGTTGGAGGCATCTTGATGAGGTATTGTTAGGGTATAGTGGGATGTTCAGTTTGGGTTTGATGATCGTGATGTGGGCAGGTGTCGAGATGTTCAGGGGTTGGCTCAGAGGCATGGCAGGGTGTCGGCATTCGAATGGTGGTGATAGCGGCAGCAATGGGTGGCCAAAGCGAGGTGGTTGATCGACTTTGCATGGTGGTTGACCGATTGGTCGAGGCAATTCGATTTACAGACAAGAATTTGAATAACTACTGAAAATATATTGTAAAACTGTCGATTATGGGGTATGGGTTAGCCTGTGTTTGGTGTGGTGATAAATAATTCTAATTTATTAGTTTAATTTATGTTTCGAAATTAAAAGTTGGATTTCTTGTTCATTTTAAATCTGTTTATCCCGTGGATTTTTGCATTAGACTCATGTTGACGAGTATACCATTTTGGTATAACTTACTGATAGTTCTAATGAAGTATTATTGATAAAATTATCGCAGAGGAGATAACTCCGTTGATTTTAATAATAACATGGTTAAATTAATTATGCTACGTTTATGATATCTATTTGGCGGAATAAAATAATGTTCTTTTATAATTAAGTTGGATAGATTATTATGGACATCTATTTAGTAAGAGAAATCTACTTTTTGTGCTTGCAAAGCAAAATAATGATTTTTGAAGTTAATTAATATGTGGATTAATCAGTATTGGAAAAATGATGTGTTAACTATTGATTGTTAATTGTTGAGTGCCAGAAGCTTTGTAGCTAGCCATATTGGTGTGACGTTGGTATATGTTGAAAGTTGAACCTTTTTAGTAAAATGGTAATGGTAACATTGGTTAAGTGCTATGGTAGCTCTAGGCCCCATTATAGTACTTTGAAATACTATTATTTGTTTTTTCTGATTTAAAAATAGTTTTGAATTGAAAGATGATTTTAAAAGTTACTTTGGAATTTTAAATGGCATTTTATTTAAAAATTATTTTCGATCTATTTTACTCTAACCTTTTTGGAAATGTTTTAAAAATTATTTTAAGAAGTATTTATTTTTCAAAAAAATTATATAATAACGGTTGTTTATTTTAGTAAAAGAGAATTTATCCTTTGTAATACATTAATTCTATTTTAAAGGAAGATAGCAATATTTTAGAATAACTATTAGTGAAACATTTTATATAAAATGTTTTAAAGAAAGAATAGATTTATAAATGATATGTTATAAATAAAAGAGAGATTTATAAATAATACTTTATAAATAAATGAATAGATTTATAAATAGTATTTTATATAAAGGGAATTGATGTCCCTTTTATAAATTTAAATGATAAATCACACTTGTGAACTTATAATGATATTTGGAATGATTGTTTTATGTAAAGTATGTGAGAACTATTTGAGATTTATAAGAAAGTATAATTTTAATATTTGGAGATGGATAAAAGGATTTTTATAAATAAATTTGCAGATCTATAAAAGAAGTTTTAAAAATATGAATTTTTTTTTACTAAAAGGAGATTTATAAATAGAAAGGAGTTTTATAAAAGTGATTTATACAAAGGAATTTTATACAAAAGGAAAGTGGTCTAGATTTATAATAAATAATGTTTTCAAATGTGTTTGTTCTAACCCAAATAAGTATGCATTTGAAAGCATAGTATTTTGTGAATATACTTATACTATTGAGATAAGTATATGGTTACATTTTCTAAGTATTGAAAGTATGATGTTTTGTGGATATACTTATACCGATGAGATAAGTAAATGAATATTTTTCCAAGTATTAAAAGAGTATAAATGAATAGTGAATGAGTAGTATACTTAAGTATATATTTATAAAAGTATTTTGATATAAGTTACAAAGTGGTTTTAATTAAAGAAATAATTAATTTAAGTGGCTTAGTGGTTGCTTATGGGCTTATCGTGCTTGGTTTTCCAAAAACTAAACCTTTAATTTGATTGATTACTAATTTGATAGTTAAATAACCGACTATGAAAATCTTGACCAAATATTACTTCAGAAATATCTAGTGGAAACATGGAAATTGGTATAGTTATCTTCAGGGATGCTGTATTGTATGTATAAACTTTTTTTCACTTATAGGGCAAATGATACAGTAATATGTTCTCTTAAATGGTTAGGAGATGATCTCCACTCTTGTGTATTGTTTGTTTATTTTCAAAAGAACCGGAGTGGAGTTTTTTAGAATCTATCGATTGGTTTTGGATAAGCGGGAGAGTGTACTTGTATGAGATGATTCAAAACCGTAACCACTCCAAAACCATTTACACTTTCTACAATTTGGATGAGGTTCGTGGTTGGTTCGAGATGATGGAACCAAAGACGGAGTTCTTTGAGTCGTAAGGACTACTTGTTACTAATCCTAAGGGATATTCCAAAAATGATGTAGTAGAAGTAGTGCCTTCGGTTTGTTCATATCTTAAACAACTTGTATAGATGAATGCTAGCATTATGTTGTTGCCTAGAGGACATCGTTAGCATTCCAGGTGCAATAGGTTTGTAGCCTTGGTGCCCAAGAGGTGACGTAATCCAGCTTTCCATGTTAGAGGGGCAGGCCGACTCTATGTTGGTGGGATGTCACAGGTTGGACCTCGGTACATTTTCTAAAGGTTTACTATGGTAGGTGATATCCCGATGCCTTATCATTGTATGGAATTCAATCTCCAATATGTGCCTTAAGGTTTTAGTTGTAGAATCTAGTACTGTTGTGGGTAACCATTCCAGCTATGTTATATATTTAATTTAAACCCTTAGAAATTACTATCACCGGATATTCTAATAAAATGGTTTGTTTATCGTAACGTAAAACCAGTCCATGTCTATGTACGGCATAGCCTTATGAGATACCTTTATTTTTGAATGGTTTTATGATATTAAAAATCCATATGATTTGTGTCTCCATGCTAGTTTACCGGACTGATCCAAATATTATTTTCTCATAATGCTCGAGTTAGCCCAAGCATTTTTTTTAAATTTAGTTGAGGATGCTTTGGAGTTTCTAGAGACGGGATGGATGTCTCTAAGATGTATTCATGTATCTTGATTTCCATTGTATTTCTTGTTGCATTTGTGAGGAGAGGTTGTTATAACTTTCCAAGCTGATGATAGGATAGTTTACGTTGATTGATGTATCTATATCAAAGTTTTCTTTTGTAAAGATTATTGGCATATTATATATTCACGTTGTGAGATTCTGTTCTGTTTTTCATTTTCTTTTAACCCAACAATCTGTCTTTCTGACACTCAGCATGTGAAAACCGTGGGTGTATTAGTATCGACTTTTGAGGGTTGAAATGGCTGGTCATTATACATGATATCAGAGCTTAGGTTTAGCGAACACTTAGGCCTTAGTGGGGTAAACACATTAACTCATTGGAGGTAAGGTAAATGACACCCCAGAATGAGTTTGAGTGTATTGTATACACGAGAGCGTATTTTTTAGCACTATAAAATTGTTTTATATTGTGTTGATTGGTCTATTGAGGGGCTTATGAAATCTGCTCGACGCGCCTTATCAACGTTAACGATAAGGGTTTCGAAGCATTTGAATAAGGAAAAACAACGCAATATTGTTTTAAAGTTGGTAAATGAAATAATTTTATCTAAAATTATATTTTACATATAAAGAATAATTTCTAAAAATTTATACACATTTACGGTAGGTTTATTAGGAAATGATAATATTCAATTATTATCATTTATTGTTTTATTGGTTATGCTCGGCTAGTTTAAAAGTCGTTTTACCTTTTCACTGCATAGATAGGGTAGATAGTAATTGGAGGAACACTGAAATGAACACCTTGTGAACTAAATTTCACAGTTTGACTATAAGGCATTTTATGATAACGTTGGGATAAAATTTAATTCTAATAAAGGTTTTTTATTATAATCTAAACAAAGATAAATATTTTTAAAATGATTTTATGTAAGAAAGTGAAATTATATAAGTATGGTTTATAAATAAAAAGGGTTTAAAATTGAAAATTTGAGAAACTTAAATTTGGGTATTTTGAAAATTCTTTTTCAAAGTTTTAGGGAAATAATAGTAGTATTGTTTGAAAGTATTCATGAGTAGATATATTTTAAAAAGGATTTTAAAAGAGATAGAAAGCACATAACTCACTTCAATCGTTGAAAAATAATTCCAGAGATGACCGCAGCATCATCAACATTCATTTTCGAATTTCTGAATGGGAGGATGCTACCATAGTAATTTGCTATAGAGTTGCTTTTGTAAAACAAGTTTTGTTTTAAGTTCAAAAGTATGATTTGTTATACCAAAGGAGATATGTATATTATTATTTCAAAAGATTTGAAATAAAAACCCGATTTTTAGTTCTTAAGTTTTCTGTTAAGTTATTTTATGAACGCATGTATCCTATGCATTAGGTAGTTTTGTAGTTTTCATTTGTTGCAATGAAACAGAATTTTCAAATATTTTGGATAGTCGGAAACTTCCGTTGGAATTAGAGATAAGTGTTTTTGTTAAAAATGTAAAGTAGATTTTTTAACTTAAGAAAGGAAAGATAGTAAGTTAGAACAAGTTTTTTATTTGTTGAACATCTTGGTTAAGTAAAAAAAAAATCTGATGTTGCATATATATTCTCAGGATTTAGTAAGGTATTATAAAAGTTAAAACTTGAGTTAAATTTTTATGAGACGTGTTCATAAATGATTTTTGAAAAGTAAAAAGAAATCGATATAGGTACATAAGTTGTACGTAGATCATTTCTTTGCATGGTTCTTGATCTAAGATTCGAGTAGATGACTTTGAGGTGATTCACACCTACTAAAAAAGGATTTCTCACTCGATTTTTTACGACGAATACTTAGTGCGGGGTCTTGATATGTTATGGATGTTTTCTGTCATAATATATGACTGTGTAAGGAGAACAGAGGTTTCTAATTAAGAAGCCATATCAGACTCCGCACTAGAAAAGTCAGGTGAGCGATACTAGTTTGGAAAAAGAAGTTTATATATTCGGGTAAGCGACCGAATCATATATTGCGTATGGATGATCTATATACATCGTACAGACTAATGGAAATGTTAAGTATTGATGTGGGCTTATTTCTTTCTTGGATTGATAGTGATGAAATTTCGAGGATGAAATTCTTTTAAAGGGGAAGAATGTATCGGTCCGAAATTTTTAACGTTTCGAGGGAGAATATTTATTTTATTTAAATATTCAAATTTGATTCGAATGTAAAAAATAATAAGAAAATCAAACTTTTGATAAAATGATTGGATTTTTAGTAACACACATTTGTATGGATTTATAGGATTTTTTCATAATTTTTTATGTGGAAAATATTTAAATTGTTGTTTGATGTATTTTACGGCAAACGTTGGTATTTCTGAAATCTTTTTGGAATAAGATAACTGATGTAATTTATTGTTATTTAGGATCATGTTGCATTGTTGTGAAAGATTGTATTTTTATTTTTGTCATTCGTGCTTCATATGCTAATGTGATTCTATATAGCAGGGTACCCGGAATTTTGATTTGACGGTTGGCTAGCTTGGAAGCTTTGTGCTATCTTGATTTATGCACCATATCACTTCACTTCTTTTTACCTTCACTTCACTCCATCATCACTTAACTCCAAATCTTTCTTCTTCTTCTTCTTCTTTTATTTTTCACCTTACTGTAAAAGAAATAAACCTCCTTTTCAAGATCTAAAATTCATTATCTCTTAAACCATCCACTTTCAAACAAAACTTCCAGCTGCAAAGTTATTTATCATCACCTCTAGTATTTTATGACAACAATCGCTCATTGTTTCGTCGAGTGTGGTGGTGGATATTTTCCAATATCAGTGATTGTCGAATTTTGGCCATTTTTCGCCAAACACAGAATGGAGATCGAAGAGTGGGGTTGTGTTCGTGGCAACAAGATGAGATTTTTAGAGGTAGTCACATGATTTTTAGTGGTCAGAATCGATGGTGGTGGCTTGATGATAGTTTTTCGGTCATAAAATAAAATTCAGTAACATTGGCGGTGAATTGTAGGGAAAGGAGATTGAGGTGCTGGCGGCCCTCAGCACAATCATCCAATTTGCTCCAACATACAGGCATGGATTAGTAGTCAAAGCAACTTCATCACTTTCATGTACCCATCGAATGACAACCCTTTCAGAGCTTCCTTAGGGATCGATTCACTCTACTTAGATTGACTGAACGTAGAAAGCCTTCCACTGGTAGGCGATCGTGCTTAGGAAGGAGCAGCGAAGTTGGAAGGAAGGTCGAGGCAAGGCGTGGGTGCAGTTGAAGGAAGCATTATGGTCTAAGGCACCATGGAGAGGTAATGTTAGAATTTAGTAGGGTGTTTACTTTAGGTTCAATGATCGTAATTTGGGCAGTAAACCGCGACATCAAGATGGTCAGGGGTTGGTTCAGAGGCATGGTAGGGTGTCGGAGTTTGAATGGCGGCGACGGTGACAATAAGTGGTCGAGGCAGGGTAGTTGATCGATTGGACTTGTTTGTTAATAAAAGTAATATTGTTAAGAACTATAGAATGGTTGTTTCTTGGGTTTATCGTGTTGGAATTTCGAGGATGAAATATTCTAACCGAGGGAGAATGTAACGACCCGGAATCTCGAACACTTCATTTTTAAATATCTGAATTATTTAAATATTTAAATCTAAGATTTAATGTGATTAAATATGATATTATAACCTTATTAAATACTTTTTAGTTAGAAACTAATGTTAGAAAAAAAATTAATTTTAAAATGTTTTTACAAAAATGTACACTTTAGATAGATACTAAAAATGTGACCGGGAAACCGTTTTTGTTAAAAATCAACTTTTTATACAATACAAGTTGTGTGAACATATTTGAACTTAAATAGTTGTCGAGCGTAAACATATGATAAGAATTAAACACATATTTCCTAAGCTAATATTAACTAAACCTAACACGTTTGATTAAGGGAACATTAAGGACAAAAGTACCCTTAAATCACCCTCAATTTAAGGAAAGCATGCTTATGTAAGAGCACGATCTTACATACCTAACTTCATGGCTAAGGAAGGGGTTTTGCAAACTTTTACCTCAAATTCCTAAGCCTATTAATACCCTCTCATATTAACTCATTCATTCATAAATAAATTCACTCTTATGTTTTCTTCTTCTCTTCTTCCTTTCTTCTTCATCCTCTCTAAGTTTCTAGAAATATGTTCAAACCAACTCTTTTCTCCAACACACTTTGTCAAAGTTTTTATATCATCTAGAAAACATACTTTGATCTCTAAAAAATAGAAGAATGATGGAGTTATGGGAAAAATCCCACTTGGGTCATGAGTTTAGGAGAGGCCATTAGCCGTAAGTTTGTGAGCATCTATGGTGGGGGAAGAGGAGGCTAAGGCCAAGTACTTTGGCGATGGAAAGGGTAATGTACGTGAGCTATGGTAAAGGGTGAGAATGGCCTTCAGCAGCTTGATGATGAAGGAGGGTGTGTGTGGTTTAATGGAGGATTAAATGGATTTTAGTGATGTTAGGATGAAGTATAAAATGATAGAAGAAGTTTTGTTTGAAAAGAAGGTTTGTAGGAAGAAGTGTGGTTTGATAAAAGTGAGGAAATCTCACTTTGATTACACTATAATTGGTTGCAAGTTAACTTGAAATATTGCTTGATATTTCCTTGCTTAATCACTTGATAATTATTGTTAAATCACACATTAACATGCTTTCCCTATATTAATAATTATAATATACATTAACTACTTAAAGTTAAACACTTGATTATATACTTAAAAAGTATATAAATTGTTAAAGTAGTTATTAAACCAGTGAATTGAGATAAGTTCATTTGAACATTTAAAATGGATTTATTGATGTGTATTTATGTTAATACATGTTTAGTAGTAGTATGGTTGGAACTTTGAATTATATATGTGTATAAAATAACATGACACCAAATATTGGATTGAATACAACATTGTCCATATAGCAATAGTAGCTATACACACACTTTGGATCCCTTAAACTATAACTTGTGAAAGTGGTGATTTAATAACATATGTTAATAATAACTTTTTTGGTTATTATCTACACTTCTTTATGTGTTTAGAAAAGAAAATAATATGTTTTGGAAATTATGGAAGAAGTAAATAAAACTAACAAAAGACTGAAGTAAAAAGGTCGCTATAGTGACACTTTTAAAAATAGTCTGTCTTTGAAAATAACTCGCGCTTTTGTGAAACCTTTATTTGGGGTTTCTTTAGCAATTATCAAGTAAATGATATAGTATCTTATTGGGTAGGTTTAGAATCCTAATTCATTTGATATCCAGTTGAATGTAATGCAAAAGGTTATAGCGAAATAGTCGACATAAGTGTTACTCGGTAAAATACCCTATTTTTGGAAAATTCTCTAAAATAATTAAAAGATATTATTTGGGATTTTTCAACATGGTTTTCAAGTACCCAAAGTATACTAACTATTTCAAAAAGGATGGATCTAAAGTCATTTGTTAAGGTATTGAAAACATAACACAAAGTTGTTGCTAAAATGTGATAAAATTAGAAACATAACTTTTGATAGCATTTCTAGAAGTGATATGTTTGCTATTTGAAACTATAAATTGTTTAAAATGATATCAAATATGTATTTTTCTCTAATCTTTCTAGGTTTGATTTTTAAGTTATAAAAGCGTGTTTTAATTATGATTTCAAGTTTAAATATATCTTTAACAATTAATTATGTATTTCTAAACTAAGTAGCTTTTAAAATTAATCTTGTTTTTCTACTTATTACAAAATTCCTTATTTTTATATAATATTCTATATAAACAATTACCATATATTTTAACTAGTTTTAAAATTATTTTAACATATCAATAAGTATTTTAAAGATAGTTATATATATATATATATATATATATATAAGTTTTGAATATTGAATTAAGTATTTAATAAATATAATAATGGAGTTTAGATTCTAACATTTAAGTTAAAATAAATTGTTTTATGGAATCAACTAAAAGTGTGTTGCCTTAATTAATAAGTGTAGATATGCCTTGTTCTTTAAATAAATGATTAAAGTTATTAATGGATAAGTAAATAGTTTTGGGTTATTGTAAACAATGTTTTTAGCAACACTTGTTTTTAACCCTTATTATTAATTATACTTGGGAATAAAATTAGATATTTGCTAATCGATATATAGTAGAAAAATACAAGTAGATGGTTTGGGTTTATTGTGACAAATGTTTTGCACAACAACTGTCTTTAACCCTTTAAATAAATCTTTAAGAAAGGAGGTTTAAAAAGGAATGTTTTTAAAGTATAAAATGTTTGGGTTTTTATGACAATTGTTTTTAGCAACACCTATCTTCAACCCTTAAATTCAATAAAACCTTTTAAAGGAGATTTTTAAGATAATGACTAAATGGAATGGTTTTTCGGCTTGTAGTAAATACTGTTTTAACAACATTTGTTTTTAAACTCTTGAATTATATTTTGGAAGATATATTATAAATCTTTAACAACGTAATTCTAAAAATAATAACAAGTATTAAAATCTTTTATAAAGAGATCGAAAATGTTATATGTTTAATTTATAAAAGAAAAGGAGTTATTATAACAATCTTTGGGTAGTAATTGTCTTAATCTCTTTGATTATATTTCAAGTAACCAAAACTTGTTAAACGATTTGTGAATACACACATACCATTGTAACAAGTATATGAACACTTTTTTAGTATTAAAAGAATAAATGAATAGTTAAATTTATAAGGACAAGTATATATCTTTTATAAAGAGAAATCTGATATATTTACACAAGGAAGTCTTAATTAATAAAAGAATATTAACTAATAAAGGAAGACTTCATTTAAAAAAGAAGTTTTATTAGATAAAAAGATGTTTTACTAATAAAAGGGCTTTAATTAATAAATGTTAAATTAATTATAAAGGGATTAAAAGTCGTTTATGTGAGTATACTTGGATAATGAGTAACAACAATGTAATGACCTTAGTTTGATTGTTTATGGGATGTTAGTAGTAATATGCTTAACACTAAAAGTCGAATGAGTAAGCGCACCTATTTGTGAGAGTCAAGACTGATGTTTAGGTAGGGACGTAACAATGGAGCTCTAACCTATCGGCATTGTTCTAGGTTGAGGAATAGTTAAGCTGAATGGTCGGAAACATGTAAAGTGTGGAACCTTGAGCAAGTGTACAAGACTCGATAGTCGATTAGTCGACTACTGATCTTAACCAAACTTAACTTCGGAAGTATACAAATGCTTTGTGGTTTTATACTAAGACGAACCCCCGAGGTGGATTATTGGTATGAAACGCCGCTAGCTTCCCCTTACTTCTAAAAGAACTGAAATCGAGTTAATCAAAAAATTTATTGATTGGTTTTTGAAGAGTACGGGATCGTTAGGTGTTTTACTTACCGAGTCCCACTTCAAAACTATTGTTCAGGTTCTATGATTTGGAAGTGGAATGATGGAATCCATGTAGGATTCATTATTTGATTGCATTTTGTTAAAAATTCATGCGAAGGTGCCTAACGTAGCATCGACATCAAGAAATAACTAAAGACAGAGTAGGATGCATGATCCCAGGTTCAACTAACCCAAATAGGGGGTACACCAACTCCATTATCTTGGTTGTGCTTATCGATATGTTGCACAAGGGGAGTTGACGATACTCGGTTCATGTGCTATGGTGTGTGCTGGTTGTGTTTACCTTATGGTATATTTTATGTAGAGATATACGATGCTCGAAAGGTAGTTTTTAACCCTTCTCATAGGTGATCGGTCTCAGCATGGCTTACGAGTATATTAAAGAGGTCTCCATGGAAAATTCATTTATACGAACGTAGCTTAGTGGTTTTGTTTTTATACTTAAATAAGCTATCAAATGTAACTAATGTAACCATTTCAGCTATGACTTATATTTATATTGAACACCTTAGACATTATTATAATATTACCAAATTTTTCTACAAAGTTATTCAATATCGTAAGGTAAAAGCCCGTCCATGTTTATTTGCGTCATGGTCTTGGGGGATACCTTTATTCTTTAAAAGGTTTTACAAATATAATAATTCAAATTACTTGATGTTTTTAATGCTGGTTTACTAGTTCGATCCGGGTGTTATTCTTCTTATATTGCTCGAGTCAGCCCCGTGTATATTTCCAGATTTCGTCGATGATCATTGGAGCTCTTGAAGAGAGGAGCTTGATTGTTCCCCATCGTAGATTTTATCTCCGCGGCATTACTTTGTTTATTTTCATATCAGCAATAGTGAGGACAGGTTGTTATTAGTGTCCAGGCTGATGATAGATTAGTTTACTCTGATTATTGTATATACATAGCTTTCTTTTGTAAAGTATCATTTTGATATTATATGTTATTATTCCGTTGTGAGATTTCGATATATGTTCTCTTCTTTCTTGTTCATTTTCTTTTCTTCTTAATTTTACCCTAATATTCTGCCTTTCTGGCATTTTGGTGTTCGGCACATGAATACCGTGGATATATTAGTGTTCGTTACATCGTGGTATCAGGGCTGAAAGTTAAGCGAGAACCTTGGCTTTGGTTAGGTGTAACTCATTAAGAGATAAGGTAATGGAATGTCTTATTATGAGTTTGAATATATTGTACGTACGAGAACATATTTCTTGGTGATATAACAATATTTTATATTGTGTTGATTGGTCCACTGAGTACTTATGGATTCTGATTGATGCGTCTGATCAATGTTATCGACAGGGATTCCTAAACACTTAAACAAAACAAACCGAAATAGTATTATTTTCAAAGTAGGTAAATGAAATAATTTTACCTAAGATTATATTTTGTATAAAAAAATAATTTTCAAACAAATAACATAGTTATTTATAATGTATTTTTTAGTTAGGGAATGATAATATTTAATCATTATCATTTATTGTTTGATTAGTCATGCACTGCTAGTTTACAGGCATTGACTATTGTTTATTGAATTGCAAGTAAATTATCTTTTTAGAACATGAGTTGGGTAGATAGTAATTTATAGTATCATTGAAATGAATACCTTATGAAATAAGTTTCACAATTTGATTGTAAGGCATTCGACAAAAATGTTGGGTTAAAAGGGTTAACTTTAATAAAAGGTTCTTAGCATAATCTAAAAGAAGGATAAGGTACTTGAAAGATAAATACTTATGAAATGATTTAGTGTAAGAAAGTAAATTTATATAAGTATGAATTATATAATATGGTTTATATAAGTGTAACTTATATAAATACGATTTATATAAATATGACTTATATAAATATGGTTAGTATAAATATGACTTATATAGATATGGTTAGTATAAATATGAATTATAAAGGATTTAAATTGAGAATTTGATAACTCAAATCCTGTTTTTGGAAATGGTTTCTAAGGGTTTTTAGGATTAATGTTATTAAAAGAGTTTTAAGATTTGTTCGAGTTCGATATTACTCTAGAAAACAGCAGGTCGATTCGGGAAAAAATATTATTTTTATGTTAGCTAGTTCGAGTAGCTCTAAAGTGACTAGAATTGGGCAGGAGATGTGTTCGGTTGGAAAACGCTCATCATAAGTATTACCCTTCTTCATAAAATGATTACACTATACTATTTAGTAGGACCCAATTCCTTGTATCATTTTGTTGTTACTCGATCTTACAAATATCTTCTAGGAATTTTAAATAAACTATTTTGGAAATTGGTTTTAGAAAATGATTTTGTTTTAATACCAAAAAGTACGATTTGATATCTAAAAGATATATGTGTGTATATGTTACTTCAAATAATTTGAAATAGAACCCAGAATTTAGTTCTTATGTTTTCTATTGAATTATATTATGGTTTCTTGTATCCTTTACATTGGGGATGTTTAGTTGTGCATCTTATTATAATATATTATTAGTTAGTTTTCAATTATTGAAATAATATGGAATCTTTGGCGATTTTGGACAGTCAGGAATTTCCAAATTAATATAAAAATTAAAGCAAAGTACTATTGCAGAAATATAAAAATTATTTTTATAACTCTTAATTTGAAAGGATCGTAAGTTGAAAACAAGTTTAATTTTTTTTAATCATCCTTGTTAAAAAGAACACTTGATGTTATTAGGCCAACTAATAAACGTCTTTACTTTAGGGTTGTGTAACATTCCTGAAATTCATTAAGTTTAAATTGGCAATTAAATTAATTTTTGGAAATAAATTGTGATTTAATTAGAAATTTTTTTAGAATAAATAAAAAATGTAAGAATGTAAATTGTATAAATATATTAGTGCATAAACTTGTTGAACAAAAATTTAATGTAAGTACATATACATAAGTTTTTATTTCAAGTTGAGATTGAAAATTTAATTTTTATTTTAAATAGATGTTTTTAAAAAGTAAGTAGCATTTAAAAAAAAATTAAGTTTATAAGAAAAAAAAATCTTTTGTCTTTAAAATTTTAAAAGTAAAACATATACAAACATGCACATGTGAGAATGGAGTGTAGGAGTTAAAATCTAAAAGTTATAATGATTTTATACAAATGGCATTCACCATATCTAATAAAATTAAATAATAAGATTAAAAAATTACACAAACTCTTCATTTTCCCATACACCATCATAAAACAACTTAGCAAAAACTGAAAAAATCAGTAGCCAAAGATTTGGGAATCTCATATCTCAACTCCCAAAATAGGAAGAAGAGGTGTAAACCAAGTTATTTTCAGTTAGAAAAAAAATATAAAGTACAAAATCAAGTTGAGTTCAAAGCCACCTGAAGAATTAAGAAATCAAGTACCAAGCTTTCCAGTCTTCAAGTTTTCAAGCCTAAAACAAATTTGAAGCAAATCTGTTTTCAAAAAGCATCAGCATTTTCAAACCTGGAAAGCAAAAATGCAAACTCCATCCTCTTGTCAAAATCTGGAAGTTTCAACAAATTCAAACTGGAAAAAAAAAATCAGATCTGGGAATCAAATACAGTTCTCTGGGAGTAATAAAAGGCAAGTAAATTCTTTCTTTAAAAATGTGAATCTAATATTGTTGATCAGTATTTAAGCAAAAAGATTTAAACAATTTTATCAATTTAAGCTGCAGGACCCAGTCAGGTTATATGCTAAAGTAAATTCTGTTTTCAAGTTGAAAAAAAAAAGAGAAAGAGGAAATCAAGTTTCAAATACTAGATCAAAACTCAGTCTTCAAGCAGCAGACCAAAGTCTTTCTCTGTTGCATTAAAACAAAACTGTAGGTAAGTAAATTTAAATTTTGGTTATTGATGAAATGAATAAACAAATAAATGGTGATTAAGCAAAGATTTAATTTATGAGTTCCAGATTCAAGTCTCAGGAAAGAAGATCAAAACCTTTCAGCTTGTAATCTCCTCTGAAAACAAATTCAGTTCTCGAAGCAAGTTCAAATCTTTCTTTCCAGGCCATTCTCATTTGAAACTCTCTGTTCCTCTCTGTCTCTGTTTCTTTCTGTTAAACCATTCCAGGTGAGCAAATTAACTTATTTAAATTTGAGATCTGTGATATATTTGATGTTCTGGTTAAGTGGTTGTTATGAGAAATGATGAATGAATGTATATCAAGTTTGCATGTCTGTTTAGTGTATGCATGTCTGTAATATGCATATGCTTCTCTAATTTGAAGTACAGGCTTTAACAAATTTATAAAAATCCAAATCCTTATTTTTCTAAGCCTCTTTAGACCCTAGGCTTCAAACAAAATGTGTTTGTTAAATCATAATTTAGCTCTTAATAATATCTTTAAGAAGATCAGAAAGTAAATTTTTATCTGAAACAAGGATTTGCAGTGAAACTCGAATAAATGCAAAAACTCAAGCATCTGTATATATGTTTGGAAACAGGCAAACCATGTTTCTGTTTAAACATAACAGGTTCTAAACCTGTTCAAAATTCTGAATCCAACCTTCTAACTCCCCTTTAGGCATTGAGGTTCGAATAAAAGTTTTTTGAATGATCATAATATAAATTCTTAACATATTATTAGACATCATCACATATAGCATTACTAATATAATAAATGACTGAGAGAACCAACTCAAGTCAAAATTTTGATTGTTACGTTTTTAAGTTTTGAATTCATATTTGAATTCGTGTTGGTAAACAATGATTTTTAGTATGGATATCAAGATTTTTAAGTAAGTGAGGTAGGTGAATTCACGAGAGGAACGAAAATCAAATTTTAGTCAATGTCGGTCGACCTAAGAGAAATAAAGTCTCGAGGTTGAATCTGGAGGGGGATAATGTGATGAGGGTTGTAGGAAAAATGATCACAAATTTTCTCATCAATCGTGGTGGCCGCGCGAAACCAATTTAGGGTTTGAAAGCCTGTTTTTGTCAGTGATGGGTTTCGAGCTCGTTCGTTACCGTGGAAGGATCGAGTGTAACCGGTCCAAGGGGAATCGAAGAGTAATCGTGTGACGTGTCTTTGGGTGGTGCGGCATGGTGCCAGGTGGTCGGAAACGTCGTTGGCAAGGTGGATTCATGGTTCGAGTTCGTTTCCAGGTGAAGGCAATAATTCAAAAATCGATTTCAGGAGATTTCCAGGTGAACTGGAAGTTTGTGATGTTCGTATGGGTCATCAATGATGTGGGGGTGATCGCGATAGGGGTCGGAGCACCGCCGTGCGACTGTGCACGTGCACCGTGTACGTGTGTGCACTGGGGAAAGTTTTGATTTGGGGAAGAAGATGGCTCGCGTTCGAGCACGGGAGAACAGAGGGCAGGACTCGAAGTGGAACTCGAGAAACTGTAGTAGAGAATAAAGACAGGAAAAAAAAACTTAATTTTTAAAGAAGAAGAAGAATCGAACGTGAAGGAGAGGTCTCGGGAAAGTTTCTAATGAAACTCGAAGCAGGTAGATGGGTGGTTCGGAGTAAAATTGTGATTGGCCCGGGTAAATTGTTAGGCAGAAACAGTTCAGCCTTTAAAGGAAATTCAAGTTCACTTTGAAAACAATTTTTGTTAGAACAACTTCGAGTTTTTGATAAAGATGTTTTAAATTACCAAGTTTTTAAAATGATTTAAAATAAATACCACCTTTATTTCTAAAGGTTATTTTAACTTAATAATATTAGAATGTTTAAAAAAAAAATTATGAACTTTATTTTGAAAGTTTTACTCAATAATATTAAGGATTTGTTAAAGAGTTTTAAAATGGTTAATTTACTTTTAAAGTTTAAATTAACATATTGTTAAAGGAAATTTATTATCTATAGTTAATTACTTATAAGAGTAATTAAGATAAGTTAATTTATAATTAAGTTTAATTAAGGAATGTTTTTAATAAAAATAATAATTATTTAGTGAAAGTAATTACGAATAGATGGTTGAAGATTAAAGATTTATAAATCAAATATTAAAGGTAATTACCTTTAAGCATAATTAATTAATGTTGTTAATTAATTAAGGTGATTTAAATTAAGATTTATCAATTAAAGAATAATTAATTATAATTAGATTTAATTAATAATTAAGGATTCATTAATTAAAGTAATTAATTAAAGGCCAATTTATAAAAGTGATTAAGATTTAATTAATTGCAATTAAAGGTTAATTAATTAAGTTAATTAATTAAAGAAATGATTAATAAATGAAGGTGGTTAAGACTTAATTAATTATAGTTAATGATAATTAATCATTGTTTACAAATGGAAGTAATTATGTGGGTAATAAATCTATAACCACACGATTTATTCACCTTAATCAAAGATGTTTGATTGTTATTGAATGCTATGTGATGGTTTGATATATTTGATATGTGATGTGATGCTATGTAATGTTTTGTGCTGAGCTGATATATTTGTGACGAGTATCCTATCGTATGAATATGAAAACCCTTGACCTGTAGAACGACATTTGAATTTCGATGTGACATGGACTCGGATTCCAGTTGGTTATTCAAAACCCACATCGAATCATAATAGTGAATTTCTGTGATTGATAAATTTACTTTATCTATGAATTTATGGATGAAGATAAGCGTTATGAGTTATACCGCTTATCGATATTGATATGATTGATGTTGTGCACTATTGTGTAAAACCCCTGGACTACACTACACACACAAATATGGATTGCACGTGGAAATGGGTTAAGTCATAGATTTTTGAGATTGTTTTAAATTGAATTTTTGAATCCAAAATAGTTTTGGAATTAGAATTGAAAGCTTTTGGAAATGAATTTCAAAAAAAATAAAAGTTATTTTGAATAACTTGATTGAGTTTTGAAATTTAAATAATTTGATTTAAATTCGAATTCAATATCTGAAATTGAATTCAATGATTTGGAACTAAGGTTTAAAAAGGGTATTCAACATATAATTGGGTTTATATGAGTTTTTAAACCATTTTAAAGATGATGTTTTGGAACTTAGATCCAACCCAAGTTTTCAACTTGTATAAATTGGATTTTTCTGAAAACGAAAACAATTTGTTTTCAATGGATAAAAGCTTTCACATAAGAAATGAATTTCCAATTGGTGTTAAAAAGGACTTCAAGTCTAAAATGAAATGGTTTTCCAAATTATAGAGAAATCTTTGGAAACGTGTTTTGAAAGCTATAAATCTTTAATTTAAAGATTTAAGTTGGGTTAATCCAAATTGAATGGGAATTGTTTTGAAATCTATGAATAGATCTTTGTGAAATCAGGTGAAACTTTGTGAAATAAATCTTTTTGTTTAAAGATTGAAATGGTAATTTGATAACCATTTGAAAAGAAAAGCTTTGGATTTCTAAGTTGTGACTTAACCGAAATCCCGTATCCATATGTTTTTAAATATTACGCTCATTATTCGGTTTAGCCGGGAGAGGACCTTGTGTCATATAACTCATTCTGAATAGTGATTCGACGTTATGGATGGCATTTGAAGACCGGTGTTGAAGACCGGATATTTGTGAAAGCGATGGGATAACCTGTCGATTGTCTCTGCACCGAGTAGCTACGGTATAGAGATTCCCTAAGTGATGGGAAGTCCGATCGGGATTGTGGATACCCGGATTTGCAAGGGATTCTTCGGAAGTGCCTTCGTTTCTGTTCGAACCCGGAACAGACTTGTATGGTTGTATGTCCAACATTACACTTTGAGATATTAAACTGAGTTCTATCAAATACATTTCTGCTTGGTGGCGGAGAATTTATTCTCTTATCTTAACACCTTTCTCTGAGACGTACGAGCTCGGAGGTTATGTAATTGATATTTATCAGTGATATATTCCCAATTTGGTAATGTGGCATGCTGAGTGCTGCTGTGTGATGATCATTGGTTGATCATTTGTGATATGATCATTTGTTTGATCATTTATCTTTGTGATCATTGCTTTGGTCATCTGTTGACCCAAAGCATGGCTTTGTGCCAAAGCGTAGCTTTGTGGACGAGACTGCATCAGGACCTCACTCCCCGGAAATGGTCGAAACAGGAAAGATGCGGCAAGGTTATGAGGGTCGTGCCCTTTAGGGTATGTCATTCCCTTCTGGAAAAGGGTGGTATCATGGTATGGAGCCCAGATACTTACTCATGTGGATACTGCAGATCTATTACTTTGTGATACTTTGTGGTTGTTGTGAGCGTGCTCGGATAAAGGTCCCAAAGGACCGGGGAATGGTATATTCGTGTAGTAGTTACCTAGTTACAGAGGTAACCCGGCCCTGTGTTGGCAGAGATCTAACCATAACGTTAGTTCTCGGGACGTCCCGCTAGAGGCGATCCCATAGACAGTAGGAAGTTCCTTAGCCTGACCATTTGTTAGAAATCCATTCATCCAATACGCACCGTGTACGGTTTTAGTTGTAGAACCTGCCATTTACTTATGGTGGCGCCCCACTGTTTAGATGGTAGCTATAGTAGGCATACGATACTGGTCGTATGTTGGCTAGGATTTATATTATACTTTCGAAATGGTTTTCCACACTTTGCACTTATAATAATAATATCAAAGACTTTCTCGTATTAAGCATATTTG
This sequence comes from Allium cepa, assembly GCA_030765085.1. NCBI lineage: Eukaryota > Viridiplantae > Streptophyta > Magnoliopsida > Asparagales > Amaryllidaceae > Allium > Allium cepa. The sequence continues at coordinate 942,350,035 of CM060941.1, forward strand.
ACTATCATAAGGAGAAATCTCCTCCAATTCTACGTTTGCATTGTGTGTGTGGCGGAAGGCCTTATGGTAGTTTCATTTTCTAAAAAGCATTGCGGATTTATTTTAAATTCCTTTGCTGTTATTTTATAAGACCAAAATGTTTTGTTTGCTCACACCAGTCCCATGACTGACCTGGAGTTTATTCTTCATTTCCTAAACTCTGGGTGCCTACTATTTTCCCACACGGGCAGTCTAGAGTTGGGTTTTTCAGATAGTCAGGTTTAGTAGATTATCTGGAGCTAGTTCATTCTTTGGATCTGAACTGCACTTGCTCATTTTGTGCATCATTATTGGGAGTTCGAGCTATTTCTGGATTGGTGCTTTGAAGATGGACTTCTTTCTTGAAGACCATATTAGAGATTTTTGTTCCGCTGCTGTGTTATCTTTTCTTTTCCGCTGCTCTTATCTTGTATCATATCTCTGATGTATATTCATTGTATCATCTGTTGTATCATATTGTATCTGAGATTGTATCAATGTTGTATATCAAATGTATATTCTTTTTCTTCCGCTGTGTTGTTTTACTTAATGGTGTTATAAGCTCCGGCGAACCAGGTTCGACGTTTGGATCTGCGGCATTTGAATACGAGTGTCGTATTTGGTGCCGATTTTCGAAGGTCGAGTCAGGGTCGTTATAGGTTGCCTAAGGAAAGTAGACTCTAGTCTTAAGTTTGGATACCGGAGCTCTACTCTACCTAGCTACTTGCCTAACCCGATCGATAAAGAGGTTTAGATGGTTGACTCAATTATAAGATCCAAATTTATTTTTGGTCTTCGTCAAAATTTTAGGAAGAAAAATGTAAATGAATGTTTGTATATACTCATAGAGTATATTTGGGTATTATACAAATAATGAACCTCTTTTTTTGAAATGTTTTAAAATAAAATTATGTTTTAATAATTTTTTTTAATACGTTAAGTTGTTATAAAAATGTTTATAAGAATTTTGTTAACATTTTATGAATATTTATGAATAAAGTTATGGTTTATGGAATAACCATGTAATTAAGTAATATTTTATAAAGATAAGTCTTTATGAAATGTTTACAAACTTAAGTACTAATTTAAGGAATGTTGCATAAATGATTTAATATTATGTAAGAAATTATTTTGTGGGAATTGGAAAGTAATTGGTATAGTTAAGAAACCAACTAAATTAAGTACCTAAGTTGTACATAGATTATTTTATTCACATTATAGTTCTTGGTTTAGGACTCAAGTACATGACTTTAAGGTGGTATACACCGATCCGAACAAGGACTTTTCACTAGATTCTTAACGATGAACACTTCGTATGGATTCTTAATATGATCCCTAAGTTTTCTATCATAGTTTATCGCTATGAAAGGAGAATAGATGTGTCCAACAAAGGAACCAGATCAAAGACTGCACTAAAGAAGTCAAGTGCGATATATTTGTTTGGAAGTGAAATTTATATGATCGAAAAAGTGGTCAAATCAATGTTGCGTAGAGATGATATATATATCATACTAGTTTAAGTGTAATTATATATTGTGTTGTTTGGCTTGTGGTGAGTATGGAAATGATTCTTTGGATTGTTTTAGGTAATGTGAATAATTGACTAAGTAATAACCTAAGGCTATTGGGTGAAAGGTACACTTAGAAGTTTATTTATCATCCTTATATGATTAGAAGATTTTGGCCTGGGCATATCATCGGCTTGTTTGTTAATAAAAGTAATATTGTTAAGAATTATAGATTAGTTGTTTCTTGGATTGTTTGTGTTGGAATTTTGAGGATGAAATATTCTAAGTGAGGGAGAATGCAACGATCCAGAATCTCAAACACTTGGTATTTGAATACCAGAATTATTTAAATATTTGAATCCAAGATTTAATGTGATTAACTGTGATATTATAACCTTATTAAATACCTTTTAATTAGAAACTAATGTTAGAAAAAAATTATTTTTAAAATGTGTTTACAAAAATACACACTTTTGATAAATACTAAAAATGTGACTGAAAAACATTTTTGTTAAAAATCAACTTTTTATACAATACAAATTGTATGAACATATTGCAACTTAAATAGTTATCATGTGTAAACATATGATAAGAATTAAACACATCTTTTATTAGACTAAAATTAACTAAAAGTAACCATGTTTAATTAAGGGAACATGGAGGACAAAAGGACCCTTAAATCACTTCGACTTAAGGAAATCATGCTAGTGTAAGAGCATGGTCTTACATACTTAACTTCATGGATAAGGATGGGGTTTTGCATACTTTTACTAGAAATTCCTAAGCCTGTAAATACCCTATCATATTCACTCATTCATTCAGAAATAAATTCACTCTTATGTCTTCTTCTTCTTTTCCACCTCCTCTCTAACTTTCTAGAAATATATTCAAGCCAACTCTTTTCTCCACCAAACTTTGTCAAAGATTGAATATCATCTAAAAAAACATGCTTTAATCTCTAAAAAATGGATGAATGATGGAGCTATGGGGAAATACACCCTTGGGATGTGAGTTTAGGGGAGGCTTTTGGCCATGAGTTTGTGAGCATTTGTGGTGGGGGAAGAGGAGTCTAAGGCCAAGTACAATGGTGATTGAAGGAGTAATGTGGATGAGGAAAGAAGGCCCTAAGCACCTTGATGATGAAGGAGGATGCGCGGGTGGTTTAGTGGAGGAAGGAATGGATTTTAGTGATTTTAGGATAAAGCATAAAATGATAGAAGAAGTGTTTTTTGAAAAGAATGTTTGTAGGAAGAAGTGTGGTATGATAAAGTAAGTTAATCTTACTTTAATTACACTATAAATTGGTTGCAAATTAACTTGAAATATTGCTTGATATTTGCTTGCTTAATTTATTTATAATCATTTTTAAATCATATGTTAATATGCTTTCTTTATAATAATATATTATTAATAATAAAAGACATTAACTACTTAATATTAAACCCTTGATTATATACTTTGAAAAGAATACAAATTGTTAAAGTAGTTGCTCACTAAACCATTGAATTGTGATAAGTTCATTTGAACATTTAAAATGGATATATTTATGTGTGTATATGTTCTCACATGTTTAGTAGTAGTATGGTTAGAACTCGGAATCATATATGTATATAAATTTATATGATACCAAATATTGAATTGAATACGGAATTGTCTGTATAGCAATAGTCGCTATAAACGCACTTTGAATCCCTTAAACTATAACTTGTGAAAATGGTGATTTAATAAATACCTTAATAATAACATGTTTGGTTATTATCTACACTTCTATAAGTGTTTAGAAAAACAAATAATATGTTTTATAAAGTTATAGAAGAAGTAAATCAAAGTAACAAAAGATTGAAGTAAAAAAAGTCACTATAGTGACACTTTTAAAAAAAGACCGTCTTTGAAAATAACATGCATTTTTATGGAAACTTTCTTAGGACTTTCTTTTGAAATTAATCAAGTAAATAATATATTATTCTTATTGGGAAAGTTAAGAAGCCTAATTCATTTGATAGCTAGTAGAACGAAATACAAAAGGTTATAGCGAAATAGTCGCTATAAGTGTTGTTCGGTAAAATACCTTGTTTTTTTTGGAAATTCTCTAAAATAATTAAAAGTATTGTTTGGGATTTTTCAACATGGCTTTTAAATACCCAAAGTTACTATTTCAAAAATAATGGATCTAAAATCATTTGTTAAGGTATTGAAAACTAGACACAAAGTTGTAGCTAAAATGTGATAAAACTAGAAATAGAATTTTTGATAGCATTTCTAGTATCTTTACTATTTGAAACTATAAATTGTTTAAAAATGATATTTAAACTATGTATTTTTCTGTAATCCTTTTAGGGTTGTTTTTTAAACTTATAAATGAGTGTTTTAAAAGTGGTTCCAAGTTTAAATATATCTTTATCAATTAATTATGAATTTCTAAACCGAGTAGCTTTTAAAATTAAAACTTGCTTTTCTAACTATTTCAAAATTCCTTATTTTTACAAAATATTCTAGATAAACAATTAATATATATAAGTTTTTTAAAATTAGTTTACATATTAATAAGTATTTTAATGATATTTCTACATATATAGGTTTCAAATATTAAACTAAGTATTTTATAAATATAATAAAGGGAGTTTGGATTTTTTTTGGGCAAAGCAGGGAGTTTGGATTTTAACGCTTAAGTTAAAATAAATTGTTTTATGAAATCAACTAAAATTGTATTTCCTGAATTAAAAGTTTGGATGTCCTTTAATCTTTAAATAAATGTTTAAAGTTATTAATGGATAAGTAAATAGTTTTGGGTTGTTGTAAACAGTATTTTAGCAACACTTATTTTTAACCCTTATTATTAATTATACTTGGGAATATAATTAGATACTTACTAATGGATATTTTGTAGAAAAATACAAGTAAATGGTTTAGGTTCGTTGTGACAAATGTATTGAGCAACACTCATCTTTAACCCTAAAATATAAATAAATCTTTAAGAAGGGAGTTTTAAAGTGGAATGTTTTCAAAGTATAAAATGTTTGGGTTTGTTGTGACAATTGTTTTAGCAACACTTGTCTTTAACCCTTACATTTAATTAAAACTTTAAAAGGAGAGCTTTAAAGATAATGACTAAATAGAATGGTTTTGGGTTTGTAGAAAACAATGATTTAACAACATTTGTTTTTAAAACTTTGAACTATATTTTGGAAGAATTATTATGTGACAACACGAAATTTTTGGACATCTGAAATTAGAATATTTAATTGATTTTATTTATATGAAAGTTAAATTCTAACTTGAATTTCAAATATCATTATTATTTGGTAATTACATTATCGAATTAATAATTAGAGATAGAGTAAAGTATTAAATCTTGAGTTTTAAGCTAGCTAAAAATATTTCAATGGCTTATAAAATTTATGTTGATTATACTGGAGATAGTAGAAATGTTAAAATTGAAATTGGAAGTGTTTTGTTAAGTTTTGAAATATATCGTTTAAATCGATATTTAAAGATAGCCTTCCGAGGCACGGTCTCGGAATTCGACGAAACTAGTTCCATTGGATCTGTAATATTGTATTATTATCGGATTTCAATTTTATTAGTGTTTGGAGAGATCGTTTGGCCATACAGTAGATAAACATGTTGAAATTAGATCGAATTTAATGAAAATAACTGATCCAAAAAGCTATCTTCTCCATACGATTGAATTAGGCCTTAGAACCTTTTCCAGTGCTTTCGAAATAGGGGTTTAACATTATAAACGTCTAGCAGCACACCTCGATTGGAGATCGAGATTTCGAGTTCCGAAATTGAAACGATTTAAATTTAAATTTAAATTCAAAATATAATAATATATATGCTTTTCCTTAATTACCATGGATACATCCAGCACGTGTCCTCCTAGTGGACACGTTTCTTGCATCTTCACATGCGTCCTTCCTAAAAAAGGTAATAAAGATATAAAATTTATCTCCGTTCGAAATTTACTCATATAACTTCTAAGAAATTAATTATGGCCGATCGAAATCTAGAGGGAAGAAAAAAATCGATGGCCAAACAAAAATCAATGGTGTCTCAACGAAAAAAATGCGAATCACGGCAGATTTAAATCGCTTCGTTCTCAACCCTTTCCATCGTGCAATTGAAAGTAGGCAGTGAGCTTCTTTTCCCTACTTCCCCAATACGAAATCATGTCGAGCATTTATTGCGAGTCGCAAGCTCACCACCAGCCTCATAGGTGATGTGTAGCCTCGCATGGCAGTTCGGTAGGAAGGGATGTTCATTTATTTGGTGGTCGCGTTCGTTGGAGTGTTCGTACGAGGCGATGGTTGCGAGACTGGTCCGTTTGGGGCGCGATGTGTGGCAGCGTGGACACGCGATGTCAGTAAGGTGGCGCCAAGCTTAGGGTTGCGACGATTGTTCGTGGGTGATGGTATCGAGGTGTCTGGTTTAGGGAATTGTCTGAGTTGGTCGACGAAGAGGTATTTGATCTTCGTCTTTCTCGACTTGCTTGTATATTTATGTTCAGATTTAATTATTTATAGCTTAAACAGAAATTTTTAGGGAATATTATAGGTAGGGTTTTTGATTTACAGCAGAGAGGAAAACAATTATGGAATGATATATTCATATATATATATACATATACATACAGAAATACATACATATACATACATACATACATATATATATAAATATAGGAATCTGGAAATAAAACAAATTTTTATAAACATATATATATATATTTATATATATGTGTGTGTGTGTGTATATATATATGTATGTAAGCACGCGCACACACACACACATATATATGGCAAAACAGAAAATAATTTATTCATAGATAAGATTTAGAGAATAGAAGTTTTAAAGGTAGTATAGATTGTTTTATATATATATATATAGATTATGGAATTTATATAGACTATTTTCATAAGGATATGTGTTTTCAAAATAAATAAAAATAATAAAATCAATATATATATATGTGTGTGTGTGTGTGTATTTTAAACTTATTAGTTTATTTCTAGATAGTGTATTATATTGATTAATTTTTTAAATAAACTTATTTAATTATTTGGCTACTAAAAGAGTTTTAAAAGTAAATAATTAGTTTAAATTAAAATTATTTAATGGGAAATTAATTGTTCGTTTAGTTCGAATATTAATAAATCATCTAATGTTTATACATGGTCAAAATCTGAAAGAAGCAAGCCGGATTGGAAATGGGTTGCATGCGTAGTAAAAGGTGAGTTAATCTCACTCATCTGGATTGTTATTTAAATTTAAATAGTTGAATTTAAATATTTGGTTGAATAATTGAATTCATTGGATATGGTATATTACATAGTCGTATATACATGGGAGTGATCAATTTCTCGCATTATATAGCGGATGAGACCCTATGCTACGCATAATAGCGGATGAGATGATATAACCCCATATACCGCGACATTCTACCTCGAAGTGGAAGTGGTATTTATTTTTTGCTAACATCTGTGGATGCAGCGAAACAGGTTGGAGGGATCCAACTGGATTCCTCAAAGTATTTAGATTTGTTTTAATATTCTATGATATGATTTATTTGATAACCTAAGATAGTTTATATTGGTGATTGAAAATATTGAATGTCATGCTTGATTGAATATAATTGGATATACTGATTTATCAAAATATATATATTGGATTTTTGAAAAGAAAATGAAAGAGAGAATTTTTAAGTAAAATAATTATAGAGAATTGGGATAAATTAAAGAATGGTTTAGGAAAAGAATAAATTGAAAAAGATTAAAAGTTGATTTTTAAATTATAATAGATAAATTCCTAGTATGGGAAAGAAAATTTTGAATAAAAAGGGAAATAATGAATTTTAAAACTTATGTGATATTATTTGAAGGAATAAAGAATTTATTTTAAAATTTAAGGTTTAAATTTATTGGAAAGGATAAAGAAGAAATTTGAAGAAATATGAAATTGGAATTTTCCGTTAAATAAGGTTTTAAATCATAACTAAGAAGTAAAATATGAAGTTAATGGGTTTTGAAATAAATTGAGTAAGTAAAGGAATTTATTTTAAAATGTAGTAAATTTGGAAATCGATTCAGAGAATTTGAAATTGTGTTTTAAAAGAAGATGAGACGATGGAATTTATAAACTGGGTTTATAAAGTAAAATAAGATATTAGGGAATTTTTGGAAGTATGAATTCACGGAGGGAATTTATAGAGAAATGGGTAATTTATTTTAAAAATAAATAGTGGTTTACTTTTAAAAGGTGTGGAAGAGAAGTGTATTTCCCTGAAAAGCCAAGTACGTTTTTCAAAGCAGATTTTTATTATAATTAAAAGTTTTAAAGTTTGTTTAAAGGAATGTTTTAAAAAAAATTATTATTTAAGTTTTTAAAATTTTTAAAATTAAACAATTATTTAAATTAATTATAGTAGTAATTAATTGAAAGGTTTGACTAGTATTATGAATTTAAGGATAATTATTAACATTTATATTTTATAAAGTAATTTTATTTTAAAGATAGTTTGGTTAAAAAAATTATTTGGAAACTTGTATAAAATTTCATAACTCTTATTTTAAAATTTAGTTTGGCTTAACTTTTTTTAAATTTTTTTTTAATATTTTATAAAATAGCTTTAAAGTATATATTTTTGAATAAATTGTTAAAGTAGTTTTAATTTAAATGTTTTAAAGTATATTTTAGAATAAAGTGATTTAAATTATTTTAAATCTAAAGTATTTGGACTTGGTGATTTTCAGTGGAAATAAATAATATTTGGGAAATTTATTCCGTGAGAGAAAGATAGTTTGAAACTGTTTTCAAAGGATTGAAGTATTGAAAATAACTTGCGAAGTTATTTTGAAATAAATAATTTGGAAAATTATTTGAAATCTGATGGTTGTTTGTGAATGTTATTTGATAGTTAAGTAACCGACTATCAATATTGGGCAATGCGTTGATCGTTTCGAAGAGTCCGGGATCGGGATTAATTTCTCGAAAACCACTTCGATCTGGTTTGAACATTTTCGTGTAGAAGACAAGAGCTTGGAGTCGAAGATGGAGCAGTGAAGTGCAATGGCTAATCGCTACTAATCCTGAGGGTGATTCCGAAATGGGTGTAGTAGGAGTAGTGCCTTCTGTTCCGTTCGAACCTGGAACGGACTTGTATGGACGAATGCTTTCAGAACATCGTCAAGAGGACGATGAGCATTCTAAGTGAATGTATGCTAAAAAGGTAATGCATAGCCTCGAGCCTCATCAACAGGGAATGGCTAAAACAGGGGAGGTGCATACAAAGCTAAGTGGCTAGCAACCAATTAGGGTAAGGCCACCCCTGTCTAGTTGTCTTTATATATTCGGCTGTGTGGGCGGTTGTTGACCCCAACCGCGGGGTGAACTTATTCGGACTATCCAGTAAGGGGTAACTCCGGTCTTGTGATTCAGGGGATCACGGTGGATCCTCGGTACGGTGATCTAGACCTCATACTGTGACGGTCGGTACCCCAGTAGCCCTGCCATTGATGGAAATCCATTTTCCCTACGTGCCTTTACAGTTTTGATTGTAGAACCCACTTTGTGGCTAGTAGCTGGAATTTAAAAATGTAACAATTTCGGCTATTTGAATAAGTATTTGTATATAGACACTACTATAATATCAGAGGATTTTATAAGAAATGTTTAGGTTATCGTAAGGTAAAAACCCGGTATGTTTATTTGTGGCGTGGTCTTACGAGACACCTTTGATTTCAAAGGATTTTGAAAACTTTAATAATCTAATTGAGTGTATTTTATCACACTGGTTTTACAGGCTGACTCGGGTGTTATTTAACTATAATGCTCGGGTCAGACCGAATATTATAGAGTACTGATTATGGATGGACTGGTGTGGGGCTCAGGAGATGAGCTGGATGACGAGGCGTATCTCCGTAGATTCATATTTCCATTGTGCAGTGTAAGCTGTATATTCAGCTTTGTAAGGACGAGATATTATAACCGTCTGAATTGTCTTGTTGATTATATTGTACTCTAATGGTGTAATGTATAAAACAGATATAGTTTCTCTTATGTAAAGATCAGTTAATATCTATTATATTTTATTCCGCTGCGATGGTAAGATTCTGATATTGTTTCTATTTCTTCTTTTACCTCCTTCTTCTTTAACCCTAATGGTTCGGTTTTCCGGCATCCGATTGCTCGGCATTTGATATAGTGGTTGTATTGATGTTGATTTTCGAGCGTCAAAAAAAGGGTCGTCACATATTATAAATCTTTAACAATGGAATTTTAAAAATAATAACAAGTATTGAAATATTTTATAATAGATAGAAGATGTTTACATTTAATAAAAGAAAAGGATTTTATTATAAAAATATTTTGGTAGTAATTGTTTTAATCTCTTTGATTACATTCCAAGTAAGCAAACTTACTAAATGATTTGTGAATACACTTATACCATTGGAATAAGCAAATAAATACTTTTTAAGTATCAAAAGAATAAATGAATAGTTAAATTTATAAAGACAAGTATATATCATTTATAAAGAGAAATCCAATATTTATATACAAGTATATAAAGGAAGTTTTAATTAATAAAAGAGTACTGATTAATAAAGGAAATCTTTATTTATAAATGAAGTTTTATTAGATAAAAAGATGTTTTACTAATAAAAAGGGTTTTAATTATTAAAGGTTAAATTAATTATAAAGGGATTAAAAGTCATTTGTCTGACTTGATTGTACTTGGATTGGTAAGTAAAAACTATGTAATGACCTTAGTTTGATTGTTTATGGGATGTTAGTACTAATATGTTTAACACTAAAAGTCGAACGAGTAAGCTTCTCCATTTGTGAGAGTCAAGACTGATGTTTAGGTAGGGACGGGGAAATAAAGCTCTAACCTATCGGCATTATTCTAGGCCTTGGAATAGTTAAGTAGAAAGGTCAAAAACATGTAAAGTGTGGAACCTTGGTTCCCATAAGCAGTTGTTCAATACTCAATAGTCGACAACCGATCTTGACTGAATTTAACTTAGGAAGTAAACGGAATGCTTCGTGGATTTATACCAATAAGATCCCCGGGAGAGGAGTATTGGTACGAAACGCCTCTAGCTTTCGATTTCTTCTAAAAGAATCGAAAATGAGTTAACCAAAAATTTATCGATTGGTTTTGAAGAGTCCGGGATCGGTAATTGTTTTACTTACCGAATACCACTTCAAAACTATTATTTAGGTTCTATGATTTTGAAGTGGAATGATGGAATACATGTGGGATTAGTTACTTGATTTAGTTTTTTTTGAAAACTCGTGTGAAGATGCCAAACATAGCCTATCGAGAAATGACCAAAGATATAGTATGATGCATGATCCCAGGTTCAGCTAACCTAAATTGGGGGTACATCAACTGCATTGCCGAGAGTATGCTTATCAATATGTTGTGCACGACGATTTGATGATACTCGGTTAACGTGTTAGGGCATGTGCCAGTTGTTTTTACCTTATGGTATATTTTATCTAGAGATATACGATGCTTGAAAGGTAGTTTCTGACCCTTGTCATAGGTGATCGGTCTCAGTATGGCTTGCGAGTATACTAGGGAGGCCTTCGTAGAAAAACCATTTATACAAATGTACCTTAGCGGTTTTGTTTGTATACCTAAATATGATGTCAAATGTAACCAATGTATCCATTTCAACTTTGATTTTATTTATATTGAACACCATAGACATTATTATAGTATCACTAAATTTTCCTATAAATTATTGCGGTTATCGTAAAGCAAAAACTCGTCAGTATTTATTTGTGGCGTGGTCTTACGAGATACCTTCATTCTTTAAAGGGGTTTACAAATATAGTAATTAAACTACTTGAGTTTTATCATGCTGGTTTACCGAAATGATCCGGTGTTATTCTTCTTGTTATGCTCGGGTCAGCCCCGTGTATATTTCCAGATTTCATTGATGATCATTGGAGCTCTTAGAGAGAGGAGTTGGATGGTTCCTTATCGTTGATTTTATTTCTGCTGCATTATTTTGTTTATTTTCATATCAGGGATTATGAGGATATGTTGTTATAATTGTCCGGGCTAATGATAGTTTAGTTTACTCTGATTATTATGTCTATAGAGTTTTCCTTTGTAAAAGTATCATATTGATATTATATGTTATCGTTCTATTGTGAGATTCTTATATTGTGTTCTCTTCTTTCTTATTCCTTTTCTTTTCTTCTTTTATTTTACTCTAGCGTTCAGCTTTCTGGCACTTAGGTGCTCGGTGCTTGAATACCGTAGATGTATTTGTGTCGACGTTTAGGGGTCAAAAAAGCATTCGTTACAGTGAGCCAGGCCTTGTTTGGTGTGGTGAGAAATAATTCTAATTTATTTGTTTAATTAATATAAACTAAGTTTTTAATTTAAAATTGGATATCTTGTTCATTTTAAATCCGTTTAATCCATGGATTTTTGCTTTAGACCCGTATTGACGAGTACAACATCTTGGTATAACTTGTTGATAGTTTTAGCAGAGTATAAAATATTGATAAAAAATAGTGGCAAATATAATTACGTTGATTTTGATGATAACATGGCTTAATTAATTATACTTCATTTGTGATATCTATTTGGTAGAATAAAACATAATTTCGTTATAATTAAATTGAATAGATTACTTTGGACATCTATTAAAAAGAATAAATGCCCATTCTATGCTTGCAAAGTAAAATGATGTTTTTTGAAGTTAATTAATGTGCGGATCAATTAATATTGGAAAAACGATGTGTTAACTATTGATTAGTAATTGCTGAGTGGTAGAAGCTTGGTAATTTAGCAGTATTGGGTGTGACATTGATATATGTTAAATGTTGATCCTTTTTAGTAATAAAGGTAATGGTAGTATTGGTTAAGTGCTATGATAACTCTAGGCCTTCTTATAGTACCTTGAATAACTATCATTTGTTGTTTTTGATTTAAAAATGGTTTTGATTTGAAGAATGATTTTAAAAGTTCTTTGGAATTTTCAGTGGCATTTTATTTAAAAATGGTTTTTAAACTTCTTATTTTACCCTAACCTATTTGGAAATGTTTAAAAAGGTACCTAGGAAATACTTATTTTTCAGGAAAGTTAATATAATAGAGGATGTTTATTTTTAAAGAAAAAGGGATTTTATTTTTTGTAATAAAGTAATTCTGTTTTAAAGGAAGATAACAATGTTTTAGGATAAATATTGGTTAAACAATTTATAAAAAATGTTGTATAAAAAGAATACATTTATAAATGGATTTTATTAATATAGGAGAGATTTACAGAAGGTTTTTCATAAATAAAAGAATAGATTTATAAATAGTATTTTATATAAAGGAATTGATATCCTTTTTATAAATTGGAATAAGAAATCGCATTCGTGAATTTATAATGATATTTGGAATGATCGTTTTATGGAAAGTATATGAGGTATGTCTGAGATTTATAAAAGGTGTTTTATATTTATATTTGGGGATTTATAAAAGGAGTTTTATAAATAAATTTGGTGATCTATAAAAGAAGTTTTATAAATATGAAAGAAATTTACAAAAAAGAGTTTTATAAATGGGAAGGATATTTATAAATTGAAAGGAATTTTATAAAGGAATTTTGCAAAAGTGATTTATAAAAACAAATTTTATAAAATGGAAAGTGGTCTGGGTTTATTATAAACAATGTTTTCAAATGGCCTTTTTTAACTCAAGCAAGTATGGATTTGAAAGTGTAGTGTATTGTGAATATACTTATACCGTTGAGATAAGTATATGGTTGCATTTTTCAAGTATTGAAAGAATAGTGTTTTGTTGATATACTTATACCGATGAGGTAAGTATATGGATATTTTTTCAAGTGTTGAAAGAGTATAAATGAATAGCGAATGAGTAGTACACTTAAGTAAATGTTTGTAAAAATATTCTGATACAAGTATTTACAAAGTGGTTTTATTAATGGAAGAATTAATTAAAGAGGCTTAGTGGTTGCTTGTGAGCTTAATCGCGCTTGATCTTTCAGAAGTTAAACCTTTGATTTGATTGATTATTAATTTGATAGTTTAATAGCCAACTATCAAAATCTAGACCAAATATAACTCTACGAATATCTAGAAGAAATACAAGAATTATATGGTACATTTATCTTCGATGTTGCTATACTGTATGTATAAACTTGTTTTTCTCTTTTAGGACAAATGATAAGAAAATTGGCCCGGTTAAATGGTTAGGAGGTGATCTTCGCTCTTATGTATTGTCGATTTATTTCCAAAAGAATCGGACCTGAGTTTATCAGAATCTATCGATTGGTAAACGGGGGAGTGTACTTATATGAGATGACTTGACACCTTAACCACTCCAAAGCCATATGCATGTTCTGCTTTTTGGAAGAGGTTCGTGATTGTTTCAAGATGATGGAATTGAAATTGGATTTTTTTTGAATTGAAAGGGCTACTTGCTACTAATCCTAAGGGTGATTGCAAATAGAATGCAATAAAAGTAATGTCTATGGTTTGTTCATATCCTGAATAGCTTGTGTGAATGAATGCTAACATTGCATTGTTTCCTCGAGGGATGTATTAGCATTCTAAATGGGATTTGCTAAGAGTAGAAAAAGGTAATCGTGACCTCATAAGCCTCACAACCCAGTAATGAATAAATAGGGGATATGTAGCTGAGCTATGTGGTTCGCTACCATTAGTAGCTTCATTCCTCGATCAAGATCGATCATTATTGATTTTGGTATGGTGCGCATGGAAAAGTGGGGGGCTAACTGCAATAGGTTTGTTGCCCTGGTGCCCGAGGGATGATGTAATTCGACTTGTCATGTTAGAGCGGTAGGCCGGCTCAGTGTTGGCAGAGGGTCATAGGTTGGCCCTTGGTACATTTTTCTTCAGATATATCATGGCAGGTGGTACTTCAGTGCCTTGTCATTATATGGAATCCAATCTCCAATGTGTGCCTTAATGTTTTTGTTGTAGAATCCAGTATTGTTGTGGGTAACCATTCTAGCTATTTTATATATTTATTTTAAACCAAGGTCTTTATTATAATATCATTGGATTTTTTAATAAAGTGGTTTGGTTATCATAAGGTAAAATCTGTCGTTTTTATATGCGACATGATCTTACGAGATACTTTATTTTTGAAAGTTTTTAAGATATTATAAATCCATATTATATTTGATTCTCATGCTGGTTACCAGACTGATCCATGCGTTATTTTTTTATATTTCTCGGGTCAGTCCGATCATATTTACAGATTTAGATATGGATGCTTTGGAGCTTCATGAGACGAGTTGGATGCCTCTAAGACATATTCACGTATCTTTATTTCTACTACATTTATTGTTAGTATTTCTCAGCATTTGTGAGAACCTGTTGTTATAACTGTTCAGGCTAATGATAGGTTAGTTTACTTTAGTTGATGTATGCACATTATAGTTTTCTTTTGTAGAGTTCATTAGTATATTATATATTATTCGTCATACTGTGAGATTCTATTATGTCTTTCATTTTCGTTTACCCAAATAATCCATCATTCCGACACTCGAATGCTCGGCATGTGAATACCGTGGTTGTATTAGTTCTAACTTTTAAGGGTCGAGAGGGCTGTTCGTTACAAAATCCAGTGTCTGTGAGATTTTTTGAAGAGTATAAGAATGATTTTGAAAATCAAACAAACCGTAAGATTAAATATTTTGATATGAACAAGGAGGTGAGTATATTGGACAAGATCCCCAACGATGCTTAAAAGATAATGGGATTATCTCTCAAATTACTTCAACATTTACTGCACAACACAATGGTGTTTCAGAAAGAAGGAATCGAACCCTATAAGACATGGTTTATTCCATGATGAGTAAGGTTAGGTTACCTCTTTCCTATTGGTAATATGCACCAGAAACCACGGTGTATATGTTGAAATTGATACCTACTAAAACTATGCCTAAGATGTCATATGAGATATGGCACGGGAAGAAACCTCGCCTTAATTATTTGAAGGTGTGGGTTTTCTAGCCTACTTTAAAAATGTTGGCCCTAAGAAACTTGAGGCAAGACATGATCTATGTAAATTTATAGGATATCCTAAGAGTTCTTAGGAATATATTTTCTATAACATATAGGAATAAAAGTTTATTGTTTCTCCATATGTTACCTTATTAGAAAAGGAATTTTTACCAAAAGAAATTAACATCGAAGTTATAGATTTAGAAAAGATCCAAGAAACTAGTAAGAAGGCTAAACAAATGAAATAATTAAATTCATCGTTGTATGAAAATATGCGACCTATTAGAAAGGATAACAGGGAATTTCATCCACTGGAGTGTGACATCCCCATTTTGAGACTCAAAACGAATACCAAAATGCCGAAGTCATTCTAGTCTTTCAAGCAACAAAATGAGATCCATTTTTTCCTTTCAAACAACAAAGTAAATAGAGTGCTAAATTTTGCGTTCCATTTAGAATAATTTCTCTATAATACTATACATTTTTTATCTAATCAATTTCCATCGTAGAGATAAATATAATATACGAAGATAGCACCACATGATTGACATATGATGATGCCACCATGTATGATCAGAGTCGGTGTACAAGAGCAACCATAGTTGCGTAATACATACTAAATGGATAGTAGCTAAATATCTTATATCCTGCAGAGTCTCCAAATTCTATATGGCTAAAGTAAAATCACGTACCCTTCAACTCTCAGCCCACTCAGAAGTGTATCCAGGATTTTAAGGGCTAAACAAAAACTATGAATTAGACATAAGCTTTGTATGAGTAATATTAACTAATAATGAGTAGATATATAGTACATAGCGAATTCATGCTATAGAAAAGAACATCGTTTTTCCCTTCAGTGGTATTCTATAAAAATAAAGAAAGAAAGCCACAGCTGACCTAAAACCTAAAATCACATTGACTAAAGCAAATAACAGGTATATATTCGGTTTTACATGAGTATAATCATTTCAATATGGCACATATTGATTATGACTAATTACTTTAACCTTTTAACCAATTTTGAACACATCATCCTTACAATGCAATATTAGTGCTTACCAATGCATTTCATTGAGTGTTCATTTCAGAGCTTCATAAATAGAAGGTATGTCCAAGTTACTTATGCAACCCGCATATTATTATTTCACGCCGCATTCATCGAATTAGTTTCTCTAAGTCACTTTGCCATCTGACATATACCGATATAAGAAATCATTTCATTCTTTCATTATTTCATCTTTCATTACTTCGTCTTTCACTCCTTTAATATTTAATCTTTCATTCTTAGGAACTATAAACATGTTCCGAATTTGCCCAGTCTATCCCATGCATGGTTTGAGAACCTGCTGCAAGGTATGGCCCGTGCACAAAGAATGTTGATTGTACTTATTTGAGGCACAAAAGCAAGAACCCTTAGTTCTATCTTGGCATCAGTCGGTCATTGATCCTAATCTTTGGATTAGGTTTCAAAGAATTGACAAGTCGTTCATTTCAACAAATTTGTCTTTCAATAGTGTCCATACTTAATTATCAATGAGTCATTTATTCTACAAATTTGCCAACAGTATTTCAATGTTATTCATACTGTATCTTGTAACTCCTCTAAGTTACTAAATAATCTTATAATGTGAAAGCACTTACATATGGTTAACCACATCAATGATGTAGAGCATGCAATTTCATTAAGGTGGAAATACGAGTTTTTCAAATAAAATCCTTGTTACATTAATCACCTTATTTAGACGAGATCTATATAATCTCCAAAATCATAAATCAACAAATCTTCTAAGGCCAAATATATTCATGACTATTGGTGTAGCCAAAATTAAAGAGTCGTGTCTGCTGATGTGAAAAGTCATGTCTATTCGAATGAAGAGTCGTGTCTATTCGAATGAAAAGTCATATCTGTTCAGTGAAGAGTCATGTCCGTTCACTGAAAAATCGTGTCTATTGAAATGAAGAGTCATGTCTATTAAGTAAAAGTCATGTCTATTGAAGTGAAAGGGTGTCTATTCAAAAAGGTTATGTCCGTTTGTAAGGGTTGTAAACCACTATATATATGTGGTCATTTTGTTGTGTTGTAAGCAAGTTGTAGGCAAGACAAAAAGCAAGTTATTAAAAAAATTGTCTATTCTCCTCTAAAATTATAATTCTCTTCTCTTTTATATTTTAACAAATTGGTATCAGAGCTTGGTTGAAAAATGTCAAACAACCTTGTCTCCCTTGTTCCTCGATTCAACGGTGAAAAGTTTGATTATTGGAGCAATCTAATGAGGCTCTGTCTTGAATCTCAAGACTTGTGGACAGTTGTTGAAGAAGGTGTTGGTGCGCCGGAAGATGAGACACAACTCACAGTTACCCAAAGAGATATTCGGAAAAGCAACAAACAGAAAGATTGGAAGGCTCTCTTCCAAATCTATCAGACACTTGAAATTCAAGTTTATGAGAGAATTTCAAAAGTTGCAAATGCTCAGGAGGCTTGGAAAATATTGAATACAACGTATTCTGGCCAAGATCAAGTAAAAAAGGTTCGCCTGCAGTCACTACGAGCTGAATTCGAAAAGCTCAAAATGAAGGATAGTGAGAAAATCTCAAAGTATTTTACTCATCTCACTTCCATCATAAATCATATGGCTTCAAACGGAGAAGTCATGGAGACTCAAAGAGCCGTTGAAAAAATTCTACGGAGCCTACCAATCAAGTTCGATCATATTGTGGTTGCAATTGAGGAATCAAATGATATTGCTTCACTTTCTCTTGAAGGCTTGCAAGGAAGGCTGGAAGCTCATGAGGCTAGGATCTTGATGAGAAGTAAACAAACAAATTCTTCTCAAGATCAAGCCTTAGAATCTTAATTCACATCCACAAAAGTTCAAGGTCCATCCCATGGCAAAAGTAACAGCAGGAATAGTGGAAAACATGAAGAATCAAAGGAGGAGAAACCATCATTCCAAAATAACAAGGCGCGAGGCAAATACAAAGGCAAAAAACCATATTTTGAATGCAATTTCCGTCATAAGCCGGGTCATAAAGAAAATGATAGTTGGGAGAAACATCCTGAAAAGAAGCCAGTTGCTGGTTTTATGCATAATGAAGCAGAAAAATCTGAATCTTTGTTGATCGCTTCGGATGGAAATGTTGAAAACGTATGGTACTTGGATAGTGGTGCAAGTAGGTATATGACTGGAAATAAAAATCTATTTTCAAGACTTATGGAAGCTGATGATGGTCAGGTTACTATTGGAGATGCAAAATCATACAAAATTCAAGGTGTTGGCGAAATTTCGTTCAAAACCAAGGCTGGAAAAGTTGAAAAAATGTCGAAGGTTCTTTATGTACCAGGCATACGCAGCAATCTTCTTAGCGTCGGTCACTTGCTGAAGAAAGGATTTCATTTTCGATTCGTTGGAGATCAATGTAGCATGAAGAAGAACGACCAACAAGTGGAAAATATTATGATGGGATCCAACAAATTATTTCTGATCAAACTTGACATCGTGAGCAGTACGTGCATGATTGCTACTTCTAATGATGAAGTTTCCAAGTTATGGAATGAAAGGTTTGGGCATTTAAACTTTCAGAGTTTGAAGGAGATGTCTACCAAAGAAATAGTCCGAGGGTTGCCTAAACTTGAAGTTATAAACGAAGCATGTGAGGAATGCCAATTGGGAAAACAACATCGTGAATCTTTCCCATCCAAATCGAAGTGGATTTCTCAATCACCTCTGGAGCTTGTTCACACCGACCTCTATGGACCAATGCAAGTGCCATCGCTTGGAGGCAGAAGATATTTCTTGTTATTTGTTGATGATTACACAAGAAAAATCTGGGTTTACTGTGTCAAAGAAAAATCAGATTCCCTCTCTTGCTTCAAGGATTTCAAAATTCAAGTTGAAAAACATTCTGGTCATCAAATAAAAAATATAATGAGTGACCGTGGAGGAGAATACATGTCCTCTCAGTTTGAAGAATTCTGCCAAAATCATGGAATCCGCCATGAGTTAACTGCTAGGTACTCACCTCAACAAAATGGAGTCCCAGAGCGCAAAAATCGAACAATAATGAATATGGTCAGATGCATGTTGAAGAATAAGAAATTGCCTGCATATTTTTGGGCTAAAGCGGTCTCTTATGCCGTTTACTTAATCAACCGATCACCAACGAAGAGCTTAAAGGATCCCACTCCAAATGAAGTCTGGTATGGCAAGAAACCAAATGTTGCTCATTTGAAAACTTTTGGTTGTCTTGCATACTCTCATATTCCTGATGCTTTAAAATCGAAGCTCGACGACAAATCTGAAGAAGGCATTTTCATCGGTTATAGCCAAAGGACTAAAGCTTACAAGCTTTACAATCCGAAGACGAAGAAGATGATTATCAGCAGAGGTGTTCGCTTTGATGAAAAAGGCTGTTATAATTTTTCAGATTTTTTAGAATTACCTGGATGGAAAACTCTAAATCTTGAAGAGGAAACTTCTTTGGAACAAGGTGTTGATGCTGATGTTGGTATTGAAGAACAACATCCTAAAAATAATAGGGCTGAGCAGGAGCAAAATTCACCACCAACGGCGGAAAGAAGGACGCGATCCTTGAGAGAAATCTATGATGCAACCGAAGAAGTTGACACTACGGATCATGTATATTTTGCATTTTTTGCGGGAGAAGATCCAATCACTTATGAAGAAGCATCAAAGGAAGAAAAATGGGTGAATGCAATGAAGGATGAAATCAAGTCTATTGAGAAAAATGGTACGTGGGAGCTTACCACTTTGCCTTCACACAAATCAGCCATTGGTGTAAAATGGGTGTTTAAAACCAAAACAAATCTTGATGGCTCCATCAACAAGCACAAAGCACGTTTGGTTACGAAGGGGTATAAGCAAAAGGAAGGGGAAGTTTTCAATGAGGTATTCGCTCCTGTCTCTCGACTTGATACAATTCGATTGTTGATTTCTCTTGCTGCCCAAAATGGCTGGAAGTTGCTGCAAATGGATGTGAAATCAGCTTTCTTGAATGGTTTTCTTCAAGATGAAATTTATCTTCAATAACCTCCTGGTTTTTTGAAGAGGGGCGAAGAGGAAAAGGTGTATAAGCTACTGAAAGCTTTATACGGGCTAAAGCAATCCCCCCGTGCATGGTATGACCGTATCAATAATTTCTTCTTGAAAAATGGCTTTGAAAGGTGTCCTTTTGAACACACTGTTTACATGAAGAAGCATTCAAAAGTAGGTCTCATGATCGTGAGTTTATACGTGGATGATCTGATTTTTACTTGAGATAATATGGAGATGTTATCTGAATTCAAAAATTCAATGATGAAGGAGTTCGAGATGACGGATTTAGGAGAATTACATCATTTTCTAGGGATAGGTGTTCAGCAATCAAAATGTGGGATTTTTATCTCGCAAGAAAAATATGCTGCTCAAGTATTGGAGAAGTTCAATATGATGAATGCAAATCCAGTTTCAACTCCTTGTGTTGCAGGTTTGAAATTGTGCAAAAATGGTGAAGAAAAGTTTGTGGATCCAACTATTTTTCGAAGCCTAGTTGGAAATTTGATGTATCTCACTGCTACAAGACCCGACAGCATATACGCAGTAAGCTTGATTAGCAGATTCATGGAGAAGCCTTTCTCAAACCATTGGGAAGCTGCAAAAAGAATTTTACGATACGTCAAAGGAACAATTGACTATGGCATTTTCTATGAAGCTCATGTGCCTGTGAAGCTTGTTGGATATACGGACAGCGATCTAGGTGGAAGCATCGATGATTCGAGTACATCAGGTTATGCAGTTAACCTTGGAAGTGGAATTATTTCTTGGTGTTCAAAAAAAAAACCAGTTGTGGCACTTTCTACCACCAAAGCGGAGTACACAGCATCTCTAGTAGGATGTCAAACTTTATGGCTAAGAGGAATTCTTGAAAATCTAAGCTTCAAGCAAAAAGATCCTACGATCATTTATTGCGACAATAGTTCTACTATCTCTGTCTCAAAGGATCCTATTTTGCATGGAAGAACAAAGCATATTCGTCTACGTTTCCATTTCCTACGAGAACTCGTTCGTGAAGAAGAAGTGAGTCTTGAGTATTGTCGAAGTGAAGAACAAATTGCTGATATCTTCACAAAGCCGCTTGGAGGGACTGCTTTCTCAAGAATTGTTGTTGCATTGGGTGTTCGAAGGAATTTTGGTTGAGGGGAGGCATTGTTGGTGTAAACCAAAATTAAAGAGTCGTCTCTGCTGATGTGAAATCATATCTATTCGAATGAAGAGTCATGTCTATTCGAATGAAAAGTCATATCTGTTCAGTGAAGAGTCGTGTCCGTTCACTGAAAAGTCGTGTCTATTGAAATGAAGAGTCATGTCTATTAAGTAAAAGTCATGTCTATTGAAGTGAAAGGGTGTCTACTAAAAAAGGTTATGTCCGTTTGTAAGGGTTGTAAACCACTATATATATGTGGTCATTTTGTTGTGTTGTAAGCAAGTTGTAGGCAAGACAAAAAGCAAGTTATAAAAAAAATTGTCTATTCTCCTCTAAAATTATAATTCTCTTCTCTTTTATATTTTAACAATGACATCTTCATTTATCAATAATCATAAGGTTATAGGGCCGCGTAAGATAGTGTCATGTTTCATGGTAACATCAATTAATACATATTCAAGTTAATTCTATACCATATTCAACTAGCCAAAATCTTTTCAATTTTGCAACCAAATTTCAAAATAGGATATGTTAAAATTTGTAAAGGTCTATAAAATAAAAGTTGTGGATATGTTTCTTAGATTTCCATAAATCCATAAATTACCCAAATCCATCTAGTAGATCAATAGATATGGTCAAAATATAGAGAGGATATCAGGTAGTTCTTTTATCGAACAGACCTGAAAACAAATATGATTTTTCTACAAGATTTCCAAATGGTAAACCTTGGAATTTGAAAAGTGTATAATATAAAAGTTGTATATTTTTGTGCCTCCTTTCCTACAAGAAAATATCACAAAAAATAGATAAGAAAAGCAAGAGTTATGCCCAAAATAAAAGGCATACAAACTTAAAATTCCATCTTCATAATTTGATTACTCATTACACATATTATAAAATATTATGAAAATTTAAAGTTAGATAAAATTCCTCACCATAATGGTGTATGCCCAGCCCTTAACTCAGATTACTACCATTCTAGAAAAAATATTTAGTTATTTGGGTATTTCTTCTTGAGGATGGAAGTGAGGAGATATGATATATTTACATTTATAGCGTAACATGGGGTTATTGTGGGAATTTGGCAAAATGAACCCCAGGTGACCCTAGCTTCCTTTAGGTGACCTATGACCTTCTTAACTAGCTAATGTCTTTTTATAGGACATTTGTACATGTATATATACTTGTATTTGTGTATGTATACCTTTTTATTTAAGGATATGTTTAGGCATATGTATATTTATATATATATATATATATATATATATATATGATTTTGCATAAGAAATGTACCCATTATCATGCATATTTAACGCACTCATAGTTTTACATACCTTTTACTTTATCTTATGCATTTAATTTTTTTATCAAATTTATGTTACATACCTTTATTTAGGTGTCACTATTCAGTATGAACATAATGCGTTCATTATACAAGTGTTACTTACACAGTTAATTTTAATTTATTGGAGATTCAACATCATTTATTAGTTTTCAAACAAAAGAATATTATTGTTACCCCACCTTTTGGTCAAGGCCGGGATATCAACAAATTGGCTAAAAAAGATAGATATCACGATTGCAAGTCGATTGGAAACAAGGCTATGATTGATACTGTCCAAATTTGGCCAAGCTCTAATCAAGGTAGGATCGATCGGGAATGATAAACAAGGCTCGGTAAGGCTACACTTCGAATTTCAGGTCAAACTAAATTCATATGCTCAAGTTATGGATGCATCAATATCCATGGGAAACCAGTTCGTACCGAAACCTTCGTATCGATCAAGATGGATAGTTGTATACCTCGGATCGATACATCCATATCTATACCATCGATCAAGATGGACATGGCTGTATACCTCGGATCGATACATCTGTATCGATACCTTCGTATCGTTCAAAATGGATACGGATATGGATAACACATGCGTGTTTGGTGCATTTGGTTTTATCGATTACAATTCGTATCGATAGATTCCGTATCGATCGAATGATACGACATCAGATCGATACAATAGAAAGGATAGAGTATGGATCGATACGAAGGATAGCGGCATTAGATGGATTCAAAGGAGCTTTTCATATCGACCATGTTCTTATCGATCATGTTCTTATCGATCGATGCGAAATAAGCGGTCAAGATGGAGCGTAAAACATGGATCACTGCGTAAGACTCGGATCGATGTGTAAGCTATGGATACATAATTGATGGATACGTAATTGATGGATACGGGATATGATGGATACGAAACTCTTCATGGATACGAAATCACTAGCCTACATCTGTAATGGCAAACTTGGATCGATCGTATCTCAAAAATTACACATTGGAATTTCATAAAATTTAAAGAGCAAGGACTTTGCACTATCATCTTTCACCATGATCGATCTCAGCTCAATCGGAACAATTTTTGATCGATATGAACTCACCATGGGTCGATCCCAAATGACTCCAGATCGATAATGTGGGCCCATAGACTTGTGAAAGAGTATTCCAAGATTCAAGGCAGATATTTCCAGCTCCATACCTATAAGTAGCACCTCTATTGCAACTAAAAAGGGAACTTCTCCTTCTTCTATTTTGGAGAAACTCTACCATTTTGGTTATTGATATTCAAAGGATTGTAACTGCAATCACAGTATAAAAGGAAACAAAAGGATCAATTCAGAGCGAAGGTAGGCCAGAGATAGCCAAACCACTATAAACCTTGTGTATTCTTTTACTCTTTCATTTAAATTTTTTTATTTCTTCATTTTCACTCTCTACATCATCTGGATCTGATATCTGTGACTAGAAACTAAGGATTTGTGTGTAAACACTGGTGCTTTCATTACATTCGGGGTTTGTGACCATTTTTGGTGCAAACAATTATAATATCCATATGTCGTTACAAAAAATACTATGGGGAATACAAGAATTTTACATGGAAATATAGTATAGATTTCTCATGGATGGTGAAAAAGAGGATTGTGTCTTAGAAGACGATACCCCTCTCTCATTCGAACAAGCATTACGGAGTAAGGATTATACACTTTGGCTTCAAGCTATTAAATCCAAAATGGATTCCTTGTAACATAGCAAAGTTTGCACTTGGCTGACATAGCCAATGGAATAAAACTCATTGGCTACTATTGGATTTTAAAGAAAAAGCTAAATGCAGATGGACAAGTAGAGGCCTATAAAGTAAGACTAGTTGCATAAGGTTTCACCAAGTTCAGTGTGTTGATTATGATGAAACATTTTCTCCTATGGCCATGCTTATTTCCATTTAGATAATGCTTGCCATTGCCGCATTCTATGACTACGAATGTGGCAAATAGACGTGAAAATGACATTTTTGGATAATGATTTAGAAGAGACCATTGCTTTTCATAGCCCGAAGGTTTTGAGGTCAATGCAAGTGAGGGTAAGGCTTGCAAACTGTTAAGGTTGATTTCTGGTCCTAAACAAGCTTAAAGAAGTTGGAATGAGTGTTTTCATAAAGTAACCAAATATTTTGGTTTTTATCGGAATATAGAGGAAGCTTCCATACATCAGAAAGAACAAGTAAGTGTTATCGTGTTCATAGTTAGGTATATCGATTACGTACTCCGTATTGGCAATTATATCCCGTTGTTGCAATTAGTGAAAGTGTGACTATTCAAGAACTTCTCTATGAAGGATTTAGGAGAAGAAACCTAAAACTTGGTATTAGGATCTATAGAGATAAATCCAAGAGGTTGATGATATTGTCCAAATCGCTGTACATAGCTAACATATTGAAATGGCTGTATGGAGAATTACAAGTGTAGAAATATTTCAACACAATCTAGAATGTCTTTTCCAAGAAGGACGCTCTTCATATTGATGAGGAGAATAAACATATAAAGAGGAAACCATGTGCATCTTCGATCAATTCTGTAATGTATGCTTTGCTGTATACTAGACTGGATGTGACTTATGCATTAGGATGCATAAGCCAATATACATCACTAGTGAGAAGCATTAGATAGTTATAAAATGCAGTCTTACGTATTTAAGAAATACTAAGAACATATTCCTCATATATAGGAATGAAGACCTCCTTATGAAGGGGTATACAGATTATAACTTATTGAGTGACATGAACGATGGTAAATCTATATCTTATTATGTCTTTACATTAAACTATTGGACTATTAGTTGAAAAAATTATAAACAGGAAGCTATAGCCAAATCAACGATGGAGGCTGGATATATTACCCACAAAGTGATAGTTAAAGAAGCGGTCTAGATGTGCAAATTCATGGTTAAGCTAGGAGTGTTTCGTATATTTAAAATAAAATGACGTAGTTTTGGGACAACAATGTTGCGATGCAGATCACAAAGAAACCAAGGTCTCATAAGAAGTCAAGGCACATTCTTCGAAAGTTCTACCTTATAAGAGAGCTTGTCACAAATAAAGAAGTTGTGATTGATAGAGTAAATACCAAGGACAACATAGTAGATCCATTAGCGAAGGGACTAGCTGAGTCAATTCCAGCAAACTAATCGAAGAATGGTAATGAGATTCCATAATTGGTCCAAGCATAAGTAGGAGACTGAAAGAGTTAAGGATTTGTCCTAGGGCAATTCTGTAAATTGTTAACTCTGTACTAAAATCTTGTGTGAAATAAAGTGTGTATTTTTCTATTATATACTTGTCATATTTGTGATTTTTTAATTAATTAATTAATTAGAGTACATTAAATAGAAAATCTTTAACTAGTATGTTATGTGGTAATAATTACAATTTGTTGTAATCATAAGAAATTTATCACATTAAAAATAACATATTACTCCAAATATTTTAAGTCAAGATGTTTTGAGATGGGATATCGATACATTTGTTGAGTCTAGAGTACGTATTGCTCTTCAGATGTTATGGAATGTATTACTCATGGTTGCTGGGGGCACCACGAGGTTACATACTAATAGTTATTGGATAAGTATGTAATGACTCAATCGATATTTTTCTATTGATTAATATAACAATAGCAATCAGAGAATCTCAAAGTGACGATATTACATTGTTCTCTCAACTTGAGAACACGATTAAACTGCAATGAGATACTCCACTTTGATTATAATTAAATCAATGGAATGCATCCATCAAATGACTATAGTTTGGTTTGAATTGAAGCATTAGAAGTGAAACACTATCTATTAGGGAATTCATCTCCTCGGGTGTATAAGGTTAGTATCTCCTTAGCTATATGAGGTTAGTATCACAGTCAATTGTAATCAACTTAAAGTCAAAGTCCTTACCAAAGTAGCACGGTTAATAATAATTTTTATTATTAAACTAAGGACTTTGTACTTGGACTAACCAAGTTGAATGTGGGCGATGTTGGAACTTTGACTAAAAATTCCATAAATCATAAAGTGATATAGTTTTGATGAAAAGAGTAGTGTAAATAATCAAACTACCAGATATTGCATAAAACAGTAAAATTGGATTTTACCAAAAAAAATGTCTATGCAATAAATTTGACCAAAATATCACAAAATAGCCAAGGCAATGTGTAAACATTATTATTCAAATTGTTCGACATTAATCACTGAATTAATTGCACCTTTGAGTCGCACAACCATAATGATGAATACTTATAAATACCATATAATTTATTTAATTTATAGTTGTTGTAAATTAACTAAAATTTACGAAATATTAATTATTAAATTTTATTTAATTTTCGAGTTCCATTGGTATTTTATAAAGTGCGTATATAAAAGTTATATATGTACGTATCGATATACAATATTGATAAGTATTTAAATTTGACTTAGATTGAATAGTTACTAAATAGGACGGGAATTTTGAAGGCACATATAGCCTTAAACATTGCCTGAAGTCGATATGGATCGAGTAATATGAAATATTCTATTAAACTGAGACTTGTATACCGATAGCTTGAATAAAATCTATATATCTAATTACTAGTAGATAAATAGTGGAATAAATTAAAGTAAAGAAAGCAAAAACGATCACACCAGAGATTTTCATACTTGTTTGAACTTCCCGTTCTACATTTAGTTCTAGACTCCTTCTGGATTTAAAAAACGCCCACACTTATCTCAAAGGAACATTTCTATTGCAAAACATCTATGCTGTCGAACAGGACTTCGTGCCAAAAGATCTCCAACAAGACTTCGATGACAAAAGGTAGTAAAGAATCTGAATTTATGTGTTCTTAGATAACACAAATGAGGCAATAACGTACACTCTTTATATAATCTCCTTGAGATGATGATTTGAACGTGACAACTTAGAAAGTTGAATGTTGAA
This sequence comes from Allium cepa, assembly GCA_030765085.1. Taxonomy (NCBI): domain Eukaryota; kingdom Viridiplantae; phylum Streptophyta; class Magnoliopsida; order Asparagales; family Amaryllidaceae; genus Allium; species Allium cepa. The sequence continues at coordinate 942,378,053 of CM060941.1, forward strand.
TGCTTTGTAATCCACATGAGTATTGAAAGTAGAAAAGAAAGTTAGAATTGGTAGTGCAAAATTATAGATTTCAAACCTATTTAAAGTTACGAAGAGTTCTAGTTGAAAGGTTATAGCCAATAGAATGATTCAACCTTTGGGGAAAAAGTGACTCTCCAAAAGTCGAATTTATGCGAACAAACACTTCTTTTCCTATAGGTCAGCTGGCTGAATTTAAAATTTAGATGGCTGAAAATATATAGAGAAAGGCTAAAATAAACTAGTTTGAAAATTATGTATTTTAAAAGTCTGAAATCCAGTTTCAGACGTTTAAAATTTTATTTCAGATAGATTGGAACTCAATTTCATACGTCTGATCACATTAATAAAGATTGATACATTGTTAAAGACTGATCACAAAAAGATGAAGCAAGTATCATTAAATAGAAATAACCCAAGTAAAGAAGAGTCGAGTTGAAGGCTTGGAACTCAATATCCGAGTGGGCAATTGAAGCAGGCATTGCTTTCAATGTAGTTCGTTATCCAGGTTTTCAAAAATGGTATACGATGCTGGAGAGTACGGAAGATGTATCCATAATATTTGTACCTCAGACAAGCACCATTGTACAGGTGGTTAAGTGATTCGGCATTGATGCGAGGGGTCACAAGTTCGAAATTTGCGTAGCATGATTCGAACGTTTATTGGCATGTTATACATTGTCTCAGTGACATGTTGTATATAAATTAACATTTTCAAAAAAAAATTATACTTCAATCATTTTATTATGCTGACAAAGTTTAAATAGACTATTCATTTTGTACAGTTTATTGCTTTACGCTAACTTTTTGTATTGAATACCGATAAAAAATAATGTTTTCTTATTTTAGGTATGCCCGCACCAAGTTATCATCATATGCAAAAAAATAATCGATTGAAGGAATCAAAATATTTTGTTGGACCTTTCAAAGAGCATTGGAAGCTTTATGGTTGCTCAATTATGTCTATATTTTAGACTGATGGCAAAGGGCGGCATTTGATAATTTTTTTGGTTAACTGCCCGAAAGGAACTATCTTCCTAAAATCCATTGACGCTTCCGATCATGTCATATGTGTTAAGCTTATTGTAAAACTCGTAAACGATATGATTTCTGATGTAGGAGTTGATAACATTGTTCAGGTATTACTATATATAAATTAAATTCTTATGTTCTTGCATTACTTTCCTTAATAAGTCTCCTTAGTTCACCAATTTCAAATGTTCATTGATAAATCTTTTAGTTCTTAAACAGGTAATTATGCATTTACACATTGAGGAATTGCATTTAGATATGAATATTGTTACCACCAAATAAATTTTTACATTGTTCTAAGAAAATATAATATAGAAGATTTATAGTGATGTTCACTACAACATGATTATGCACACACTTGATTAACTTGTTACCTTTTACCAATTAATGATCTCCAACCTTTAGATATTTGAAAGATTAGGTTGCTTTGTTGCATGTTAGAAACTCCAAAATATCACATTAATGTCTATTGTATTGGAAGGTCTCGCAGGTATGTTCTTGTTGAGGTTGTTATGTGAATCTTATTCAAATGAAAGAAAAGGTAGAGCTAGGGCTTAAAAGAATACGGGAGATATCTAATTATAAGCGCTTGCCTTTTTATGGTTCTAAATACTGAAATTTGTAGTCAATTTTGTTTTGAAACAAAATAGTGCAATATTTCATTGCTAGCATAGTGCAATATCCAGTTGCATTGCCATGAAAGGGTATTGCTGATTAAAATTATTCGCAGAAATTCTTAGGATACTATATTTTTGTTGTGATAAACATTTCACGCCTTATATTTTATTTGAAAATTATGAACTTAAAGTTTATAGGATAAATTTCAATAAATGCTCAAGCATGGCATTGTATTATTTTGAATCTTCACTTTAAAATGTACAATAAGCATTCATGATACCGCCATAATATACATATATGCACTTTACGTCTATAATTTTTATTTTATCATTACATCATTTTACAATTATTAAGGAATTTATGACATTGTTTAGTTTAAATACACATCTTAAAATTGACTTATTTCCTTTATGTTCTAATTTATTCTTTGGTTCTTACACTCACTTCTGGATATGATTTTTATGTATACTTATTTTTGTAGTTCATTATCGATAATGGTTCAAATTTCAAGGCTACTTTTGGACTCCTTGTGTTGCACATTGTCTTAACTTGATTCTACAAGACCTTGGAGATAAGATAGTGAGATAAAAAGTGCCATGAGTAATGGAAAAGCAAGATTCACATATTTTTATAATCATGGTCGAGTTTTGAATATCATGCATACATTTACGAGTAATAAAGAATTGCATCGATCGTGCATGACTAGGTTTGCTACAAGTTTTTACACACTAAAGAGTATTCATGGCAAAAAGCATCATTTGAAAATGATATTTACGTCAGATCAGTGGATGGGAAGTGAATTTAAAAAAAAAACCCAATGGAAAGAGAGTTATGATGATAATGTCAAAAAATAGTTTTTTGGATAACTTAGCTATTGCTTGGTTTGTAATTTTAGTTTTGGGTTTTCGTCCATTCAAAAATGCACATTATGTATTTATATTGTCGAAAACGACCAATTTAGAAAACGAAGTTAACATACAAAATAAAAAAATAACTTTTTTTGTTTTTCACGTTTTGGAAAATAACACAAGCACATGAAACAATACATTCTTCCGTTGTGCTTCTATCTCCTTCATCATGCCATCCATCTTTCTTTCCTCCCCTCTGTCGTTCCTCCATTCTTCTAATACTTGAGATACATATTGAAAATCGAAAACACAAAATTCATTTTTAAAACAAACACTACCTTAGTTTTTTCTTGCCAAATTTTAGCTTTTATAAAAGATGTACTTGGGTTGATAGACACTGAAGAAAAAACTTGTATGGGTACTTATATGAAGCTATGGAGTAAATAAAATTGCAAATTAAGAAAAATATTAGGGTACTGTCACTGACACTCCACTTTTGGTTAAGAGGGAGTCATTTTATTATTTTCACCCTACTAAATATAAAATTGTTACGAGGGATACTCAGGCTGTACAAATAACATATACCTTTTCCAATTTTACCTATCATTTATTTATAATTAATCTTCTTCTTCTTCACTTGCATTTTTCACTAAATTCTATTCTACACGTTAATGTAGATTTAGCTTTCTGTAACATTGAGAACTAATTTTATACTTTCTGACCAAAACATGTTCCTTATTTACCCATTATTTAATTCAATTTAGAATTGTCGCAACCAAATTAACGTGTAAAATAGATTTTTTTTTTAAATTACCTGCTTGTTTTGTTGAACAAAATCTACATTACGGATGCTTTCTTGAGTAACAATTAATCTTGTTTCTTTCTCTTTTGGAATTTCATCTACATACAAGTTTAATTTCTTCATTGATTATTGATTTGGATTACAGACTAAAAAAGAGAAATAGTGGAGATTAAATGAAATCATGCTAAAAAAATGAAGGGTAAATTGGTCAATTTACAATATAATTATACGAGGAGGATATTTTTGTTGGTACCCCTCATAACAAAAAAATTGACCATCTCCTAACCAAAAGTGGAGTGTAAGTAACAATACCAAAATACTATTTCAACTTCAAATGATAGAATGTGTGCAAAAATACTTGAAATCATCGATAAAAGAAGGGAAGATCAAATTTATCACCCACTAATTGGAAGTATTGAATATGTTTATGGACTAGTACTAATAATATTTTAATATCTTTAATTATATTTAGTTTCTATTTAAATCCTTCCATATTATATAACATCCCAAGAAGAGAAATAGATACGATGCAAAATACAAATATATCAAAAGCGGTCTCAACATGGTGAATAATAGGCTTATACCTGAGGAGGAAGAACATGATCACGTGAAGTTTGAATTGAGAAAATATGCCGTGGGACAAATGGGAACAAGTTCCGCTATAAGACAGAGAGATGACTATCTTTTAAGTAAGTTTCAATTTTTTTATATCATATTAATTATAACTTTTTAGTTAATATTATGTTGAGTAATCAGTAAAGCACATGACATATTATTGAATTTGTCTACTTATATTATGTTGCCTATATGTATTATATTTTTTATATGAAGAAAATAGATTTAAATATTGAGTTTTTAAACGTAAGATTTGTGATTAAAAGTTTTTTATTTGTGAAATTTTGGATAAACTTCAGGTATAGGTATGACATTTATGAATGTTTCATTTATTAAAAATTTATTGATTTATAGAGAAAGTGAATAAGTTTAATTTGCATGCTCATTTCTATATGTATATATCAAGGTATCCATTTAACTGTCAGTATTGGTGTTGGTTTCCATTCATATTTCTAATCTGTTCTTAAAGATAATGAAGTTTATGAAGAATTTTTTTTGGTATGCTATGTTTGTTTACATATCTACATATATCATATTCCTAAATTTTAATGTTATTCATTTTTTCATATTAACTATCAAATAAATATCTCGAATATAGCTAAATTATACCAACGATATATGCCTAATTTTGTAACAGGCGTGAATTAGGAAAAAATTATTTAATTTATAACACAATTATTGTATGTTGTATGACTATATGTATTCTTGTAGCTTTAATTTTGATCATTTATTACATGCAAATATCAAATAAGTATTCCTTAAATTGCTATATTTTAAATGCAGCAATAATAAATGCTTAATATTTGATAGCACTCTAATTAACTAGATTGAATAAATGTTTGCATAATAGCTCTTATTTTATTCACTATTATTAACTTTCTTATCTCATATAAATGAATGGATGTATGTAAATGGGTTTGAATTGCCTAGCCTCCAAAGATTTGGAATCTGAATTCTAAGCTTGACATGTAGTGCCTCACCATATGAGAGGAATTGGAATGCGTTTTACAATGTAAGAATTCTTACACTTAACATTGTTTAACATAAGCTGCCACCAACCATGATTAATAAGCTGCTATGAACTAATGATAAACATAAATATTAAACTTTGTATCTTTCTCATGCATGGTGTATCGAATGTTTTCTTTTATCAAACTTCAATACAAACATTCATGATTTCACTCTCCTAACAGAAATTCACAGTTGGCACAATTTATTCCATTATTAATTTGTATTCCTCCATATTCCATAAGAAGATATATATTGTGATTGTCCACCTTATCAAGCATTCATTTATCACATTTAAATTATGATATATTGGAATTGGCCCGTGCTTCGCACACGGGTTGTTTATATTATTGTAAACGAAAAGCAAGGGTATTTTCGAAATTTCAAAAGGACGTCGAGTAAATTAATTCAACGAATTTTCTTTATTAGTTGTAGAGATATATTTTATTCTTTTGTTAGCCTCATTTCCATTGAAACCCACATTATTTGTCAGATGTTTGCTAATAAGTTGTGAATAAAGGCAATAAACTAAGGATGTACTAAAATCATGAATCTAAAGCATAGATTAAAATCTATGACAATAATAATCAAGATCATGTTGTTGTTTAATCCTCGATACTTTACTTTTCTTTTCAAGTACATTTAAAGAAGAGAAATTGTTTTTTCTAAGAAAAGTTAAACAATGTTATGTTCATTCACCGGAGTAAGAAATTGGAGCATCGATATATGCAAAAGTATTAGCATAACCTTGATGTTGAAAATCCAATTTTTCTAAAGGAGGTTGATGAAAATGATGAATGAGTTATTCCAACGGAGAATGATGAAGATCATGTTAGAGAATGTGATGATCTGACTTTGCACATATTAGAAAAGCAATGGAACCTTTGAATTATGCACCAAAAACAAGGAGTCGAGCACAACTTAAAAATCAAAATATATTGTCTAATGAATTTGAAGAGAATACAGAGATGGACATAAATTTGGAAACAACTAGTGATGACATAGTGGACCGGGTAAATGAAGAAGATGACAAAGAAAATAGTGAAAAATAGATTATTTCTTATCTTACGTTTTATGGATTAATTTCTAACTGAAAGTGAAGCAGTGGATCTTCATATGAAAACTGAAATTATTAAATTATACGGTGTTATGAAGCTATTATCAATATTACTAGCGTATTCTTGTTACACATGTGCTTGTTTTTTACTGGTTTTATCCGATAATATCCCGATATTTTGAATCCCATATCAATATTTAACCGATTTACAGCTGATATTTATATTATGACATGTTCGATTGTTTACCGATATTATATTCGATATTTTTAAATATCGCATATCAGTACACGACCGATATATAGCCGATACTGATATTAACTACTTATGCTATAAATACTCCGGAACTTCACCATCAGAAAGGGACCATTGAGAGCTGCGCCCCCATAGTTATATAGGACGATAATATAACATAGCATTTGAACTCCATTAACACTCCAAAAGCCATGCTGCACTATTCCACCCAAAACAACGACAAAGAAAAATGTTAGGAGTAATCAAAGCCAAGCTGCACAACTCATTAAATAAAATTGTGTCACCATTATGTAGCCTAGTCACACCAACCAATGAACTGCATCAGAAGTACCTCATCCTTCCGAAAACTCTGAACCCAGACAAGGCAAACTATCTTGAATAGTCATCAATGCTTATCCAAGCTAGGATCATAGCGGACTGCGCTCGGCCTATGCATTTGCATCCACAATGAATAACACATAACATAATAAAAGATAATATGATGATATGTAAACATGCAATATGCTCTGGATTACCCATCCCTATTAACCAGACTACCTGCCTCAAATTATAGTTTCTAGGATCACTATTAGGGCTATCAATTGATACCCGAAAAATTTGAAATCTGTCCGCATCCGCATCCGAAAATCGGATAAATATCCAATGTCCGAAAAAATGGATATGGATGCGGATATGAAGACATTCACATCCGAAAATTATCTGTCCGGTTTTTGCCAAAATTATAGTTCAAATTATGTGTACTTTGGTATAGTGAAAGATATTCATTCATTATTTTGTTACGTTAGTAGTTTATATTATATGCGCTTAATGCTTATTAACTGCTTGAAACTATTTATTATCATTATATTGTTAATTTTTAAAACTTTTATAATCAATGAAATTTAAAAATATTTATGTTAAACTAAAATTTTTCATTTATAAATCTTGATTTATTGGTCGTTAGCGGATAGGATAATTATTCGATATCCGTCCGTATCCACCGATGCGGATATCCGATATCCGAAAATGATTTCGAATGCGGAAGCGGATATAGCACTATTTGCATCCGAAAGCATCCGTTGACACACCTAGTCACTATTAACCTATTAGTTTTAATGGGCCGACTAATAACCTAATAATTCTTATGGAATTCCTATCCACCTTTATAGGTTTCGTGGGATCACTGTGAACCTATTGGTTCCCGCCAATTTTATCATTCAATCATAGTTTTCATGGGTCTCTATAAACCTATTGGCATCTACCAACAACTTTATCCAATCATAGTTTTCATGGGCTTGCTATGAACCTATTGGATTCTCCAATAACTTCTCTCATATCTAGTTTTCATGGGATTACTATGAACCTATTGATTTCTTTCAATAACTTATTCCGGACATAGTTTTCATGGGATCATTAAGAAGCTATTAGCTTCTGCCAATAACTATTTTCCTACATATTTTTTCATGGGATCACTAAGAACCTATTAACCCCTACTAATATCTATTTCCATACATAGTTTTCATAGGCTTACTAAGAACCTATCTAAATCAATAATCCTTTAATCAGTCTTTGGGCATCCTATATTCTGTCTACCTCACCTCTTGGATGCAATTATACTCATAAAGGAGTTAACTCAATGTATACTCACTACTGGGTCAACCTAGCTGGTTATTCTGCCCTTAACACCCTAAAATGTAGTTATGGGTTAATTATAAAGTGAATGTGTTTGCAGAAGAACACATGATAAATGATCATAACATAATAATATACACATCTACGCTTTAATTTCCTTGTAATCATTTTTCTAATGAAACATGGTCAATACCCTTAATCTGCTATCTTTAGCAAGAAATGCTTCTTCGAAAACTCCAAAGTTAAATGTCATTTCAAAACTCTTTCTTATTGCCAAGGATTTATCTTTAAAAATGAGATTGGGTTTCTTGTTTGAAAACTAAGGCTTTCAAAACCCTTGGCCTTCTCTTTCAAAACCATTAAAAACAAACCTTTCGAAAGTATTCAAACCTTCCTTTCAAAACACTTAAAGATATACCTTTCAAAACATTCAAAATATTCCTTTCCAAAGCACTAAAACCCTCCTTTCGAAACCACTAAAGATTTACCTTTCAAAAGCATCAAAGCTTATTTTTCCAAAGCACTAATGGAAGCTATGCTTCGAAACCATTTGACGGTATCTCTTTCGAAATCATTAGTTTTACATTAAATAAAACTTCTAGGTCATAGAAAACAACATTGAAAGTAACCCTATCGAAAGCATTGATCTTCAAATAAAAGAATTGGGGAAAAGAATAGCTTCAAAACTAACCTTTCAAAACCTTTAATAAAAGCAGCTACAAGAACCCTTTTGAAAGCATTAGAAAGGCAGCTACAATATTAATCAAATGAAAGCCTTCCATTCACACTCATCGTTATAAGGCTATAAATGTAGCCTTTAACCAATTTAAAAGGTATGAAGGCGATAGCTAGATATCGCGTAGGTTCAAAATGCGGCAACTAATTTGAAAGCTTCTTTTAAAAACAAAGTAAGTGAAAGCTTTTTCAAAATCTCCTTTCTAAAAACAAAGATAACGGGCTCTTTGAACGAAGTTAAGTTGATTTATTCGAAAGCATTATTCCCTTTGAAAGAATCTTTAAAAACAGAGGCAAGTAATGTATTCGAAAGCTTATAAGAATGACTTCAATCCTTTAAAAGCATGCCTTCGACACAGCCCCTTCCACCTTTCTCCAATCCGTTACGTATCAATGGTTTGATACCATGTGTATTGGTTTTGAATGGGTTTATTAACAGAAGTATGGTGATGAAAGCTAGCATAGGGAAGCGACAAAGTTGTAAATTAAAGCAAAACTGGTTTTATTGCTTTTGAAAAAGTTCATTTTTACCTAACTTACCTAATTTTTCAAAATATGAATAGTTGTCAATTTTTTTATCAAAATCCTTTTCCAAAAAGGCTGCCAAATTCAATAGTTTGTAATTGAAATTATTTTAACAAATAAGCAATTCCCTTCAACAAAACATATAAGTCCTTCAACTTAAATAATTTAATAAACATATTAAAACACTTAGAAAAAATCACCGTAATTCACTTTCAATATGTTTTTTAACATATGTAAATTTCAGACCTGAAATCATTATATAACCGCCTTATATAATTTAAACCTAAAATTATCTATTTCTTCCATCCAAAATTCATAATAAATTATTCATGGCTTGGAACATTATGAAAATTTAAACCCATCACCAAAATAATTTTTTACATAACATATTCAATAATCATTGCATTTGAAATCAATTTACACAATTTTAACCCTAAAATCAAGATATTCATTACACAAAAATCCTTGTTTAAATTAAAACATGACATATAATCAAAGCATATCATCATTCATCCTTCTAAACGGTTTTAAATCTTAAACTCAAAATTAAAATTTTCAAAAAGACATATAAAAGATTGTTTGGATTATTATTCATCTTGTTTGGATAAGGAACTTGAGATTTGCCCTTGCTTTAATCTTCCTAACTTGAATCTTAGCTCCTAAATGATTTTAAGCTCTTCTTCCCTTATGGTAATGGCTGGCATCGATTCTCCTTTGCTTATGTTTTTGTTTTGTGAAAGTATAAATGAGAATAAGGTAAGGGTTTAGGGGTTATGCGGTTACGGTACACGGCTATTCCCATTTTACCCTTGCCTTTATCTCTTAGGTAACTACTTATAAACTATTTTTATAAATCCGTTTTGTTAAGGCATGACCCTAATTAGTTTTCAAATCTAAGTCCACTTACTACTCTAGTCTCTACATTATTCTATTTAATTTATTTAATTAAATCTCCTGAATAATTCTATTTAAAATTAGGGGTGTTACACATTTTAAGGAACGGTTAAAATTACAATTTCTAATTGCGTAAGTACACAACAATATAATTACTACATTAAAAAAATTAATATAGCTTAATTTATTGATTCATAATCATGGAAATAATTAACACTATAATTACTCCATGGCCACTTTTGTGTTGTGAGATGAAAAATCTCACTAACAGCTATTCTAGCTTCACACTTGATTTTATGTAAATGATCAGGTCTTCTACGTATAGGAGTGTAGCATCCCCCTTCTTGGAGGTCCAGAACTAATGGCTACAGATGTTGCAGTCATTCATAGTTATTAATCCTTGGCTATCGAATACGGCAATGTTAGATATATTGATACACACAAACACATGAATGTGGAAAAAATTTATAACATCAAACCAGATCAACATTCCATTTCAAAACATTTCAAGTTCATTACATAATTACACAATCATTAACCACATTTAGAGATACGCGAAGAGCGTCATATGAAGATGCCCCTTTGGACGATCATAGTATATATAGGCAATTTAACAACTTTGCCTTTACATCAACAATACAACGGAATAAAAACAAAAGAGAACTCTAGATAGCTATCATCCTCATGCACATCTCCGGAAGCTTTATTTGTCTAAAGAGGTACCTGAAAATCTCAACTCTCAAAAAACTCAAAATCAATTAAATACCCGAGAATTTAAGGGAAAAAGATAAACTTCGAGTCAGACATAAACTTGGTATGAATAGTAATCTACCATCTCAAATCATTTAGATAGCTAGTGAGACCACACCGCTTAGCGGGATGAGTTTTCCCCTCACTGGTATCCTAAAAACTTTATAAAACCATATACTGTGCTCCTGCATCCACAATGGTTAAAACAATTCAAAATAATATAATGTGATGATATGCAAAACAAGTGAATCAATTTTGGATTATCCATCACCATTCATTTTGATTATCTGTCTTTATAGTTTCTAGGTTTACTATTAACCTAATAGTTTTCATGGTCTAACTAATAACTAGTAAAATGATTATGACTCTTGGATCAAGTTACATAGTTTTCATAGGATCAATAAAAACCTATTGGCCCCTGCCAATATCTTTACTGTTTCATGGGTTCTCTCTGAACCTATTGGTAAATCCAGTATCCTTCTCTTATCCTAGTTTTTATGGGTTAACTAGGAACCTATTGGCATCCGTCAATATCTAAATCTGGATATTGTTTTCATGGGTTTGCTATAAATCTATCGGCCCCTGTCGATGACAAATCATAGTTTTCATGGGCTAAATATGAACCTGTCTTCCTAACATCTTCTTTTATACATGGTTTTCATAGGCTGACTATGACCTATTGGCCCCTGCCAATATCTTTTTCAATGCACAGTTTACATGGGCTTACAGTGAACCTATTGGACCCTACTAATATCTTTAATTTATATTCACTACTAGGTCAACTTATGTGACAACGGGGCAATTTTCGACCCTTGAAAATCGACACTAATACGTTAACTGTATAGAGTGCCAAGCAATGGAGTGTTGAAAATACCAGGTTGTTAGGGTTAAGAAGAGATAAAAGAAATAGAAAAAATAATACAAAATCTCACAATCGCACAAGAACACAATATAATATAAAATAATAGCTTTTTATACCAAAGAAGAACTATAACTGTTAATATGCATACAAATTATCAAAGTACAATCATCAACACATAAATTTGGACAGTTATAATAACTTGTTCTCAAATGCTGAATATACAGCCTACGATATATGGTGGAATATAATCAAATACGTGTAATACGTCTCTGCCATCCAGCTCATCTCCTGAGCTCCAGAAGTGTTCTAACCTAAAACTGTAATACTCGGTTTGACCCGAGCATTACAACAAAGTAACACCCGAGTCAGGTTGGAAACCAGCGTGAGTAAACTCACTAAATTGAACTACTAAAATAATTAAAATCCTTCAGAAACCAAGGTAAATCGTACAAACGCGACAGGTTTTTACCAAAACACTTTTACAGAAATCCATCAATATTCTTATAGTGTCTAAGTATAATACTTGTTTAAGATAGTAGAATTTGTTAAAATTAATTGAACTGTAGCATATTAGATTCTACAACCAAAACTGTAAAGGTTCGCGGTGGTCATTGGATTGAAGTGATTTCGGAAAATGCAAATGTCTGATTCCGATCTCATCGTATCCAAGCAATAAATTTTAAAAGGGAAAGTTATTTTCAATAAACAATTTCTATTCAGAGTCTCAATATTCACATATGGGAATTCATTTCATATGCTTACTTTATCATGACCGGTCCATCGAAATTTATTTGCTTGAAATCATTACAATTTCTGAAACCGGGATAGTGATCAGTACGAGTTGATTTACCTGTCAATAAAATTTGTTAATGTTTTATTCTATTTACTTTAATTCACATGGTTACTCAATAACATAGATGGTAGATAATTGAAAGCAATATCTAAGAACAATTTCAGTTGACATATATCATTAACTCAATCAACGATTAAATTCGTTTATAATTCAGAATTGAGTTATTTCAAATAACTAAGTCAAATTATTTATTTTGATCTAAATTACTTGTTAATCGAAGAAATTAAATAAAATGATTAAAATAGATCATTTAATAATTAATTTATTAATTAACATATAAATAATTTAAATAAGAAATTACTCATTTATTTACCCTAAATCTTCTAATCATTGGATATTTGCACTTACGGAAACTCAACGATATTGTTTCATATGGAAATATTCGACGATAGGGACTTGACGTAAAAACCGATCCGTTAATTTCATTTGAAATGAAATAGATTTATTGTTTAAAAAAACCCATAACATAATAGACCTGGTCCAAAGAGGCAAAAGAAAATCATGGTCCAAAACCACTCCTTTCTTCCTTCTTATCCCAGTTTTGATTATTTTTTGCCCTTCCCACTTCCATTTGCAAGAAGAGACACTATGCACGTACGTGTGCACATAAACACTCGCACTGGAAAAAATCACTCGCCCTGGCAAAAATCACTCGTCGTCGGTCGACCACTTCGATCGCTCACGACCTCCTCCCTTCATTCATCAACCTGGAGCCATGTTCAAACCCTAGGTTCGAAAATCGATCCTTTACATCGAAACTGAAACAAAACCCAGGCCATTCAAACCCCTCGCCTCTCCAACCACCACCACCTTCGACCACCAGAATTTCACCCCAAGCTTCGCCATCACTTCCTCGACCCAACCCCCTGGTGCGCACATCTCTTTGAACCTCTCGTCACCGCCATGGCCAAGAGACCGATACCTACCCCAAAACTGCCACTAAACCCTATTTTGATGTCTCCTCGCCCAATCACGCATCTAAAAATTACCGCGCCATTTTTCCTCGGTGGCCCATCAATCCAGCATCCTTCACGCCAACTGCATCGCCTCAAAACAAATCACCTCCCCAGAATTTGACAATAAACCCAACTCTGTTCATCTACTAAGTTCTCCCTTCCTATAACACGCAAAAATTTCCAACCACCTCTAAAAATCTAGTTTTTTGATGAAAAACACATCTTTATAATCCTTAGATTAAATTACTATAGTAAAATCCCAGTTATACTTAACCCATTCACTGTTAAAATTTTGTTTTCTATCTTTCTGCTTGATATATTTTAGTGAAACCAATTTTAAAATAATCTACGCCCAAAAACGAGCTTCTTTGGTTTTGGAATCGAAGGTTAAAACTGCCTGGATGATGAGGTTTGATTTTTAAAGTGGAGGATTCAAACTGTTTCACTATCGAAAAAAAGGGAAAGATACAGTGGTTTACAGTGTAACCATTCATGTTGAACACACTACTACATACACATATACAAGCACATACATATATAACATCACATATATACTTGGCACACATCAGTGATCAATCCAAATCGCAGATAAACAAGTATCAGTTTGATAACCAGATAATAGATTTTGGGATTTTTTACTCATAGTTAAAAAAATGATGAGCTACTGTGGTTTTTTTGTTCTCTTTTGTTTTAATGGCAGCGTACTTCTTTTGTTTTCTTATGCTCAATGGTATACGTGAACCAAAACAAAGCAGTTTATATATAGAAGGGAATGGGAAGACATTTAGGCAAGAAAGTGGCTGATGCTTTTCATGTACAGGCTTTTTACATTTTTTTATTTGCTGATTTGATTTTCATGAGACTTGATTTACTTCACGTGAATTGATTTTTTATATGTGATTTGGTCTTTTATGGTGATTTGATTTAATTTTTTCTTGAATTGATACCTTGCCATGATGATGATTCCTGTATATTTATATATACAATTATATATATAAATAGAGATCTTCATATACACTTTTATATACATGTATACATACACTTATACTCATAGTTTGAAATCTTCCATTATGAAGCTTGTACATCCATGTGTGTGTGTGTGTGTGTGTATATATATTTACGTACATCATATGTTTATATATATATATATATATTTATTTATTTACTTATTCACTCTTTCATATATATGTGTGTGTGTACTTATGTATATTTCTATCTTATCACAAATACTTATACGTAGTTATATATATACACATATATATTTATATATTTACATATATTTACATATGTATACATATTTACATTTCTACATATTTGTATATATGCCATTTTTATATAGAGATTATTTTATCATGAGTTTGAAATGGTAAAGTTTAAATACATACATATATATATATATATATTAAAAATTTCACTTATTCAAAAATTTACATTTCAAAATTTTATATAATTTAATCAAATTATTGATTCAGATATTTTAATATCATAAAATTCATTTATTCGACTAATAAAATTTAATATTTCAAAACAAAAATTAGTTAATTTTCCAATATCTAATGGCTAAAAATCCAAGTCGTTACATTCCTATCCCCTTAGAACTTTTCGTCCTCGAAAAGGAACGAAACAAGAACTATAATTTTGATGTATATTTCTAAATTAATCATTCTTTAAAACATTTAAACCGCTTACTCATTTACTACACATTTTAAGATACAAACACTTTAAATACATAGTATTACCAAGCTAGTTTTATTTTAAAACATTTGTTCCATAACTCGATGTCGTAACAAGTCCATCCTTGTTCTTATAGACATTTAGTCGTAAGTTGATCTGGCATAGTTCTGAAAATCTCTAAGTACTTAGTAGACCCATTTCAATACCAAGTGAAAATACTTGAAAAACCTTTTCAAAAATGATATGGAAAGTATCACCCCCGGCCACCATGGATCGCAGTTAACATGATGATTGCGTCGCCATCCGAGCGAAATCATAAGTAAACTGTAGGCATCAACACCCCTCGACTTATGCATGGGAACACAATAGTTTGTAGCTACATAAAGGTTGTGTTGCTATCACAGAAAATTGTAAGTAGTCTATAGGCAATCTCCGCCTGTCGAATTACGCTACCAAATGAAATTAAACCTCATAGATCGTAGGCTACACAAAGGTTGCATCACAATCCCAATGAAACCCAACTAAGACTATAGTCAATCGCTATCTCCCGAATTACGATATGCAACCAAACCACATAGATTGCAATCTACTGATGTTATATCGCTATCATAGCGAAATCAAACGTCGATTGTAGGCAATCACTACCATCTGAATTACGATATGAAACCAAACCATATAGATTGCAATCTGCTGATATTACATCGCTATCACAGCAAAATTAAACGTAGATTGTAGGCAATCACTACCACCCAAATTACGCTATGGAACCAAACCACATAGATTGCAATCTACCAATGTTACGTCGCTATCACAGCGAAATCAAACGTAGAATTTAGGCTATCACTGCCACCCAATACCGCTATGGAACCACGATAGATAGCAATCTACCGATGTAACGTCACTATCACAGCGAAATCAAACGTAGATTGTAGGAAATCACTACCACCTAAATTATGTTATGGAACCACGATAGATCACAGTTACATAAAGGTTACGTGCTATTACAGCAAAACCAAACGTAACTTTAGGTATATTACCTCCCTGATTTACGTTATACAAACAAATGATCACCAGAAACTCATGAGTTTTGTCTGGATGTCCTTTAGGATCCCACTTCTTATTGAACCCACCATAGGATTCCTAGGTAGAACCAACCAGTGGATCTCCTACTCTAAGTTTTGACTTGCATGGGGGTGCCTTTCCATACTTTCGGTTTCAAAAAATATCACACTGTATGTATAATACCTTTCAAACCATACATTTCATATGTATCACATATAAACTTTATCTATATAGGTCGATATCTTCTTAATCGATAGTTTTTAAATTCGTTTTACCCAATTTCCAAAGTCAACTATTTATCAATATTAAAAGTCTTTAAAAATCAATAGGTTCTAAAACTATCTCAATTTCATTCTCATATACATATAAGATCATCTTACCAACTTGAATAATTCAAGGACCAATAATTTCTGAGTCTGCTACATACTTATATAAACTCCATTTAATATGTCAAATATCTTTCAAAGATCATTTCTTTCTGGTTGTAATTTCAACAAGTGGAATTTGGATATATAACTAACATATATAATCTCATTAGTTCCAATCAAAAATTTCCAAGTTTGACTACTTTACAAAGTTATTTGTAACATTTCTTACTTTTTGTAAAGTAAGATTCAATTATGGTAACTATTCAATCTTCATTTTAAATCATCATATTTACTCAAATATGCTATTTCACTTCAAAATTCATTTTTTGCCTTAATATATTGATTTCGGTTCCAATTCAATATTGCTTCGAATTTTCATTTGGGTTATAACATCAATTTAACCCAATTGGTATTTAAATCCACAATTTGAATAAAAACATTTTCCACTCTGACCAGTTTGAATTTAGAAAATAGCTTGAATAATTTTTAAATAGTTAAATAGTTAATATAAGATGGTCTGATAAAAATGGTTTATATAGTAAAATAGCTTGGAAAAATAAAAATAATTTGAATATTTAAAAACATAGATTTTAAACATTTTATATTAAAATAATGTATTTGAATATAATTTTCAAAGTCAAAATAATTCAATTCCCAATCTTCTAATTCAAATCAATTTCAATTTCCATTTCCGTTTCCATTTAAATCGATTCAATTCGAATTTCAATTCAAATTAACTTGGATTTAAATTGTAGTTCAAATCATTTTCAATTCCAATTAATTCAATTCAGTTCCAATTTGAATTGACTTCAATTCAATTCTCAATTTTAAACCATTCCGATTTATATAAATTCGAGTTCGATTTTCAAAATATTGATTTTAATCATTTATATCAAATTAACCTTCAAAATCAATTTAAAAATCCAAATCTTTAAAATAAATTCAATTCTAAGCCTAAATTTTGAAATATCCTTTTAAATTTCTTTTACTTGGACTTATTTGAAGGTTCGAGTAAGAGTTCATTTTTTTTAAAAATCAATTTTTCGAAATTCAGTTGATATCTTGATTATAACTTCAAAATTTCAAACCCGATTCTTTAAACAATTCCGATTGACAAGTTCATTTTTAATATTTCACACTCAAGTTCAAAATGTTTCCATTTCCATTAATGCGATTTTAATCCTTAAAATCAAAATTATTTAAATAATTTCAAATCAAAGTCTTATTTTTATTTAATTTTAAGGATGGATATATATCATTTCAACCTATTTCTTAATTAATTCGAAGTATTTCGATTTATAGTTTTATATACTTTAAATAATATACAGGATGATAGTAGGATATATCAAATAAATAAACATCCAAATCATTTAAAACATCAATCAACAACATCCATCACAAATTTCCAAAATTCGAAACCCGCTTTATTTCAAAAATCATTTTGAAATCATTCATACACACATATCTTCTTTTGCAACACTTATCAAATTCAGACCTTCTCTTTTACAATCTAATTTATTTAACTTCAATAAGTTGTATTTTAATTTCACCTTGAAAATTCAAATTTCAGGTTATAAGTTCAAAACTTATTTAATTTGGCCTGAGTTAATTCCCAATTCGTCCAATCCTTTTAAACTTACTAAATTTAAATCTTTACATTCCAAGATTTAATTTCCACACTTCTTTTCTTATTAACATCATTTTCCACTTATAAGTTCAAAAACTTATTTTTCTTGAGTTATACTTCTCATTTTAAGGGAATCCCAGAATTCAAACACTAGGTATTTATTTCAAATCAACTTTGAAATCATACACATCCACACACATATCTACCCCATTTATATATCAAATCACACTTTTAAATTTTAACCGACTTTGGTTTTTATCCAAAACAAATTCTTAGGAATTTTTCAAAAGAACTCTTATTCAAAACAAAAATTTCCACATCAAAATATATTCTAAATAATATCACTTATTACTTCCTCAAACACCTTGAAACATTTTAAAATTTTCGAAACTTAGATTCAAAACCTCTCAGTTTAGATTCATTTTAATTTATAAGTCACATTTATGAATTATGCATATATAATTCCACTTCCTTAAAATATTTATCATTGTTTATTTTGTAACAAACATCCTTTATTAAGGCACAACACCCAATTTATGACAATAATCAATATTATCATATCTAGAAACCAAACGCGCCATATTTTCCATAATAATTTCCTGAAAATATTATTCCTATACGTAAAATATAATCACGATAAACTTGTTTCATTTCAAAAACGCTTTGAAAAACTCTTCCAAAATTTTTGGAACTTAAATTCTGGTTTTGAATCCCTTTTTAGCTTAACCCATTTGTATTGTTCATTCTTATCAATTTTCTACTTGGTTGTGTGTATATATATATATATATATATATATATATATATATATATACAACCACTTGAATCTTATAATTTTATTTGACTACCACAGTAACTACCAATCTCCTCAATATACTATAATAATTTAGAAAAAAATTATTTCTTTTTATATCAAAATATATTTTTATATGAGGATTATTCTTAAAATCATTTTTAAAATCATCATATAAGAAAATAACAAGCAAACTCATTCTAGGGTACTGCCGACCCTATCTATAGTGAGTAATCCCTGCCAGAGCCAAGGTTCTCGCTTAACCTACAGCTCTGATACCACGTGTGACGACGGGGCAATTTTCTACCCTTAAAAATCGACACTAATACATTCATTGTATAGAGTGCCGAGCAATCGACTGCTGAAAATACCAGGTTGTTAGGGTTAAGAAGAAAAGAGATAAAAGAATAAACAGAAAAAAACAATACAGAATCTCACAATCGCAGCAGAACACGATATAATGTACAATACATCTTTTTATACAAAAGAAGAACTATAACTGCTAATACACATACAAATTATCAGAGTATAATCTTCAACACATAAATTCGGACAGTTATAATAACTTGTCCTCAAATGCTGAATATACAGCCTACAATACATAGCGGAATATAATCAAATGCGTGTAACACATCTCTGCCATCCAGCCCGTCTCCTGAGCTCCAGAAGTATCCAAACCAGAAACTTTAATACTCAGTTTGACGATAGGGACTTGTCATAAAAATCGATCCATCAATTTCATTCGAAATGAAACAGATATATTGTTTAAAAAAATTGGACTCTTAAAATAAAATAGCTAAGTAAATTTTTTCTTTTCCTTTTAAAAAAAACCAAACCGGCCCATAACATAATAAACTCGGCCTAAAGAGGCAAATGAAAATCACGGCCCAAACCACTCCCTTCTTCCTTCTCGTCCCAGTTCTGATTACTTTTTTCCCTTCCCTCTTTCATTTGCAAGAAGAGACAATGTGCACGTATGTGTGCACATACACACTCGCACTGGCCAAAATCACTCACCGCCGTTCGACCACATTGATCGCCCATGACCTCCTCCCTTCATTCATCTACCTGGAGCCACGTTCGAACCCTAGGTTCAAAAATCGAGCTTTCACACCGAAACTGGAACAAAATCCAGGCCATTCAAACCCCTCGACTCTCCAACCACCACCGCCTTCGGCCACCAGATTTCGTCCCAAGCTCCACCATCACTTCCTCGGCCCAACCAACCTAGTGCGCACATCTCTTTGAACCTCTTGTCACCGCCATGGCCATGAGACCAATATCCACCCCAAAACTACCACTAAACCTATTTTGACATCGCATCGCCCAACCATGCATCTAAAAATTACTGTGCCATTTTTCCCTAGTGGCCCATCAATCCAGCATCCTTCACACTAACCGCCTCGTCCTGCAATCACCTCGTCGGAATTCAACAAAAAACCCAACTCTGTTCATCTACTAAATTCTCCCTTCCTATAGCACGAAAAAATTTCCAACCACCTCTAAAAATCTAGTTTTTTATATGACAAACACATCTGTATAATCCATAGATTAAATTATGATAGTAAAATCTTTGTTATACTTAACACATTCACGGTTAAATGTTGTTTTCTCTCTTTCTATGTGATAGATTTGAGTGAAACCAATTTTAAAATAATCTACACTCAAAAACGAGAAACTTTGGTTTTGGGATCGAAGGTTAAAACTGGCTGGATGAAGAGCTTTTGATTTTTAAAGTGGAGGGTTCAAACTGTTTCACTACAGAAGAAAGGGAAAGATACAGAGGTTTACAGTGGAACCATTCATGTTGAACACACTACTACATACACTTATACAAGCACATACATATATAACATCACATATATACTTGGCACACATCAGTGATCTATCCAAATCGTAGATATACAAATATCGGTAGGACAACCAAATGGTAGATTTTGGGATGTTTTACTTACAGTTAAAAAAATGATGAGCTGCTGTGGTTTTGTTCTTCTCTTTTGTTTTAATGGCAACATACTTCTTTCGTTTTTTTTATTCTCAATGGTATATGTGAACCAAAACAAGGCAGTGTGTATATATAAAAGAGAATGGGAAGACATTTAGACAGGAAAGTGGCTGATGCTTTTTATGTACAGGCGTTTTACATTTTTTTTATTTTCATGAGACTTGATTTATTTCATGTGATTTGATTTTTTATAAGTGATTTGGTCTTTTATGGTGATTTGATTTATTTTGTGCTTGAATTGATGCTTTGCCATAATGATGTTTCCTATATGCTTATATATACAATTATATATATATATATATATATATATATATATATCTTCATATACACTTTTACATACATATATACATGTACTTATACTCATAGTTTGAAATGTTCCATGATAAAGCTTATACATCAATGCACATATACTTATTTACATATACAATAATTTTATATATATTTACTTAATCACTATTTCACAAATAAATTTCTATCTATGTGTACTTATGTATATTTCTGTCTTATCTACAAATACATATACGTAGTTATATATGCATATATATTTACATATGTATCCATATTTACATTTCTACATATTTGTATATATATACCATTTTTATATAGAGATTATTTTATCATGAGTGTGAAACGGTGAACTTCAAATACATATACATATACATATATTAATAAATTTCTCTTATTCAGAAATTTACATTTCAAAATTTTATATAGTTCAATCACTTTATAGATTTGAATATTTTAAATATCAAAAAATTCATTTATTCGACTAAGAAAAATTAATATTTCAAAATTAAAAGTAGTTAATTTCCCAATATCCTATGGCTAAAAATCCAAGTCATTACAACTTAGTTGGTTATTCCGTCTTTCCCCAAATTATAGTTATGGGTCATTTCATTATGAATATATACATATATGAAGATGAAAACAAAATAAGATAATAATACCACTCCTGTGGGTTTAGTGTCCTTGAAATGATTTTTGTATAAAACATGGTTAATCCCTTTAACCTAATATTTTATCAAGGAAAGCTTCTTCTTAACGCCATTTCAAATCTTCTTTACTTAGCCGTGGTCTTTCCTTTAAAATGAGATTAGGTTATAATTTTTGAAAAACTTATGGCTTTCAAAACCTTCAAAACTTTGCTTTCGATCTCACTGAATGACTTCCTTCGAAAGCTTATAAAAATCTCTTTTCAAAACATTAGGCTCCTACCTTTCGAAACACTTTAAAACCTCTCTTTCGAAACCTTTCGAATGTAATAAAGTATTACTTATTAACTCCTAGAAGCTTAACGTAGAAACCATTGGAAGTGTCTCTTCCGAAACTATTGAAACCATACTTTACCATCAAAGTATTGGAGAAAAAATAATGGCGTCGGTACCATCCCTTTCGAAAGCTTTGAAACACTTAAGTGAAATATTGACGGTTAGCGTCAAAACTATCTTTTGAAGCATTGCCTTCGAAACCCTTTAACCTTTTCGAAAGAATATAGGAAGTGTCTTAGTATAAATTTAAAACAAAAACTACACTTCGAAGGCATTGATGACTTCAAAGAACTCGAAAGGTATAGAAACAGCAGCATGGTTTCGACCAGGTCGAAACCATCATTTTCAAAAGCCTTAATTTAAAACTAAGGAACAAATTCGAAAGATCATACTTTAAAACACAGATTGGCAACCCCATTTGAATACCATCTAGAAAACTCCTTTCGAAAACATATGTTTTGACTACATCGAAAGCTTTAATAAAACAAAGGCAAGCGCTTAACTTTAAAACAAACAAAGGTATCAACCCCATCGGAAGCAATGCTTTCGACACCATGCCTTCTGCCTTTTCCAATCCACTATGAACCAATTTCATTTATGTCTTGTACAATGGTTTCAGCCTAGGTTGGTTTCAAATGAGTTGAAGCGGAAGCACTGGAGTCGAAAGGCACTACTTATAGAGGCAGAACCTGCTTTTCTAAAGGAAGCCGACTAATGCCGTTTAAAGAAAATTCCATCTAACTAACCTGCCCATGTGTAAACATGTGATTGGTTGCCTCAACTTTTCAAATTCTTTACCAAAATAACTTCTGCTTAATTCCAGATCTAAATCAAGATTAATTTAACAAATAAGCCCTTCCATTAAGCAAAACCAATAATGCAAATGAGTCCTTCTTCTAAAATAATTTAATTCCATAACAAATCACTTAGGAAAAATCCCTAGAAATTACATAAATTCACTTTAATCATGTTCTCTAACATATCAAATTTCAGACCCAAATTCTCAATATAATTTTTGAAATAAATTTCTATACCTAATTAACCATATTTTTGTTTGAAAATTCATAATAATCTCTCCATAGCTTGGATAATTATTAAAATTAAAACCCCAACACCAAAATCATATTTTACATAACATAGGCATTCAAACATCCATTTCAGTCGGTTTTACCCTAAAACCGCATATTTTCCTATTTAAACAATCTTGTTAAATCAAACAAATTATAATTCAAGCATATCATCATCCAAATCATCATAAAAACAAATTTAATCTTTAATCCGAAAATATATGATCATAAAACAAAATAGAGATGGTACATATTATTCACCTTGATTAAGATAAGGAGACTGGATTGAGATTTTATTCCCTTGCTTTAATATTAGCTTTACTTTGATTTCTCTTCTCTTTTCTTCCTAGCAATGGCCGCTCCTCTTTTCTTATGTTTATATTTTGTTTTCAAAATAAGGTGAATGGGAAATGAAACTATAAGGGACGAAAATATATAAGGGTAAGGGGTTATGTGCTGCTATTTCCCAATATATCCTTATGTAGATTAATTAACTTACAACCCATTCTTAAACCCATTTAATTTATTAAGCATGGCCTTAATTTATTTTCATATCTCAATCCCTTTATCACTATAATTGTTTACATTGTTCTATTTAATTTATCTAATTAAATATCTGGAATAATCTTATCAAAAATTAGGGGTGTTACAAGCTCTCCTCCGTAAAGAATTTCGTACTCGAAATTCAGTAAGAACTAAATACTAAACATAACAATCATCTATAATGACTCCTAACAACCATATTTGTCTATCTGACTAACAATTATATATATATAAGTCTAATATAGACATACACTCATAGTAGATCAGGTTAAGTATCTCGAATACCGTCTTCTATCTCCGAAGTACGGTCCTTCTCGTTGTTGCTCCACTGAACTTTCACCTACTTGACTGTCTTATTCCTCAATCTTTTCTTAGCTCTCACTACATCCCAAACTAGTTGTCTAACAAAAGTAAAATTAGGCTCTGCTACCAAATCTTCCAACCCTGCCAGAGGAATAGTAGTCTCTGGATCATGCACATACTTGTGAAGATGAGACACATGAAATACAATTATGAAATACTTGCGAGTGTTCCAATCCTCTCTATAATCTGGAGTGAACCTGTATATCTTGGTACCAGTTTCCTTGAATTCCCAAAGTGCACCGTACCCTTCATCGATGATACCTTAATGAAAACTCGGTCTCTAACTAAGAAATCTAGGTCTTTACCCTTTTATCTACGTAACATTCTTTCTGGAATGAGCTTCCTTCATCCTTTCTTGGATCAAATCAATCATCTCTGATGCCTCTCTAATCAAATCTGGACCTAAAATTAATCTATCTCTAGTCTTCAACCAATATGCTGGTGATTTGCATGGCCTTCTATACAAAGCATCAAAATTCTCCATTCCTATACTAGTCTGATAACTATTATTATAGGAAAACTCAACTAAATGTAGGTGATCCTCCCAAGATCCGCCAAAGTCCAATACACAAGTTCTCAACAAAAAGCTTAGTACCTAACACATCCTGTAGACTCTTCCAGAATTTACTAGTGAACAATGTATCTCTATCACTGACTATCCTACTAGGAACTCCATGCAATCTAACTATGTCCTTCATGAACAACTTAACCAAAACAGGTGTCGTCCTGGTTGACTTAACTAGAACGAAATGGGCACTCATGGTCAACTTGTCCACTATGACCCATATACTTTCATTTCCCAATTTGGCTTTGGAATCCCATCTATAAAATCCATGAATATCGAATCCCATTCCAAACTGGAATATCTAAAGGCTGAAGCAACCCACTCGGCTTTTGATGTTCAGCTTTCATTTGTTGACGGTTCGCACACTGTCTAACCCAAAAGCCAACATACATCTTCATACCTTTCCTATAGAAGCTCCTCTTCATATCTTGATGCATCTTGGTCCCTCCAGGATGAATTATAAACTTGGATCGATGACATTCTCAAAGAACTTCTTTCCTTAGGTTCACAACATTCGAAACACATAATCGTCATTTCTTTCTCAATCACCCTCTCTAGTCAAGACTAAAATTCTTTAGATCATCGATCTTAGTTCCAACCTCAAGCCTTCTGGTCTTTTTAGCTAATAATGTATCCTCTTTATGCTTAGAAGCAATGCTCTTGATCAACACAGGCTGAACTTCCAAATAGGACAACGCGGCAGTACTCTGACTAGAACTAGCAGTCGATCTTAACTGCACACTATAAGTAGTCAAAGCTTCTAAATCCTTCCATTCCGCCAACATAGCTAACACCACATTCTGATATCTTCTGCTAAGAGCATCCGCTACTTTATTTCCTTTCCCAGGACCAAAATCATATGTAGCTAAAAAATCCAACTACCTCTGCTGTCTCATATTCAACTTCTTCTGAGAAAATAAGTACCTTAAAGACTTATGATCTACGTATAGCTCAAATATCTCCCCTAAGAGATAATGCCTTCAAATCTTCAATGCAAAAACTACCGCAGCCAACTCCAAATCATGAGTAGGATATCTTACTGTTAGCACCAAAATTGGTCAATAACACCCTTAAGTAGAGTTATGTAGAGAGATCAATGAAGAGAGTAAACTAAAATAGAGAAATAATGTAATTAAATGCTAGAAAGAACAACAAAAACGAGAATACTAGATTTATAGTGGTTCGGCGTAATTGCCTACATCCACTTTGAATAAAATCTTTATTACTTTCTCAATCACTTGATTACAGATACAATCCCTAAACAAATCAATTGAATACAAATTTGAACTAAAAGGAGGAGAGTATCAAAAAATGACAGAGTCTCCCTAGAGTTCTCCCCAAAAAAGGTCGCCTCAAGTGTACCCAGGCCACTCTATTTAAGATGAATATAGGTTGGACCTCTCCTGTAAGTCCACTACCAAGGTAGCTCGGCCCATAGTTGTTAGGGAGACCGAACCACCTGCACTGACTGTCCTACCTGCTGCCGAACCAGGGATTGTCCCATGGCTGTCTCGTAGCAAACCCTCAAGGATCTCGAAGCAAGCAGTGGACAACTCGAAGCATAAGAATGTTAGTTGTGTCACTCTATTATAGGTCAAAGAAATTGTTAACCTCTATAGGGTTCACCGAGCTAGGTATGTCAAACGACCCATTCTAACCTATCAATGATGAACCATGCATGTCGAACTACGATCGACCGAACCATCTTGCCTTTCCTACCTTGGCCAGAGATGCATGACTTAGCACCTCTATGCCCGGACCACAATTAGCCAAACGACCAATGCCAGTTCTATCCACACCAACCCACTAAGTCTGGAACAAAATTGACCGATCAATGTATGCTGAGCCGTTTAGACCGAATAATGTATACTGAGCCATCGTGACTGGATCTAAGCCGCCGACCCATATGTGCCGAATCAAGGCCGAAGGATACATACTGAAGAAGGGCGAACCGCACCCAGTGAGCCATACTTACCGAACCATACCTATCGAGCCACACATACATGCCGAACCACATTGATTGCATCAAATCCTTATACCTCCAGTCTCTTCTTAGCCAGAATCCTGTTTAGTGCTAATTATAACTTCTGCAACTATCGTCCTATAGCTGAGTCAAGAAGCCGGGTAACATTTTCCCCCTCCCCAAAGTATGTTGTATGGATCAACATGACGCGCTTTGAAACAGTGGGCATTCCTTGTTCCAGAAAGAAATCCGTCATGTTTCCTGAATAGTCATTATCCTTCAATTTTATCCTCCCAAGGTGTCGTATCCTTCTTTGGTCGTCATGACGCTCGGTCGAATCCCAATATTATAAATCCAGGGTTGTAGTTCATCAGTGGCCATCCATGTCCGGTTCTATAGGGCTAGTAAGCTACGGCTATCTGATCTAGTCTTTTCTTAATAACCCTAAGTGAGAATTCAATTCTGTTGATTTCAAGAAGTCAAACTTTGTCAAATGTACACATGCATGTTTGGGTACACGTTCTTGCCATTGGCTCTCAAATGCGTTTTATATGCTCGTAAATCATCACCAATTCCATCTAGTTTAATTGAAATTCAATTGCGATTCCTTGTTTGTATTTTTGTGAAATAAGGGTTGTAATCAGCCACTTGATGAGAGGGGACTTCAAGTTCTACATGGATGACGACCTTGGAGCAGTAAGCAAGGGCGAATGGAGTACGGCCAGTCATGGACTCACGGTAGTTCTATAATCCCATAATGTTGTTGGGAGTTCATCCACCCATTTACCTCTAGCCTTTTCTAAAGTTCTTTTCAGAACAGACTTTATGACTTTGTTTACAGCTTCAACCTATCGATTTGCAGTTATAATGGATCATGGAAGGTCATAAGGACAGATGACATTACGGACAATCAAGTTGATTATTTTCTTCATCTTCGTCGTGGTTAAAATTTCTTCACCTTCCCATTTGGTGAAGTAATCAACTGCTATGATGGCGTATTTCGCACCACCTTTAGGATCGGCAAGAAGATGAAGTCAATGCCCCTAAGTGGAAAATGGCTATGGACTAGCCATTTGAGTAATTTCCATCGGTGGGGCTCTCGGATTTTTTGCAAACATCTTGCAGTCGTCGCATTGTCTAGCATGATCAACTGCATCTGGATTGATAGTTGGACAGTAATACCCGTAACAGAGTATTTTCTTTATCAGGATTTTTCCCCTGATGTAATCGCCGCATTCTTCTTTATAAACTTTGCTCAAGACTCATTTTTTATCATTATGAGTGATTTGGCGTGAAGCTTTGAGGAGGATCTATCATTTTCGATTCCTCTGTTCGGTAAGAATTCCTCATTGTAGATAGTCTTTGATAGGAGTCAACCATGACCCCTTTTCTAGCTCTGTCTCCATGATCTAGCTGATCTCCATCCGACAATGCTTGAAATATTAATTATTTCAACCGAAACAAAGTACGTCCATTGCGCGTCCCTGAAACTGGCCAACTTAGCCAGTGACTTGACTCTTTTCATTTTGTTCGCTGAGTATGCGTATAATGATGTAATACATGAAGTCAGCTAGTAGCTCTTGGACCTGGCCGAGATAAGGAGCAAGAAAATGCCCCTAGCAAGATCAGCTTCCTTAATTTTGCATACTACCAATCAGGAATCACAAAAGATATGTAAAGTTTTCACTCCAAGTCCTCTAGCAATTTTGAGGCTGTCGGTCGAGGCTTCGTACTAAGCATCGCTGTTTGTTACAGGGAAATCGAGTTTCAGGACGTAGCATATCGATCGTTCCTCGGGAGTCATTAACATGACTCCTATGCCATAACATTGATCACTGGAAGCTCCATCCGCGTATATTTTCCATCTATTGGTTGGTTCTCCACTACTCTTTGAGTAGTTATCTGATGCATTGAATTCAGGTATGAGGTCTGCTAATTTCCATCCTTGGATAGCCCTTCAATGGAAATAAGCGATATCGAATTGCTTAGTTCAATATTCTATTTAAGTAGCCTTTCAGACGTTTTAGGTCGTTGTATGCCCTGTCGCGGTGACTGGTAGGTGAAGACGTTAATGGGTTGAGCCTTAAAGTAAGAGTGGAGCTTTCATGATGAAATCAATAGTCATTACGCTAGTTTTTGTAGCTTCAGGTCGATATCCAATGCATGGCTCACGATAGTTGATGAAATCACACATGCGTGTCAGAATAGGTCCAAGGGAACATATCATCATTTATTCAGAGAAATCCAACTAATTCTTTTATCATCGCTGCACTGAACTGTGATTCGATCTTCAACACCCATGAAGGGTCGCCATGGTTGATTGTATGTCGACTGTCAGCTTAGCGGGTACAATCTTAGATTCTTTAATTTCAGATGTAACTATTTTGCGTAACATTCAATGTGAAATATGGTTAGGACGGTCAATGTTGGTGGTTACTCTGGCCGAATCCTAGAATTTTGTCATGAGTTATTAAGTCTGATAGTAAAGGGCTTTGAATGCTCTGATCGATTATCTGCAAATGGCCAAAGATCAGGCTTAGAAGCACGTTGAAGAAAATGTCGACTAGGGATCAGCCTTGAGTTGCATGAAGCCGCATATCTGGATCTTACTTTGAGTTTAAATTTTCTTGTATATTTGGGTGACGCGCTTTTCACTCGATGCATTTGTGATCCCTTACCCATCCTTCGGGTAGAATTGATAGTCAGTTGACCACAAGCTTGGGCATCGATTTAATGATTCTATCTCTAGGCATTCTTTCGGTTGTAGCCTTGAATAGTTGTAAACAATATATATAAGTTTCAATATTGAGCTATCATAGCCAGTCTTTGGATGATCACGCTTCTGCGCCAAGTCTCGGGTCGACAAATGTGATGCGTGGACGGTTGAGTCTCGTCCTAGCTATGTTTATACTCCCACCAAAACTCCAAAGACATAGAGTTGATTGGTGAATAGTCGATTCACATTCATCCCGCTTGTTGCTCATGCCCCAAGTCTGGAGTATATACCAATAAGTAGGAAGGCCAACCATGCCCACTTTAGCTATACTCTCTTTCCCTTTGAATCGTGGGATCAGGTCAGTTGATGGAAGGCTGAGTCTCGCCTATCCTAGATTGTATTGTGGTTTTTCATTCCAAGGAGAATACTCTGATGCGTCATCAGTTTATGGGCGTAAGTTGGGTACTGGACGATCATTGCGTCCTCTTTGGTTCATATTCTGTAATCAGATCTTGGGGTAAAGTTGGCTCAAGAGAAGTCGGGTCACGCTCATCCAATTTCATACTCCTCCTGACAGATCGAAGGAGGGTGCTGGAGAGTTAATTACCAAGTCTTCGTGGTTTACTCTCCTTTCCACACTCTGGTGGTCAAACTCATATGTGTTTGGTGCGGATCGATATTGACCCCCGATATGAGGTATGATATAGTCGGTCGTTTGTAGCTTTGGATGCCATTCCGATTGGTTCCTTTTTGAGGCCTCCTTGCAGTCTTTGCCTAAAGTTGTAAAGAACGCCAAGCTAGAGCTATAATGAGCTGTCGTATTCAGCTTTTAGTGATTTGTACTCCTGCTTCCAACATTGATTTGGCCAGGCCACAAGTCGGATGGTCGAACTCCATCCTTAGCGAGTTAATAAATCTCCAGTCGATTTCAGACCAAAGTTTGTGAAATAGAGAACGGTAGGAATCCACTCATCTATTTATCGATGTTTATATGCCACTCTACATTTTGGTGACTTAGACTTGTTGTTCCCCCAATCGACTCATGCCCAATTTGTGTTCGTGCTTTGGTTCATGCTTCGGGGACTTAGAGATTTTTCGAACGGTTTATGTTCTAGTCCACAGTTTGGGACATAAAGATTTTTGTCAATTCGTTTATACTTCATTCCATGCTCTGGGGACTCAGAGTACTCTAGTCCGCTTCAGGAACTTAGAGATTTTTCTCAAATCATTTACACTCTAGTCTGCTTCAGGGACAAATTTGTTCTTAAGTCGTTTGTACTCTAGTCTACGCTCCGGGGACTTAGAGATTTTTCTCAAGTCGTTTATACTCTGGTCCGTGCTCCGGGGAATCAGAGTACTCTATTCCATGCTCCGGGGACTTACAGATTTTTAAGTCGTTTATTGTAACGATCCGAAATTTTCTAACCCGAAAATTCCAGATAGTTATGAAAAAGAAGAAAGAGATAGAAGAAGAAGAAAAAGAAACATCAACAACTCACATTCGCAGTGGATAAAATATAATAATAAATAATAGTTTACAAAAGAATATTATATTTGTTGATTACATTGAATATACATCAGAGTTACTCATATATACAGATAATGGACATATACAAATCATGTCTCAGATACACAATAATATACTACAGCGGAAATACCCCATACGTTAGCCGTCCAGCTCGCCTCCTGAGCTCCAGAACGTACCTACCTGAAAATCTGTAATACTCGGTCTGACCCGAGCATTACATCAAAGTAACACCCGGGTCAGGCTGGAAACCAGCGTGAGTAAACCCAACTAATTTGGAATACAAAGGTAAACAACTCATATAAACCCGGGTAACTTATATCAATTTAACCAATTCACAATTTGCTATAGACAACACTTATTTCTTAGATAAAATAATCCAATTCACTTCAATTGTTTCACTCCAGCTTATTGATATTACAAATCAATTTATAAAAATTCGAAGTGGTTTCAGGTATTTCCTAATACCTGATTCCCGGCATTTTCAAGTCTCATGTCATCCTAACCCAAGTTATCCAAATGAAAATACACAACATTTCATATCAGAGATATCCACTCATTCATAGCATTCAATACCATTCAACCAATCCATAAGCAATGCTTAACCACATACAAATTTATTCAATCGATTCTAGTTGAATTTCTAACCACATTCATTTAGATTCCTTCATTCCATATTAATTTATTCCAAATCAATTAATTAATCAATCCTTCACTATTTATCTTAATTAATCACTTTGGATTAATTATTTTTCAATTGCATTCAAGTAATTATCTTAAATTAACTTCACAATATTAATTGGTTTCAAACAAGATCATTAAGTAATCTTTATTACTTTTAATTTGTTCCAATCTAAATTAATTACTTTAATTCAACCACAACATTAACTTTAGTAAATAAATCAAATTTCTCCTTGATTAATTACCTTAATTAATTTCTTGGTTAATTTCACAAAGTAATTATATTTTATTAATTATATTAGGTAATAACCTATCGAACCATCCATTGATTATTCTACATTCATTAAACTTTGTAAATAAACTTAAACCTCCTTTAATTGATTAATTCAAACTCTTACTTACTAAATTAATCGGCCCAAACTATTAATTAATTGAATTAATTAATTATCTATTTTAAAATTCAAATACTCCGAGACAACCACAATTAACTCGAGAAACATCCAAAACTAAATCACCAGATTATCAGTACACATCTAAAAAATTCAATCATTCATCCAACTACATAAATTTAACCATTTAAATTTAAATCAAAAATCCAACAGAGTGAGATTTACTCACCTTTGCTTTTTCCGATTTGCAAATTCGATCCAATCTCGGCTTGGCTTGACGGTTCCGACCTTGTATAAACATTTTATAGTTTATTAATAATTGAACTTATGAACAATTATTTTGCTTTTGATTAATCTATTTATTTTTATTTTATTTTATATACATTTTTTTGTTTAAACAAATTAAACCAAAAATTTTAACTTACATACCCTTACATTAAAATGATTTTGAAAAGATTAAGTTACCTTAAGATATATACATACATATCCATTGACCTGGTATTATTCCTCTGTAAAAATAAAATTGTACAAATACTTAAAATCATAAAAAACTTAGTATTTATATTTTGAAATTGTACACAAAATTAGCGATCAGTTCATAGCTTTCAAAAAAATCAGGATTTAACTGCCAGGTATGTCTACACATACCTCTCAGAATGTTATTATCATTAAGCAATAATAATACAAGAAAAAAGTTACCAGAAACCATCTCGACCCCACCACGCTTCCGCTGCGCCAAACCCATTTCATTGACGTGACTCGAGCTCCAGATCGCAACGCCTCCGCCTCGTTTAACAACACACACCCAAACTCGCTTCAAGAGCCACCTAGCCGAACGTGATTGCTGACCTTACACGTGCTTGGACGTCGCTGCTTCTCCCCTTCATCCGGCCTCGAGACGTCACTGCTCGAATCGAGCATCTCGATTCGCCTTCCCTCCAATAGAACGTCGCGGCCGAGCTCGCTAGCAAAACGCTCGCCTCCTCTTTTTTTTTTTTCTCTAGACGGAAACTGGAAATCGCGATTTAGGGCTAGAGAATGGAAGCGTGGAAAAAAAAGAGGAGGGAATGATTAATTTAGGGGTTTTTATCTGAAAATAGAAGGTCGGTCCCTTTTTTTTCGATTTCGTTTATGAAATGGAAGAAAGAATGGACGCCATTTTTTATGAGGTTCGATTTTTGCTTGAAAAATAGAGAAGGGCCGGAGATAAAGATAGATTTGGGGAAGCTTCCAGTGTACGCTGGTTTACTTGTAAAAATATCTTGTATGAAAAAAAAAAATATTTTTTTTACTATTTGGCTTTAACCTTTATTATATTATAAATCTTTCAAAACATCTCGTAAATCGCTACTTAAATTTTCGAACTCGTCTTAAGGAATGTCGCGAGGCGATTATAAAGCTTTACCCGTATTCCGAACACACTGGAACGTGTTTTTTTTTCGAAATCTAATTTGATCATATGCACGAGTTACATAAGGAAACAATCAATTTTAAATTAAATCGATTAAAATAGTTTCTAAGCGTTTCGAGCTGCCAGGGTCAAACGACAACTCCGATTGCTACGAAAATTGAAATCCGATAATAACTAACTATTACGGATCCAATGGAACTGGTTTCATTGAATTCCGAGACTATGCCTCGGAAGGCTATTTTTAAATTCAATTTAAACGATATATTATTAAAATTTGAACAAATTACCTTTAAATTAAATTTCAACCTTTTTATTACCTTCAGTATCCTCATTATAGATTTTATAAGCCTTCAAATTATTTGAAACAGGCTTAGAATCTTAGATTCAACCATTTACCCAATCCCAATTATAAAATTCAATATTTAAGCTATACAATTCAATGATTTTATTATCAAGTAAATATTGATATCTTAAATTCAAATTAAAATTAACTTTTAAATATTTAAAACCAATTAATTGTTCAAATTTAAACTGCTAGAAATTTCGGGTCATCACATTCCTCCCCCCTTAAAAGAATTTCGTCCCCGAAATTACTAGTTAGGAAGAATGGTCCAAACCCGTTTACTTTTCTCCCAAAACCAACAGTTATATCAACTTGCCCCGACATATTCTATTATTAAGACCCACTATTACTTCAACCAACCTTCCAAAACCTTCTATAGTTTTCAAGCAATACCCATTTTGCTCAATCATTTAAATTTCAATTTAAAACCAAATTTTGAACTTATCAAAAATTTTCTAACTCCTTAAATTTCCGGGAAATTTTGCCAGCGTCTCCTCTGCGCGGCTAGCTCGGTACAACTACAAAAGGCCTCTACGGGCTTCCCAAATTCCAAAAAGAAAACAAAAGCCAAGTGGCTACATCAAAATCCCAATCCAATATCATACAGAATCAAAATACTTACCTGTTAGTCGGGCAATTCAAATTTATCATATGGAATCAAATCCAATTTCCTTTAGTACCTGCATATTCTATTTAACAACAATATCCAATTGTAACCTTCAAATCACTGTATACATTTCCTTACAGAAATTTCATATCCACTTCTATACAAATTAGCTTCCACCATTTCATATGAATTCAATTTATTTCAAATTTTAGTACTGAGTTGTATCTTTCATTTAAACTGATTCATATTAATTTCATTTACTAGTTTACTTTGATTTTCAATTTGAAATTGTTTTGCCGATAACCAAAAACTTCCAAAAATTTTCTAACTCCCAAAATTTTTAGAAAATTTTGACAGAGTCTCCCCTGTACAGAGGAGCTTTTGCAATTTGACAAGAGATATAAATATGTATACATCGACCCACCCGGTCGGAAAAAGCAAAAACAGTTCATATTTCCTAATTTTATTGCGTAGGCGTACCTTATTTAGCATTTTAAGCAAGCAGCTTATTAATTTAAGCAATTTGCGCAATCCAAATCAACCAAACAGTCTTCAGGTACCTGTACTTACTCAATTTAAATATGTAAGTGCCATATATATGAAGTTTTATAATATTTCTCTTACTTAAACGACCACAACACATCAACTCTAGAAGAAATGCATTCTAGATAACTTTCACAAGCAATTGCTATGATTTCAAAACCAATTCCATTGTTTTCAACCAATTCACATTCCATTTCATTCAATTTTAAATGATTTATTACTCAAGTATTTACATTCAATCGATTTTTAACCCAAACAAGCACCTATTCACATCAAACGATTCAAATCAATTTTATTTAATCTCTTTCAACCCATAAAATTTTAATTACTTTTGTTTACATCAATGACAACTATTTTGATGCAAACTCGACGATACTCTCTTAATAGAGTATCCATTTCAATTCATAACCACTTTAAATTAATTTTTTAACTCATCCTGTATTTAATTCCGTTTCGTTCTTAATTTATTCACAAACCATACATACGCTTTTCATTTCTTCTCTGCATTGACTTCATTCAAACTATTTATTAAGTTTGGCACATTCAATACTTCTAAATTAATAACCATTTCCAAATTAATTTAATCCAAGCTTTTATTTAATGGGCTTTTAGCCTTATTCGAAACCAAGCTTCAAATAATTTTAAACTTAAGTTAATTACTTAAATTTTAATTTTAATTCACCTACTCATCTTATCAAAATAATATGCAACACATACTTAACTCATTTATACCTCAAATTAATATGTCACCAAACTTAAATTCAGTCTAATAATCCAATTCCAATCACATCTTTGATTTAGTCTTTATTAAATCAGACTTCATCCATTATTATCTAATTCAATTAACTCATTTTAACTCTTTAATTTATCATATAATTCATTATCGAATTTATTTTATTAATACAACGCCGTTCTCAATTTATTTCTATTTACTTGGGTTTTGTTTGTAACTCAAATCAGTCTATTATAATTCACTGCATTTCATTCTACAACATTTCCATCATATCAAATTTACTTGCAAATTTCATTAAATATTATTCAAATCACACTTGGATTTTATTTGCAATTCAAACCATCACATTTTCCAATCCAACTTTATTTCATTTTTTTATTATTTTACAATATCTTCTCTTATTTAATTCATTATCAAACCCAAGTCGAATTCTATTTATAACTCGAATTCATTTCCAAACTTCATTATCTACTTACAATCCATTTTAGTTATCTAGGTTAAATTTTATTAACATTCTCTATTAAATAATTTATTTAGATAATTATCTTACTTCCACTTTTAATTCAACATTGGATTTTTAATTACAAAGAATCACTTCATTAAAATTTCCCGAGTTTCAATTTTATTTTACAATTTCAGTTTGAACTTCCCTTGATTTTCCAAAATTTCATCTCCTTTATTTTAAAATTTTAGAAATGCCTATAAAATCTCATAATAATATTAAAATAGCTTTTATAAAATATTTCTTATAACTCGATGTTTCAACCAGTCCATCCTTGTTCTCACAGAAATTCAGTCATACGTTGATCAGGCGTAGGACCGAAAATCTATAAGTACTTGGTAAACCCGTTTTCAACATCCAGTAAAAATATTTGGAAAATAATTTTATTGAAAATATTGAAAACATTTTGAAATAGAGGAAATATCTTTGGTGACAATGCTCTGAAAATCATCACCCCCATCCATGGTCACAGTTACATACCAGGGTTACGTTGCAGTCACAACAAAAGTCCATGTAACTGCAGGCTCTCCGCGGCCTCTCGATTACGCCATGGATCCTACACAACAGATCACAGTTACATCCAGGGTTACGTTGCCGTCGCAGCAAAAGTCCATGTAACTGCAGGCTCTCAGCGGCCTCTGATTTTCGCTGATGAAATGAAACTTCTCCACTCCTATATAAGTCGCAGTCTACCGAGATAAACTCAACCGCAGACTGTTGGCTCTCAGCGGCACACACGACTTTCGCAATGTTACCATAGGTCGCAGTTACATCCTGGGTTACGTTGCAGTCACAACAAAAGTCCATGTAACTGTTGGCTCTCCGCGGCACACACGACTTACTCTATGGTAACTCAACTCATAATCCTTAGGAACTAGTTTTGTCCGGACTCCTCACAGGATCAACTTTAGAACCCCCCTTGGGGCTCAAGGCAGCGCCACCCAGTGGCACTCTTGAGAAGTCCATTCCAAGGGAGCGCCTTTTTCCCTAGAGCTATCATCAAAACACTTTATACTATACACATATAGTATCTTTCAAATTATACACCTAGTATGAATTTTATCAAAGCTCCTTTACACAAAATCGATTATTTCCAAAATCGATAATTCTCAAACTAGGCTTTCCAAATTAAATATTGATTTTACCCAAAACTCAAAAGCCTTTTTCAAATCCAAAGGTTCCCAAATTTTTTTTTTCAAAATCCTCATAGGATCCTTTATACATATTTTGATATATATAAATAAATTTTTAAAACTTTGGATCCTTACTTTCTTGTATAAAACACCTTTTATACTCCAAACACTCTCAAAAACCATAGAAATAACCAATTTTCATCTTTATTCATTTCATATTTCTCAAAATATTCTTTCAGTTCAAAAGAACCATTTCACATTCCTTATTTACCTTTACATTAATCCCCAATTGGATTAGTACTTCAATCCTTATCTCAGTTGGGTACTTAATCAATAACAGTTTGAACTCCGATCAATTTAGAAAAATAGCTTGAAAAGTTTAAAAAAATAGGTAAGTAGTTGAAAAATAATTATTAGTTTGCAAAATAATTGTAAAATAGTTAACTAATTATAAAATAGTTGAGAAATAGTTAAATAGTCATAGAAATTTTAGATAATTACAAAATAGTTGTTAAATAGTAATTAATTTGTAACATGGTTGAAATATAGTAATAAATTTAGAAAACAGTTGAAAAATAGTCAAATAACTCCAAAATAATGGTAAAACAAGTATAAAATAATTTGGCTTTAAGAAAGAAAAGTGGTATATATTTAAGAGCTTGGAAAAATAAGCTTACATCAAAACAATTAAATTAAAAATAGTTCAGAGTCGAAACTGTTCACTTCCCCAACAATGCGATTTAAATTTCCATTTAAATCGACCCAATTTCAATACTAATAACTCCAAATTCCATTGGACTTAATTCATTCCCAACTCAATTGAATTAACTCTCAACTCCTTTCTAACTTCAAATCAAATTCCATTAGGTCTTAACCCAATTCCACTTTAATTACAATTCCAAATTATTTTGATAAATCTGGACTAATATCAATTAAACTCTCTTCAAGTTCAATACCCTATTTCAGTTAATCTAATACAAATTTCCCATTTGAATTTTAAACTTGCACAACTTTTATTAAAATTTAAAATTTCCAACTTCTATTTAAAATCAATTATATTCACATTTTGCTTCTAACTTGGAGTTATACATATTGTTTAACCAATATGTTTTTTTTTTAATTATTATTCCATAAACAATTTAAATCCAGATTCCAGAGTTTAAACAATTTTCCAAAACTTAAATATCACCTTAGAATTCATTTATATCTAAAATTCTTTGACAGATTCTATTATCCTTTTGAATTTCAAAACCAAACTTAATTCACAAACAATCCAAATTTAAAACAATTTGGTAGCAATTTTTCTTCTAGAAACTCGAAAATAAACTTCGATAATGCTGCAGTCATTACCGACGTTATTTTCCAGTGACCAAAAGAGTTCAATGCTTTTATCACTCTAAAAACATTTCCAAATATTTTTAATTCCAAATCTCCCAGATTTCAAATTCAACACCAAAATTTTTTTTTTTTTTTGAAACAATACTATTATTTCTTTCCAAAACCTTTGGAAATCACTTTCAAATCCAAAGGGATTTTAAATTGTCCCAATCCATCCCATTTATATTTAAACATTACTCTGGAATTTCATCTCACTTTATTTTCAAATATTCTTTGGAATTTTATTTCGGAATTCTATTTCAAATAATAATCTCATTTATTTATAAAGTTTATTTCAACTTATGAATTCCATTTACAGTATATATTTCAAATTCAATATTGATTTTGAACAAATTCCACTTAAATTACAATTCCAAAATTATTCTAATTACTTTGGATTAGTATCCATTCAATTGAACCCACTTCAATTCCAATCATTTCAATTCAATCCAATTCAAATCTTCCATTCAATTTTTTTTTTGAACTTATACATCATCCATCCCAAATCCAATTAATCCAAATCGGATTCAATTTGAATGAGTACAATTCCAACTTCAAATTTAAACCATCTCAAATTATATAATTCGAGCTAAGTTCTCAAAGATTGGTTTAACCTTTTTAAACCAAATTTAACCTTTGTTCATTTAAAATTTCAAACAATTCTAATTTCTGAGTTCTAATTCTAGAACTTCATTTTTAATTAATTTAATTTTAATTTGGTTATATTATAGTCCTACTTAACTTAATTCCAATAATTTAACACCCAATCACCTTAATATTTATTAGAAGGAAATATTGCTTTTCATATCAAAATATACTATTATATAAAATCATTTAAAATCTTTATAAATAACAAGTACGCTCTCATATATATACACTCAACTCATATTAGAGTACTACAAACCCTATTTAATGAGTAATCCCCACCAGAGCCAAGGTTCTCGCTTAACCTTCAGCTCTGATACCAAATGTAACGACCCGAAATTTTCTAACCCGAAAATTCCAAATAGTTATGAAAAAGAAGAAAGAGATAGAAGAAGAAGAAAAAGAAACATCAACAACTCACATTCGCAGTGGATAAAATATAATAATAAATAATAGTTTACAAAAGAATATTATATTTGTTGATTACATTGAATATACATCAGAGTTACTCATATATACAGATAATGGACATATACAAATCATGTCTCAGATACACAATAATATACTACAGCGGAAATACCCCATACGTTAGCCGTCCAGCTCGCCTCCTGAGCTCCAGAGCGTACCTACCTGAAAATCTGTAATACTCGGTCTGACCCGAGCATTACATCAAAGTAACACCCGGGTCAGGCTGGAAACCAGCGTGAGTAAACCCAACTAATTTGGAATACAAAGGTAAACAACTCATATAAACCCGGGTAACTTATATCAATTTAACCAATTCACAATTTGCTATAGACAACACTTATTTCTTAGATAAAATAATCCAATTCACTTCAATTGTTTCACTCCAGCTTATTGATATTACAAATCAATTTATAAAAATTCGAAGTGGTTTCAGGTATTTCCTAATACCTGATTCCCGGCATTTTCAAGTCTCATGTCATCCTAACCCAAGTTATCCAAATAAAAATACACAACATTTCATATCAGAGATATCCACTCATTCATAGCATTCAATACCATTCAACCAATCCATAAGCAATGCTTAACCACATACAAATTTATTCAATCGATTCTAGTTGAATTTCTAACCACATTCATTTAGATTCCTTCATTCCATATTAATTTATTCCAAATCGATTAATTAATCAATCCTTCACTATTTATCTTAATTAATCACTTTGGATTAATTATTTTTCAATTACATTCAAGTAATTATCTTAAATTAACTTCACAATATTAATTGGTTTCAAACAAGATCATTAAGTAATCTTTATTACTTTTAATTTGTTCCAATCTAAATTAATTACTTTAATTCAACCACAACATTAACTTTAGTAAATAAATCAAATTTCTCCTTGATTAATTACCTTAATTAATCTCTTGGTTAATTTCACAAAGTAATTATATTTTATTAATTATATTAGGTAATAACCTATCGAACCATCCATTGATTATTATACATTCATTAAACTTTGTAAATAAACTTAAACCTCCTTTAATTGATTAATTCAAACTCTTACTTACTAAATTAATCGGCCCAAACCATTAATTAATTGAATTAATTAATTATCTATTTTAAAATTCAAATACTCCGAGACAACCACAATTAACTCGAGAAACATCCAAAACTAAATCACCAGATCATCAGTACACATCTAAAAAATTCAATCATTCATCCAACTACATAAATTTAACCATTTAAATTTAAATCAAAAATCCAACAGAGTGAGATTTACTCACCTTTGCTTTTTCCGATTTGCAAATTCGATCCAATCTCGGCTTGGCTTGACGGTTCCGACCTTGTATAAACATTTTATAGTTTATTAATATTTGAACTTATGAACAATTATTTTGCTTTTGATTAATCTATTTATTTTTATTTTATTTTATATACATTTTTTTGTTTAAACAAATTAAACCAAAAATTTTAACTTACATACCCTTACATTAAAATGATTTTGAAAAGATTAAGTTACCTTAAGATATATACATACATATCCATTGACCTGGTATTATTCCTCTGTAAAAATAAAATTGTACAAATACTTAAAATCATAAAAAACTTAGTATTTCTATTTTGAAATTGTACACAAAATTAGCGATCAGTTCATAGCTTTCAAAAAAATCAGGATTTAACTGCCAGGTATGTCTACACATACCTCTCAGAATGTTATTATCATTAAGCAATAATAATACAATAAAAAAGTTACCAGAAACCATCTCGACCCCACCACGCTTCCGCTGCGCCAAACCCATTTCGTTGACGTGACTCGAGCTCCAGATCGCAACGCCTCCGCCTCGTTTAACAACACACACCCAAACTCGCTTCAAGAGCCACCTAGCCGAACGTGATTGCTGACCTTACACGTGCTTGGACGTTGCTGCTTCTCCCCTTCATCCGGCCTCGAGACGTCACTGCTCGAATCGAGCATCTCGATTCGCCTTCCCTCCAATAGAACGTCGCGGCCGAGCTCGCTAGCAAAATGCTCGCCTCCTCTTCTTTTTTTTCTCTAGACGGAAACTGGAAATCGCGATTTAGGGCTAGAGAATGGAAGCGTGGATTCAAAAGAGGAGGGAATGATTAATTTAGGGGTTTTTATCTGAAAATAGAAGGTCAGTCCCTTTTTTTTCGATTTCGTTTATGAAATGGAAGAAAGAATGGACGCCATTTTTTATGAGGTTCGATTTTTGCTTGAAAAATAGAGAAGGGCCGGAGATAAAGATAGATTTGGGGAAGCTTCCAGTGTACGCTGGTTTACTTGTAAAAATATCTTGTATGAAAAAAAAAATATTTTTTTTTACTATTTGGCTTTAACCTTTATTATATTATAAATCTTTCAAAACATCTCGTAAATCGCTACTTAAATTTTCGAACTCCTCTTAAGGAATGTCGCGAGGCGATTATAAAGCTTTACCCGTATTCCGAACACACTGGAACGTGTTTTTTTTTCGAAATCTAATTTGATCATATGCACGAGTTACATAAGGAAACAATCAATTTTAAATTAAATCGATTAAAATAGTTTCTAAGCGTTTCGAGCTGCCAGGGTCAAACGACAACTCCGATTGCTACGAAAATTGAAATCCGATAATAACTAACTATTACGGATCCAATGGAACTGGTTTCATTGAATTCCGAGACTATGCCTCGGAAGGCTATTTTTAAATTCAATTTAAACGATATATTATTAAAATTTGAACAAATTACCTTTAAATTAAATTTCAACCTTTTTATTACCTTCAGTATCCTCATTATAGATTTTATAAGCCTTCAAATTATTTGAAACAGGCTTAGAATCTTAGATTCAACCATTTACCCAATCCCAATTATAAAATTCAATATTTAAGCTATACAATTCAATGATTTTATTATCAAGTAAATATTGATATCTTAAATTCAAATTAAAATTAACTTTTAAATATTTAAAACCAATTAATTGTTCAAATTTAAACTGCTAGAAATTTCGGGTCATCACATTTATGCTCTAGTCCACGCTCTAGGGACTCAGAGTACTCTAGTCTGCTTCAGGGACTTAGAGATTTTGTCAAGTCGTATATAATCCAGTCCGCGGTCCAAGGACTTAGAGT
This sequence comes from Allium cepa, assembly GCA_030765085.1. Taxonomy (NCBI): domain Eukaryota; kingdom Viridiplantae; phylum Streptophyta; class Magnoliopsida; order Asparagales; family Amaryllidaceae; genus Allium; species Allium cepa. The sequence continues at coordinate 942,420,985 of CM060941.1, forward strand.
ACTCTAGTCCTCTTCAAGGACTTAGATGTTTTTCTCAAGTCGTTTATACTCTAGTCCACTCTCTGGGGACTTAGAGTACTCTAGTCCGCCTCAGGGACTTAGAGATTTTTCTCAAGTCGTTTATACTCTAGTCCGCGCTCCGGAGACTCAGAGTACTCTAGTCCGTGCTCCAGAGACTTAGAGATTTTTAAGTCATTTATACTGTAATCCATGCTCCGGGGACTCAAAGTACTCTAGTCCGCTTCAGGGACTTAGAGACTTTTCTCAAGTCGTTTATACTCTAGTCCACGCTCTGGGGACTTAGAGTACTCTAGTCTACTTCAGGTCTTAGCGATTTTTGTCAAATCATTTATAGTGTAGTCCGCGATCTAGGGACTCAGACTACTCTAGTCTGCGCTTTGGGGGAATAGAGATTTTCAAGTCGTTTATACTCTAGTCCACACTCTGGGGTCTCAGAGTACTCTACTCCACGCTCCAGGGACTTAGTGATTTCTATGTCATTTATACTGTAGTTCGCACTCTGGGGACTCAGAGTACTCTAGTCCGCTCTTCGGGGACTTGGAGATTTTTAAGTCGTTTATACTCTAGTCCTCACTCTGAGGACTTAAAGTACTCTAGTCCGCTTTATGGACTTAGAGGTTTTATTGAGAGCAGTTGTATTTTCACCAGTTTAATTTGTATTTCATTCACCATATCGAGGCTAATGTTGTCGAATGAACGATCGAACCATGTTTGCTCATGGAATGGGACTCTGCCCCCAGCATCAAGGACGAAACTTGAAAAATGGACGGTTGATTCTCGTTCGCTTGGTGATTATAGCTCTTCCAATCAAGTCAAGGAAGGAGGTATATGGTAAATGGTTGGATCGCATCAATGTTGGGGTTGGATAATCCAGTCTTGCATAATTTTCTTCGTATCTCTTCCTAGAAAATAAGGATAATGGATTACTTAGTAGACAAAGTAAGTTGCATATGTCTCAAGGTGCAGTCGTGTCCATGTATTGAGAGCAATGGTCAACGAGTAGGCAGTCCACCACAGCTACTTCAAGTCGGGCTTTCGAATAGCCTTTTGCGTTCAGGGTAGGATTTGATGTGTAGATGATCAAATCATGTCTACTCTAGATAGATCTCGACGTCATTGAGATTCAGGAGATGCATCTTTATTTTTTCTAACTTTGTTCAATGATTTGATTTGAGTAGATGGTCGGGCCATATTCATTCCAAGCTTTGCTTAGGTCTCCAAGTCAAACGTGGAGGTCGATGAATGAATGGTCGATCATGTTGACTTTGTATTAGGCTCTAACCATGACGAGCTTTTCAATCTCTAATCCTTGGTCCCAAATCAAAGGCACATGGTTGATGATGAGCGATCGAATCATGCTCGTCTTGATGAAATTCCTCAAATCCGATCAAGGTCTGCGTGGATAGGTTGGCGGCCAACCCTAAGTACTTAGTTACCTGCATCATTTTGGAAGAAGTTTATTTCAAGTCGATCGTAATTCAAAGCACAGTTGAAATTAAAATAACCAAAGAATATTGATATAAATCTCATTGATAAGGGGAGCGGCATCATATTGTCGCTATTCAACTCTGCCCCAAGCCCCTTCTAGCGGGATGTCGACCACCAACAGTCCAATTGATAATTAGAGTCTTTATTAATGGGTATTTGAAGTTCCTGGCTTGCCCTTCTACAAGGGTTGCACGTATTATTGAAGCTTTCAAAGAGCATATGAGTTGAATTTTGAGATCTTGTTTTGTCTACTGAAATCAGAGTCCTTAGGCAATGGGCCTGCATTTTTATTTTTCCTAGTCTGCTCCACTCCTCCTCACTTTGGTTATGATTCTTTTTATAACACAAAAGGTCCATGGTCATAGGAGGATCTCCAGCTAACTAGCTTCCAAAATATATCTAGTGCTCGACTCTCCTCAAACGCGATCAGTATGATATCCTTGTTACTATTTGGAATAAATTTCTTAGAGCCAAACATCAGTCTGCTTGGGGTCACTAAATTCGAAGTGCTGGGTCAGTGAAGAATGGTGCTTGGACTCATCTTGGCGTTTGGCTAGAGTCGTATCATCTATGTTCTCCAACCTTTGGGAGTATCGTTTGAGTAGCGGTTGCTTGCTCGTTCTCTTGTTTCCATTTAGAAGCTGCCGCTTAATCCTCGATGCTTGGTCGATCATGTGATCTAAGGAAAGTGGGTAGAATGTTCCTTTATTAATTTGAGTTTTGAATTCACTATGACTTTTTTCGAAAAATTATGTCGTACCTGAAAATATTTTTTTGAAAATAGGGGTCGTATAAGAGACCGGTGTACTTAAGTTTGGATCGTCCAAGAGTGGCTTGGCTAAGGCGATTCGGCCTAGGAGGATCAGCAAAGAGTGCTTGACCAAGGCGGTTCGACCAAGGTGGATCGGCCAAGAGTGGATCGGCCAAGGTGGATCGACCAAGAGTGGCTCGGCCAAGGCGGTTTGGCCAAGGCGGATCGACCAAGAGCGAATCGGCCAACGCCGTTCGGCCAAGAGTGGATCAACCAAGGCGGTTCGACCAAGGTGGATCGGCCAAGAGTGGCTCGGCCAAGGCGGTTCGGCCAAGGCGGTTTGGCCAAGGTGGATCGGCCAAGAGTGGCTTGGCCACGGCGGTTTGACCAAGGTGGATCGGCCAAGAGTGATTCGATGCATACAGTTCGGCAGCTTGAGTCTATTCTCATTGGCACGGTCCGGATTGCTCCTTGTATATCGGTCGGTCATGGAGAGAAGGCTAAGATGGGTCGGCCATTTATCGATTGTTCGAGGACATTAGCAGATTACCAATAGGGCAACATGGTTGATTTTCCTTCACTCTAGGTTACATCCCTAGCTACTCCGAGTTATAAGAGATTTCACTTCGAGTCATGCATGAGGGATTCATGGTTCGGACATGCGGGCTCGGTGGCTACTGGTTCGGTCTCAGGGGGTTGATATACACGGGTTTGCATTTGGTCGGTATATATGCTAGAGTGACCGGCTATTAGCTTTTGAGTGGGGGATCGAATATCTACATTGAGTGAGCAGTCGGCTATAAGAGAGATAGGCTGAATTGCCTTCAAAAAGGGGTCGGCCCTCATATAATTTCGGTACAAACTTCAACATCCAATCCCAAAAATGTGCCTACATCAGTGATTCCAATCCCATGGCTAATATCTTCCTTTAGATCTTTTTCAAATCTGAGTAGAATAGAAAGTTTGCTGGTAAACAACTGGATCTATCTTGCGAAACGGAAATCCACTAGTAGACGATGAGATCCAATCAAGCTGAGAATTCTTGGTGAAAGCACCAAAATTGATCACTAACACCTTTGAGTAGAGTTATGTAAAGAGATTAATGAAGAGAGTAAATTAAAAACAGAGAAAAAATGTAATTGAATGCCAAAAGGAACAACATAAACGAGAACACCGGATTTATAATGGTTCGGCTTAATTGCCTACGTCCAATTTGAATAAAATCTTTATTACTTTCTCAATCACTTGAATACAGATACAACCCGTAAGCAAATCACTTGAATACATGTTTGAATTAAAAAGAGGAAAGTATCAAAAAATGGAAAAGTCTCCCTGGAGTTCTCCTCAAAATAGGTCCCCTCAACTGTACCCATGCCCCTTTATTTATAGATGAAGATAGGTTGGACCTCTCGTGCAAGCCCACTACCAAGGAAGCTCAGCCCATAGCTGTTAGGTAGACCGCTACACTGACCGTCCTACCTACTGCTGATCAAGGGATTGTCCCATGGCTGTCTCGAAGCAAACCCTCAAGGATTCAAAGGAAGCAGCAGACAACTCGAAGCATAGGAATGTTAGTTGTGTCAGTTCGTTATAGGTCAAAGAAATTGTTAACCTCCGCAGGGTTCACCGAACCAGGTATGCTGAACGACCCATTTTGACCCATCAAAGCCGAACTAAGCATGCCGAACTATGATCGACCGAACTGTCTTACCTTTCCTTCTTGGCCGAGTGATGCATGACTTAATACCTTTAAGCCCAGACCACAAGTGGCGAATGACCAATGCCGATCCAATCCACACCGACCCACTAAGTCTGAAACCATATCGACCGATCGATGTATGCTGAGCCATCTAGACCGAATAACGTATACCAAGCCATCATGACTAGATCTAAGCCCTCAACCCATATGTGCCAAATCAAGGCCGAACGATACATACTGAAAGAAGGCCGAATCATACCCAGCGAGCCATAATTACCAAACTATACCTATCGAGCCACACATACATGCCGAACCACATCGATTGCATCAAACACATATACATCCAATCTCTTCTCGACCAGGATCATGTTTAGTGCTAACTATAACTTCTGCAATTATCGTTCTATAACCGGGTCAAGAAGCCGGGTAACACTTACTTTATGTGGTCTAAGCTATCATGAAACAAAGGAAATTACTTTACCCTTGTGCATCAACACAACTTCCAATCCAGTTCCACATGCATCGGCATACACCACCAACCCTTATTTTCCATCTGGAACTACTAACACTAGTTCATTTGTCAATAAATTTTTTAACTTAAAGAATGCTTCCTCATATTTATCGAACCAAACAAAATTCACCTTCTTCCTGGTTAGCTTAGTCAAAGGCGCTGCTATCCACGAGAAATCCTTAATAAATCTCCGGTAATAGCCAACAAGTCCAAGAAAACTTCTAATCTCAATCACCGTCTTTGGTCTCTTCCATTTATTAACAACTTCGATCTTATCTAGATCGACTGACAACCCTTTCTATGAAACCATGTGACCAAGAAACTTAACCTCTTTGTTCCAAAAATGACATTTGAAATACTTCGTGTTTAGCTGATGCTGACTCAGTGTCTCAAGCACAACTCTAAGACGATCTTCATTGTCTCTTTCATCCTTATAGTATGCCAAAATGTCATCTATAAACACCAATGCAAATCCATCCAAATGCACTCGAAAGACTCGGTTCATTAGATCCACGAAGAAAGCAGGTGCATTCGTCAACTCGAATGGATTTACTAACCACTCGTACAAACCATATCTAGTTGAAATGTTGTCAAAGGAACACTGTCTTCTGCCACTCTTAACTGATGGAAACCCATCACCAATTCCTACTGAGAAAACACTCTAGCTTCACACAACTGATCAAATAGATCATCAATTCTCTATACAAGATACTTATTCTTGAATGTCCTTTCGTTCAACTTACGATGGTCGATACACATCCTCAACAACCCATCTGGTTTTTCCACGAACACCACGGTCTTTCCCAAGGCGAATTGCTTGGTCTAATAAAATTCCTTCCTTGTAGATCCACTAACCGCTCCTTCAATTCCTTCATACCGGTCAGTGTTATCCTACCAGGTGGTCTACTTACAGGTTCAACTCCTGGCACAAGATCTATCTAAAACTTAATAGCTCATTTCGGTGGTAGTCTTGTGACTGGCTTAAAGACATCTGCAAACTCTTTTTCTGCTCGATTCTAACTTAGCTCTTCTCCCACTTCCATTCCAGTTAGCAAAGCACAACTACTTCTGTCGAAATTCTCTACTGAAAATACTCGGTTATGACTATCAAGGTGTCTTAGTGATATCTTCCCATCTTGGCGAATATCCTAGCCTCATACCTTCTCAACCAATCCATACCCAAAATAATTCCGCAATATATGAAATCGAAAACATACAGACTACATGCAAATTTATGATCTAACAAGTCAAGTTCTAACTGGTCACATCTCAACCCCTAAGTTCCATCTTCTCATATTGGATTCGCAACCCTTAAGGAAGAAATAATGTGTGTGGGTTCTAAACATAACCTATCAACCAAACACTGGGATATAAATGAATGTGATGTGCTGGTATCAAATAGTATCCTAACTGGTATGCTCTGAATCAAAAAAGTACCTTCCAACATAGTCTTCTTTTTATTAGTTGCAGTTGGCTTAGCTAATGATGGTCCAATAGTAAAAACATTTCCATTGTCCGCCTAACCAGTTCTGAACATTGGTTCTTATGATGTCCAATTTGATCACAGTCAAAGCACTACACATTCTTCTTATTTTTAGTCGTCTTCCCTTTACTTGACCAGCATTCATTTGCATAATGACCCTTCTTGTCACAATTGTAGCAAAACAAATCAATCTTTGACTTCTTGGCTGCATCTCCTTTCTGCGATCTCCACAACCACATTACAAGGATCACAGATATGTGTCAAGGTCGCCCTAGCAAGCTCAGGTCTCAATCCCCAAATGAATCTCTCATTTCTCCTGATGTCAGTATCTATTGTAGCATGTCCATAATAGGACAACTCATCGAAACTTAGTAACATACTCATGTACCGACATTTCTCCCTACACCAAATCCATAAACTTTCTCAACAACTCTAACTTAGAAACCCCAGATAAAAATCATTGTTCAAATCTTCTTCTAAATTCAGCCCATGCCAACTCTTCCTCTGGAACCCCTAGCAGTAACATTATTCCACCAATAAAGAGTGGACCCTTGCAACTATCTGGAGGTCAATCTTCTTTTATGTGCATCATATAAACCCAAATCAGCAAAGATACACTCACAATGCAACAACCAGTCCTCAACTTCTATAGCATCCTTCGTTCCCAAAAACAGATTCCCACTAGACTGGTGTAATCTCTAATCAGCTTAGCATAATTATGCCCAACTGGAGCCACAGGATTAGCTTCTCCAACATTTCCAACAACACCGGCAGCAACTCCAGCTTGCATCATACTGACGAAGAACTGATACATCGCCTCCATATTTACTAGTGGATTTCCATCACCCACATTAGCATCAACATTTTGGTTAGCATTAGCCTGTCTACCTTGCTTCCTCCTAGTATTAGATCGAGCATTTCCATTGGTAGTGGTGCTTTCTCTACCGATATTTCCTCTTATGTTTCCTGCTTCCATATCTTCTTTCTCGTAAACCTACATACAAGCCTTAGTAAGATACATAAGAACGGTCTAAGAGAGAGGCGAACACCTATATATATCATATAAAAGTACGTTACTATAGCATTATCCCAAACCCCGATCTTATTTCTGATTTATTGGATTATTTCTCAAAAAGCTTTTAGGTTTAACTTTTCTTTCAAGTTCTCATAAACCTATGGTCTGATATCAACTTGTAGCATCCTCCAACTTAGTGGCCCAAAACTAACAACAACGTATGCGGTAGTAATCCATAGTTATTAATCCTTGGCTACGAAATACGATAATGTTAGATACATTGATATACAGAAACACATGAATATGGAAAAAATTATAACATCAAACCAGATCCACATTCCATTTCAAAATATTCAAATTCATTACACCATCCATCAATCGTTAACCATGTTCAGATAAAATATATTAATTACAACGTACGCCAAGAGAGACATACGAATATGCCCCGTTGAATGATTAGAGTATATATGGGCAATTTAACAACTTGGCATTTACATCAAAAATACAACGAAATCAAAAGAAAAGAGAACTCTAGATAGATATCATGCCTCCTATACGTCTCCGGAAGCTTTATTCTTTGAAGATGTACTTGAAAACCTCAACTCTCGAATTACTCAAAATCAATTGAGCACCCAAGAGTTTAAGGGGAAAACATAAACTTCGAGTCAGACATAAAGCCTGGTATGAATAATAATCTACCATCTCAAAACATTTAGATAGCTAGTAAGACCACGCCGCTTAGCGGAATAGGCTTTCCCTTCATTGGTATCCTAAAACCTTTATAAAACCATATATTGCGCTCTTGCATCCACAATGGTTAAAACAATTCGTAATAATATGATGTGATGATATGCAAAACAAGTGAATCAATTTAGGATTACCCATCCCCATTCAGTTTTACTATCAGTCTGAATTATAGTTTCTAGGGTTACTGTTAACCTAATAGTTTTCATGGGCTAACCGACGATCAGTGAAATGATTATGGACTCCCGTTTTATTTACGTAGTTTTCATGGGATCAATAAGAACCTATTGGCCCTCGCCAATATCTTTACTATTTCATGGGTTCTCTCTGAACCTATTGGTAACTCCAATATCCTTCTGTTATCCTAGTTTTCATAGGTTGACTAGGAACCTATTGACTTCTGTCAATATCTTAATCCAGATATAGCTTTCATGGGTTCACTATAAATCTATCAGCCCCTACCGATATCAAATCACAGTTTTCATGGGCTAACTATGAACCAATCTTCCTGGCATCTTTTATATATAGTTTTCGTGGGCTGACTATGAACCTATTGGTCCCCGCCAATATCTTTTCCTATACATAGTTTTCATGGGATTATTGTGAACCTATTGGCCCCTACTAATATCTTTAATTTATATTCACTATTGGGTCAATCTAGCTGGTTATTCTGCCCTTCCTAAATTACAATTATGAGTCCATTACAATGTGAATATATACATGCATGAAGAAGCAAACATAATAACATAATAGTACCACTCCTGTGAGTTTAAAGTGTTTGAAATGATTTCGTGTAAAACATGGTTAATCCCTTTAACCTAATATTTTATCAAGGAAAGCTTCTTCTTAAAACCATTTCAAATCTTCTTTACTTTGCCATGGGATTTTCCTTTAAAACGAGATTGGGTTATTTGTTTTGAAAAACCTAAGGCTTTCAAAACCTTCAAAACTTTGCTTTTGACCTCACTGAATGACTTCCATTGACTTCCTTCGAAAGCTTATAAAACTCTCTTTTTAAAACATTAGGCTCCTACCTTTCGAAACACTTTAAAACCTCTTATTCAAAACCTTTCAAATGTAATAAAGTATTACTTGCTAACTCTTATAAGCTGTGCTTCAGAACCATTGGAAGTATCCCTTTTGAAACCATTGAAAGTCTCTCTTTCGAAACCATTGGGTTTATATTTAGAAATATCATTTGGGTCGAAATGAATGAAAGTTTCTCTTTTGAAACCATTATTTTCCATATAAAAGTATTGGGGAAAACTTAATGGCGTCAGCACCATCCCTTTCAAAAGCTTTAAAACATTTAAGTGAAATATTGAAGGTTAGCGTCGAAGCCGCCTTTCGAAGCCATTGCCTTTGAAACACTTGAACCATTTCGAAAGCATATAGGAAGTGGCTTAGTGTAAATTTAAAAAAAACCGACCCTTCGAAGGCATTGATGATTTCAATACACTCGAAAGGAATAGAAACAGCGACATGGTTTCAACCAGGTCAAAACCATTGATGTGCACGTAAATTTGCATAATTTTACCACCATATTTAATTGAGAAAATTTAATTGGAAATTTCTATATTATTTTGCAGGAAATTAAACTCAACTACAAGTGGGTTCATGAAGGAATATGCATGCACAAAGAAGATACAAAAGAATGAAGATGGAAATAATTCAAAGTGAAGAACATGGAGGATGCCACCCACTTACCTTGATTTTCAATTAGGAGCTAAGGCACATGCTAAAGGCCATTAAAAGCTTCATGTACATTTAAGTGGGGGATTATTGAAGCTAATGATGACTTGGCCACCACACTTCCTACAAGGGCATCTTGGGCATTCCCCAAAAATATGAATTAGGGTTTAACAATTGTATAAATAACCCCTTATGTTTCATGTAGTAACATCCTTCCTCTTCATTAGTTTTAGGATCAAAATAAAAAAAGCTCTTCTCTTTCTTTTTTCATGGCTACTTAGCCATTTTTATTTTCATGTAATTTCTTTTTTTATGCAATTTAATACATGATCTTTTCCTTTCTTTGTTTATTTCCTTTCATGTTGTAGTGTAGATCTTTTTTTTTGTGCAAATAGAATATATCTCTTTTCCATTATCTTTCATTTTTCTTTCTTTTTACTTTCATGTTGCATGCTACTTGTGTTGATACGATAACACAAATGAGAGGCTAATCCCTTCAATTTAGGGGTAGTGAGGCGTCTAATCATGTAGCTTCAACGTTTTGATGTTTTATACTCTCTTTTTGTGCTTTAATGAGAATATATGAAGTGGTTAACTTGTTTTTGCTTTGAATTTGATAGCCTATATTGTTGACACCAAATAGGCTATACTTAAACAATCACTAACACAAATTACCTCTTCATCTACATATGATGATGGTAATGAAGTGAATGTTGAGATTAAAATTTGATGGTCTATATTTCTAATTAATAGTTAATAGGCCATACTTAAAATAGATTTTTCTTTCAACTTTGTTATCATTTTTCATGTGAGTTAGTAAATGGTTTAAAGGGTGTGCTATAGTTTGATGGCATATGTTGAGCTAATTAATAGCACAAATAGGCCATACTTATGATAAGCACGTCAATTAAGCTAACTAATGACAAAGAAAAGAGAGATCATAACTTCATTTTGTTTATTTATGTGATCTAGAGAGTAGAAGTTGCCTCTAAATTGTCTTAACACTCTCGTATTTTTTATTTATTTTTTTTTGTCATTTTTCTCCTTTTTTTAGTTTAACATTCTCTTCAACCTTGGTTTAATTTGATTGAATAGATTTTTAAAATCATCAATTCCCTGTAGATCGACCCGTATTCGCCACGTGCTACATTCGTACACCGTGCGCTCGCGGTTATTTCTAAATTTAAATTCGTTCGACGATTTTCTAAACCGATAGAATTTCGTCGACGAACAAGTTATTGGCACCATTGCCGGGGATCGAACCCGGGTCACCCGCGTGACAGGCGGGAATACTCACCACTATACTACAACGAAATTCGAAAACAAATCCATTGTAGTTGCATTGTTAATACGCTTTTAATTTCTGCTTTGCATTTCATCTTAGAATTTGTTAATAATAATGGTTAGAAACCAATAACACTTAATTGTATATTGTCAAATTGTCTTCTTTGAACAATTTTATTTCTTGGTGTCTAGGCTACGGGAGTGTAATAACCATTTATAAATATTACGGTGATTCGTAAATAATATAGTGGTTGTTCCTCTGAAGGTACTTAAACCTTCGGCTGCATTGCTATGGTGATTCGTGGTGCACCGATAACCCCTGCCCGTTACCTGGTCGAGAAATATTTTTGTTGATTTAAGACAGTGTGTGACTAAACAGTTTTGGGTTAAATTAGTATAAATCATTTGTAATTAACCCTTGCATTCATTTAGTTGCATTAGTTCATTCATATTTTAAAAAAAAAAATTCAAAATCCAAAACTAAAAAAAATTGTAAATATTCCTTTTCTTTTGAAATTTTTAAATCCTTTTCTTTGAAATTTCAAAAAAATCCAAAAAATAAATATAGAAAAACCAAAATTCAACAAAAAAAATTGAAAAATAAAAACAAAACAAAAATCGATTTCCCTTTTGAAAAATAATTTTTGTTTGTAAATATTTTTCGCTTTTAAAAAAAACCAAAAAAAGTCTTGAAAATGTCTGAATTTCCATATTCACTTGAATTTTACAATAGTTGTGAAAATCAATATAATCCATATGATTTCAGTCCAAATTCGTATGTATATTTTAACAACAACTATTATGTAAATAATTCAAATTTCGAACAACAAAATTTTCAAAACAATGACCAACCTTCGACTCTTGAAAATAGCATTGAAATGATTTCATCTTTACTCGAACTTTCTACACGACAAAATCAAGAGATAACATTTATGTAATTCTTATTTGTGTAATAACTCGAGTCAAGGATTTCAAAATTTGAATTCAATTCAAAATTCAAACGATTACGATTATAACCCATGCCAATTTAATTTCGAACTCCAAAATGAATTTCAAACTCAACATGAAAATGGAAACAACTTTTCAAACGAATTTGGCAATGGGAATAATCTTAACCATGTTACGAGTGAAATTTTTTGTTCTCAACAAATCCAAGTCGAAAATTCTCAATTTAATAACTACAAATTGGATTTTGTTGAACAAATGAATGAAATTTACGATGATCATACGGATTTGTTGTTTGAAACTTATATGAAACAACGTGAACAACAAAATCAAATCTCAACGTGTGATGAGTCAAGTGATAATCCACCTTTTACCCAAATCGATGATTTTCAAATAACAACTTTTGAATTTGATAATGACGATCTTAATCAAGTTGTTGAAAATAGGGTAATTAATTGGATTTCAATTCTTTTGAGGGTGCGAAACTCGATTTAAACTTCGATCTTCCTTTTTCTGAAAATTTGAATACGACAACTTTGAATTTTAAACTCGATGTACATGATGAAGTTGTTGATAATCCAACAAAGGAAGTCGAATTTAACGAACATGAGTTTTATGGACTTTTTGAAAATGAGTTGCTAAATTCTGTAGGGGACGATTTGAATCACCATTTCGATTTTGAAATCGATGATAAACTTGAATTTGGTGAAAATAAATTCAAAGTGTAGTCTTATCAACCCCGAAAATCATTGAAAATAAAACAACTCATTCAACTTTTGATAAAACGAAATTCGTTTTTCCAAATCAACATTCAACTTTAAAATCTTTAAAGGTTTGGTTTTTTGCGCTTAAACTGTGTCTCGCACACTTGACGAGACAAATGAATAGGTTTTTGAAAGACTGTTTCATTTACTTTTTGACGATATACTTTCTGATCTAGTGTAAATATTGTTAGTTTTCATGTAAATATAGGTCATCTTTTTAATTTTATTTTTTCCCCTTCTACTTGGGTTGGCTGTGGGGACACAGTCAAAATCAAGTGTGGGGGGAGACTCGTCTTCTTTTTGATTTTTCAGGATTAATTTTTCAGTTTTCTTCCAAAAACAAAAAAATATATAAACATTTTCAAAAACAAAAGAAGAATTTTTTTAAGCATTTTGATTTATTTTTAAAGAAACACTATAGGATAAATATGTGGTTTTGGCTTATTAAATTGAAATTTTTGATAGTTTATTTGTCTTAAAAAATAAATAAAAATGAAGTTTGATTACGTATAATAATGGTTTAACTAGTATATAGGAAGATTCATATGTGTACATCCTAATTGAAAATCTTTGTTTTAAAAAGTGGTTGATTTATAGTAAAGGATATAACATTTTTTTGTCTTCTAAGTTAAATGGTGTTAAGATGATTTTGCAAAACTTTCTCTCTCTCTTAAAAAAAATATAAAAATAAAAAATAATAATATCCATGTATTCACTCTCATTTAAAAGTCCTCATAGTTATGCATGGGTGTATTACTTGAAATCTTTGATTATGTGCTCTCATACTCATTTAAAAGTCCTCACGGTTATGCATGTATGGAACACATGTAAAAAAAAACATAATAAAAACCACCTACGATCGATAGGTGTATGCACGAAAATGTGTGCACTCGCCATGCTCTGTACTCCCCTCACATAAGCCCGAAAGGCAGTGCATGGGTGGTATATCTGACCTCAGTTTACCTGAGCTAGGTGTGTAATTTTTCTTGCAAATAATGAGAGAGCAAGCAATTGAAATCCTAGCATTACTTTTACTTAGTTGATTTGATTTGTTATTGAAAATAAATGAAAATACCACTTCGATAAACTTTGATAATCAACTAAGGATCCATTTCATAGTTACACTGTGTTATTAACCAAAACAACGAGTTAAACTAGAGCCTATTTGTTATGATAACTTGATTTTTGTTGGCAATTTTGACGAGTAAATGACTCAAATTTTCAAGATAATGGCCAAAACCTATATTTAACTTATTCGTGTCAATTTAAAAATAAATCCTTCATTTGTAAATATTTTCAAAAACTCACATTCATCTCTTTGTAAATAAATCTTGCATTTTGTAAAAATTTTCATCCCGCACTTGGATTTTGTGGGTAGTATCCGCTGAAAACCCTCACGAGACAACACTCGTCCTACTGGGGCATCCAAAGGTTTAACGGCTTGTTGCATACGCTCAATGCAATCGTGCTCCTTACGAAAACGGATTTTATCTTAGTTTTTTCTTTATTCGAGGACGAATAAAAAGATAAGTGTGGGGGTATTTGATGTGCACGTAAATTTGCATAATTTTACCACCATATTTAATCTATTTAAATTGAATAAATGATCATATTGAGTATTTTAACTTGTTTAAACCAAAATTCATATTATTTGAAATTGTCACATGTTCATCTTCATCCATGGGCAAAATGGTTATTTTGTGCATATATTAATTGAGAAAATTTAATTGGAAATTTCTATATTATTTTGTAGGAAATTAAACTCAACTACAAGTGGGTTCATGAAGGATATGCATGCAAAAAGAAGATACAAAAGAATGAAGATGGAAATAATTCAAAGTGAAGAACATGGAGGACCCCACCCACTTACCTTGATTTTCAATTAGGAGCTATGGCACAAGCTAAAGGCCATTAAAAGCTTAATGTACATTTAAGTGGGGGATTATTGAAGCTAGTGATAACTTGGTCACCACACTTCCTACAAGGGCATCTTGGGCAATCCCTAAAAATATGAATTAGGGTTTAACACTTGTATCAATAACCCCTTATGTTTCATGTAGTAACATCCTTCCTCTTCATTAGTTTTAGGATCAAAATAAAAAAGCTCTTCTCTTTCTTTTTTCATGGCTACTTAGCCATTTTTATTCTCAAGTAATTTCTTTTTTTTATGCAATTTAATACATGATCTTTTCCTTTCTTTGTTTATTTCCTTTCGTGTTGTAGTGTAGATCTCTTTTTCTTTTATGCAAATAGAATAGATCTCTTTTCCATTAGCTTTAATTTTTCTTTCTTTTTGCTTTCATGTTGCATGCTACTTGTGTTGATATGATAACACAAATGAGAGGCTAATCCCTTCAATTTAGGGGTAATGAAGGCTCTAATCATGTAGCTTCAACATTTTGATGTTTTATACTCACTTTTTGTGCTTTAATGAGAATGTATGAAGTGGTTAACTTGTTGTTTTTGCTTTGAATTTGATAGCCTATATTGTTGACACCAAATAGGCTATACTTAAACAATCACTAACACAAATTACCTCTTCATCTATATATGATGATGGTAATGAAGTGAATGTTGAGATTAAAATTTGATGGTCTATATTTATAATTAATAGTTAATAGGCCATACTTAAAATAGATTTTGCTTTCAACTTTGTTATCATTTTTCATGTGAGTTAGTAAATGCTTTAAAGGGTGTGCTATAGTTTGATGGCTTATGTTGAGCTAATTAATAGCACAAATAGGACATACTTATGATAAGCACATCAATTAAGCTAACTAATGACAAAGAAAAGAGAGATCATACCTGTTATCCCAACTTTTGGCAAAGTTGAGATACCCAAAATTTACTAAAAATCAATGATTGCTATCTTGAATATCAACCATGCATTGCAGGATAACCATGGACATCGATGAATTTTGTCCGAGTCCAGATCGAGCTACAATTGATAGCACATGGCCAGAAAGATCATAGAAGCCAGTGGTTCAAATTTCAAGTCAATCCGAGTTCGTATGCTCAAGATATGATGGTTTCAATTTAAGAAAGATAACCCCTTGTTCGGTTCGAACCCATAGGGTACCCATGGTTCGAATCGATGGCCAGAGGTTATGTTCGAACCCATCCGGCATCCTTGCTTCGAACCCATGAAGTTCAAAGCCATCATCCTAGCAGTAGTTCGAACCCACGAGACATAGCCATGCTTCGAATCCATCAGCCACCATGTATTTCGAATCGATTGCATTCGAATCCATCAGCACGTTTGTATCCATGACTAGAGCACTGTTTCATGTCCATCAATGGGTCGCGTCTCCGTGTCCATGAACTTCGTATCGATAACGCCAACACCTGGATCGAATCGAAGATCGTTCGAACCCATCACGGAGCTTCAGTTCGTATCCATCACATGTATCGATGCGAACTTACCATCGATGCGAAGGAAGCCCCCTCTCCTCGATTCGAACTAGGCAGATGCAGGCCAACACGAGGCTTAAGTAGTTGATTGATTCAAACTATGCAACGGCCATAGATACAAACGAGGCGAAGAACATGGGTGCGAAGCGTTAAACCCGGAGAGAAGACCGGATCGACTCGAAGAACGTGCGCCACGTCACCACTGAACCACGTGCATCCATGGATTCGAACTCAGGGGTTCGAAGCGATCGATTCGAACAACATAGCCAACCGAAAAACTCCAATTCGAATCGATCGTATCTCCTAAACCACTGATCCAAATGCAACGAAATTTTCACAGTAGCTTCCATACAAGATAAAGATTGTTCCGGCCAAGTTTCAGCTCGATTGGACCATTTCTTGGTGGGTTCGAACTCACTTCGAATCGATGTCAGATCGAGACGAAACTTGGTGGGGTCGGTCGTATGGGCCCACTCACGTGTCAGAAGAAGTCTCCCGAAGTTTGAGCGAGATCTGGGGCCTCCAACGCCTATAAATAGCACCCTGAAGCCTTCAGAAAAGGGGATCTTTGGCGGCTTCAACCATTGAACGTCCAGACTCTGCCGGATTGAATTACATACTTCATTATCATTGTTGTATTCAGATTTCAAAGCTATCATCAACTGTAATCCGCTGTAATCAAGAGCAATCAGCGAAGAACATCAATAAAAGTGAAAACCTTTGAATTGGACGTAGGCCGGAGATAGCCGAACCACTATAAATTGTGTGTTCTTGTTCAT
Organism: Allium cepa; assembly: GCA_030765085.1. Taxonomy (NCBI): domain Eukaryota; kingdom Viridiplantae; phylum Streptophyta; class Magnoliopsida; order Asparagales; family Amaryllidaceae; genus Allium; species Allium cepa. The sequence continues at coordinate 942,437,572 of CM060941.1, forward strand.
AATTTCTATTTTACTGCGAGTTGCTTGCTTAGATCTGTGATTTGTGTTTGAATATTGCTGATATATATTCCAACATTGGTGCTTTCACGATACTTGGGGTTTGTGACCAATTTTGGCGCAAACACTTTGGTGCTTTCACTGAGAAGGACTAGCACCCGCTACATCGGATTCAGAATTCAGATTTAAAAGTTTAAAGAATTCCAATTCAGAAACAATGACTCGACAAACAAGGCAAAGAGTTGATAGGAGCCAACAGGGAGGAAGCCAAGAAGCATCCTCAGGATCAGGAGAAGGACAAGCTTCCGTCTACATCACCAGAGACGAGATGGAAGCTATGGCTAATTCATTACGCGAAAGCATGATGAAGGCCCAACAGGAGATGCTGCAGAATTTCCTCGAACAAATGAGGGCGGCGAACGTGCAAAACCTTGGACCAACTACAACAGCTGCAAGTGTGGGACAAGGAGTCAGGATTACAGAAGCTAACGAAGGTCAGGTTCATGACCAGAATGCAGGAACTGAAGGTGACCGACAAGGACTAGGGGGCAGACCCTCAGGGTCCGATACTGGAAGACCAATAGACGGAGCTCAACAAGCCGGAAACAATGCTTATGCTAACGAGCCACCAGAAGAATACGTACCAGAATTCCCTTCAAGGCTCGGGGGGCAGGATAGGAACTTGACAAAGGGCCAACCCCTAGACGGAGACGAGAGAATGATTGGCCTGATGCGACGAATCATGAGAGGAGGACTGCCTAGCGGAGGGCTGGAAGAAGTTAGTCGGAGTCCGTTCACTCCGAACATCCGAAACGCAAGGAACACTCCAAAATTCAAACTACCGACGCTAGAACCCTATGACGGGAGGTCAGACCCGACCATGCATATTACCAGATATATTAGGCACATGGAAGTGCTGGGGGCATCCGAGGAAGTGATGGCACGATGCTTCCCTCTATATTTGTCAGATTTGGCTGCGCTTTGGTTCAGGCAACTAGAGACTGGGTCAATCAGAACATGGAGCGAGCTTGTAGACTGCTTCATGAGACAGTTTAGGGTCCATGTGACGCGACCCAAGAGCGTGATGACTTTAGCTTCGATCAAGCAAAGGGCCGGAGAGTCCATAAAAGATTTCCTACTAAGATTCAATGTAACAGTGACTTCTGTAGATCGAAGAACATCAATAAAAGTGAAAAACTTTGAAGTGGACGTAGGCCGGAGATAGCCGAACCACTATAAATTGTGTGTTCTTGTTCATAATTTCTATTTTACTGCGAGTTGCTTGCTTAGATCTGTGATTTGTGTTTGAATATTGCTGATTTATATTCCAACACTGGTGCTTTCATGATACTTGGAGTTTGTGACCAATTTTGGCACAAACAATACCTTCTTTTTGTTGATTTATGTGATCTAGAGAGTAGAAGTTGCCTCTAAATTGTCTTAACACTCTCGTATTTTTTATCTATTTTCTTTGTCATTTTTCTCCTTTTTTTAGTTTAACATTCTCTTCAACCTTGGTTTAATTTGATTGAATAGAATTTTAAAATCATCAATTCCCTGTGGATCGACCCGTATTCGCCACGTGCTACATTCGTACACCGTGCGCTTGTGGTTATTTTTAAATTTAAATTCGTTCGACAGTTTTCTAAACCAATTGAATTTCGTCGACGAACAACCATCATTTTTGAAAGCCTTATTTATACTAAGGAACACATTCGAAAGCTCATACTTTAAAATAGCAACCCCTTTCAAAAGCTATTTAGAAAACTCTTTTCGAAAACATATGTTTAGACTATGTCGAAAGCTTTGGTTTAAAAAAGGCAGGCGCTTAACTTTTTAAAGCAAACAAAGGTATCAACCCCGTCGGAAGCAATGCTTTCGACACCATGCCTTCCGCTTTTTCCAATCCACAACGCACCAATTTCATTGATGCCTTGTGTATCGGTTTCAGCCTAAGTGGGTTTCGAATGAGTTGAAGCGGAAGCAATGCAGTCAAAAGGTACTTCTAATAGAGGCGGAACCTGCTCTTCTAAGTAAAAGCTGAATAATGCCAATTAAAGAAAATTTCATCTAACTAGCCTATCCATGTTTATACATGTGAATGGTTGCCTCAGCTTTTCAAATTCTTTATCAAAATAACCTCCACTTAATTCCAGATCTAAACCAATATTAATCTAACCAATAAGCCCTTCCATTAAGAAAAACCAATATTGCAAATAAGACCTTCTATAATAATTTAATTTCCATAACAAATCACTTAGGAAAAATCTCCAAAAATTATTGAAATTTAATTTCATCATTTTATCTAAAATATCAAAATTTCAGACCCAAATTATCAATTTAATTTCTAAAATAAATTTTTAAACCTAATTAACCATATTTACCTTTGAAAATTCATAATAATCTCTCCATAGCTTGGAAAATTATCAAAATTAAATCCTAACTCCAAAATCATATTTCACATAATATAAATTTTTTCCATGGCATTCAAACTTCAATTTCAATCAGTTTTTCCCTAAAACCGCATATATTCCTATTTAAACAATATTGTTTAAATCAAATAAATTATAATTCAAGCATATAATTATACAAATGAATTTAATCTTAAATCCGAAAACATACGATCATAAAAAAATAGAGATGGTATAAATTATTATTCATCTTGATTAAAATAAGGAGATTGGATTGAGATTGAGATTTTATTCCCCTAGCTTTAATCCTTAGCTTTACTTTGATTTCTCTTCTATTTTCTTCCTAGTAAGGGTCAGCTCCTCTTTTCTTATGTTTATATTTTGTTTTAAAAATGATGTGAATGGGAAATGAAACTATAAGGACCGAGAATATATAAGGGTAAGAGGATATGTGCGGCTATTTCCCAATATATCCTAGTGTAGACTAATTAACTTATAACCCATTCTTAAGCCCATTTAATTTATTAAGCACGACATTAATTTATTTTCATATCTTAATCCCCTTATCACTCTAATTATTTGCATTATTGTATTTAATTTATCTAATTAGATCTCCTGAATAATATTATCAAAAATTATGGATGTTACAAGGAGATAGCCAACTTTAGACCGGAAATTGTGAATTATCTAAAATAGCTTACCTTGACTGGCCAACTTCATTTGTAAGACGAAATATTTCATAGTTATCGCAAACAAGTAAGGAGATAAGGGATCTCCTGTCCTAATACTCTGTTGTTACAAATGAATCCGTTGGGAATACCATTCATCAGAGTATAAAAGGTCGACATAGTAATTCAATCACTTAGGTCAACAAACTTTGTTTGGAACCATACATCTAAGCAGATGAAGTATAAAATGTCTATTAACCTTGTCATATGCTTTGTGGAGGTCTACCTTTAGGCATAGTTTGTTTGCACTTTTTTTCTGAAATTTCTTATCAATTCATATGCCATTAGAGAATTCTAAGAAATGCTGCGCCTCTTAAAGAATGCACTTTGACATCAGCCATTATATCTAGTAAGACCTTCTTCATTCCGTTGCATATTATTTTGCTTAATATTTGGTATGCAACATTGCAACATGCAATATACTTCTAGTCTTCTATTCTTATTGATTTGTCAATTTTTGGCATCAGACAAATGAAAGTATGATTGATTTCTTTTAGAATTTTGCTCATTTGAAAAGATTCTTGCACTAATGACATTATCTTGCTTTACAAGTCATCCTAGTGATTTTTGAAGAATTTGGACCCTAGGTTGTCTGGCCTTGGACTGGCATCAATATGAATATATTCCAAAGCTTCAAAGACTTCACTTTCACACACCATCTTGGCTAGCATCCTGTGGCCTTTAGAATTAACCATCCTTCTACATTAAAGTTTAGGTATGTCAATTTTACACCTCCCATTATACAATTCAGTATAATATTTGATTACTGCTTCTTCTATATTTGAGTAGCCAGTTGGAACTTTTCCATCCTAATCAAAGAATTGAAATTTATTATTAATATATCTTCATAAAGACATTTTAGTGTAAAAATATTTAGTGCATTTGTTTCCTTTTATGAATCCACTTTTCTTTGGCTTTCTGTTTTAGTTCCATGGACTTCACTTTTAGAGCTTCCTTAAGTATGCTTTGAGCTTGATAATATAATATGCTTTCCATATATCTTCATTTTATGGGTCGGTGTCAATGTTGCTCAACATTTCCTCACACTGGTTTTGAATGTATTTAATCTTATCATGCTCCTTAGGTTTGCATATGTTCCACTCTTTAAGTCTGGATTTGATTGTTTTGAGGAGTTACACCAATTGGTAGCTATAAGTACCTTCCACCCGTTGACTTTATGTCACATTTACTACATTATTGTGTCCATATAGAAGATGCTAGTCATTAGCATATCTAAAAGGCTTCCTCTTTTCATTTCTTCCTTTCTCTGCTAGTGTAATAATTAATGGCTATGGTCACTTGCAGAATCAGGCAAAATAGTAACTTTAATGTTTGAGAACATGTTTATACAGTCAGCATTGGTACGTGCTATGTCCATTTTACATGATATCCTTTTGCACTCACCACATCTCCATGTGAATTTCAAGCCTCTCTTGATCGGCTCGACCTATCTTGTTGCGATAACACAATTGTTGAACTCTGCCAACTGTGACACTCTAAGCGTAAGTCCACCTTTCTTTTCTTCTGCTTTCAAAATAGCATTAAAATATCCCATACCAACCAAAGATCACCCATATTATTTGCTATGTTAACAATCTTTCCCTACAATTTAGTCCTGTGAGTCGCTAAGTTACTTGCATACACACATTGAAATAGATAACTAAGCCCCCAGTTTTGTTAGCTTTAATCGTAACTTGTCGATCGTGTTTTCCAATTACATCCACCTGCTAAGTATGTTTGTTCCACATAAATAGGGTTAGTCATTTTTCATAAAAATTGTTATTATGAATATATTCCCATTCTTAGCCCATTGTTTCCATGAAAAACCGATAATAGCATCATTAAACTTGTTTTCAATAATACCCAATATAGAAGTTAAATGAAACCTTCTAAGATTATAGAGGTCTAACCTACGAGTATCATTATTTAGACCTCTAATGTTCCAGCTGATTATAAACATTTTGGTTGGAGATACCTACTTCTCAATTTTCTAAGAGAGTTCTCTCATGAACTAGCCACCTTACCTTTAGTTTTTTAATTTCTAAACAGCTTTATATACATCTGATTCGGTTTTGTGTATAATTATCCGGATTCAGAGACTTCCTCAACTTCATTAGATACATGCACATCAATGTTCAACTTTCTTGTGTCTTTACATATTTTAGGTGTCTGCTCTTCTAGCCCTTTAGCATGGGATTGTATTGATGGCTCCTCTAGGTCGTCCACATCTGGCACAACCACTATCTTATGTTGTTCATCACTTCCCCCTGATTCTGGGGAATTTGGTTTTCCACCTAGCATATTATTAGTATGTTGTATATCTGATTACAACTAATTTTGTATGTGCTTTGTTGACCCATAGAGTTCATGTTTTTGTCTTGATTGGAATTACTCACATCATCCACTATATTATCATCCACTTTCTTCCTCCATGCTTGTTTAATTGGGGGATATTGTAGCATACTAAGAGTTTGTATGACCAAAGCACTTACATGGACTACACGCCGAAGGCACATACTCATATTCCACGTCTTGGACATAAATGTTACCTTCATTATCCTTGGCTCTTACTTGTTTTTTCAGTTCATACCCTGCTTTAACATCAATTAGCACTCGAGCATATTTTAATTACCTGAAGTACCTTGTATTATCATCCATAGCAAAAGGAGTACCAATTAAGCTAGCAAGTTTACTAATACCCCTTGCTTTCCAAAGTGCTAAATCTAGGTATACCATTCTCACCCGAATGGGATGAGATCCCATCATCTCCCTTTCCAACCTTAAATTAGGTTCCCATCTTTTAGTGAATATTAGTTTATTGTCTATGAACCAAGGGCCGCCATCAAAAACTTTTTCCAGTCAATTTCATTACTAAATTTGATAAGACAAAAGCCATTTTCTCTAGCAAACACATCCCACTTACTGGTAAGCTTCCATTCCCTTTTAATATAGGCATTAAAATGAATGTAATATGGTCTCCAACCCACCAGGTATACATAAATCGAGTTACTCCACATGGTTTTAGTTGTAAATTAGCAAAGACTCCATCTTCATATGTTAAACCATCGAATCTTGTGACCCCACCATTATACCCACAACTGCATTTGTCCATGTGCACGTTCCAGCCGTGTTCCTAGGGCTTTACCAAATTTGACATTCCTCACACCAATATTTGATTGTGTGTTAACCCTAGCTTTTAGATAACCTTTTTCCTTACCTTCTTCCAGCTAGAAGCATCGTTATTACCTTTATTTGAATCGTCCGCCTCAGAATGCAATCATTATATACACATACACACACATATATTTCAAAACAAAACCCTGGATAACAAAATCGCATATATATGGGGATAAATGTTTCTTTTACGGTGTAAATCCCAATACTTATAAACACACACATTAACAATGTACACTACTTACATATGCAAGTGCACTATACACAGAAGTATATTAGAATATACTCGAATTTAAATTTAAATTCAAATTAAATTCGTTATTCGTTAAATCAGTCAAATAAAATAAGATTTTATTTAAGTAATATTTTAGATTTTATATAAATCAGTTTGGCTTCATTTCTATAATAGATATCCAAAATGGTAAAAATATTAAAATTCACCAATTTAATCCATTGTGAACCGGCCCAATTCCTTTATCTATAAGCTCGTGGAAATTGAAAACGGAATTACCTCTTACTAATTTATTCAATGGAGAAGTGAAAATATAATTTCCAACAATGCAATATAGTGCATGCATAAATGATGAAGGAAAAAGATTAATATTGCAGCCGATTCAACTAGATGAAGTAAAAGATGCTGCTTTCTAAGTGCATGAAAGCAAAAGTAGTGACGCCCTATCCCGCGACCCACATTAACAAAGAGTATTATGGTGTAATACTGTCTGCTAATGCAAAGAATAGGGCTGGTTACGAGCGACTATTTATAGTCTTATCTTAAATATCAATTGAGTACGTCGATTAGTGCTCTATATTCTTTTTTCCTAACTTAAATTGATCGACATAACCAATAAATGCTTAATACAAAACTACAGGTGGCTAAAGGATCTATCAGAACAAAATACAACTCAAATGCTAAACACATTATAGAACAGCAGATAATCACACACACACACACACACACACACACACACACACACATATGTATGTATAGATACAACACAGAGTATACAAAATGATACATCACATATGTGGTATGACGACCACAATACAAATACGCGTCAAAAGAATATACATATCAAAGTAGCTATAAAACGACTACTCAAAAACTATATCAAAAAGGAGAAATCAGAAAAGAGGCTATGCAGAAGCAGAATAGGCTAAGTCCAAAAGGTACCTAGCCTGAAACACTTCAGTCTGATCCAAGTATAAAATACATGGGTTAGTCTAGCCAACCATATCAGTTTAAGAGGATAAGTAGTATCAAATGCATAAGAATAAGGGTAATGTTCTTAAACAAGAAGGAACGATACTGAGTCTAAGAATGGGTATAATTATGGTATGATTACTTTAAATGATGAGATGATATGACTTACACAAACATGTAAACTCAAAAGAGATAAAACAATGCATAAAATGCTAAATATATCAAGCCTCATATCATCGGCATATCATAAATCATCAATAGTGGTTTAGGGAAAATATAACTCCTAAAAAGGAGAAATCCCAAAACCCACCATATCGGCAAACTCAAAGAAATCACCATCTCAAAAATACGCCACAAGGCAATCAAATAACTCTCCAACCTAGGAGAATATAATCCCAAATAAACGCCAAAAGGCAATCTCATGTAATAACGCCAATAGGAAAATCTCAATAATAATGCCAAAAGGCAAATCTCAAATAACCAGTGTAGGCAACTCAAATTTCCATAAGGTAATCACTATATATATATATATATATATATATATATATATATATATATATAATGGCTCGAACGGCCAACCATGAAAAAGGTGATGCACTCAGGAAATCAATGAAAACATATCAAAATTTGCACGTGCTTTTGGCCGAAGCCTGCCAACTACTAATGTCAAATATGGTACCATGCCCGAAGGCAAATACGTCACAATGACAAATATGCCGCAATGGAAAATATGCCACAATGGAAAACGCCGCAATGGCAAACGTCGCAATGGCAATGACCCGAAGGTCCAGTACTGGCAATACCCCATAATGGCAAATATGTCACAAACTCTCGGATAAGAACCTGAACAGTGTTAATGTGTATCCCATACCACACATTCACACTAAATGGTTTACTAACTGCTAGCAAATTTCACACTCAAAGCAGTAAAAAGTTTACCTCATATCGTCGGTAAACTCAACTCGAAGGTCAAGACGATCAAACAGACAAGTTGGGAATTAAGCGATAAGATAAACACACGTGTCATATACCATATGTTTTACCAAACCGTTTAATTCTCCTTCTCATTTGCTTGAAATTTGCAAACACATGTAATTTATATATAAAATAATTTACTTTGAAAAACAAGCTTTGAAAACTAATTCTCAAATCAATTTGAAAACATTATTGGAAAATTTCCCTTATTATAGAGAATAAATAGATTTTACACTTGAAAATACTTTAAAATATTATATAATTATTTTGAAATGCCCGTAAATTTTAGAAAATTTCAAAATTGTTTGGAAAAATCCATGCTCGAAATCAAAGAAATCACTCAAAACCGTCATTCAACTTCAATTCAAATTCAATTCAAATTTGAATTTCAAATTCATCAAAACTTGGCTAGCCTATTGATATTCATCATAGCCCTTAAAGAATTTCAGAAATATCACAAAACATGAAGTAAAATTCAAAAGTCGGACGGAAAAAGAACATAAAAATGCATAGGCAAAATAATACCCGAGTCTGAAATCTTATCTGGGTTTAACTTTCGGACATGAAACAGGTGGCCAAACGACATCTGATTGAACTAATAATTGGTTTTCATATAGAAAATTTTAGCTTTCAAAAAAAAATCAATGAATTACAACAAGAAATGAAAAAGTTACGTTGTCTCAAACATGTACTCAGGCCATATTTGCAATGGTTCAAAAACAAAAATGTACCATGACCTGAAAACCATCTTGGGTTCAACTTACAGGCCAGAAAAAGGGGAACAAACTAACTAATATAGAGCTAAAAATTGGTGTGCACATACTATAAAAATTCATCTTTCAAAGAAAAAAGAATCAGTGAATTCCGAATGGAAATGAAAAAGTAACTATATCTCAAACATGGACTAAGGCCATGTTTACAACAGTTCAAAAATAAAATTTTGCCCAGGCCTGAAAACCATCTTGGGCTCAACTTATAGGCCGAAACAGAGGATCAAACGACCATATATTGAGCTAAAAATTGGTGTGCACATACTAGAAAACTTTATCTTTCAAACAAGAAAAGAATCAATTAATTCCTATTGGAAATGAAAAGGTTAGGTTGTCTCAAACATGGATTCAGGCCATGTTTGCAACAGTTCAAAAACAAAAATGTGCAGGTGATTTCTAGGCTGCGCAACGATTTTGCAGCAAATGTTTTAGGTATCAAATAAAAGAGTTTTGCTAAGAAATTTTGCGCACTTATACTACAACACATGAACTGCTGACAGAAGAAAATCCGGCAGCATTTTGTAAATGGAATTGCAAAAAATTAATATGCAAAGTGGAAGTCAGAACAATTTTAGCACAAACAAAACCGACCATAAAACAAGATACAAAAGCAAATTTTTCATAGTTTATAGCAATTTCAGGATGGTTTCAGCTAGCATTTATGAGTTTTGATACTCACCTTGCAAACGAAGATTAAAAACCAGAACTGCAGCTGAAAGTTGAGAGCTTTGTGCAAAATTTGGCTTCAAGAACCTGTAAATGAGCAAAAGAGAGATACATGCAAAGAAGAATCTAAAGTTAACAAAGAATCCAACTTTTCAAATTGATTTTTGATGAAAAGATTCAGTTTTGGTTTAGATTACCTATTGAACTCTCTTTTATTTTGATTAAACACAACAATTAATTGAAGGGAAAATGAGATTTTGGCTTTAGATTGAGAAAATGGTGAAGTTTGTTTTCTTTTTCTTTCTTTTGAATTTTGGTTACAAGAGAAGAAGAATGAACGTACAGTGAGAAACTTTTCTCACTTTCTTAGTTCCGGCTATGTTTTGTTAATGGGCCAAGACCCAAACCAAAGAAAATTAATTAGCTTATGTAACCGACTTATCACTTAAACAAACATATACCTATGTAATTAAATAAAACAATACTTTTACACAAGTTTTAACAAAATAAAATTATATAAACACATATATTCTTGTTAAATAAAAATATCTTGCAATAAATAAAAAGATAATTTCTGGATATAAAAATATTTTTATTATTAAAAACTCTCATTTTAATAAATAGCAACCATTCACCAATATTCACATAAAACTCCATTTTTAACACCAAAAATAAAAGTCATTTTCTTGTGAAATAAAATATAACAAACCATTTTAAACTCAATTTCATAACCAAAACTTATTTTTAAATCAAATTCCACCTTTTTATTTATAATAAACACATTTTTAAACAAATACTTCCTTTAAAAATTGTTAAAAGATGCACTGGACAATAATTACAAGAATTATTGCATTTACACTAAATAAAATCATATTTCATTCATTTTTTTCAACAATAAACAAAATAAAGTTCTGAAACTTTATTTTCACATTTTATTTTCCAAAATCAATTGTTTATTTCAAACAAACAATTTAAATCTCCAATTTATTTTTAATTCTCAATATTAGATTATAAATACCGTTATAGTTTAATATTTACAGGTAATCACCCAAAATCAGGGTTGTTGCAAAAGTCTTGAACCGAAAGGCATTAATTCTAAGTTCATGAAACTACATTAGAAAGTTATCGAGTATGATTTAAATAATATAGTAATACATATATTTTATTCTACCACTACCACATGGATCATACTATACTTCATACCATTATATCCTCAAAGTGACAAACCTTGCAGTATAGAGGACTATAGGACTATCTCTTGTCGTAAAATTGCTATAAGGTTCTTAAAAAAGTTTTAAGTAATAGAATAAAGAAACCCCTACCATTACTAATAGTACCAAACCAATCTGCATTCATACTCAGATGATATATTGGAAAAAATATATTACTTGCATTTGAATTACTTAAGGATTTATAACGACCCGTATTTTACATATCGAAGGCTTGTGAAATATTATTTTTAAATCGAAATCAACTGATATGAGGCTTTAGTTTTAGGTATTGCTGAGTACGAACATTTTTGACCTTTGAATATTTTATTGGATGATTTTGACCGTAAAACTTGTAAGATCTATAACTTTTGATAGGAATTAAATTATGGTTTGAGGCCACTTCCAAACGAAAGATATGATGGTTTCTTTTTCCGTAAAGTTATGATAAGAGACTTTTGGCTTTACCGTTATGGAAATATGGTCATTAACATTAAACAGTCTTTAGAATAGCTTAGTGCATAATTAGCATAAACCTAAGTTAGGCCCATAACCAATTTCAGGATTTGTGCACATTAGAGCTGATGTGACAACCTCATATCATTTTTGATCTTTCTAAAAATATTCTAACCACCATAAATTACCTCTTTAGCCAAAAAGAGTCTCCAAACCTTGATTTAGTTAGCCAACATATGTAATTAGAAGGTAATTAGCATGAGGACTACCATAGGGATCATTTATTATTGTTGGGAGCATTGGGATTCGAGTCAACCAGCTTTCATCTCGAGTATTGTGCATTTTGGATTTGGATGAGTGATTTATTTCTCTCACTATACAATAATTGCTAATATAGTACTAAAATATGTTTTTGGAATGATTTTAAAGTTAAAAACATGATTTTTATCCTAATCTAAACTTACATATGTTTTGAAAATGAATAATATGTTCAAACTTATGTTGATCTAATTATTTTCATTTGAATTCTTATAGATATCCCTTTTTTGGAATTGGGCCAGCCCGCAGCGGAAGATATGGATGAATTTCAGAACATTTTCTTATTGGATCTGTATTGGGCCTATGAGAACTAATTTATTGAGAACATTTCTAAATTTAATTTAGATAAACTCTCTTATTTCATTTAATGATATATGGAATTTTATTTTATTTATATTCAATTAAATATAATGGTACATATATGTATCATATACATATATGTATGTGTGTGCATGTGCAACATAATAATCCACGCAAGCTATAACATGCCCGTATATAGTTGTTGAGATTTGCATTGCAACGAACATGTTACCTCGTCTTATATGTATTGAATGTTGTCCAAATATATGTATGTACGTAAATTTGTTATTTATATAAATATAAAAAACAATGTAAAATTGTGTGTATGTGTGTATGTATGTGTGTATATAAATATATGTACATATGTATATATATTTTGTGTGTGTATGTCTTATATGTAAAAATATTAATGATTTAGATATACACAGTATTGCATTAAATACTAAACATATATATAAATACATAATATATAAAGATTTAAAAAAATCATTTTACATATATACATATGTATGTATTAATTACAGTAAAAAAATGATTATTATTATTATATTCAAATACATATATATATAAGTATATTTATAATATCTAAATATGTATATATACATATATATATATTTTTATATCAATTATTTATTCTAAAAATATTTTTATGAACCTTCCATATCGAATGCATAACACAAAAATATTTATTTATATTATATATAAATATTAATTAATTATTTAAAATACAATAAAATAGTAATAAAAAAAATTCATGTTATATTATCTGAATTTTAGATTTTTAGAAAATCATGCACGATATTTTAAAATTACCAAAATTTTTAGAATTTTCTGAGTCAAAATAATATTGTTATTTAATTAATTGATTTCAACCATTTATAAAATTGATTTTTTTAAAATATATAAAATAATTTAGAAATTTCAATTTTTTGGTAAAAAGTTTATACGATAACAAATGTATGTGAAGAAATTTAAATTTAAAATTTTGAAACATATTTCATTTCATATGATTTATTTAATTAGTAAATTGATTAATAACATTAAATAATAGTAAATAAATATTAAAAATTAATTTGTAGCCATCGAGAAACATAATCTATGTAGATATGCATTTATAAAATATAAGTTCAAGAATTGGCATGATATGATGATATAATTAAATACAAGTCATATAATTAAAATTAGGTGGTATATTAATACATGTATATTAATTAATAAAATGACAATATTAAGATAAAAAAATTTTGGTTGTGCACTTTAGATCTATATATGTTGTGTCTTTTAAATAAATTAAAACGTACATATAACCAATTCAATATGTGACAACATTGATGATACCTATAAGAATTTAACATAACTAGCACTATAATGATATATATATATATGTATGTATGCATGCATGTATGTATAATATAATGTTATCTACGAATTATAATTCATATAGTATAGTAAACACATATCTAATATTATTGACTTAGAGCACACCTTTTAATGATGAATTCTCCCTTCTTTGAAATCTTCTCGATTCGCCAAATTGCTAATCCTTGAACTGTTGACCTTTAGCTATCTAATAGCCGTCGCCTTTTGAATTGATTTGAGGTAAATTTGTTGGTGCTTCTTGTTGATGAGTTCGGCCAGTAATGATGGGAATTTGGTAGCTAAAAAAGTCATTTTGCATTAGGTTAGGGGTCCTTTTACGTCGAAGAAATAGAGAGAAATATGGACCACATCTCATCAAATCTCAATCGCCCATCTCCAAACCACTCTAACCTTTTTATCCACCTCTAACAAGCCTTTTTTCTGCCAAAATAACAACTTAACATCATGGGAAAATGACTCATTAAAACCTAAATAAATATTATTAATTAAATCTAATTTAATTGCATGTCGATGTCGCATATCGGTCGGTAAATATATACAATAATATTTATTCCTCAAATCATATTCAAATTTTACAATTTATATTTTATAAATTTTAATTAATTTATAACAATCATAAATTAATTAAATCATTTGGTCTAAAGAGAATATATCATTTCAGTTGTGTGACTCCTCGGGTGTAAATTTGGTCTGCGATTAACATCGAACTAGTCGAATGTTAATGTTCACACGTCACTTAGTAGGTAGTGTGATATTTTAGCCAAAATTATTACTTTTTTGCATCGGTAAAATATAACTTTATATTATTAAGCGTTACCTGGTTGTGACATTTATTTATACCAATTCTCTTTGTCAAAACTAAGTCATTTTAGATGTGATATCCCGGAATCTTTAGGCAAATAATAATGTGATAATCTTCTTTTATAAATTATTTAAAATTGGGAAATTATTCTTTTTCAAACAAATAAAATATGTGTTGTTTATGTATATATATGTTAGTAGATTTTAAATAAAATCTGAATTTGAAATTGAAATTCAAAAGATAAATATCTTAAAAATAAATTGGATTTAAAACTAGTGTGTGTATATATGATTATTTATTAGAGTATAATTAGTTTTAAATCTTTTTCTTAAAGATTTTATAAATATAAACAAAGGAAAAGTTTAAATATAAAAACATAAAAAAACATATTAATGTTAAACTAAATAGAAAATAAAATAAAAAGTTATATAAAAACATATTAAAAATAATTAACACATGCAAATGAACAAATGTAAGATTTGTAGCATGCAATTTAACAAGTGTCGCCTTATTTATTTTCTTTTCATTCAAAAAAAAAATTAAAATCAGGTTATATATATATAATCTCTTCTCTTCTTTCATTTTCTTTTCCTATCTTTCATTTTTAAAAAAATTCAAAACCTGGAAACAAACCTGAGATAAAATCTAAAAGCAACAAACTCTTTCAAATTTTAAACCTGTAACATCAAGCAACTAATTAGATCAGATCATCTCAACAAGCTAAAGTAATTTCCAGTTTACAAAGTCTTCAAAAGATCAAGCATTTCCAGTTCAAAACTTCTCTATTCAACATCATATCTGGTGAGTAAACAAAGCTTTAATTTGTTAAAACTTATTGCATGTGATAGATATTTGAAATGATGATGTGATAGATGTTTGAATGAATGTATATTATGCTTGCATGTATGTAAATATGAATTTGTTTGAGTATGCATGTCTATGTGTGTGTAAGTCTCCGTTTTGAATTTACAGACTAAAATCAAGTTCAAAAATTAAAATCTCTTCTCTCATGCACTTCTAAGTTGATATGTATAACGGAAACTTGTTTTAATTAACAAGATCTAAGTTTTAAAAATATTGTATGTATAATTAGTTTGGGTATTTTTTTGGAAAATGGGAAGATACAGTGGAAACTTTAAATCATGTCAAATTCGAACATCATGATTCCTAGATTCACTTATGTATCCTAAATCGTCTTTGAAATTCATGAATTTTAAAGGTAAAATCCAGATTTTTAACGTAGTTTTGAGAGAGGAATCTCGGGTTAAACGGAGTTTGGGTTTTGGGCATTTTCTGGTGATCGGAGGATGTTGGGGTCTCGAGATCGTGGCTGAATCTTGCCTGCAGGCTGCGATCTCGGGAAAAATTATCATGGAATTTCTTGATTACCGTGGTGGTGGCGCATCGTCGAAGTAGTGTTTAAGCCTACGTTTTGGTCGAGGTTAGAATTTGGGCTGCTGCGTTGTCGTCAATGCACCGGAGTTGATCGGAGGTGGAGGAATAGGTGCATGGTTGGTCAGCGAAGTTATGGACGGAGTTTCGAAGGCTCTGGTGGTCGGAGGCATTGAGTCGAGGTGATTCTTGGGTGTCCAGTTCTGTTCTAGTTGGTTCACGTTTGTTTGATTTCGAGTTCGTGATGGATACGGGGTTCTGGGTGGTCGAAATCTTAAGCGAGGTGATCAGCGACATGTTGGAGGTGGTGGCGATGATCGGAGCTGTGGTGTTCAGGTGTGCACATGCATGCATATCAGTGGTTTGGTTTGGGTTGCTATAGTTTGGGAGGAAGGCTGTGTCTCGGGTGTTGACTCGAGAAATTCTGGTGATGGCCCGAGTTTGGCTTCGGGAGGTCACGAGTGGTTTTGCATGTTACATCAGTTTAAAGATTTAAACCAAAACCAAGTTTAAAAAAAGAAGAGTTCTCAGGTTTGGGCTCGGGTGGATACCGGGTTAGACTCGGGTATATATTTATAATAGTTTTAAAATTTAAATATAGCAAGTTTTTTAAAATTAAAATAAATCAAGTTTTAAACTATTGCATAAATCAATTTCTTTTATATAGTAAATGTTTTTAAATATTTGGTTTAAGAAAAGTTGTATAATTTATTTAACTTAAATTTATTAAGTTAATTCTTAAGTTTATTATAAACTTAAATTAAATATGTAATTATGTAGTTAATTAATTGGGTAAAATGTTTTTAATTTATATGTTAATGATAATTAATTCCAAGATTTATTAAATAAGATTTTAATGATAATTAAGTAATTAATAAAGATAAATGGTTTATCTTAAAATTAATTAAGGTCTTGGGTAATTAAAGATGAATTAATTAATTAATGGAAGTAATTAAAGAATAATTAATTAGTAATTAAGATTAATTAATTAATAATTAAGATTTATTAATTAATAATTAAAGGATTAATTAATTAATAATTAAAGGATAATTAATCAATAATTAAAGATTAATTAATTGATTAATAAAAGTAACTAAAGAATGATTGATTAATTCAATAATTAATTAAAATGGTTTGTAATTAATTAATTTTAATTAAGAAGGGTTAGGCGATTAATTCATAAGTAATTAATTTATTTTGAGTTAATTAAATTAATTATAATTATGGGATTAATAAATCTTACTTATGGATGATTGATTGTATAGAATGTTTGGATTGATTAATATTTATAGTATGTTAATCTGTGATGTTCTGTAATGTGCAATACTTTAGATATACCTATGATAAATGTGAGTTATTTATTTGTGCTGAATTGCTGTGTGAATACAAACTTCTAAATTGAATTAAATTATTTTACTTAAACAACTTGGCCTTAAAAGAAACGTTTGGATTTCGATGAGACCGAGATCGGATTCCAAATGGTTATCTGAAAACCACATCGATCAAAGCTAAACGATAAATCGTGAAATCTCAAGTAAAGATCGAGATGAAGATTAAGAATGAAAGGGCTATTTGTCGTTAACTCCGAGGGCGATTCCACAACGAGTGTAACGTAGATAGTGCCTTCGGTTTTGTTCGAACCCAGAACGAACTTGAATGGATGAATGCTATCAGACCATCATCAATGGAGGACGATGAGCATTCCAAGATAAGTGTTCTAAAAAGGTAATCGTAGCCTCAAGCCTCATCAACTAGGAATGGCTAAAACAGGGGAGGTGCACGTAAGGCTAAGTGGGTAGCACCCAAGTAGGATAAGATTTTCCCCTATCTAGAGGTCCCTTTATTCGGCTGTGTGGACGGTTGTTGGCCACAACTGCGGGGTTGTCTTATTCTTATTCGAACTATCCAGTAAGGGGTAGCTCTGGTTTTGTGTTGCAGGGGATCAGGGTGGATCCTCGATACAGTGATCTAGACCACGTACTGCGACGAGCGGTACCCCAGTAGTCCTTCCATTGTATGTAATCCAATCTCCAATAAGTGATCTCAGACTTGATTGTATACCTATGTATGCTAGAATTTAATGAATGTAACAATTTCGGCTATGTGAATATTTATTTGAAAACCCTAGACACTATTATAATATAACCGGATTTCCTATCAAATGTTTTGTTTATCGTAAGGGAAAAACTTGTCTGTGTTTATTTGCGAAGAGTCATACGAGATACCTTTTATTTCAAAAGATTTTTCAAGTTAAACAACTTAACTGTTTACTCACACGAGACCCGTGTCTGACCCGGAGTTTATTCTATTTTCTTAAACTCTTAGGTATTTAAATTTTTACGAGTAGCCAAGTGATCAGGTTGGCTTGACGATTTTGGGAAAAGCTTGGAGCAGGAGACTTGGCGTATCTATATATATATATATATATGTTTCTATTTCTGTTGTGTTGATATCATATGTGGAATGTAATGGATAGATAGGTCTTCACGACTGTCTAATGTGATGTTATGTAACTGAATAACTCTGATGTGTAACGACTATGTAATATCTATGTGATATAATATATTTTTCCATTTCCGCTGTGAGATTCTGATATTTTTGTTTTCTTTCTTTCTATCTATTCCCTTTTCTATCTATTTCTTTCTCAATGATGATACGCCTTTCTTCGGAATGAAAGGCTGGTCGTCACATTAGACTTACAAAATTTGGTAATGGTCCAAATTCCAATATCATCCATATTCCATTCTATAATTAGAACATAAAGTCCTTAGTTTAATAATAACAATTATTACTAATCATATTTTTCTGATCAGCGAGTTTGACTTTGACCTGACTTAAGTTGACAGTGATATTAACCCCACATAACCGAGGAGACAAATCCTCTTTTGAATAATGCTTCACTTCTAATACTTCCACTTGACCCAACTATAGTGACTCAATGGACGATATATTATGGTTTGACTATAATCATAGTGGAGCTTTCATATTGAAGATCTACAATATTCTTAGGTCGAGAGAACTCGGTAAATTAATCACATCGATATTTTTTATTTGACCTTAGTTATCTTAACCGACTGAAAACTATAGAGTGAGTCATTACATTATTATCCAATAACTATCAGTATGTAACCACTGGGTACCCTTAGTGGTCTGAGTAATACATTGAACTACATTTAGAGAGCACTACGTTCTCTAGTCTCAACGGATACATCGATATCTAGGGTCAGTGCATTTAGACTTGGAACATTTAAAATGGTATATTTATATTTATGATAAATTACTCATAGTTATAATATTTTGTAACTACTACCCTCGTTTATGCATTTTCTATTAAATATACTTTTAATTAAATTAATTAAGCAATATAACACACTATATTAAGTATATAATAGAATGAAAACACCTTTTATTTCGAATAAGATTGGTTATTGAGTTATATACATGTAACAAATTACATAATTACCCATAGGGTATACCCTTAACTCTATCAATCTCCTACTTGCACTTAGGGTCAATTATGGAGTCTTGTTCTAACTTCTCCTATCGGTTTCTTTAAACCAATTGGGTCAGTCCCTCAGTGAATAAGTACGCTATTATGTTTCTATTATCTACTCTATCAATCAACTCTCTCCGACGCTGATAGACTACCTTTATCGTGTGGAACAATTCGGAGTATGTCTCTTAACTTCTAGTGAGCTATAAGTTTTACTATAAACTATATCAAAAAATTGTTATCATGTAACGATGTTATGGGATTCTCAACAGTTGAATCACCCTTAGCTCAATTATAAATTTGTTTATTTATATTTATATACATTGCTTTTATTGTGGCACTATACAAGGCGACGTACTTAACCTTTTCATTGATCGGCCATTATATTTCATTTGGAACATTTCCAGTTGAAGATTCTTAACTTGAATTTATTATTGACATATGATGCTCAATATCACTTATGAAATTTGAGTCCAAATACTTCTTTAAAAGCAGTTCGTTGTTTCTATAAATGGTTCTATAGTATTTCAAAAATACTCGAGAACACCTCAAAACAACCATTTAACAATTTTTATTTGGATTTGATATTTGCTTCATGTCCCAAATACTTCAACAAAACAGGTTATCACTGATAACATAACATGTATGATAATTCATATTATTAACGTATAAGGAATGCATCATACGTGTTACATATTAAATATTTTAATAATGTTTCCTTGCATACCATTTGAGACATTCCTAACATCTTTTATACTTACTATAAAAGACATCGTTTACAAATCCAACATTGAGTATTAAAACAACTAAGGCTGATTTTAACACAAGTACATCGTTAAAAATCAGCGGTGTGTTGTTTACTTATGGTTTAGAAATATCTATGTATCTTTTTAGCTTTCTTTCTTTTAAGCACACCCTTTCTTTGCATTTTGATTGACAATCAAACTATTTGATGTTCTTATTAAAAAACTTGATTTAATGCTCATCGAATGACACTTTCGTATCTAGTCTTGGATCATATCCATAAACTCACAAACTCAATATCACTCCCACTGACTTCGAGACACTTTGGTCATTATGTGTAAATAGTTTATTCTAAATTACTATGTAAAACTTTCTATTTCAACATATATGTACCAAAACATAAAGTCATACTATGTGATAATTTTTTGAGTAAAATCTGGACCTACTTGAGCATATTGAATGGTGAAACTATTATGTTAATTTCAACAATTGAAATTTACATTATTATTCTTATCAATATGACTTACTATATTTCAACCGCATTTTTCTTTCTCTAAAAGACACGTTTGCAGCCAAAAGGATCATATCCTTTTCGGATACAACTATCAAAATCATATTTTGATAATGTACCTGGAATCTATTTTGGATTTGTGCATCGTACCATATCGCAGAGTCAGTACTCTTAATGGTATAATTAAACTCGAGGAATATTTATTCTTGACATTGACAAGAAATTCACAATTTCTCTTTAATGTAGAAGAACAATCATTAAATATTATAATGTGTTTGTGTTCATTTAGGTTCGGTCAATTTCATTTCATCCTTTGTAACTAGTTTTATCATTGGACTGTATCCAAATCAATTTTAATACCAATAATTTCTTAAAGAAATCCTTACCTATGAAGTTGGTATTTCATGAAACAACAAATGTTTCTTAGTGCGATGGAACGTGCAATTATTTACATTTTACGAACTGCCTTATATAAAATGGATTTTGCTTTAGTTCACAATATATTTATTGTCATGACATAAATTAGTCATCCAATGACTACTGTACCCAGACATCTTTTGGGCGGTTCATACAAGATCCCTCATTAACAATTATTAAACGTAAACTTTCGATTTGCACAAACTGCCAACACTTTAGCCTAGGATATGTTGGAGTTTCTTATAAACCCTCATCTTGTATGATTTTGTAAATTATTATCTAAATGAAATAATATTATTCTTGTGTACTACTCTTAAGTACACGACCTTGTAGAAAGATGGTAACTCAACTTCACTCATAATTAATCGTACTTTGTCCAACAAAGTTTCACTATTTCTTATTAATACATCATTATGATTTATAAGGAGAAGTTTCTATTGAGGATGAATCTTTATTCATTTTAGGTACGTTTGGAACTCTTTCCAATATACTTACTCACGCAATCAAATCAAATCTATTCTTCAACATGTTATATTATTTACTTTCATTTTATATTCTATGACCTTATCACAAAATTATATATGTGTATAAAATACACATGTCCATGTTTGTGATAACTCATCGGTGAATGTGACAAAGTATGTGAAGTTGTTTTGATACTAATAGACATACGATTGAATACATCTATATGTATCAATCCTAAAAGCTCATTAACTCTTATGATTCTCACACTAAATGGGTGCATAGTCCTTAATTGTTTGAGATATACTTAACCAGTATCATTTGATTCATAATCATATAATAAAGGTTATTTCTCAAAATCACCTTAGTCTATAATTCCATAATAATTATAAATAATTTTAGACACTTTAGTATTTTCAGTTGCATCACTTTTGTTGTGAAAACAAGTACCATACTATAATTTTATTTCATATCAAATATTCATAATATTCACACTGAAAAATAACTATGTCCAAATTTTTTAGTGTAACGATCCTAACTCGACCTTCGAAAATCGGCACTGAATATGTCACTTGTATTCGAATGCCGCAGATCCAAACATCGAAGTTGGCTCGTCAGAGCTTATAACACATTAAGTATAATAACACAGCGGAAGAAAATAAATAATATCATTGATACAACAATGAATACAATATCAGATACAACCGGATATCAAATATAAATGACTCTTAATATATCAAAGATAGATTCAAGATAATAGCAGAGACAACAGCAACGGAAAGAAAATGTCTTCAGTGCCAAACTCCAAAAACTCCATCTCCAAACCAAAGCTAGCAAGAACCCCCATCACGATGACTTAAGCAAGGTCAGTCACCTTGAACGAATGTTATCGCCAAATCCAAGGGCTAAATGTTATCGAATCTACTCCTACTATTCGACTATCTGAAAAACCCAACTGTGGACTGTCCGTGTGGAAAATTGTGGGCATCTAGAGTTTAGCAAGGGAACAATAAACTCCGGGTCAGTCATGGGACTGGTATGAGCAGACAAAAACAGTTTATCTTTAAAACAAACAAAAGAATTTTAAAACATTGAAATCCGCAATGCTTTTTGGAAAATGAAACTACCATAATGCCTTCCGGCACGCACACCATGCAATCGCATACTTGGGGGATATTTCTCCTTATGATAGTCAAAAATGCTTACTACGCGAAAACCATATGATATTATTATTAGTGCATAGTGCAAAAAACCTTTTGAAAGTATAATATTAATCTTAGGTAACATACATACCATTATAGTATGCCTATTATAGCTACCATGTTAGATGACAGATCTACAACTAAAACCGTATAGGGCGCATATTGGATGATTGGATTTCCAACAAATGGTCAGGCCAAGAAACTTTCCATTGCCACATGGGTACGCCTCTGGAGGGATGCGCCGAGAGCCTACCCGGATCTCTGCCAACACAAGGCCGGTTTACTCCCTTTCCGGGAGTAAAACCTAAGATATGCCACCCCCGGTCATTTGCGACCTTTATCCGAGGATCCTCAACCACAAAGCAACATCACAAAGTAATAAATTTACAGTGTCCACATGAGTAAGTATCTAGGCTCCATACGATAATACGACCCTTTTCCAAAAGGAATGGACATACCCTAGGGGCGCGACCCCTGCAACCTTGCTGCATCATTCTTGTTTCGACCATTTCCGGGTATGAGGTACTGGTGCAGTCTCGTCCACAAAGCTACGCTTTTTCACAAAGCCATGCTTTGATCAACAAATGATCAGCAGCACTTCGTATGCCACATTACCAAATTGAGAATGTATCACTAGTAATCATCAACTGCATAACCTTTGAGCTCGTACGTTTCAGAGAAGGGTGTTAAGCTAAGATAATAAATCTATGCCACCAAACAGAAATGTATTTGATAGAAACTGGTTTTACATCTCAAAGTGTAATGTCAAACACACATCTATACAAGTCTGTTCGGGGTTTGAACAGAACCGAAGGCACTTCCGAAGAAGTCCTTGCAAATCCGGATAATCCCTAATCACGTCCGAACTCCCCATTACATATGGAGATCTCTATATCGGGGTCATTCAATGAAGAGACATTCGACGGGTTATCCTTTCGCTTTCGAAAATATTCGGTCTTCAAATGCTATCCATAACGTCGTATCATTATTCAGAATGTGTTATGTGACACAAAGGTCCTCTCCCAACTAAACCGAATAATGAGCGCAATATTTAAAAACATATGGATATTGGGATTTCAGTTAAGTCACAACTTTAAACCCAAAACCTTTCTTTAAATGGCTTAAACAAATTACCATTTTCAAATCTTTAAACAAAAAGATTCAATTCACAAAGTTCACCCAGCTTTTACAAAGACTCGTTCACATATTTCAAAACAACTCCATTTCAAATCTTTTATAGAAAGGACACACCTTTAAGATCCCTTTTCAATTTGAAAACAAAGTATACCAATCTTTAACAAGATTCATTCATATTCTTTCAAACAGATTCCCTTTCAAATTGGATAAACTCCTTCAATCTTTTAATCAAAGATTTAATTCATATCTTTCAAACCATTTCCAAAGATTCATTCATAACTTGAAAAACCATTTTCATTTCAAACTTGAAATCCTTTTAACACAAATTGGAAATTCTTTACTTATATGAAAGATTTTATTGTTTGAAAACAAATAGTTTTCGTTTCGGAAAATTCGATTTTATTTATACAAGTTAAAGCCCTTGGATTAAATTCAAATTCAAAATAATACATTTAAAATGGTTTAAAACCCATATAAACACATATATAACTTGTATAGCCTTTTTAAATCATAGTTTCCAAACATAGAATTCAATTTCAAATTTTTGAATTAAAATTCAAATCAAATTATTTAAATTTCAAAACTAAATCAAGTTATTCAAAATAACTTTTATCCTCTAACCCTTTTTCAAAAGCTTTCAATTCTATTTCCAAAACCATTTGGATTCAAAAATTCAACTTTTAAAATCATTTCAAAAATCTATGACTTAATCAATTTCCTCGTGCAATCCATATTTGTGTGTGTATGGTGTAGTCTAGGGGTTTTACCCAATAGTGCAACATCGACAATCATCACAGATTCAAACATATCACTATCGATAAGCGGTATATTCTTATAACGCTTATCTTCCATTCATAGATTCACAAATAAATAATATGCATTTATCACAGATAAAATAAAATTACATTCATCATAGTTTAAATTAAAACAATTCATATCACAAAGCATCACACAGCAAAAATGTCAACCAATTTACAGCATTCAATAGAATACAGTCATCCATAAGGAAGATTAATTGATTATCTGATTAATTGAAACCAAATTAATCACTAATTCTGGTTGATTAACATTAGTTAATTACAGTTTATGTTAATAAATCATCCTTTAATTATTAATTAATTAACCTTAATTAATGAATTAATTAACCTTTAATTAGAAATGAATTAATCTTAATTAAATAATTTCCCTTAATTAAATATCATTAATTAATTAATCAATTAATTAACCCCCAATTAATTATCATTTAATTAATTAATCCTTAAAATAAGTAATTATCCCAAATTACTTAATTAACTTTTACCATTAATTAATTACTTTTATTAATCAACTAACCTTTAGTTAATTAATTTTTCTCAAATTAATTACCTTAATTAATTAATCACATTAATTAATTATTCTTTAAATTAAATAACCTTTAATACTTGATTAATCAATCTTTAATCATTAATTATCCATTCTTAATTACTTTCACTAAGTAATTATTTTTAATTAATTATTCATTAATTACTTGATTAATTAAACTTGAAATATTAATTAATTTAATCTTAATTACTATTAAGTAATTAACTTTAAGTAACTAATTTCCTTTAACAAATAAATTTAACTTAACCTTTAAAAATTAATAACAATTTTAAAACATCCATTATATTAATCAAGACCTCAAATTAATCAAATATAAATCATTATCTTAATTTATTTCTTAATTATCATTTAAATACTTACTTAATAATCCTTGGAAAATTAATTATCATTTTCATAAGAATTTAACTTGAAGCATTTAAGTTGATTTAAGAATCAAAACAATGTTTAAGACAAACCATTTATTTTGAAAATCTCATTTTAAATAACCTTAAAAAAATCAAATTTATCTTTTTACATATGATTCAACTTAAAATTCTCAAGCTAATTAAAACCATCATTTTTTTATCTACTTAAATATACCATTTAAATTTATAAACTTAAGAATTCAATTTAAAATACACTTTTAAAATTTAACTAAACATTTTCTTTTAATTTAAAACTCGATCAAGTTTTCTTTTTAAACCTGGTACTTGAAGTAATGAACCCAAGCCCAAACTAACAATCCCCGAGATAATACTCGAGCCAAACTCAAAACTTCCCTGAGCTATACTTTCTTCTTTTGTTTTTTTTATTTTAAATTTTTTTAAACTCTATAACATACCAACCCGAAAACACTCTAGAGTCCAATACAAAATTTCACGAGCTAAACCCTGGGACCACCTTCTCCTTCCCAAACACTACAGCCTCCCCAGACTTCAACATGCACATGCACAAGCTCCACAACCACTTCCGATCGACGTCGCGACCACCCACGAGTCAGACCTGACCTCGACAACAAACTCCACTGCCCAGATCGATGAAACAACAGTGAATTCGAAATCGAGTTGAATAGCAAAATACTGGAACCACATCGATCGGAAATTCTTCCTCGTTCCGACGCCTCAGTTCACCAGCGACCAAGAAACTTTGGTCACACCTCCGACGACCTCCCATGCTGCCTTTCCCCCAAATCCCATACACTCCGATCATATAGAGACATCGCGGTGACCCTGCAAATTCATGCAACCCAAAACTGGTTCGAAGCCCTATTCCACCTCTACGCCGCCGCCTCGACCAATTATAAATTCTTTGAACATTTTTCCTTGGTTCATCGATCTCTAAGCTATCATTGAGACAAAGTACAACCTTAGAATCATCGACGATCATCAGAGATTGGTGAAAATTTCAATCTCGTTCATCTCATATTTTCTCAAAATTTAATAAATTAAAAATCTTAAAATGATATTCAAAAATCATTATTTTGAAATGCGAATCTGTTCATATAATTGAAATTCAAAATTAGATCATTTGATTTTCCACTTTAGGTTGATCATTACTGTAAATCTTCCAATTTTCAAAATATTTGTTCACTAATATACTTGTAATTATTTTTAAATTCTGCATTACATTATTATGATCACTTTTCATTCAAAGATCGAATTTTAAAATCAATCTAATGTAAGGATTTGAATTTTTCAAACAGGCTTCATATTATGTCACGTATAACAGAGGTATATGCCTGCATGCAGTCCTATATATATTTATGTATATATACCATATTTAGATCCATTCAACATATTTCACAACATTATAAATTCCGTCCATCATCACAGAACATAGATCAATCAATAAAAAAAATTGGTTTTAAAAGTCTGCTCATCTGGTAGTTGAACAGAACACAACAGAGAAACAAAGGCCTGAGTTTATTTATCTGGAAATGATTTGATAAATTTAAACAGATATGAACTTAGTTGTTTGAATCTGATCCTGACCTTGCTTGATATGATTTGTTCTGACCTGATACTTGATTTGTATTTGCTAACTTCAGGTTTGATTATGAGGATCTTTGATTTGTCTGAAGTCAAGTTTTGATGCTGAGATACTTCAGATTTTGAAAATATTGTTTTGTTTTTTATTTCCAGGATGAACTGCTTCCAGATTTGAATATTACTTTGCATTTGAAACTGCAATTTGGTGTTGAAACAGAGAACTTGGAACAGATTTTGATCTGGAACTCAATTTGAATTGCAACTTGTTTTTGTTGCATACTTTTGTTTTGAATTTCAATTACCTGGTTTTAATTATTATTATTTTGAAGAGGGAATGAATGAGCCTGGTTGTTTCTTTGTTAATTTTTTTTCTTTTGATGCATGTTAATAAAATTTTCAAATCAAAGAAAAATCTTTCTTGCCACATGTCTTTACTAATCTAACATTTGTTATGCATGTATTTAGTTTATTTCACAAGTGTTAAATGCTATCATATTTATGTTTAATCCCCTCACTCTTGTTTATTTAGAATTTATGCTTAAAATCCCTACTTAATTTTAATTTATGTTTATAAATATACTAACTATACTGATTCATTTTAAGAGAAAATGTATCTTAATCTCTTTATCAAATTTTATAAAATTTATAAGGGAAAATGAATTGAAAACAATTAATAAATAAGCATACATATAGATATATATACATTAATTTTTTAAATCCAATTTATCAATAAATTTATATACATATATATGAGGCTTTAAATTCAACCCTACAAATGTTCAAGACATTTAGTTTTGAAGTTCAAATTAGAAATATTCATTGTCAATATATTTATCAAATTTCGAATCATAATCCATTTATACAAATAAATAAACATACATCGATTAAGTTTGGAAAATTTTCCATAGATTCATAAATAAATCAAGATTTTATATTGATTACTAATTTTAAATTTGGCTCAAAACCGGGATCGTTACATTTAGTCAACGCTGAAAAATAGCATTGTTTCATAAACAATGTTTGGTATGTTTTACGAAAATAATTCGTAATTTAATGCAATCAATAAGTGTTGTATGGCAAGCTCCTACTATTTCTGCCAATACTATGATAGTGTACTAAATTCTAAGGTTCATTTTTCACTTAATATAGAACATTTATTTCATACACCGTAACTAGTTTAGAACGGAGAGTTCTTTGGTCAAATATCTCGAACTTAAAGAAAAAATGTCATAGAAAATAATTTTCTATATGAAAATACATTACGGAATAGAAATCATATTTCTTATTCCAATATTAAGTATCAATTATTATTTTACAATTTTCTTTTTTTGGTGTTTCTTTATGAACCAGAAATGACCATTCACTCTCTGCTTCCCAACTATACCTTTAATCACAACTTCTCTTATACGTTCATTTTATTCTAGATGGTCGAACCAATCAAAGAAATCCTTTCTACAACGTTATAACGAACTCTTTACCAAAGTGTACTCAAACACCCTTAAAATTTAAGGACATTAAATATGTTGCAGTTTGTGTAAACTAGTCAAACTAACATATCAGCGATCGAGTCCTTAGATCTCTATTGTAGTTTTGGTCCTATGTTACTCTTAACATATCGTGATCTTTCTCATAATCAACCAAATTGAATACTCGATCTCACACTATGGTTCCTTTGCTTATTTCGGATGAATAAATTTCATTTAAGTGTCGTACATTACGAACTATGACTTTTTCCCACATAACACTTATTTATGATAGTAGGATCAAATATACGTAGTCTCGTATTGCTTTTGAGTTCAGAACTCATAGAATGCAATACACGATCTCGACCAAATAAACATGTAAGTGACCAAATTATGAATGTATTTAGTAGTTGTAAAATTAGATACTTGCATGGGTATAGCAAAAATTAACATGCAAAATTTATTTAATAGTAAGTTTATGTACTATATTTCTATTTGTTAGTCTTCAATTCGGTTCATTTGTATATCTTAATTGATAAACATTTTATCAATCATATTAAATGCATAAATTTACCAATGTAGGTTATTATAACATTATAAAACATATGTTCTTACAATATTAGAAAGGTTAAATATTATCATTGCATTTTTTAATAAGGCTCACGTTATTTTTTTATGTTCGCCAAACCCTAAGTCGAAATATAGAAGTCTTTTGACTTCTTTAGTATGCGTTAGAACTCAGCCGTCTTGGAATTCTAGCCTTGAGTCTACTTAACAAGTTATAGCTCCTTGGACGATGGATAACTCCATATCGATATCATGTATAACTCCCAACCCTTTGGTACCTTATCCTAGTTTCGATTCGACCATGAGTTTACTCAACAAATCGAAATGACATTATTCACTCGTACTTATCATATAACGATAACCTAAGTATAGTGTATGTAACTTGAGTATGCTTAAGAAATACATATAGTTATCTTACCTTATCTATTCAATATATAAATAATACTAACATAATATCTCCAGGTCGAGTCTGCTCAACAACTAAGAAGTATGCAAGTAATTTAGTAAAATATATCGTAGATGACAACATTACATTGAAGATTCATAATCTTTAATATATTATATCGAGTAATATGGAGATATGGAATAATTTATTTCTTATGAAATACCCTCGTGATTCAACCGTCAGACACGTTAGAAATCACCATGTATGTACATTTACGTATTTATTTATTCCTTAAGCTATTTGGGTTTCTTTTAAGTTCCACCTTTAGTTTATGCATTCATATTATATAAGTTTTATCATTATATGAATTTTATATTTTTTTATTAATCATATAATTGTCTTATGTATAATACTATATTAGTTAAACCTTATTTAATTAATTAGCGTTTTAATTAATCGGCATTTTAATTAATTTTACATTATTTTAATATAACATTTATATTAAATTTTTATTATATATTATAACCATTATAGTATGACACATATATCATATATATGTGTATATTATCCAATTAATTAACCTTTATAATATATTGTATATGTGTGTATATTTATTCTCAAACATTTTGAAAATTTTATTATATTATGACTTTTATAATATATTTATATTTTATTTTGAATTTAACCTTTTAATTCAAAATATATTTTTAATTTTCAAACAATTTTATAAATTAGTCCAAGGCCCAATTTAAATTTTGGCCTTTTATTATTAGGGACAACCTTTGAGCTGTGAGCTTAATAGTTAACCCTAACATGGCTAATTAAGACCGCATAGGCTATTGGGCTGCGTTGCTATTGTTGGAACTGAGCCAGTCCACAATGGAAGATGCGGGTGGATTTCAACAAAAAATCCCCTTATTAGATCTATACTGGACCTATGAAGTCTAATTTATTTAGAACATTTCTACTTTTAATTTAAATAAAATCACTTATTCCATTCAAATTTGTAAGCAATAGATGGAATTTTATTTAATTTATACTCAATAAAATATAATGGTACACATATGTATCATGTACATATATGTATGTGTGTGCATGTGCAATATAATAATCCGCGTAAGGCATAATATGCCTGTATATAGATGTTGGAATTTGCATTGCAACGGGCATGTTAGCTCGTCTTATATGTATTGAATTTTATCCAAATATATGTATGTAAACTTTTATTCATTTATATATATATTAAAAACTATATAAATTTATATATATGTATATGTATATGTATATGTATATGTATATGTATATGTATATATGTCTATATGCATACATACATACGGACATATATCTTATATGTAAAAATATTAATGATTTATATATATGTACCATTGCACTAAATATTACGTACATAAAAATTTTACACTTACATCTCTACTATTAATAAAGAAAATTCATTAGACCAGTTTACTCGGTGTCTTTTTGAAATTCCAGAAATGCCCTTACTTCCGTTTACAATAATATAGACAGCCCGTGCGCACCGGCCCATACTAGTAATATATAAAGATTTTTAAAATCATTTTACACATATACATATATATAAATATATATGTAAATATGTATATGCATGAGTTATAGTAGCAAAATTGTTATTATTATAATTAAATAAAGAAATATATATATATATATATGTATGTATGTATATGTATATATATACATATAAGTATATTTAAAATATCTAAATATGTAAATGTGTGTATAAATGTATGTATGTATGTTAAATATGTACGTAAAATATGCATACATTTTTAAACCTTTCTAGATTAATTGCATATCACAAAAAAAAATTATATTGTATTGCATTAATATATGTGTATATTAGTTGTTCGAAATGTAACAAAATAATAACAAAAAATATTTTCATGTTATATTATTCGAATTTCAGATTTTTATAAAATCAAGCAAGATATTTTAAAGTTACAAATTTTTTTCAGAATTCTCTGAGTCAAAATAATAATTTTAATTAAATAATTAATTTCGGCCGTTTATAAACTTATTTTTTTTTAAATTTTAAATTCTGATTTTGGTCGTTTGTTCATATGATGATGTAGAAATCAATCCCTTCGAAAGCATTGGTGAAGTAGCTCAGGGTTTAAAGCAAAAGAACCCTTACGAAAGCATTGTCTCGAAATATTATATGCCTCAGCAGGGGTTTCAACCCCTTTGAAAACTCATTTATAAAATAAAGGCGACAACCTCTTTCGAAAGATCTTTTCTTTAAAAAAATTGACCAAGTCGGAAGTTATCTCATTCGAAAGAAAATAAAAGACCCCTTCGAAGGCACATTTCGACGCTATTCCTTTCATCGATCTCCAATCCACTACATACCAAGTCTTTGATACCATGTATGTTGGTTTCGATTAGGATGGAGGCGAAAGTATGGTGGCGAAAGTATGGTGTCGAAAGGTAGCTGTCGAAAGTGGCGAACCAGCAAAACCATGTAAATCTTATTTTTAACTTTGTAAAGTAATTTCTTTCTAACTAAATTGATTTGTTTGTGAACATAATTTTGGTTGCCAATACTTCCCTAAAATCTTTTCTAAAAATGCTGCCGAATTTCATAGATTAACAATTTAAAACGTTTACAAATTGCCCCATCTCTTTTTATAAACTTATAAAACATTTAAGTTCCATACATTAAATAATTTTATATACTCATTAAGACACTTAGGAAAATTCTCAAAAAATTCCTATAAATCATTTTTTATATGTTTCTAACATATAAAAATTTCTTACCCAAAGCTAACATATAATAGCCGTATTAATTTAAACCCAATTTAACTATTTTCTTCACTATAAAATTCATAATAAATCCACATTAGTTCATAAAATTATAAAACTCGAAACCCATCTCTAAAATATTATTTCCAACCTTATATAAAAATCGCAAGGCATTTGAATGTCATTTGATAGGATTTTCAACCATAATTGATCATAAAAATCTATATGAACAAGCAAAATTTATCAAGAAGCTTATATATATCTATATATCATTCAAAACATGGCTAATACTTTGCAAAATATATTCGGATCTAATCTAGAAAAGAAAATAAAAAAATATGAGATGTAACCCATTATTCACCTTAGCTTATGATTAAGGAGTTTAGGATTTTCTCTTGAATGAATTGAGTAAGCTTCTTCCTCTTGATTTTAGCTTATCTTCCTCTTGCTTTCTCTTAATGGTGGTCGGCCTCTTCTTAGATTTAGTTTTGTTTGTGGATGTGTAAAATGAAAGTGGCATGAGAGTTTAGGGTATTAGAATATAACTCATTGCTACCTTGCCCCTTATCTATTTCATTTTAACTTCCTCTTAGTTCATTAGTTAGTTTGGCATGGCTGCCTATTACTATTCAAATCATAGTTCCCTTAATCATTTACATTATTTCATTTAATTTAACTAGTTAAATTTCCAAAATAAAGTTAATCAAAATTAGGGTCGTTACAGACTCCCCTCCTTAAAGAATTTCGTCCTTTGAATTACGATAAGGTACTCATCAAAATCAATCATAAAGGTAAACATACCATGAAACAAGTCAGTATAGGTGTCTTCAATTCCACTCTCAGTTTCCCAAGTATAGTCTCTCTCATTGTCACTCCACTAGATTTTGACTAATATAACTGTCTTGTTCCTTAGTTTCTTCTCATTTCTTGCGACTATATGAATGGGCTTCATAACCATAGTCATGCCCGCTCTTTGTACTAAGTCATCTAACACAGTCGGTGCAATAGTAGTCTCTGGATCTCGAATACACTTCCTTAGATGAGAAATATTAAAAACATCATGGACTCTTGCCAAACTATTCAGTAACTCTACTCTGTATGCAAGTTTCTCGATCCTCTCTATAATAGGAAATGATCCAAAGAATCTCGGTGCTAATTTTTCTAATTTTCCAAATCAAATTATACCTTTCATCGGTGATACCTCGACGAAAGCATGATCTCCAACTGAGAATTCCAAGTCTTTTCATCTTCTATCTGCACAACTCTTCTGCCTAAACTGAGCTTCCTTCATTCTAGCTCAAATTAAATCAATCTTTTCTACCGCTTCTTAGACTAATTCCGGACCAAGAACCAACCTATCCCCGGTCTCTAACCAACAAACTGGAGATTTGCATGGCCTTCCATACAAAGCTTCAAACAGTGTCATCCCTATACTAGCCGGATAACCATTGTTATACGAAAACTCGACAAAATGTAGATGGACTTCTCATGATCCCCCAATGTCAAATACACAACCTATTAAAAAATATTCTAAGATTTTGTTAACTCTTTCCATTTTCCCATCTGTCTATGGATGGTAAGCGGTACTCATCTTGAGCTTGGTACCCAAAGTTACCTGTAGACTCTTCCATAACTCGCTAGTGAATAAGAAAAATCTATCGCTTACTATACCACTAGGAATTCCATGAAGTCTAATTATATTTTTCATGAATTACTTAGTCAAAATAGGTGTTGTCCTGGTTGACTTAACTCGAATGAAATTGGCACTCTTGGTCAACATGTCCACCATGACCCATATACTTTCATTTCCTCTATTTGACCTAAGCAACCCGTCAATCCATTGAGATAGAATCCTACTTCCACACAAGAACATCTAAATGCTGAAGTAACCCACTTGATTTCTGATATTCGGCTTTATCTGTTGATAGTTCAAACACTATTTCATCCACAAGCCTACATCACCCTTCATACCTTCCTAGAAGAAACTTCTTTTTATATCTTGATACATCTTAGTTCCTCCCAGATGAATAGTGAACTTTGAACGATGGCATTTTTCAAGAACTTCCTTAATAATGTTTCCACGTTTGAAATACAAAGTCGTTCTTTCTTTCTCAACCACGCATTCTTGTCAAGACTGATATCTTTCAATTCATCGCTCTCCGTTCTATTTCTTAACTTCCTAATCCGCTCAGATAATATTGGATCCTCTCCTTGCTTAGAAGTAATCCCTTCGATCATCACTGGTCGAACTTTTAAACATACCAACATAGCTGTTTCTATACTAGAACTACTATTAGATCTCCACAGTACTTTGCATGCAGTCAACGCATCTACATCTTTCCACTCAGCTATCAATTCCAATACGGCATTCTGATGTTTTTTCTAAGTGCATCAGCTACCTTATTGCCTTTTCCTGGTGTATACTTAGTACCATAGTCATAATTGGCTAAAAACTCTAACTACCTCTACAGTTTTATATTCAACTCCTTTTAAAAGAATAAACACCTCAGAGACTTATGATCCATATACAACTCGAATCTTCCTCCCAACAGGTAATGTCTCCGAACTTTTGATGCAAAAATAACTATAGCTGATTCTAAATCATGAGTTGGGTATCCAACCTCATGCGGTCTAAGCTGTTGAGATGCAAAGGCAATCACTTTACCACTTTGCATTAACACAGCCCCTAATCCTGTTATATTGCATCCGTGTACAACACTAAGTCCTGATTCCCTTTTAGAACAACTAACAAAGGTGCATTATTCAATAAAGGTTTCAGCTTTTGGAATGCCTCTTCACGCTTATCATTCCAAACAAACCTCACATCTTTCCACGTTAGCTAGGTCATCGATGTCGCTATCTGTGAAAAGTCCTTAATGAATCTTCGATAATACTCAGCTAATCCAAGAAAACTCTTTATCTCGGTCACCGTCTCAGGTCTCTTCTAATTATTCACTGCATCGTTCTTAGTTGGATCTGCAGACAACCCTTTTTCTGAGACTACATGACCAAGAAACACATCCTTCTTTTAGAAATGATACTTCGAAAATTTCGCTTTCAGTTGGTGCTGTCTCAACGTCTCATGCACCACTCTAAGATGAACTTCATGCTCTGTTTCATCCTTAGAGTATATTAAAATGCCATCAATGAATACCAACATGAACCTAACCAAGAGCTCTCGGAAAATTTGATTCATCAAATCTACAAAGTGTGTCGGCGCATTAGTTATTCCGAACGGCATTAGTAACCAATCATACGATCACGGTCAAAGGAATACTATCCTCTTCCACTCTAAGCTGATGAAATCCTGTCACGAAATCCAACTGGGAAAATACCTTGGCTCCACACAATTGGTCGAACAAATCATTAACTCTAGTTAACGGATATCGATTTTGTATCGTCTTCTCATTCAACTTATGATATTTGATACATAACCTTAACGATCCGTCCGGCTTCTTAGCAAGCACTACGGCAGCTCCCCAATGAAAACTGCTTGGTCTGATAAAATTCTTTCCTTCCAAGTCCACCAACTGCACCTTCAACTCCTTCATCTTGGTAGGTGTCATTTTCTTGACGGTCTACCTACCGGTTCTGCTTCGGGTATCAAATCTACCCGAAACTCAATAGCTCATTTCGACGGCAATCCACTACAGTTTCAAAGGCATCTGCAAATTCTCTTACAAAAAACTTGACTCAACTTATATTCTACCTCCATAACACCCAAAAAGGCATTAACCTCATAACTAGGGTTTTCGAGTATACAATCTGATCACTACAATCATGTGTCTAAGCGATATTTTCATATCATGGAAAAATATCCTAGCTTTGCATTTTCAAACCAATCCATACCCAAAATAATTCTGAACCCCACGAACTCAAACACATGCAAACTGCAAATAAATGTATGACCTAACAATTTAACTCTAAATAGTCACATCTCATCCCGAGAGTCGCATGACCTCCTATCGGATTCGCAACCCTTAAGGAAGTATCTATGTATGAGGTTCTAGGTTAAGCTTATCTACATATAACAAGATATAAAAGAATGTGATGCACCAGTATCAAATAGAACTCTAACTGATAAACCATGAATCAAAAGCGTACCTTCCAATATAGCTTTTCCCTTCTCCTCTGCAATTTGTCTCGGGGTAGCTGGTTCCAATGAAAACATCTTGCCCTTCAAATCCTTGGCTAGCTCCTTGCACTGGTTCTTATAGTGGCTAATCTGTTCGTAATATAAACACCTCACCTCTTTCTTCTCGGTAGCTTTCCTTCCTTTTCCTTTCCGGCATTCATGAGCATAGTGTCCTTTCTTATCATGCTTATAACAAATGACTTCTGCCTTCCCTTTCTTAGTAGCACCAATCTCCTGAGCTCCTTTCTTATGGAAAAACTTCCTCTTCTGACTATGCCCTCCTTATGCTTCCTTTATCATATTTCCTTCAAGATAAGCAAGCATCTCTTCATGCCTTAAGGCCATCTCAACAATAACATCACATGGATCCATAATGTGCGGTAATGTGGCCTTAGGAAGTTCAGGCTTCAACCCACAAATGAACTTCTCATTCCTCTTAATCACAGTATCAACCATAACATAGCCATACCTTGCTAGCTCCTCAAATCTAGTTGCATACTCAAGTACTGTCATTTCTCACCCCTCCAACTCAACAAACTTCCTGAGCAAAGTAGACTTAGCAATCTCAGACATAAACATTTCTTCAAACCTCCTCCTGAACTCAGCCCAAGTCATAATCTCCTTATTGACTCTAACAATAACATCGTTCTATCAATTCCGTGTTGCTCCTTGTAGTTGTCTAGAGGCGAGTCTCCTCTTCTGCTCATCATTGAGCCCAAAGTCAACAAAAATCCTCTCGCAATGGAGTAACCACTTCTCCACTTCAATTGCGTCTTCAGTACCAATAAATGGCTTTCCTCTCAGCCGAGCATATTCTCTACCCAAAACAACATAGCTATTCACCACCAGAGCTTCTTGATTTCCTCCTCTAGCATTTCCTCCAACTACTCCAGCAGTAACTCCCGCTTGCATCATGTTTACAAAGAACTGATACATTGCTCCCATGTCGACTTGTGGGACTCCAGCACCCACATTTGCATCTTATGCCTGACCTGGTTCCGCCATGTATTTGGTTTGGAATTTCCATTGTTGTAGTGCTTCCCCCATGAATGTCAACACTTCCACTTCTAACATCCATATCTATATCCGAGCCTTCATAAGATATAGAAGAATAGCCTAATAGAAATGAGGGAATAGAGATAAAGAATATACTTATATATGGCAAATACAAGTATGTTACCATAGCATTATCTCATACCCTAATCACTAGAGGTTGAAGTAACCCACTCGGCTTCTGATATTTGGCCTTTACATGTTGATAGTTTACACACTGCCTAACCCACAAGCCAACATTCCTCTTCATGCCTTCCTAATAGAAGCTCCTCTTCATATCTTGATACATCTTAGTCTCTCCAGGATGAATCATAAACTTAGATCCATGATATTCCCTAAGAACTTCTTTCTTCAAGTTCTTAAAATTTTGAACACATAATCGCCCCTTTTTTCTCAACCATCCTCTCTAGTCAAGACAAAAAAAATCAAATCATCAACCCCTAATCCTACCTCAAGCCTTCTAATCCTCTAGGCTAAAAATGGATCGCCCTTCTGATTAGAAGCAATTCTTTCGATCAACATGGGTCAAACTTCTAAATAGGATAACATGGCTATAATCTGACTATAAATATCAATCGATCTTAATTGCACGCCATAACTGGCCAAAGCTTCTAGATCCTTCCATTCTGCCAACATAGCCAACACCACATTTTGGTGTCTTCTGCTAAGAGCATCCGCTACCTCATTACCTTTTCTTGATGTATACTCTATACCAAAATCATAAGCAGCCAAAAACACCATCCACCTCTACTGTCTCGTATTCAACTCATTTTAAGAGAATAAATATCTTAAGGACTTATGATCGGTATACAACTCAAATTTCTCCTCTAAGAGATAATGCCGCCAAATCTTCAAGGCAAATGTTACCACCAACTCCAAGTCGTGAGTAGGGTATCTTACGCCATGCGGTCTAAGCTGCCTAGATGCGTATGCAATAACTTTACCCCTCTGCATTAATACTGCTCCCAGTCCAGTTGCACATGCATCGGTGTATACAACCAGCCCTTGGTTTCCATCTGGGACTACTTGCACTGGTGCATTGGTCAACAAAAGCTTAACTTAAGGAATGTTTTCTCGCATTTGTCGGAACAAATAAACTTTACCTCCTTCCTGGTAAGCTTAGTCATAGGCGGTGCTATCCACTAGAAATCCTTAATGAATCTCCAGTAGTAGCCAGCAAGTCCAAGAAAACTTCTGATCTTAGTCACCATCTCTGGTCTCTCCCAGTTGTTCACAGCTTCGATCTTATCTGGATCGACTGACAATCCTTTCTTTGAAACCACGTGACCAAGGAACTTAACTTCTTTCTTCCAGAAATGACACATGAAAAACTACGCCTTTAGCAGATTCTGCCTCAGCGTCTCTTGCACAACCTTTAGATGATCTTCATGCTCTCTTTCATCCTTAGAGTATACTAAAATTCCATCCATAAGCACCAACATGAATCTATCCAAATACTCTCGAAAGACTTGGTTCATCAAATCCACAAAGAAAGCAGGTACATTCATCAACCTAAATGGCATTACTGACCACTCATATAAACCATATCTAGTTTGAAATGCTGTCGAAGGAACAGTGTCCTCTGCCACTCTTAACTGATGGACCCGTTGTCATATCCAACTGGGAAAACACTCTGGCTCCACTCAACTAATCAAATAGATCATCAATTCTAGGCAAAGGATATTTATTCTTTATCGTCCTTTCATTCAACTTACGATAGTCCATGCACATCCTTAATGACCCATCTAGTTTCTTCATGAACACTACGGCCGCTGCCCATGGCAAACTGCTTGGTCTAACAAAATTCCTTCCTTCTAGATCCAATAGCTACACCTTCAATTCATTCATCTCAGTCTGTGTCATCCTGCTAAGTGGTCTACTCATAGGTTCAACTTCTAGCACAAGATCTATCAGAAACTCAACAGCTCATTTCGGTGGTAGTACTATGACTGGCTCAAAGATATCTGCAAACTCCCTTGCTATTTGAATCTGACTTAGATCTTCTTCCACTCCTATTGCACTTAACAAAGCACAACTACTCTGGTCAGAGTTCTCCACTGAGAATATAATACGGTTATGACTATTAGGGTGTCTCAAAGATATCTCCTCATCCTAGCAAAGTATCGTAGCCTTATTCCTTCTCAAACAATCCATACCCGAAGTGATTCCAAAATCTATGAAATCGAAAACATACGGACTGCATGCAAACATATGACCTAACAAGTTAAGTTCTAACTGATCACATCTCATTCCCAGAGTTGTATACCCTCCTATTGGATTTGCAACCCTTAAGAAAGTAACAAGGTATGTGGGATCTATACATAATCTATAAACCAAGTATTGAGATATAAATGAATGTGATGCATCGATGTCAAATAGTATCCTAACTAGTATATTCTGAATCAAAAATGTACCTCCATCACAATCTTTCCTTCACCAGCTGCAATATGCTTAACTAATGATCCAACAGCAAAAACTTTCCCCTTGTCCGCCCAGAATGTCTTTGGACACCGATTCTTGTAATGCCCAACTTGATCATAATTAAAGCACTTCACATTCTTCTTATCGGCAGCCTTTTTCTCCTTGCCGGTCCAAGATTCATGAGCATAATGACCCTTCATGTCACACTTGAAGCACAATAGATCAATCTTTGCCTTCTTAGTAGCATCCTCTTTCGGGGTTCCCTTCTTCTTAAAGAACTTCCTCTTCTTTCCCTTAGGATCCTGGGGTTGAACTGGCTTCTCTCTAGCGCAGCCAGCCAGCATTTCTTCATGGCGAGTGGCCATCTCCACCACCACATTACAAGGTTCTCGGATATGGGTCATAGTCATTCTAGCAAGCTCAGGACTTAGTCCCCGAATGAACCTCTCATTCCTTCTAACGTCAGTGCCAACCATAGCATATCCATATCGAGATAGCTCATAAAACTTAGCAGCGTACTCAATTATTAACAACACTCCCTGAACTAAATCCATGAATTTCCTCATCAATGCTGCCTTAGCAACCTCAGATAGAAACTTCTACTCAAACCTTGTTTTGAAATCAGCCCATGCTAGCTCTTCCTCTAAAACTCCGACAGTCATACTATTCCACCAATGAAGAGCTGCCCTTTGCAACTTCTTAGAGGCCGGCCTCCTATTTTGTCCATCATCCAATCCTAGATTATTAAATATCTTCTCATAGTTCAATAGCTAATTCTCAAGTTCAACGGCATCCTCCGTTCTAACAAACGGTTTTCCACCCAAACTGGTGTAGTCTCTACTCAACTTAGCATAGTTACTTCCAATTGGAACTATAACATTAGCTCCTCTAACATTACCAACAACCACAGCTTGCAAAAGATTGGCTAACAATTGATACACCATCCCTACATCTACTGGCGGATTTACAGCACCTACATTGGCTTCAACATTTGGGTTAGCATTAGCCTGTCGACCTTGGTTCCTCCTGGTATTAGGTCCAACATTTCTGCTGGTTATGGTGCTTCCTCCACCTAGATTTCCTCTTCCGTTACCTGCTTTCATATCCTCTTTCTCGTAAATCTGCATACGAGCCTTAGTAAGATACAAAAGAATGGTCTAAGAGAGGGGGGAACACGTACTTATATATATATATATATATATATATATATATATCAAATACAAGTACGATATTATAGTGTTAACCCAAACCCCAATCATATTTTCAAATTCATTGGATTATGTTTGAAAATCTTTTAGCTTTAACTTTCTTTTAAAGTTTCATAAACCTATGCTCTAATACCAACTTGTAAAATCCTCCTACTTGGAGGCCTAAAACTAATGGGTATGGATGTTGTAGTCATCCATAGTTATTAATACTCGACAATCAAATACGGCGGTGTTAGATTCATTAATACACAGAAACACATGAATATGGAAAAAATTTAAAACATCAAATATTCCATTTCAAAATATTTTCAATTCATTACATAATACCACAATCGTTAACCATGTTCAGAGAAAATATATTTATTAGAAAATACGTCAAGAGCGACATAAGAAAATGCCCTCTTGATTGAACAAAGTATATAGGCAATATAACAACTTTGTCATTACAAACAACACAACAGAATCAAATAAAAGAAACTCTATATACCTATCATGCCTTTTGCAAGTCTTCGGAAGCTTATTCATCTAAGGAGGTGCCTAAAAACCTCAACTCTCAAACTACTCAAAATCAATTGAGTACCCAAGAGTTTAGGGAGAAAACATAAACTTTAAGTCAGACATAAAGCCTGGTTTGAATAATAATCTACTATCTCAAATAA
This sequence comes from Allium cepa, assembly GCA_030765085.1. NCBI lineage: Eukaryota > Viridiplantae > Streptophyta > Magnoliopsida > Asparagales > Amaryllidaceae > Allium > Allium cepa. The sequence continues at coordinate 942,479,314 of CM060941.1, forward strand.
TTTAGATATCTAGTGGGACCATGCCACTTAGAGGAATGGGTTTTTCTCTTCACTAGCATCCCAAAACCTTAATAATACCATATATTGTGCTCCTACATCCAAAATGGTTCATATTCAATTCAAAATATTATGATGATATGCAAACATGTTAAACATATTGGATTCCCCATCCTTTGTTTAATTGACTTTCTGTCATATTTATATCCTCTAGGGTTACTATTAACCTATTAGTTTTCATAGGCCGATTAATAACCTTTATATAATATATGGACTCGCTGTCCTATTTCGTAGTTTTCATGGGTGCACTACGAACCTATTGGCCCCTACCAATTAACTTAATTAATTCATGAGTTCCCTTGATCCTATTGGTGACTCCAATAACTTATTTCTTATCCTAGTTTTCATGGGTTGACTAGGAACCTATTGGCCCATGCCAATACCTTTTCGTGTTATTCGAATATTCATGAGTTGACTAGGAACCTACTGACATTTGTCAATAACCTAATCCATATATAGTTTTCATGGGATCACTACAAACTAATTGGCCCCTAACAACCACTCTTTATAACATAGTTTTCATGAGATCACTATCAAACCTTTTGGTTACTCCAATAACTTCCTAATCATAATTTTCATGGGTGCACTATGAACCTGTCTCCCTGATAACTTCTATATTTACACATCCTATATTCTAGTCTCACTGACCTCTTGGATGCAATTCTACTCATCCAGGAGTTTAATCAATTTATACTCAATACTGGGTCAACCTAGCTGGTTCTTCTACCATTTTTCCCAAATTGCAGTTATGGGTCCGTTATAATGTGAATACATTTCTATTTGAAGAAGCAAACATAATTACAAAAAAATACCACTCCTATGGGTTTAAGGTCCTTGAAACATTTTACATATAAAACTTGGTTAATCCCTTTAACCTATAATTTTATCGAGGAAAGCTTCACCTTAAAATCATTTCAAACTCCTTTAATATGGCCATGGGTTTTTCCTTTAAAAATGAGTTTGGTTACAAAACCTTTCGAAACCTTGCTTTCGACTTCATTGGATACCCTCCTTCAAAAGTATATAAATCTATATATAAAAAATTAGGCTTCTGCCTTTCAAACACTTTAAAAAATTTCTTTCGAAACCTTTCGAATGTGTTGAAGTATCAACAGTTAACTTTAGAAGCATAGCTTCGAAACCAATTGAAAGTACCCCTTTCGAAACCATTGGAAGTAACCCTTCCGAAACCATTGATAGTCCCCCTTTCGAATCTATTGGGTTTATACTTAAAATATTATTTGGGTCAAAGTGAATATAGGCGAAAATATTTGTTTCGAAACTATCCTTTATTATAAAAAAATTTGGGAAAAACATGATGGTGTTAGCACCATCTCTTTCGAAAGCTTCAAACCATTTAAATAAAATATTGAAGGATTGAGTCAAAACCCCTTTTGAAGCCATTGCCTTCGAAACCCTTGGTCCCTTTCGAAAACATTTAGGAAGAGGCTTAAAACATCTTTAAAAACAAACACTTCCTTTCGAAAGCATTGATGACTTCAATACCATCGAAAGGCTAAAGAACGAAGCAGAGTTTTGAGTTGGTCGGAAACTCTTCTTTCAAAAACATTTATTTTACTAGTAAAGAACCCCTTCGAAAGCTTACTCTTTTAAAACATAAGCTGATGGCAACCCCTTCAAAAGATTTAAAAACCTCTTTTGAAAACATGTCTTCGACTCTTTCGAAGGCTTAAATGAAACAGAGGAAGGCGCTTCTCTTTTTTAAACAAACCAAGGTATCGACCCCTTCAGAAGTCATGCTTTCGACATCTAGCCTTTTGCCTTTCTCCAATCCACTGTGTATAATCTTTGTGATACCATGTGTATTGGTTTCGATTTAGTAGGTTTCTACTGGGTTAAAGGCAGAAGCTCTGAGCCAAAAGGTACTTCTAAATTACGCAAGACCAACTTTTATTAGTAAACCTATTTTAATACTTATTAAAGCAAACCTTTTCCTAACTAACCTGCAATGTGTAAACACTAGATTGGTTGCCTTAACTTTTCAAATTCTTTACTAAAATAACTGCCGCTAATTTCAGATCTAAACCATGGTTAAGTTAATCAAATAAGCCTTTCCATTAAGCAAAACCAATATTGCAAAGAAGTCCCTCTTCTAAAATAATTTAATTTGCATAGCAAATCACTTTGAAATTTTTCCGTTCTAGAAATTCACTTTAATCATGTTATCTAATATCAAAATTACAGAACCAAATTCTTAATAAAAATTTTGAATAAATTTATAAATTCAAATAATCATATTTTCCTCTGAAAATTCACAACAATCTTACTAGAACTTGAAAAACTATCAAGCTTAAAACCCAACTTCATAATCATATTTTATACAACATAAATTTTTTCCATGTCATTTAATCATTAATATAAATCGGTTTCTCACTAAACTGTGTATAATTCCATTTAAACCATCTTATTTAAATCAAACAAATTAATATTCAAGCATATCATCATCCAATTCATCATAAAAACGAATTTACCCTTAAATCCGAAAACATATGATTGCCAAAAAAACAGAGATGGAATTATTATTCACCTTGATTTAGATAAGGAGATTGGATTGAGATCGATTCCCCTAAGCTTGAATCACTAGATTTTAATTAAATTCCTCTTCTTAATGGCCAACCCTTCTTTAAGCTTTTGGTTTGTATTTATTTCAAAATGACTTGAATGGAAATGTAATGGTACGAATGAGAATATATAAGGGTAAGGGTTATGTGCGACAAATTCCTAATATACCCTTATGTGATTTAATTAACCTAAAAAACCATTCTTAAGGAAATTTGTTTATTTTATTAGGCACGGCCTTAGTCAGATTTATTCAAATCTCAACCTCCATATCACTTGACATTTATACCACTATTTAATTTATCTAATTAAATCTCCTGAATGATGTTATCAAAAATTAGGGGTGTTACAAAGCATTTTTAGTTGAGTAGGTAGTTACATAGATTATTATAAATGATTTGGCTATATAACATGGTTATTAAGTGCGCGTTACACTATCTTCCCTTGGTGATTTTAGGAGTGAACTCCTTTTTAAGGGGGGAAATGTAACATCCGTAAAATTTAATAAGAAAATTAATAACTAAAGTAAGGTTTAAAATGGAAATTTTTGTAAATATTTGAATTTGGTCCTGGAAGTTGCACCATTGCATCAGTGGTGATTTTTATATCAATTTCATATATAATATGCTAAAATCGGAGTTAAAGTGAAAGAGTCATGGATGTTTGAAGTTTTTGGGTATAAAATAATTCAAACGAATTTAAATTTTAAATTTTAAATATTTGAATTTTGAAAAGTATAAAATTTGAAATTAATGTTAATGGTACTTAATATTTAAGAAAATGTCAGAAAAACGGTAACGTATAAGTTAAAAATGAGTAATAGATAAAATAAAATGGAAACAAAATAAATCACGCGTTTCTTACCTTAAGAGTTCGACTGCCCCTAGCCAAGGGGTCCACCGCTAGAGGTGGACCACTTGGTATTAAAGGGTTAACCACTTAAGGGTAAAAAGTGGTTGTTTTGAAGGTGGTGGCTAGGGTTTTTTTTAATTTAATGATTCTGATTCTATTATTTCTAATCCGATGGTTCTGATTCCTTCTCACCTCTATAAGTAGATCCCCGTTTTTCTCTATAAAAATTTTAGGAATGCCAGCGAAGCTTTGTTAAATTTTTCCCCTTAGGGTTTCATAAACAGTACACTTTTTGGTATGTAATTCTAATCTCTAATTTAAATTGATTTCTTAATCTTTCTTCTCCCTTTCTCTTAATTTTTGAAATCTAATCTATATATACAATCTATTTGTTGCATGTTCAAAAAGGGGAAGACCTAAAAGAGAATTATGGGTGATGTAATTCAGATCTCCTCCTCTTCTTCTTTAGACTTCAGAATTAGTTAGGATTTTCAAGTAGAAAGGTTTAGACATTTAGCTCTTTTGATTCCTGATTCTATTCCTCTAGTTTTTTATTCTAAGTCTAATTTCTATGTACAATTCACTTCATTGTATATTTCAAAAGAGGGAGATCTGAAAGGGAATTAGGCATGGTAGAATCAAATCCATTTAGGAAGCAAATAATACTCTATGAGTGGAAATATCAAGTTTTTCACATTTTTAATGGAATAGTATTTATTTGGATTTGATGTATGCCTTTTGAAATTTTGGTAAATGAAAATATAACTACTAAAGCCCCCAAAATTTCCCTAAGTAAATATCAATCTTTGTATATGTTGGAATTATAATTTTTTTTTTGGTATCAATATATTAGAATCTAATTATTAGTTTAGAATTACATAATCTATGGTCCATTCAACCTATTTCCCTTATTTCAAATTAGAGTGGTAAAGGGTTCAAAAAGAAAATAAATTAGAAGTGATATGTAAAGTATGAATTGAAATGTTTGTCATTTGCACCTCCTATTTGTATCACTTAAATAAATAAGGTACTCCTTCTCACTCCAAAATGATGTTTATAAAGGTTGAACTAAACGTAGGCGATCTAGTTTGCGAAGATATATTCTTTAAAACAGAGAAGGGATTCTAATTTATTAATGTGGAATAAGTTGTAGGTATCCCATGTTTGTACAAATCTATTCTATTTAGCTATGGTAGTAGTAGTTCTTTTTGGAATTGCAGATTTGTATGATCTTGATATTTCAAAAACCATGTAAATGAATTATTAACAAATTATTGTAACGTAATGATAAACCTTCAATTTCGTGCATAAAAATGTACATACATAATACTAATGTATTGACTATTAAAACCAGTAGCGTATTGATTATAGCGAATTGAGCATGATAATTGGTATTATTAAAATAGTTAGGTAATATTAATCCGTAGGTAGGAAATTAGTGTAAGTTAGGGAGTTAATCCCTAATTATAGGCATAATAAGGGGACAACTCATATGGCCTCAGTCATCAGTCGTGCAGGATGATATATGTATATAGTTGGCTTACATATGAGGTATGAATAAGTTATAGGGATGCGAGGTTAGTCCAAAGCTACGTAGAAGTAAGCCTAGTCAAATCTGGCTACCAATGGTGTGGCTTTGCGAACTAATGTTGGACATCGCCTATAATGAATAACCGCTATGTAATAAATAACCATAGTGGACGCAAGGTTTGTCCCAATTCTTTAGGGTAAAGCTACCCATTCAATCTTGCTACCGATACCTAAAAATAGTCGGACTAATATGAGACATCATGGTGGATTATGGATTATAAGTTGCGCTTTTAGATGCGGTAGGTGAAATCCTTAAAAAGGGTCCACTTCGGGTTAAAGGTATTAAGTGGCTATGATAGGTCTGAGGTGAAGTATTAAGTGGCCTAATTGGAATTTTTTATGATGTCACTAAAAAGGAACCATGTAGGGACCTGCCTTTAAGCAAGGTCTTAAATGACCAGGATCTGCCTATTTTATAGGTCCTAAATGTCCAGTAGCTATCTATTTTATAAGTCTTAAATGATTAGAGTATGCCTAAGTCCCATTAAAGAGGTATTAAGTGGTTCGGGGCGTTTCCTCTCACATCAAAAATGCTAGTTACGTTAGAGTTATATAGTCAGGCTGGAAGAGCCTTCGGGCTTGTAGTTGACTTTTGTATAGTTAGACTAGAACCTCCTACAGGATTATACTTGACTTTTGTATAGTTGGACTGGAAGAGCCTTGGGCTTGTAGTTGATTTTGTACGTATGTTATATAATTGGACTAGAAGAGCCTCTGGCTTATATTTGACTTTATACGTATGTTATGATTTTAATACGCAAGACATAGTTCTTACTTAAACAATACTACATAAGTACAATTATGTTAAAGCTTGAGATTTCCATTTCACCAAACATTTGTTGTTCTGACCCACTCCACATTACAGTACAGATAGAGAGAGTAATGCTGATTTAGGAGACAAAAGTGAAGGTGAAGACTTGTGGCAGTTATCTATCTATTTTTTCTTTTTTATTATTTTTATTATAACCAATTCAGACAGTTATGTTATTTTCGAATATTGTACTATGGAGGCTTTATGTAGATATGTTGTAATATTTAACATGTTATGTTTCTAAAATGGTTTTCTTTATGAGATGGGTATTTTTATATTTTATCAATTCCACTGTGAGATTCCTAAAAGTATAGATAGATAGCTTTGTTTATTGTATATTGTTTTAATTTTTATCAACCTATAAACTCGCCTTGAGATGGGCCTAAGGTTCGACTGGCTTTTGTTTAGTCGAAATTAGATCCGTTTCTTGGTCGGTTATTACAAGATTGCTAATTTTAATGTTTACTTCCACAAAACTTTGGTTGTTGAAGAAGAAATTTGAAATTAAGAATTTTATGTGAAACTATATTCGATATTGGGGTAAGAAGTGTTACTTGGGAAATTAATGTGCATTGTTAGATGACTTATTTTCTTATGAACTATGTTATGCTGTTGAAACTGAATAAATCAAATTTTGGATGTAAAAGAGTGGCTAAGTGAATAACCAATGTCTGGTGAATTTTATGTAAGTAAGATGGCTTTATAAGTGCTAAAGCATGTTTCTATTAGCATAAATGTTGTTTGTATTACTCGATCTTACAAAAATTGAATAAATATAATGGATTCATTATTACAAATTAAAGTATACAAATTTTCCATGGGGATTTGTTTTATTTACCTTATTTTAAGACATTCAAGTAAACCTAGAACTCAAAGTATCCAAGATTAGAACCCATGGGGACTTTTTCACACCACTACTTGATGGACAGACCTCCATAGGAAGGTCTACATTACATGGCACAGATCCCCAATTGAAGCTACATATACAAATCATACCTACTATAACAAACCATATTTTCAAGTAGTTTAATAGTAATAATGTGATTAGAACTGTTTTAATAAGTTAAAATGGGTTTAATCGAGTTAAGAGTACTTTTGGGTGAAAATGATGGATTTTTAAAGATTATGGAATTAGATCTCGAAATTAGTTTAATCGTGTTTGAAATGTCGTTTACGTTTGGAAAACACATAAGACTCTATGGAATTGGAGAATAAAAGGAATTAAGTCGAGTGGGGGCAAACTAGTAAATAAGTTAGAGAAAACGCATATGAGGCAATTTCTTAAAATTGAGGCCTCGCTTTTCACGTTTTCACTTCGCTTCCTTCTTGATTTTCTTCATCTTCCTCAATCCCAAGCTCCTTTTCCTATTTCCATAACTTCATCCTTCATCAAAAATTAGCTAGAAATACTACACATTCAAGTTAGATCTTCCTCTACAATATCCATAAACCAGATTTCCCTAAGATTGAAGCATTCATCTTGAAATTTCTGAAATAGAGATTTGAAGGAGTGAGTTTCAGGAAAATTTAGGGTTTTTTTTAGCGTGGGTGAGTGAGAAAGATTCTCTACTCTATATAATTTCCGTTTCTACTTCTATGCTTGTTTATTGCTTTATTAGGTTAGGGTTTAGCCAAGAGTGCCTTGACTCTCAGTTGAGTGATGGATAATTAAATGCTTGATGAAGTATATAAGTTAGAATGAATGAAACATTGAATTGGATTAATGAACTAAATTATGAATTGAATTAATGAAGTTAACTTAAACGAAATCATATGATGATAATGTTTTTTGTTAGCACTGCTAGTATGATGGATGTATTGTTTTATGGTTGTGTTGGGATTGGTTAGACTGTTCATAATTGGTATTTAATTGTAACGTGTCGAAATTTTAGTCTGATTCGTTAAATATCCTTTGGTGACGTTCTTCTCATGGTGGATCATCGGTGTGACAAACTTGAGCATGGAAGGTAGTGGGTTGCCGCAAGGTCGCCATACCATGAAGCATGACATAGGGGCAAGGAAGGTCGAGACGGTGGTCATGTAAAGTAAAGAGGTAGGATGAACTCCCATAAGGGGATTTCACACCAAAAAAAGGTGCGCATGTACTATGATGTACATTGATCAGGAGACAATCGAAAAATGCAATAGGGAGGAGTCATATATCAGGATATGTGGATGATCTATGCCAGGGACAGCTAGTCACTTGTGCTCAAGGCGACTTCTACCCGATTTCAGCATTAGGTGCAACTTCGTTACTGGTCATTAGGATATCGAAGACACATGGATTGGGGATGAGTATGACACAACGCTACTCACACCTGAGGCTTATAGCTTCAATTTAGGGATTGTTTTTTCCATCAAGACTATTCGAGATCAGTCGCGACTTTCACCAAGTATGATAGTTGGAAAGAGATGGAGACTCCCATATGTACTAGCAATCGCCATCAGATGGCGATGGCCGCCTGTTTTCTCCAACATATGGTGGTTCAATGGCAAGGCATAGAATCATTAGTATTAGTTTCAAACGCAGAGGAGGTATAATATGCTATCTAAGCTAGAGACATGATTGGAGTATAATATGATATTACTTAGTGTTTTGGTTAAGGTATGGTACTATATTACCATGGAGCTTCAGCTCATTGTTTGTGCGCATGATTTCACATGTACCTAGGTATGAGGTGTACGATGGTTGTATTAGCATATTATTAGTTGCACTAACTTTTTGGACGTATGGGAAGATCAAGGCTAGGTAGATGCGGAGCTACTCTAGAGCCTATGCTCATTTATTTTATGTATACCTAATTTACATATGGTGATATCCTAGGGTATCACGAAGTACATTATTCATGTCATATTAGTGTATCGAGTATCATGTTTGGTAGTGATATTTCCCATTCACCAAACTTTATGCTTGACCCTCTCTATGTTTTTCCTTTTATATATTGTTTAAGTAGGTATGGACTAGGGGCATAGGAACATTGCTAATTGGAGCAGGTTATAGAGTCGTAGCTTTATATTGTTATAATCAACTATCCAGTATTTTATATATAGACTCATTAAACTTTATATTGTATATGATACATATTATTTTGGAATGTTATACCATTTGAAATCCATATGTTTGGAGTGTTACGTATGATGATGATGGATATTTTTGTCTTTATATTGTTATGATATTTACAGTCTTATCATAAACACGCATAGGCAATGATTGGCTCTTCCTCGCTTTTGCCATACCCCAAATCCTCATTGATTTCAGCCACATGTTCCATTTTAAATAATATATTTTCTCTCTCAGGACACTTCATGAGAGATAAAGCATTCTCATGACACTTCATGGGAGAGAAAATATCTTATTTAAAATGGAATATATGGCTGAAATCTGAGGGGATTTGAGGTGCAACAAAAATGAGGGGATCTGATCCTTACCATATATTAGTATTATATTCTATCATTTTGCTGTAAGTTCTACACGAGCATATGGTAGATGACCTATTTTGTTATTCTTTTCCCACCCTTAAGAGTGATCATTGGTGTTCGGTGATTTAGGGGCCATAGTGCATGGATTTTCAGGTGTTATGAATAACGGGTCCTTACATTTAGTATTAGAGTTTAGATTACCCGTTATGAAACATGGGCAATGGCAGGAGAACATATTTGTATATTCCTACCAGGTAACTACTTGAGTATGTGCCATTTATCCTTTTTATTTCAAGGATCAAGGAAGTTTTTAATTTATACCTTTTACAAATAAACAACTATAAGATTACATATAAGAGCAACGATAAGTAGGGCTAATGCAAATATTGATAATGAAGCAGATATGCTAGTATTTTTCTGATAATACCCAGCGATTACGACAAGAGCTATCCCTCCGGTTAGGGTAGGTCTAAATGTTCGAATATGGGTTTGGACGATGTAGTGGCGTGTTTTCCTGTATGCCACCATCAATGGACTTCTTAAGGATGTGCCAATGGTTTATAGGCTTAGGCGGGAAGCCATACATAAGTACAAAGACTTTTCCAAAGACTCAAGCTTGGATCAAACCTTGTGACCGAATATTCAACAGCATGACAATTGATAGAAAATAAGGTGTTGGCTTGCTTTTCGGCATCTTCAAGGCAAAGCTTCTAACTAGTGGGGTATATTAGTTGTTGAGGTAGGTTAGGAAGAAATCACTTGGGATGTAGTGTTAACTTGAAGTTCAATTCATTTTATTGGCCAAGGGGGGAATTAAGCTTGAAGTGCTTATCATTCTTGGCTAGGGGAATCTGTCCATTTGGGATTACGTGAGATAATTTATTGCTCTACCTAAGTTCCAAATGGATCTTATCAACACTCCATTGAAGAAGCTTCCACGTGTACATTGGATTTAAACCAATTCTTAAAAGTTAAATTCATTGCCAAATTACAATTGGAGCGACTCTTGAAAATCTTTTATTGGCATTTATTCTCTACGAGGGGTCTAAGGGGTTTGTTGAGGTGGGGACGAAAGTAGAAATGAAACCAAATTTTTCGATGAAGCGTTAGGGACAAGGAAGTAAGAGTGAGCAGCAAAAGATAACTAAAGGAAGTGATATCATATGTAGGTCAAGGAGCATATTGCCAAGGATTGGAAAGTGGATATCACAAAGCATGGGTGTTTTAATATTGATAAAGTGGAACATTATAAAAAGGATCGTCCGCTACTTTCTAGAGGAGGTCTGACAAATGTCTACACTATTAGAGCAGCTCTGAGCTCTAGTGTACCCACGGCTCAAGGGAAGGGGAAGAACGTCATCTTGAAAAGTTTAATTTGTATTTATGATACACCGATTTGAGTTCCTTTTTATACGTGGGCTTTATATTGTTTTATATGTTGTCATTTGGTGGATAGTCTTGTTGTGTCAAATCCTATTGGAGGTTCAATTTGTTTTAGTTTGGTTTTTTAAAATATTCCACTAGAGATAAATAAATTTGATTTTTTGTATGATGCATTTGTTCTTGGATTTTTGCTTTATGACCTTATCTTAGGTATGAATTGAATGAGCGAACATAATATAGTACTTGATAGTGAAGGGCGATGGATGTAGGGGAAGTGGTAAAGTACAAGGGTTTGACATGCATTATGAGCCGTAGAGCTCTGTCAAAAGTAGATACTTGCATTCATTAGCCATTTTTCATAACGAGTTGTTATTGACTCCTAATTTTGGGATTTTCCTATGTTTTCGTGGTTATAAGCTAACCTCCCTATAAAAGAGATTGATTTCAACATCAATCTTGGGAGGGATGCTAAGCTAGTGGTTATGTCGATTAAGCACAAAAGCACCAAGGGAGCAAAGAGAATTGGAAGTGCAAACCATGGTATTAATAAGCAAGGGCTTTATTCAAAGAAGTACTTTGCAATGGATTAAACTGATTGTATTTCCTACCAAAGCAGATGGTTCATTGAGGCTTTGCATTGATTATAGACGGTTAAATAAGTTGAATTGAAAGAACAAGTATCTAATGTCATGCATAGATGACTTATTCGACTAACTTAGAAGTGAAAATATTTTCTTGTAATAAGTTCTTGTAATGAGGTTCCATCAACTAAGAGTAGTAGAGGATAATGTGTCGAACACTGCTTTTAGAAAGCCTAATGGGTCCAACTGAGTGGACGGTCATGTCATTTGAACTAACCAATGATATCTTATTGACTTGATGAGCAGTGTTTTTCAAAAGCAACTTAACAAGTTCATGGTCGTGTCTTTCGATGACATCTTGGTATAATATAGGGATAAAGAGGCACACAAATCACATCTTAGAGTGGGGTTGGAAGTTTTGAGGCAACATCAACTTAAGGATAAATTTTCTAAGTCTCACATTTGAAGGCAAGAAGTGAGATTCTATGGTCATGTTGTGTCCAACCATGGGTCATGATGGATCCAAACAAACTAGCTGTGGTGCAAGATTGCAAGGTATGAAAGATGGCATGGAGTTCCATAGTTATGTTGGATTAGCTCAGTATTATCAAAAGGTTATTAAAGACTTTCTGAAGTGGCTACTACTCTTAGTCACTTGAGCAAGAAGAATAACCTATTTGATTTGATTGACCATTATGATCATTGTTTTGCTAAGTTAAAAGAACTATTGACTAGTGCACTAGTCCTTATCATTCTGGATGGAGAAAAACCGGTTATTATATACATGGATGTGTGTGGAATAGGTCATAGGGTGGTATTGATGCATGAGTAAAAGGCTGTGGCTTTTGCATGTCAACCGTTAAAACTGTATGAGAGTTGGTGGCTATTGCGTTTGCATTGAAAACTTGGAGTCATTTCTTGTTAGGTGAGAAAATCTATTTATTTATAGATCATAAGTCATTGAAGTATCTATTTTCACAAAAGGATCCCAACCTTTATCAACAATGATGATTGGAGTTCCTTGCCTCTTATGATTTTGGTATACCATTCACCCTCGGTAAAGGAAATATGGAAGTGGATGAGTTTAGTAGAAGGCATGTCGTGTTGGGATCTATGTTCGTGGAATGGAGACGGTTGAAATTTATTGTGGGATTTTATTTTCGATCCATATGCGAACTTGAGGCAGGATTTTGGCGAACATTGATGTGATTCCTACTCTAGTTGGGTATGTTGGGTCATGTAAAAGGTGGGATGCTAAGTTAATGAAAGTCTTTGTGCAACTTGAAAGTGGGGTGGATTCTAGTGATCTTCCCTGGTTCGCTATTGATCAGAATGGTTGGCTCTATAAAGAGGGGAGGTGGTGCATTCCCAATGTTGATGGGTTAGAGATGAAGTCCTTCATGAGTTCCATCGTTCTAGGATGACTATTTATAATCGTGGTAATAAAACGTATAATGATATGAAGCGTTCATTTTATTGGAAGAGTATGAAGCGTGACATCTTATAATTTATTGCTTAGTGCATTATTTAGAAAAGAGTTAGGGCAGAGCAAAAGAAGCCTAGTAGCTTGCTACTATCGCCAAACGTTCTAGAATGGAAATAATGGAAAATTTTCAAATTTTATTGATGGGTTGTCGAGAAGTGGACGAGGGAATGAGAGTATTTATCTCATCATTAACCAACTGACAAAAAATGCTCACTTTATACCGATTGCGTCTACAAGGACCAGTATGTCCTTATCCACTTTATATGTGAAGGGAATTATATGATTTCATGGGATCCCTAAAGGAATTGTAAGCGATAAAGTACCACTACTAATGAGTTTTGGCGAATGTAACAACACATAAAGCAGTGGATAATAAATTCAGGAAATTATTTGTAAGACTAAAGGTTATTAATTTAATTAAGAAATTAAATAAGAAAAACGAATGAATTAAATATTGTAAATATATGTGGGACATTTATTTACGTTGTATACATGGGACTGAACTAGAAGAAGGAAATGATTGAATGAAAATGTAGGTTATCTAATTAAATGAGATATAATTATATTGGGTCGTGTACTATGGTAAAATATAAACAATTGAGTAAAGGAGATCTTACATTAAGGGCAATTACATTATAATTAAATTTGACCGTTTATAATGGTAATTAATTTAAATATGTGAATGAGAAACTATTAATTGGTAGCTAATGGTAAATGAGAAATAATAAATGCTACCATGTATGAGGAAATCACGTTAACTTTTGAAAAGAGAGGATATTTTAAAGAGGGAAATAGATTAACAAAACAGGATAAAAAAGCTCAAAGCCTTTACTATACAAATGCTACAAAACATATCATCCACCTCATTTTTACTCATTTTCTTCAAATTAAAAAAAGGTCGACTGCCATTATTAAGAGGAGAAAAGGAAGAAAAGAGATAAAGCTAAGGAAAACCTAAAGTTTTCAAAGATAAAAGCTAAACAAGGAATTTAGGTTAGTAATATGATTTCTTTTTAGGATGTTTTCATCTTTACAGTTTTGATTATTTGTGATAACATTCATATAATATTTGTTTTAAATGCTAGATTTTAATTCAATGAATGTTTTGGGTTAAAATAGCTTTACTTAGGAAGTTTTGCTATGATTCCCTACTCTAGTGATTTTGAAATACTATAAAAAGTTAATTTAATGGATGAAAAATGTTTTTAGAGATGGTTTTGATTTGAAGAATTTTCCATCGTTGAAAATTTGATATTATGGATAAAACATGTTTAATATGATGGAAATCCATGCATTAAATAAAGAAGGAAAAAAGCTTTAAATGTGAAAATATGGGTAAAAGGTGTTAAAGTAATTATTTATAGATTTCAAAAAAATTAGAAGTACTTTTTCCAAGCTACAATAATCATTTTCGAAAGTTAAAACGGGATGCCGAAACTAGATAATAAGGTAATCGAAACAAAATAATGCATGCAAGTTACGAGACGAAGTAATAAGGAGACAAGATCCCATAAAAGTGCTGTAAAAATAAACAAAAGATGCTACCACTAACTAAAAGTGGAGGTAGAAAACATAAGGAGGCAACACAAGGAAAGCAATGCTTAGACATGAAAAGGTGAGCAATAGTATTGCAGGCCTGATGACGTGGACTGAAGGAAGAGACTATGTTAAATGTGTTATGCTAGGGATATAACATCCAAAAATCAAGAATGAACTAACAAATTCTAAGAGAACTTCCAAAAAATGAACTAAGTAAGGTTATAGTTAAAAAAGACGGCCATAGCTTCAAGTTGTGGATATCAAACGTAGGTGTTCCTAATGAAAGTGTATAAACCAGACTTCCGTAGGGTGAAACCTAAAGGTAGTAATTCATTTGCTAAAACCTACTAACTTTTGAGGAAAGTCAATAATGAGACCTATTAGCTTTCGGGTAAAGCTAATGATAAAAATCTATGGATTCAGAAGGTCGAAGGTAGACTTTAAAGTTTTTTAAAGTGTAATACATTACAGAAGTAGTTCTAATGTTTAAGATAAATAAGAAGGCCTAGGAGCCTAACAAAGCTTAATGAATAGATAAAGCTGAAACCTAATAAATAAACAATAGGACGAAGATTGAAAAGTTGAAGATACATAAGAAGTAAATGAATAAGAACCAACAATGACTGTGGGCTTGGAACGGCATTGACGTTGAGTGAGGATGCTCACCTAAGTGGCCACCGATGGGGTAGGTTTTGACAATCGACTTCAGAAGGGACATGAGACATCTAGGTAGGTTGTATGCTTTTGTGGGATTGGTTATAACACTCATATGGGTTCAAGCTTAAGAAAAAGATAAAGAACTGCTTAAGGTATTACTTTGCAGTATAAAGAAGAAGATAAGAGGGTAGCTCGGGGTTTGCCTCATAGTATAAAAATAAATAATTCGAGACTGCTTAGGGTTGTACTTTATAGTATAAAACTAAAGAAACCAAGAATGCATAGGATTGTACGTTGTAGTATAAACTAAAGAAAGCAGTATAGCTAAAGAAATCACAACTGCTTAGGGTTGTACTTTGCAGTATAAACTAAAGTAACCTAGATTACTTAAGATTGTACTTTCCAGTACAAAACTTAAAGAACCAAGACTGTGTGGTGATACATCTTGTAGCATAAATTAAAGTAGAGACTAAATGAGATTGTTTGGAGTGGTACCTTGTAGTATAAGACTAACTAATGGGTTACTAAAACCAGAAGGGTAGTACCCTACGGCATAGAAATTGTAATATGCAAAACCAAAAATATAGTTTCGGGTGTGGTTTGTTAAGACGTGTTTTGTATGTTTATGTTAACATATATTTTGCTATGACTTACGACTTATGACAATTTTATATTGATTGTGTAACCAATGATAGCATGGGGAAAACTCGTTACGTGCATTAGCGGCATGGTCTCACTAGCAGAGGAACATACATGGGAAATAATATTATTCATACTAAACTTATGTCCGACCCACATGTTTATTATTTTTTATCTAATAAACTCACAGGTACTTTTTTGAGTAGCTTGATTTATAGGTTTTAGATTACATATACCAAGAATATTTTGAAGGCGAAGATGGGCAAGAGGCGATGATATTATTTTCTTTGAAGCTTCTTATATTCTACTGTGTAGTGTAAATATTCGTTAATTCTGAGGGCATAAAAGGTTTCAACATCTTCATATGTCATTTCTTTAATACTACTATGTAAAGGTTTCTATTTTAACCCTTTATGGGCAGATATGGGATTCGAAATATGCAATGATACTTATCTATCATGAAATTTTATTTAGTTTCTCTTTTACTTAGATTATTCTATATATACCTGTGTGTTTTTGTGTGCGTGTGTGTCTATATATTTATTTATTTAACTTATTATGTCGTCTAAAGATAATTTCAAGGTACTACAACATATTGGGATTCCATCTTTAGATTTCGAAATAGGAATGTTACGGTTTATTATCGGAGCTTATCTTAGCAGACACCTAAGTAAAGCAGATCTAGAACCAGTTAAGTAATTGGTAGAAAACAAACACCTTGAGGAGGGTATATGCCATATATAATGTACTTGTATTTTGACATATATATATATATATATATATATATATATATATATGGATATATCTATCCTTCTATTATTGTTTCACTCTTATTCTTTTCATTTCTAATGAAGACCTACTTAACAGAAAAGCAAGATGGAAATAAGAAGTGAACGAAGAGGAGGAATAAATGCAAGAATCGAGAGCACCTATGTTAATTGGAGAATTGAAGGTGAACCACGAGTAGTTGAAAACAAAACTACCTACTGGTTAATGCGATGGAAATAGATGTGAACGCCATGTCTTGATAATTTATGGTGGAAATGATGAAGGAGAATTTGTTGTATGCTATTAAGCTTAGACCAATAGTGAGAGAAGATTTCTCGAAAATGAACCAAGGGTATTGAAACTTGAGAGGAAAGATGTTCACAGGGAAGCAACCCTTGGTTGAAGTATTGAACCGGTTGAGAGTTTATGAGCATATATATGGAGATCTAGCATTGAATGTTGGGAAAATGAGAAGGTTGGCTTAAAGTGTAGATGCCATTCTTGGGGAAAAACTTCCAAGAGATGCTCAAGGGTTCCTACAGGTCATGCTAAAGGTGTTAGTTTGTTTGCATGACATTCGATTGTGATGTGATAGTGCAATGAAGAATGATGGCTTTGGGACTTCGATGATGGTAACTCATGGGCGATAAAGTTACATTCTAATGATGACGGCTCGATGTTGAATGGAGTTGTGAGTATGATTATCCACAAGGGTAGGTTCTAGGAAAGGTAACTCATGGATACAATGTTGAAAGGTTCTATTTTGGAAAGAAAGGAATATGGAATGATTCCTTAAGGATGAATGAAAACTAGATGAAGCAAGGAAAGGACTCGAATTCACATGTTAAGGGATCGTTGATATTTGGAGTGTTTTTTGATATACTCTTAAGCATGGATATTGAGGACACTCATAGGGTACCTGGAATGGCTACTTAAATCAATGGAATGGACCTAGTGTTAGCAATGGGCCGGTGAGTGAGTATACTAAAAACAAGGATTTTCAATTAATCTATGGCAAAGGAATGGTCATACGAGTTATCATAAATCCAGGGCACACTTTGTGATAGTATGAATTGTTTGATGGATGTTATGTTTTCCATGATTGCTTTAGTCATTGATAATCACTCTAGGGACGTCATATGATGTAAGTATTGGGATGTGGATACTTAGACACCTAATATTGTACATAGTATGTAATATACCTTATGATGATAGTAGATGGTATATTAGCATATATTATTATGTGCTAACTCTTTGATGCAGGGAATGGTCAGGTATAATTCAGATACCTTTGTTCCTTACAATATCGACTTGTATAATATTTCAAGATTTCTTATCGCTTACAACAGAATGTTGTCTGACTCGAGGTTTTATGCTTTTCATCTTATTATCTCAGTACCTTTAAATGAGTAGACTAGATAGCAAGTCTAGGTGGTACGTAGTTGTTGTACAAAGTACTAGCAGGACGGCGCTTTCTCATATTTTATGTGGACTTACTATTGCTTATTCTGTGGTGTGACACTATGGAGACTATACAGTTTGTATTTGTTATATTTAAAAACGATTATCTAGTGATTTTATTATCGGTTGTATATTCTACCACTATCTTATATAACTTTGTGAACCTCCGTGCTTTGATTTTATGGTTCATCTAGTTATTACCATTTCGTTTGTTTTATACTTTTGATGTTTATTATTATATTTTATTCAACGTGCTATGAGATATGACATGTTCTGTGAGTTTTTCTCTTCTTTTCACCCTTGACAATTATCCCACATCAGTCAGGCATTACAGTTGTGCACTCTTCAGGTATATTGGGTGCTAGAGGTATGGGATGGTCGTCACATATGGTATCAGAGCTTAAGTTATACAACTAACCTGAGCTGGTACCGTGGTCTAGTAGAGATAGGAAATGAGTTATCACCCTAGACTAGATCGAGAGATTATACTTGTCATATACTTTAGTTTTCAAAACTATATAGTAGTATATATAGTATATAAGTGCATGCACACACGAAAATCGTTGATGCATTTTTCTTTATGAGAGACTGGTCATTCTTGTTATAGGTCAAGAATGAGCTGGCGTATAAGAAGCATTATAAGGAACTCCATTTTGAAATCGCAGGATGGGGTCGGGGGCTACTAAATATGAATTGCAAGATATACTCAATGCGATGATGGCCAACATGTTGGAAAATGCCTAAGCAACTGCTTTTATTGTTTTTATAGGTGGTGCTCGAGTGCAGGCACCTAAAGTTGATTTTATGAAGCTGGATAAGGATTTTGGTAGTCTTGGTTGCAAACCGCTTTAAGGAATGGAATCAATTATGGAAACGCATGATTTGTTGGATATGTGCTAGAGGATTTTTGATGACTTGGAGTTGGATGATGCAACAAGGAGGAGGTTTCTTCTCGACGGCTTAAAGGTAGAGCCATGAACTAGTGGAACGCTATTAAGGTTGCCACACCCGAGGACCACTTTACTTAGGTCCAGTTGAAAACTAGATTTTAGGAGAAGTTTGTTGTGACTGCTTAGAAGTCAGTGTTGTTTAGGAATTTCTAGACTTGAAGCATGGAGACATGTCTGTCTTCGAGTACGTAGTCGAGTTTGTTGCCTTGTTAGAGTATGAGATGCAGTTCATTGACAGCTCCATCAAAGAAAAATGAGATGCTTATTATGGGATTGGATGAACACTTGGGCAAGAACTCATGGGGGCACATTGATGAACCTATCAAGGAGGTAGTTGAGAAATCTCTTTGATTTAAGAGTTTGTATGCTAAATCCAAGTCCATTGTTATTTCTAAGGATGAGCCAAAGCTGCAATAGTGCGGTGGAGGCAAGAAGAAATGGAACGGTAAGAGGAAGTAGCTTTAGGGGAAAATTTTTAAAAAAGGCAAAGTGGGGTCCAATCTACTACTGTTTTGGAGATAAGGACCATTTGATCAGGGATTTCAAGTATGATGGAAAGAAGAAGTGTATATCTATGACAAGTTTGGACATATGTAGAAGAGTTTCCTATAACCAGTGCACCAGAAGCAGGTAGTAAAGGCATATGCTTTGGATGTTGACCCGACTTCGTCAAGTGCTGTCTCGATGAAGGAGAATGGGAATGGTATCACTAGTCATGAAATGTTTCTACTTATAGTGTTTCCATACATGTTTGTTCGAAACTGAGGTTTTACATCCCTTTATATTTTGTGACCCGGTAGATAGATTGGGACCGAGTTCCAAACTAGTTGACCGACCTTTAGTAGTGACGAACCATGTTAAAGGCCTCACTATTATTTGTATGGTTTATTGTGTTTTGGTCTTATCAAGTCACGGATGCTCTTTTGTTTGTGACTTCTTTGCTTTGGGTTTCATTGGGTTCAGGATTATATTGGTGATGGAATGGTCGAGGAAGTATGTGAAAGTGGTGCACTGCAAGAAGTTGTT
Source organism: Allium cepa (assembly GCA_030765085.1). Taxonomy (NCBI): domain Eukaryota; kingdom Viridiplantae; phylum Streptophyta; class Magnoliopsida; order Asparagales; family Amaryllidaceae; genus Allium; species Allium cepa. The sequence goes on from CM060941.1 coordinate 942,499,114, forward strand.
GGTTACACTTGGAGCTGAAGAGAGGCAGAAGGTAGTGATTGGATGCCTATCAGAGGTTGAGGTTATGGTTATCTTTTTATATTCGTTCGAGGTCCCACATGATAAGTTGTCATCTGTGCCGGTCATTAGAGAGCATCTGGCCATATTCGAGGAAGTGACCCGATTATCGCCATATTGAGAAATTGAGTTCCATATAGACATGGTGAAGGATGCCAAACCGATCGTTATGCCTTCGGACATATGGAACCTAGCGAGCAGAAGGAGCTAGAGGTGTAAGTAAAAACATGTTGAGGCGATTGTTCGCTTGTAGGAGTACATCTAAGTAGAGCGCAACTGTAGTATTTGCCACTACGACAGATGGCTCTTTGAGGCCATGTGTTTATTACCGCGAGCTAATTAAGGTGACGAGGAAGAACATGTATCCACTCTCACATATTGATGACCTATTCGATCAGCACCACGGTGCGAAGGTGTTCTCTCAATTGGATCTTGCGATGGGATTTAGCTAGTTGAGAGCGACGAAGGAGAGTATGCTGATTACTGCGTTTCGTAAGCTATCTGGCTTTTATTAGTGGTTAGCTATGCTATTCAGCCTAACCAATGCTCTGGCATGCTTTGTTGATTTCATAAACCATGTCTTCAAGGATCAACTAAAAAAGTTCATGATTTTTTTTTGCAAATGAAATTCTACTATATTCTAGGATATAAGAGGAAAATAAGACACATACTGATTGTGCTTGTATTGTTGAGGAAGCATGGGTTGAATGCAAAGTTTTCAAAATGTCACTTCTGGAGAAGAAAAGTGAGATTCCTGGATCATGTTGTCTCTAAGCAGAGCTTTACGGTTGATCCTATATATGGGGAAATAGTTCAAAAATGGAACCAAACCCATAATTCTATTGATGCATGAAGCTTCCTAGGACTAGCGGGATACCAAGATCTTTCATCAAGGTCTTCTTGAAGGTAGCGATGTTGTTTACCATTTTGATTAAGAAGAATTGGGCCTTTTTTTAGGACGCGAAGTGTGACCACTCCTTTGTAAGTCTGAAGGAGAGGTTGATGAGTGTGCCAGTGTAGATCATTCTGAGTGGGAATGAGGAGATGATGGTATACACTAATGCTTATGGTATCGGTTTGGATGCGGTACTAATGCAAGGAGGTAAGGTGGTCGGCTACGCTAGTCGACAGTTGAAACCACATGAGAGGAAGTACCAGACCTATGATTTAGAGTTGGCAGTGATAGTTTTTTCTTTGAAGATATGGAGGCATTATTTACTTGGAGAAAGGTTTGATTTATCTACAGATCACAAACCCTTGAGGCACCTTTTCCCCTAGAAGGATCTCAATCTTTGTTGGCAGCAATGGTTGGAGTTCTTAACCTCTTACAATTTTAGCATTTGTTATATGCCCAGTAAGGTAAATGCAGTCACCGATCCTTTGAGTAGAAGTCATGTTAGTTTGGGGGCGATGATCCTTGAGTGGAAACATTTAGAGTATATCACTGGCTATGACTTTAGACCTCATTGCAAGTTAGAACCAAAGACATTGGCTAGTTTAACCAACAGACCTGCTTCGATCAAGTGGATCGATACTAGCCATAGACAAGACGCTAGATTAGCAAAGATCATTGCCAAGATAGAGGAAGGGTAGAATCTATGTAGATGAAGCAGTACAGATTGGATCCAGCTGGTTGGCTCCGTAAGGATGGGAGGTTGTTCGATCCTAATGTCGATGGATTACGAGGTGAGGTGCTACGATAGTGCCATCACTTTAGATTGACATGCATCCCGATAAAAATAAGGTATATTGTGATATGAAGAAAATGTATTATTTGGAATGGATGAAGAAGGATGTAGGGACATCATCTTGAAGTGTATGACCTGCCATTTGGTGAAGGTAGAGGAGAAAAAGTCAAGTGGATTGATGCAACCACTTGAGGTTTCTGATTGGAAATGAAAACGAGTAACAATGGTTTTTATTGATGGATTGCCAAGGACCAGAGGAGGATACATTAGCATTTGGATTATAGTCGATAGATTGACGAAGAGTGCCCAATACATACCCATCAAGTCTAGTAGAATGTCATCTAAATTAGCCGAGTTATATATGAAATGGGTGGTGCAAATACATAGAGTGTCGAAAAGCATTGTGAGTGATTAAGATACTTTATTCAGTAGCAGATTTTGGAAGAGCTTATAAGAGGCAATGGAGACCGAGTTTCCTCTCTGTTTAACTTATCGCAAATCGATGGGCAAACCAAGATGATCAATCATATATTAGAGTATCTCTTGTTTGCATGCATACTCGATTTCGAAGGCTCCTAGGATGATCACTTGCATTAGATAGATTTGCATATGACAATGGTTATTAGTCTAATATCATTATGGCACCGTATAAAGCATTGTATATTCGACCGTGTAATGCTCCTTTGTGCTGAAGGTAGCAAACAAGAAATTGATGCTTAGGTCAGATATGGTTAGATAGACCTCGAAGAAGATTGAGATCATTTAATAATGAATGAAAGCAGCTCAAGATAGGCAGAAGAGCTATGTTGACAAGATAAGCACGTATTTGAAATATTCTGTTGGCAACATGGTGTTCATGAAGATTTCTCCATTGAAGAATATTGTTCAATTCGGTAGTAAGAGGAAGTTGGTTCCAAGATTCATAGGTCTTTTTCTGATACTAGAGAATATTGGGAACCTAGCATGTAATGACCTGTCTTTTCGATACTTGAAAGTCAACACTTAACACATCCACGGTATTAAAATATCGAGCATCCAAGTGCCGGAAAAGCAGATTGTTAAGTTAAATGAAAACGAAAAAGAACATGGAAAAATAGAATCTCATAGTGGAATAATTACATATAATATAACAAAAATAATAAAAGCTGTCATTCTAAGATACATGGCATATCAGATTTAAAGACAATGCTCATCAATCTAGACAGTTATAACTTCCCGACCTTACAATTATTGATAGGTACGCATAATAATATAGCGGAAAATAAAAATACCACGATAGGGGAACATATAGCTCTCTCCTTGAGTTTAATGTTCCACCAACGACAACTAGGAAAAAACTCGGTCTGACCCGAGCATTATAATACAATAGCATCTGGATTAGACTAGAAAACCAGCATGAGAAAACCCAAAAAATATGGCGTACATTTAATAATCTTCGATACCATCCCACTAAATGCGGAATGGGTTTTACCTCACAGGAATAACATCCATCCATGAAAAAGTGGAAACAAGCCGGAACAAAAATCCAAACAAGAAAGGATAAACACAAACAAGATCAAAATCCAAACTTAAAGAATGACATAAATAATTAAACAAAGAGAAGAGTACAAGGCACTTCTCGATGCAACTAAGAAAATGAATCCAAGATTTTAATCAAACAAGGAATAAAGATTTTTCCAACAATGACTAGGAGGGTGCGTCCCCTTACTAAAATATTCTTCTTGAAAATATACTTGAGAGATACGATGGCTCCTAAAAACATCCAAGCCGGACCCCGCCAACTTGACCGAGAATTCGAGTATTTCACATCTCTGTGTGCATACAATCGAAACTAATCTAAAGTAGATGTAACAATACCCTAATGGAGCAACTCCACTTAGTTTGGCCCCCACTCGCTCTTTATTTAGTTGTTTTTGATAAAGGATAACGATGCTTAAAATGAGCAACAAATCGTCTTAGATTGACAAAACACAAAGACGTTGAAATCGATAATTGAGAATTCCACTATTGGTAACAAGCTAGTACTACTCTAGGGGAAAAAATGAGGTCGGGCCAGTTAAGGCAATGTTGCTTCCTATCTTGACTCAACAAAATTCTTAACTCTAAGAATGGAAATGCTTAAATTCCCCAAACTAGCAACAAAATCATCTTGAGTTGACGAAATACAAAGAAGATAGCAGGATCGATAGTCTATAAACCAACTATAAAGAATAAAAAATGATCGTATAAGAAAATTAAATCTCTTACACTTATCATAGCTCATCGATCCCAAACTAGTACTTCTCCAAGGAAGACAATGAAGCCAGACAAGTAAGTGTAGTATTGTTTCCCACCTTATCACGACAACATTCTTAACTTTGAGAATTGCAAAAGTTCCTTCAATTATTTTGTGTTTAGTGTAAGGCTAAATATTTTCTATAAACGAATCAAACTTTTAAAATATTTTACTCACACTTGTGCTTGATTTTCACATCATAAATATTTGTAAAGCACTTTAAAAACACTCTAAAATATTCTTTTAAAGAGCTAATTATATTTCTAAATGTATTAAAAAGAAGAGTAAAATAACGTCATTAAAACATTATTTACCATAAATCCCAAACAATTACACTTAGTTTTATCCTTAAAAAAAATCTCCTCCAAGATTTAAGACTACCAACATTTACTAAGTCAAGTAATACCCTTTTTTCAAACTAACCTTTCGAAATTATTTATTATAACAAAAATGTTATATTCCATGAATTCTTCCTCAATTCTCATAAACATTTGTAACAACAACTGTATTGTAATCCATGCTTCCTTTCCACTTTGAAACTCCCAAAAATATTTGAGAATATGTTTTAAATATTAATTTCTAATAATACTTGAAAATTCTTGTTTTAAAAGTTATATTCAAAACTCCAAAATTATTTCCTTTCTTTATTTCAAATAACTCTTCTTCAATAATTTAAAATAAATCATTAAAAATATGTATACATGTTAAACCACTTTTAAAGCACTTAAATATGTGTTATAAAGTTTCACTAGAAAGTTTGTAGGAAAAAAACCAAGTTTGAAACCATTTTATAAAAGTTGGAAATAGTGCCGCTAAAAGAGTAGGGAAAATCCGTTTAATAACAGCTATTAAGATAAATATTATATTTCCTTTTTAGAATAACATATTATGGGTTTAGTATGTATTCCCAAAAATTTAGTGAATTTTAAGGATAATAAAACTCATTTGAAAATCATTCAAAAACTTGACTTTCAAACTAGAAAAAAATTAAACCAAATATTTATTTGTTAAAACACAAGCACCGATTCAACACACAGATTTAAGGAAACGGTATTCCATAAGTGAAGGTATAATGATAATCATTATAAGACACTTAGACAAATCAAATAGTATGTCACAAATGTTTCAACCAAACATCAACATAAGCAACATAAGAATATAAATTAATCAATATCGGCGAGAAACCCCTTAGGGTCTCTCCAAAAAGTCTCTTGCAAAAAAATGGTAAGTGGGAATTCAACTAAACCAAACAAATAAATCATTCAAGCATGTAATAAAAATTTATATCAACCATATATCATATAGAGTTCGTTCAAAGGTGAGTTAACTCACCAATATCCCAACAGACGCTTAAGCGTTCCAGAATAGTGTAAAATCGAACACCGTTTTTGATTAAAAGGTGGTTCTTTTGCAATATGCATTTTGTCTCGATATCGTGATCATCTTACTAATAATTTCTTGTATTGTACTTTGCTCTACCTAACTAAGATAATCCATGTAACAACCCGCATATTTTACGATTGTATATTTAAATATTTTACTTAAATATAGCATCGTTAGTCGGATTTTAGTCCGAAAAACTACTTTTTGCAAACAATCGAATTAGAACTCGAGACCACCCCATCGAGTTCAAAATGACGTTTGTGATCATTTTGAGTATAAACTTCGATATGTTTGGAGTTAGAGGAATTTTGCTACTTTTTCACATAGGGCTTTGGTTTGGATTCAGCCTATTAGACCCAAGCTTCACCCCCTCTTCTCTTCATTCTTTCATACTTTCCTAATACTCAAGCTTTAGATAAAAATGGGGGAAGAGAGAAAGAATTAGAATTCCTAAACCCTAGTTTCCATTTCCAAATTCAAGTTCTAGCTCCAAATTCATAGAAGAAGCTTTGGTAAGCCTTCTCTTCTTCTCCAACTTATTCTCCTTTCAATTTCAGAAATTACTAAACCTAACTTAGGAAATGTTTCTCTTTTAAGCTTAGATTCAAGCTTGTTGGGTTGGAATTGAAGAGTGATTGTTCTTGCTATTGCTCTATAGCTTCTTCTTCATATTTTTTTGGGTTTAAAGATGATATTTTTATCTCACATCTTTGTCTATAACTATCTTTGATTGTTGGGTATGAATTCCTAACACTTATTCATGTGCATTTGCTGTTGGTTTGGACTGAATTGGTGAATATTCCAATTTTTGGTGTTTTGAAGTCAAATCTTCAAAAATCCTAACTTTGATGTTTAAACTGTTTTTGGTGATGCATTGAAGAGCCTATAGGGCCGGGTTGGTGATTGGCATAAACCCTTAGCGTCGTTGCTCATTCGATTGTAATTTGGGAGAGTTTGCTCTTCATCGAATAGGGTGAAAAAATCAGCCCAGCACCCAGTCAGTCGACTGACCAATTGCAGCCAGTCGACTGGCTGTAGCCAATGATGGCTCCGGGAGGGCTGTTTACAGAGACTGGGAATCTCTGTTTCCTGCAATCAGTCGACTGGCTACTGTAATCAGTCGACTGACTATAGGAAATGAAATTTCCAAGTTTCTGGTTCAGTCGAGTGGCCATTTGCAGTCAGTCGACTGACCTGCTTCTATTTGCCTGTTTAGCCTATTTTGTTGTTGATTTCCAATTTTTATCGATTTGTGGTTTTTCGATTTGTTGTTATCATCTATTATCGACCTTGATGACTCCTACTTTGGAATTTTTGGGTATATCCATTTTGCTGGGTTTGGAATCGATTTCTTTGGAATTAATTCACGTCTTCGAACGTGGAATTTTGGTGATTGATTGTTCTACAATCAACTTTGTGATTTGTCACTTTAAAATACAAAGGTTTCTATGCTAGTAGTAATTCAAACTTCTCACAATTTCAACTCTATTTTCAATATCAAGCTTGTTTATAAAACCATTTTTCAATCTATTAGTATACAAACCTTTACCTCACTCGTACGAGAAATCTTATTAAACGGCTCAGTAAAATAAGTAGTATGAAACGCTTGCGTTTACTTCGTCGGTTAATTCTTGGACTTGTTCGATTGAATCACTTGTGACAATTTTCGAGTGGAGACTTACAGTTTGTTCGTAAATATTTAAGTTAAGCCATGGTTATGGGACACGAAGCTAAACTCATCTATTTACTAGCTTAGTGTAATTGACACTTCTTGATGATCGATGAGGATCATTTTGTGATTTAGACTAGCAATGTGCGATGTCACTTTGTCTGCGAGGGAGACTAAACCCCGTTTCTATGGAGCTTCGGCTCAATTTGGTGGTGTAGCGACCCATGGTCTTCGGGCCGTTTTGTGGAGCTTCGGCTCAAAACTAATGGTTAGCAACCATGGAATAGCGTTCCGTTTTGTGATACACGTGTTGGTGAGCTTTCATGCTCCCGTTTTGTGATAGGCCTCCCCCTTTTCGTGATTTCTAGATTTCCATTGATAATTTCTAGAATTTGTGTTTTCACCAATTTTCGTGATTTACATTGATAAGTTTTATCAATATTTATGCATTGGTGAATTTTTGTGTCATTAACTTTTATGATTGGCATTGATATAATTGTCAATATTTATGGTTTGGTGAATAAAAATAAAGAGCATGACATTCTTTTGACCTTTGAGAAGATTCTTGTGATGTTGATTAATCTTTGGTTAATTTTCAATTACATACTTATTACAGTATGGCTTTATGGTTATCATATGTTTTTGTCATATCTCTTATTTTATCTTATTTTATCTGAAATTTATAGCTAGACTGATCTGTTTATTATTTTATTATTAAATAATACTCGGGCCAGACCGAGATATTACAGGTGCTTCTGCTTGACTCTTTATATGGAGCCATCATTTGACTTTTGTCTAACTACATTAGCTTTGTAGTTTTTGTTGTTACACATTCGAGATAGAGACTCCTTGATGTATACATATTCTTTTTTCTAGCACTTGTATCTATTCTTTTGTTAGATTGTGGATCTTGTTTGACCACTACTCTGATGTACACACTTTTAAGTATTATATATATTCATATCTATTTCCACCTTTGTGATATGGATATTTGTGACTGATTTGTGTTATGCTTATTTCTATATTTGTTTCCGAAGATTATATAGCCACTGTGTAGTAGCTTTGAGTTTGTATCGGTGTGTCGGATTTCCTCCTGAAGTGAAATGCATGTTATACTATCTAACATACCGGTGCTCGCACAAAGCAATTACACTGATGGTCGCTCCTCAACAGCCGTATTCTTCGTGCTAGTTGACGGCATTACTTCGTAGTGTTCTTGGCTAGCGTGAGTATAGAGGTGGGGCGTCACATCTTGGTATCAGAGCCAAACTTCGAAACAATGTAGAATAATTTAACAAGGATCGTCGTCCTAAGTCCATCTTAGGAGTCGTGCCTTAGGATTTAATTCGAGTCTTCATACAATCTTATCCTATCTTCTTTTGTGATGCCTTGTTTCATCAATCATTATTGTTTGATATTCATTTGTGAATAACCTTTTTCTTCTTCTTTCTTTCTTTCTTAAAGAAGAGAAATGGTTAGACCAGGCCATCCCAGTGTCGGTCAATCTAGTGCTACTCTCGAAGATGGAGTATTTATGTCTGCACAACAACTTCTTGATCTTGTAAAGAATGCTCAAGCTGTCAGACCCATTCCCGAGCCTACTCACCCAAAATCTGGATTTGCACGCCTGTACAGTGACTATACCAACTTGGGTGGGAAGCCATTCATGGGTTTCGAAAGCGTCATTCAAGTCCAGGCTTGGCTAAGAACATGCGATCGAATCTTTCCTCGCATGAATCTTATTGATCTTTACCAAGTTCAGGTGGCCTCTAGTATGCTCTAAGAAAGAGCATTAGACTGGTACGAGCTTCTTATTTCTGAAAATATTGAAGCGGATCTTACTTGGGAGAAATTTAGGGAACGATTCGAATCAAAGTTTGTGCCGGAGGCTGAAAAGGTGACTTTGGCCCGTCGTTTCATAGACCTTGTTCAAGGTGAATCCTCCGTGGCTGACTATGTCGCATCATTCGAGTCACTTTCTAAATACGGGGTCGAATATATAAACACCGCATTGAAGAAGAACCAAAGATTTGTCTATGGCTTGAAAAAAAATCTCAAGAATCCATTACTTCTAAAATTAGAAGTTTCTTTTGATCAACTTGTTGATATCGCTCTTCGACTTGAAGAGGCAGATAAAGAAAGTGATGTTGAAGTTGTGGGTGCCAAACCAAACTCCAACAACAACAAGAAAAGGCCTAATAAATTCAAAGGTCCTTATCCCAACAAAAAAGGGAAACAAGCAACTCCTGTAGCAAAGACTTCTACCTCTAGTGGTGGGCAATGCTATAATTGTGGTTCTAAGGACCATTATGCTAATAAGTGTTCCAAGCCCATTGCTTGTCTCTATTGCAAAAGCTCGAGCCATTATATATCCGTATGTCCCAAACTTCAAGGCAGGAAGGAGGGAAAACTTAATGTGGTGCAAGCCCCTAGTAACACTTCTTGTGGTCAAGGTATTTCTCATTCTATCCTTGATGGCATTATCGTGTTTCGTGATCATCCTATACGAGTTCTTTTTGATACGGGTGCGTCCCATTCTTTTATATCAAAAACTTGTTGATACTTTTTTTTAAGTGTTGTTGCTTTAATGACTTCTTTGAGAATCACGACTCCGGTTGGTGGATCCGTAACAATAAGTTTGCTTTGTAAAGATGTCGAGATTATTTTGTGTGATTTTTCTTTCCGAGCCGATTTGCATGTTATGCGCTACTTAGGCTTTGGAATGATTTTGGGAATGGATTGGCTTAACCGCTATGAAGCTCAAATCCTATATCCTGAGCGGACTATTAATCTTTGACGTCCTCAATCTGTTAAGCAGAATTTTATTGATCTTAAAGATTCGGATTCCAACTTGGATACATCTTTATATTCTTTAAATCCTCATGATGACGATAATGATGATGAGGAAGATTCATTTCTCTTATTCACGTTGTTCGTGAATTTTCCAACATATTTGAATCCATTTTAGGATTACCACCTAAGGGAGCAATTGAGTTCAGAATTAATCTAATTCCTGGAGCTTTACCTATTACTCGTCCTCCTTATCGTATGTCCAATAAAGAAAATGAGGTGATGCGCAAACAATTATCCGAATTTGGAGACGAAGCAATTTATTCGTTCTAGTCCTCTCCTTGGGGAGCTTCTGCTATTTTTGTGAAGAAATTCGATGGTACACTTAGGCTTTGCGTTGACTACCGCAAGCTTAACAATCTTACTATCAAGAATAAATATCCCCTACCTCGGATTGATGATTTATTTGATCAGCTTAGTGGTGCTAGAGTCTTTTCATAATTAGACTTAGCAACCGGTTTCCATCAGATTCGTATTGCAGAGGATAGCATTCCTTTGACATCATTTCGTACTCATTATGGATCTTATGAATGGCTTGTTATGCCATTTGGTTTGAAGAATGCTCCGGCTTATTTCGTTGACCTTATGAATCGAGTTTTCAAAGACTTCCTCGATCGAATTGTTCTCATCTTTATAGATGATATTCTTGTGTATTCTAAAACCGAGGAAGAGCATGAAAAGCATCTTCGGATTGTGTTGGAAACTCTTAGGAGCAATCAATTGAAAGCAAAATTTTCTAAATGCCACTTTTGGCAATCTCGTGTGAAGTTTCTTGGTCATATTATTTCCAAATTCGGAATTTCCGTGGATCCTTCAAAGATCGAAGCGATACAAGAATGGAAGAGACCAGAGAGTGTGACGGAGGTTCATAGTTTTCTTGGATTGGAAGCTTATTACCGCCGGTTCATAAAGGACTTTTCTAAAATTTCCATGCCTCTTACTAGTTTGACAAAGAAGGGAGTTAAATACATTTGGTCGGACAAATGTGAAGCTTCATTCCAGAAATTAAAAGAACTCCTTTCGGGTGCTCCAATTCTTGTTATTCCCGAGGGTAATCAAGATTTTATTGTTTATACCGATGCTAGTCGTGTTGGTTTGGGAGCCGTTCTCATGCAAAGAGAACGTGTTATTGCTTATGTCTAGGCAATTAAAGCTAGCCGAGACTAAATATGTCACTCATGATTTAGAGATCGCGGCTATTGTTTTCGCCCTTCGAATTTGGCGTCATTACCTTTTGGGAGAAAAATTTGTTCTCTATACCGATCATAAATCTTTGAAGTATTTATTTTCTCAAAAGGAACTTAATTTGTGTCAACAACTTTGGCTTGAGTTCTTTGCATCTTATGATCTTGACATTCTTTATACTCCTGGAAAGGGAAATCATGTTGCCGATGCCCTTAGCCGCAAGCAACAAGCGGTTGTTTCCATGATGATATCCGAATGGAATGATCTCGAGACTTTATCCACTTGTGAGATTCAATATCGTGAATCCGATTTATGTTCATCTCTTGTTTTATGTAGCCTTGAGGCTCATCCTTCTCTTTTAGACCGCATTCTTGAAGCTCAAAAGCTAGATCCCGAATTGATTTTTCTTGGCAAAAATTGTAGGGATAAAATTGATATTGAAGGTTTGAAAGACTTTGATATTGATTCTCATGGCGGCACTCGAAAATTTGGTAGACTTATCGTGCCAAATATTAGTGATCTTCGTAAAGACATTTTAGAAGATTCTCATCGTTCTAAATTTACAATTCATCCCGGTAGTAGTAAAATGTATGCGGATATGAAGCGACTTTATTATTGGGATGGAATGAAATCTGATATTGCTAACTTTGTTAAGCATTGCACGACTTGCCAACTTATCAAGACCGAGCATCAAAGGCCCGGTGGGTTATTGCAACCTTTAGACATTCCAATTTGGAAGTAGGATCATATTTCCATGGATTTTATTTACGGCCTTCCCCATTCTCGTTCGGGTCATGGTAGCCTATGGGTGATAGTTGATAGACATACAAAATCCGTCCATTTTATTCCTGTTCAGTCTAACCGGACCGTACCTCTTTTAGCCAAACTCTTTATTAAAGAAATTGTTAAATTACATGGAGTTCCTACTTCTATTATTAGCGATCGTGATCTATTATTTACCAGTGGAAGTTAGGAAGATCATAGTTCTCTTGTCGAATTTTCGTATAATAGTAGCTTCCAATCTACTATTGGTATGGCACCTTTTGAGGCACTCTATGGAAGGCCATGCCGATCTCCTTCTTATTGGCTTGAGGCCGGTGAGAGGCTAGTTTTAGGTCCAGATTTTATTCGTGATTCCACAGAAAAGATTGACCTTATTCGTCGTAGGATGAAAGAAGCTCAAAGTAGGCTAAAATCCTATGCCGATAACCGAAGAAGGAAATTAGAATTTTCTGTGGGAGATTTTGTGTTTATTCGTGTCTCGCCTATGAAGGGTGTTGTGCGTTTCAGTCGATCGGGAAAATTAGCACCTCGATATATTGGTCCATTTTCCATCACCGAACGTATTGGTTCCGTGGCTTTTGCCTTTTATTACCGGCTCAGTTTTCTGCTATTCATGACGTGTTTCACGTTTCTCAATTATGGAAATGCCTTCGAGATTCTGATTCTATTCTTGAGCCTGGTATTGTGGAAGAAATTGAAGTTTCACCTAATTTGACTTATGAGCAACATCCTATCCATGTTATTGCTTCGGACGTTAAACGCCTTCGAAATAAAGATGTCTTGCTTGTGAAAGTTCAATGGTCCTCAAATCCTAAGGGTTGCTCTTGGGAATCTAAAGAATTCATCGAGCGAACACATCCGGACTTACTTTCCCGTGCTCTTTGAGGTGAACTTTTTATTTCATATTTCTTTTGTGTTAATATGCATTTATGGTTGTTACTTTTTATTTTCTTCTTAAATATTGCAAGGATGCAATTTCTTTAAGGAGGGGAGTCTATAACAACACGCATATTTTACGATTGTATATTTAAATATTTTATTTAAATATAGCATCGTTAGTCGGATTTTAGTCCGAAAAGATACTTTTTGCAAACAGTCGAATTAGAACTTGAGACCATCCCCATCGAGTTCAAAATGACGTTTGCGACCTTTTTGAGCATAAACTTCGATATGTTTGGAGTTAGAGGAATTTTGATACTTTTTCACGTAGGGCTTTGGTTTGGATTCAGCCTATTGGACCCAAACTTCACCCCTTCTTCTCTTCATTCCTTCATAATTCCTAATACTCAAGCTTTAGATAAAAATGGGGGAAGAGAGAAAGAATTAGAATTCCTAAGCCCTAGTTTCCATTTGCAAATTCAAGTTCTAGCTCCAAATTCATAGAAGAAGCTTTGGTAAGCCTTCTCTTCTTCTTCTCCAACTCATTCTCCTTTCAATTTCAGAAATTACTAAACCTAACTTAGGAAATGTTTCTCTTTTAAGCTTAGATTCAAGCTTGTTGGGTTGGGATTGAAGAGTGATTGTTCTTGCTATTGCTCTATAGCTTCTTCTTCATTTGTTTTGGGTTTAAAGGTGAGATTTTTATCTAATATCTTTTTCTATAACTATCTTTGATTGTTGGGTATGAATTCCTAACACTTATTCATGTGCATTTGCTTTTGGTTTGGATTGAATTGGTGAATATTCCAATTTTTGGTTTTTTGAAGTCAAATCTTCAAAAATCCTAACTTTGATGTTTAAATATGTTTTTGGTGATGCATTGAAGAGCCTATAGGGTCGGGTTGCTGATTGGCGTAAACCCCTAGCGTCGTAGCCCATTCGATTGCAATTTGGGAGAGTTTGCTCTTCATTGAATAGGCTGAAAAAACAGCCCAGCACCCGTCAGTCGACTGACCAATTGCAGTCAGTCGACTGGCTGTAGCCAATGATGGCTTTGGAGGGGCTGTTTACAGACACTGGGAGTCTCTGTTTCCTGCAATCAGTCGACTGACCACTATAATCATTCGAATGATTGCAGGAAATGAAATTTTCAAGTTTCTGGTTCAGTCGCAGTCAATCGACTGACCTGCTTCTATTTGCCTATTTAGCGTATTTTGTTGTTGATTTCCAATTTTTACCGATTCGTGGTTTTATGATTTGTTGTTATCATCTATTATCGACCTTGATGACTCGTACTTTGGAATTTTTGGGTATATCCATTTTGCTGGGTTTGGAATCGATTTCTTTGGAATTAACTCACGTCTTCGAACGTGGAATTTTGGTGATTGATTGTTCTACAATCAACTTTGTGATTTGTCACTTTAAAATACAAAGGTTTCTATGCTAGTAGTAATTATTCAAACTTCTCACAATTTCAACTTAATTTTCAATATCAAGCTTGTTTATAAAACCGTTTTCCAATCCCTTAGTATATACAAACCTTTACCTCACTCGTACGAGAAATCTAATTAAACGGCTTAGTAAAACAAGTGGTATGAACCGCTTGCGTTTACTTCATCGGTTAATTCTTGGACTTGTTCGATTGAATCTCTTGTGACAATTTTCGAGTGGAGACTTACAGTTTGTTTGTGAATATTTAAGTTAAGCCAGTGGTTATGGAACATGAAGCTAAACTCATCTATTTACTAGCTTAGTGTAATTGACACTTCTTTATGATCGATGAGGATCATTTTGTGATTTAGACTAACAATGTGCGATGTCTCTTTGTCTGCGTGGGAGACTAAAACCCGTTTCTGTGGAGCTTCGGCCCAATTTGGTGGGGTAGCAACCTATGGTCTTCGGGTCGTTTTGTGGAGCTTCAGCTCAAAACTAATGGTTAGCAACCATGGAATAGCGTTCCGTTTTGTGATACACATGTTGGTGAGCTTTTATGCTCCCGTTTTGTGATTGGGCTCCCCCTTTTCGTGATTTCTGGATTTCCACTGATGATTTCTAGAATTTGTGTTTTCACCAATTTTCGTGATTTACATTGATAAGTTTTATTAATATTTGTGCATTGGTGAATTTGTGTGTCATTAACTTTTGTGTTTGGCATTGATATAATTATCAATATTTATGGTTTGGTGAATAAAAATAAAGAGTATGACATTCTTTTGATCTTTGAGAAGATTCTTGTGATATCTCTGGTTGATTTTCAATTACATACTAATTATAGTACGGCTTTGTGGTTATCATAGGCTTTTGTCATATCTTTTATTTTATCTCATTTTATTTGATATCTATAGCTAGACTGATCCGTTTATTGTTTACTTATTAAATAATACTCGGGTCAGACTGAGATATTACAGGTGCTTCTTCTTGACTCTTTATATGGATCCATCATTTGACTTTTGTCAACTACATTAGCTTTGTAGTTTTTGTTGTTATATATTCGAGATAGAGGCTCCTTGATGTATACATATTCTTTTGTCTTGCACTTGTATCTATTCTTTTGTTAGATTGTGGATCTTGTTTGACCACTACTCTGATGTACACACTTTTAAGTGTTATATATATTCATATCTATTTCTTCCTTTGTGGTATGGATATTTGTGACTGATTTGTGTTATGCTTATTTCTATATTTGTTTCCGAAGATTATATAGCCACTGTGTAGTAGCTTTGAGTTTGTATCGGTGTGTCGGATTTTCTCTTCGAATGAAATGCATGTTATACTATCTGACATACCGGTGCTCGCACAAAGCAATTACACGGATGGTCGCTCCTCAAAAGCCTTATTCTTCGTGCTAGTTGGCGGCATTACTTCGTAGTGTTCTTGGCTAGCGTGAGTATAGAGGTGGAGCGTCACAATCCATATAAAAATCTTTCTTGGATATTTCCTTTCTCAACAAGTTCCAATTTGACAGATTTGTTTCCTTAATCTTCTCAAGATCACGATTCTTGATGAATGTACTCCTATCTTTCTAAAAACTACTTGGGGATTCTGATGGGCTGAATTTAGAGATTCTATTTCGGTCACTTGAATTTCCAAACTTGAGTCTTGTACCACATCGGGTTTCCTTGGTAAGTAGTCATTCCTTTTCTGGTTAATATAAGTAATATGCAAATCCTTAAAATGATTTATCAAAATATTATTTAGGTTAAAACTATAGTGATAAAGACTATATGTAGTATTAGATGAGATACTTTAGGCATGAAAATTTTCTTAAGATGTCGGGTTGTTTAATGGTATGAAATTTTATAAAAATAAGATGGAATATTTTATCATGTATCATCGGGTTGGATAGTGGGTTTCAAATTGTGAAACTTTTAGAAAATGAACTTTTTTGGAAAATTATCCAGAAGGAGGGGCTAGCGACACCTTCAATCCAAGGACTTAAATTAGTCGCTATATTGGAAGTGGTGAGCATGGCTACAGGAGTTAGCCTTTCTATTTTCTATTATCTTGAGCGTTTATTCTTATTATAATTATCAAAAATTGTAATGACGGATTGTCTAAGCTAATGATGGGTTAGTATTGTACTCTTATGTACGTATGTATATTAAATTTTTTTTCTTTTTGTAAGACTTGTTTGGTATTATATATTACTTGTCACGTTTTTGTGAGATTCTATCTTCCTTCTTCTTTTCTTTCCCCCCAACAATCTGTCTTTCCAGCACTTGGATGCTCGACATGTGAATACTATGGATGTATTGGTGTGAATTCTGAAGGTCGAAAAGTCGGGTCATTATAGTTGATACCAAAGCTAAAGGTTAAGTGAGACCCTTAGCTTGGTGGCGTAAACTCATAGGATAGGGTAAATGACACCTTAGATGAGTTTGAGTATGAGAGCATGTATTTGTTAGTGATATAAAAATGTTTTGTATTGTGTTGTTTGGTCGGTTGAGTGATGTATGAATTATAGTCGATGCGACTAACCCATGTCATCGATTAGTAATCCTAAACACTTGAACAAGGCCAACTAACACGGTAACATTTTAAAGTGGATAAATGAAATAATTTTACCTAGAAATATATTTTATACATACAAGGATGATTTTCAAAAGAATAAATATAGTTATTTTGATGGCTTAGTTGTTAGGAAATGATCATATTCAATTATTATCATTTATTGTTTATTTATTTATGCTCGTCCAGTTTGAGCATTGACTATTTTGGGTAATTCATAAATTATTTTCCTTTTGTAAATATGGGTTTAGTTAATAGAAATTGGGTGAAATATTGAAGCGAACAACATGTGAATTAAATTTCATAATTTGATTATAAGGCATTCGATGTTAATGATGGATTAAAATTGGATTTTTAATAAAAGATGTTTTTTAAAAGTTAGAATATTTTAGATATTTATTTAAGAAATGATGTATAAAGGAGTGCTTTTATATAAATTTGTATTATAATAAAGAAATGTGTTTTATAATTAATAGGTTTTGAGGATTCAAATCTCGGAGTCTTGAAGAAGATTTCAAATGTTTTATCAAAAAGGTAGTAATATTTCACTTGATAATACT
This sequence comes from Allium cepa, assembly GCA_030765085.1. Lineage (NCBI taxonomy): Eukaryota > Viridiplantae > Streptophyta > Magnoliopsida > Asparagales > Amaryllidaceae > Allium > Allium cepa. Next base: position 942,516,451 of record CM060941.1, read on the forward strand.
TTTAGGTATAAGTATTTCAGAAAGGAAATTTTTAATTAAGGAGTATTTTCTTTGGATTGGTTAGGGAAATGAGTCTTGATCTGTTTTGTGATGATCTAAATAATTTTCTAAGTGACGATTGGATCTTTGTTTGGCAAATGTTGTAAGGCACTTATTAAATTATTCACTTTATCATTGTATGCTCGAAACGAATTCAAATCCGAACGAGCCCAAACAAGTTGGAAATTAGGATTCTATTAAAACTATTTAACTGAGAATATGTAAAGTATTGTTTCAAAAGGGGATTTTTAAATGGAAGACATATTTTTATGTTAATTAGTTCGAGTGGTCCAAAAATAACTAAAAATGGAAAACGATGTATTTGGATGGTAAACACTTCTCTTAAATATTACTCCTCTTGGTCGGGGAATATATAATACTATTTGTAGCACCCAGTTCCTTAGTATAAGATTAGGATTACTCGAGCTATATGTATGAATTTTCTATGGTAAAATATACAGTTTCATTTCAAAATGGTTTTTGGAAAAAAAACAAAACTGGGTACTTGGATTTTGGTTTACTTAATAAATTAAAATTGGAAAGGTTTTGAATTCAATAATTATATTAACTCTCACGATGTAGTAGGTTATTATACAAGTTAAACTTAAGTTTAGTTTTATGAAGTTTTTCATAAACAATTTTACTAGAAATAGAATCGGTACTAGTGAGAAGCAATAATATAAGGGCGTAAGTTAAAAGTAGATCATTTCCCTTTAGATATAGTTTTGGATCCAAGATTCGAGTACATGACTTCGAAATGTTTAGTTCCAAATAAGGACATATCACTCGATTTTTGATTGAGAACACTTGGTGAGGGTTCTTGATAGGGAATCAAAGTTTCATATCATAGTATATGGCTATGTAAAAATAACAGAGGTTTATAAATAGGAAGCACAATCAGAGTACGCACTAGGAAATTAGGTGAGCGATGCTAGTTCGAAAGTGAAGTTATGTGTTTGAGTAGAGATCGAATCAGATTTCGTATATGGATGATCTATGAATATCATGCAGACTTATGAATAATTATGGTTACATATATGATGAAATTTCGATGTCGAGTTTCTTCTAAGGGGCGAAGAATGTAACAACTCGAAATTAGATCACTTTAAATGTGGATGTTTAATATATTTTTAAATAATTAATAAATGTATTTTATTACTCAAAATACCCTTTTTAAATAATATGTATTTGTGGTGAAGTAGTTTTCAAAATGTGTTTACAAAAATAATTAGTCCAAAGGAAAATAGAAAATGCGACCGGAAATCGTTTTTTGAAGATTCAACTTCTGGATGTCTAAAAGTTGTTGGAAACATTGTGCACATTTGAGTTAACATATTTTTACATGTACAAAATATTGTAAGTATGGATTAGTAACAGAGAAAAGTAAAAAAAAACATATGTTTACTTAATTAAGAATTAAGATGTGATACTTTTTTCAAATTTAAATTAAAAAAAGAAAACAAGAAATATCACAATAATCTCTTCCATCATGGCACAAGTTAGGGCTTTGATTGTTGGATAAATGGGTGATGCTATGTATGTTGTGTGCGCGTCAAGTTGTGAAGGGGGATATGATGAAGTGTTCAAAAGTTAGTGGAGGGTAGTGGACCTAAGGTTATTTTAGTAATTTGTAATTTCAATTTATACAAAACCTTTTTCATTTTTCTCTTCCATTTTCCCATTCATTTTCTCACTTTTTCAAACTTCATTTCATTTCCGAAGATTTTCAAAACACATTAACGGCTTCTCTTTTATATCCAAAGTTTTAAAATAAAAAATTTCTTTAGAATCCTTTTAAAAACTTGTTTAAACCCTTATCCTTTCTGCTACATCTCTTCTTCTTTCAAAATCAAGTCTACATCTACCTTTTACACCCAAGGTCGTGCTATTTTTCAAAGTCCAATGGTAAAAAATATTTCTTTCTAAAAGATATACAAGATTTAAGGCCATTTCAAAGTTCTAGTGATAGTGTGGTTTGCTTTTTGGCTTTGATGAGTAGAAACTCTTTATTTTTGGAAAAATATTATCTTTTTGATGCGGCTATTATTGATAGGTGAAATAGCTTATTATGTTGATCATTCATGTTGTTGGATGTATATATGTGAAAGCTTGGATGTGAGAAAGAATTAGACTTGAATTTGAGGTCTAGAATTGTTGTAAATAATGAAAATTTGAGATCTTGCTTATGTTGGAGGTTATGGTAAAAATTTGTATGTTATGATCATGAAAATGTGTTGTATGCTAAGAAAGTTAGCATCATGCTTTGTTTAAGTGACATAAAATCCCTCGTGCAAAATCATGTTTTAACTAGTTTTGACTTCACGAAAAACAATTTCAAGTTTCTAACTTTATTTACTATTCAAAACCTCTTACTTTTGGTTTATAAAATAAGTGAAGCGGTTGGGAGTTAGAGTTGGAAAGTTAACTTAGAAACTAATTCTAAGTTATGCTATCGATAGAGATAGTCGCTATGAATGCAGTCTGGAGAAATAAAATGTTTTTCTAAATGTAAAGTGTTTCCTTTCTAAATATTTTTGAAATGCTCTTGCAATTCATTAATTAAGTACAAAAAACAATTATTTAATTACGTATGAGTTTAAAATATTATTTCATTAACTAGTTAATTAAAGATAATTAGTAATTAATTAGTAATTAAGTAAAGGTAATTTGTAACGACCCAGTAATTTTAACGATTTAAATAACGTAAGTAACCGAAATTTTCATGAAAATAAATAACTAAAATTTGACAATGAAAATTCAAGATTTGGATTACGTCTATTTAAACATAACAAGTGTCAGGTTTTTATTAGTAAATCTAAATGTTTGTTCTGTTGTGTAATTTTAATTTTAAATCAGCTAAAAAAATTTTAATAATAAAATATTTTTAAAACCTAAATATTTTTATATAATAAAAATTGAAATCATTTTCTGAATGAGACTTCGTATTTCGTTTCGCTAAATTTGATCTGCTCTAACCCCGTTTTTCTTATTTTCAGCAATTTGCAGCATTTTTGGCAGCCAATATTGACTTTTGATAGGATGGTCGTATCTCTAATATCTTTGTAGTTTGTCTCGTCACACTGATCTACACAGTATATTTATTTGTGCATTTCGGCGTCCGGTACGCAGTAAAATTGGTAAAACGATTAGCCGTATCGGTATCCAATTTCAACCTATTGTTTTCCCTTGTCTTTTCATTTGTCCACCTGTTGAAGCTAACAGGCATTTGCTATTAATATTCCCAGAATTTTTATGTCTGACTTTTACCATTCCTACCGTATAATTTATATTTGCCGGTTTTTTCTCTTCGTTCTCTTCCCTGTTCAATAACAAAGTATAACACACAAAAATATAAAAGTTGTATATATTACTTGCTACATGTAGCCGTATCTCATACCCTTGAAACCTGTCTCCTTCTTGCAAACCCCGCAAGCCCTTCCCATCAACTCCACCTAAGTGCACGCAAACTCCTCTATGCCGCACCAAGCAACCACAACCCGAGTGCCTCCTCCATCACCCCCTTGCCTCCATCAGCTTCCTACAACTCCGCCACCCCACACACCGACGCAGCAGACCCTCTGCCCTCTTCTCAAACCCGACTGGTTGCACTCATCCCTGACCCATCACCGAATGCCTCCGGCCTTCCTTTCCTCTCACTAGTGTAGCATCCACCGCCCTCCTTCCCGAAACCTCAGCCATCGCCTTTCCCTCTCACACCTTCGGCCTCCACCTAAACCTTCCTCCAACGTTGTAGCAACCCAGGCAGCAACCGCCAACAACCGATCACCTTTCCGCCTCCTGCTAAACCCGCCTCATGCCTCTGTGACAGTCAAGCCCCGCCACCCGACCACACACCACAACAGCCGCACCCTCCCTAATGTCACAGCCATCCTCCCCACTTGCCTCCACCCAAGCCAACTCCACCTCCCTCCAACCTTGAATATCCAACCCTGTCAGAATCCACCTCCTCATTGCAGCCCAGGGCCGCAACCCACTTCCTGTCCCTGAACTGAATGCTACAGCCACCCGAGCACCAGTTCACCACCTCTTCCACTGAGCAGCTTTCCCCTTCCTTATATAATGATATATGTCAATTTATTTGAATTTTTGTTTTTTTTTTAATTTCAAATTATAATATGTGTAAGTATTGCAATTTGAATGTTTAAAGTATGTATATATTATTTCAATTTCAGTTTATGTTTAGAGTATTTATATAATATGTTTAGAATATTTATTTCAATTTTTGTTAACATTTTGAAATAGATTTTGTAATAATTCTTAATATATATATATATATATATATATATATTGTTTAAAAAAATTGAAAAGGAAATATATGGGTAAATTTTGATTTTAAGAATTTATATATATTGTCTTAATTGAATTGGAATTCAAGTGTCTAGTTTGTCATAGCCATCTTTTAGCTGCCTTGTCCAACCGCCACTCTCTAGAGATTACCGCAGTAAATTTTCTAGCTTAGTCAATTGCCGAGTTCGTGATTCAAAATTATAGCTTATTGTGTCATCTATTTCTATAGCCTCGAAAGGTGAGCGATCAATCACGATTAACATTTATAAAGGCCCGCAAATTCGTACCCCTTTTGAACTGGCAAAATCCCACAACAACTCAGCCCAAAGAGGAACAAACTTACGAGTCTTTAGGGTTTAAAGAAGACAGAGGTAGAAGAAGAAGAAAAAAATAGAACAATAACAGAATCTCACGTTTCGCAGCGGAACAAATATAATAGATAAATGAATATCGTCAAAAACAAAAACACTATATCAGTTTTATATACATCACATTATCAGAGTTTACAACAACACCATTCAACACTAGGAATTTGCAACATCTAATCCAAATTAAAACTGGACTTACAGCAATCCCAACGCAGCGGATAATACATAATATATTGATACGTCTCGCCATCCAACTTGCCTTCAGATCTCCACAGCAACTCTTTTTCTGACTTCACTCCAGAATAACTAAAACCTGACTCTAGGCTGCCCATGTGGAAAATTATGGGCACCCAGAGTTTAGAAAAAGAACAATAAACTCCAGGTCAGTCTGGGACTGGTGTGAGATCTTAAAAACAGTTGTTTTCACAAAGAAAATAAAAAGAAATTCGATATGCTTTTTGGAAAATGAAACTGCCATAAGGCCTCCCGCCACACAAACAATGCAAACGCAGAATTGAAGGAGATTTCTCCTTATGATAGTCAAACATGCTTGATATGAAAAATATTTTTAATATTATTATTAGTGCATAGTGTAGAAAACATTTCGAAAGTATAATATTAATCTTATCCAGCATACAACCATTATTGTATGCCTACTATAGCTACCATGTTCAATAGCAGGTTACCACCACATTCCATGGTAGGTTATACAACTAAAACCATATAGGGTGCGTATTGTTTCTTTGGATTTCCAACAAATGGTCGGGCTAAGGAACTTCCTACTGCCACATGGGTATGCCTCTGGAGGGACGTCCTGAGAATCTACCCGGATCTCTGCCAACGCAAGGCCGGGTTACCTCTGTAACTAGGTAACTGCTACTCGAGTATGCCATCCCCCGGTCCTTTGGGACCTTTATCCGAGGATCCTCAACCACAAAGAAACAACCACAAAGTATATATAAAATATTTGCGGCAACAACATAGGTTAAGTATCTGGGATCCATACCAAGATACCACCCTTTTCCAGAAGGAAATGACATACCCTAAAAGGCGCGACCCACATAACCTTGCCGCATCTTTCCTGTTTTGACCATTCCGGGGTGTGAGGTCCGACGAAGTCTCGTCCACAAAGCAACGCTTTTCACAAAGTCATGCTTTGATCAACAAATGATCAGCAGCACTTCGTATGTCACATTACCAAATTGGGAGTATATCGCTAATAACCATCAACTACATAACCTGTGAGCTTGTACGTCTCAGAGAAGGGTGTTAAGCTAAGAGAAAAAATTCTCCGCCACCAAAAGAAATGTATATGATAGAAATCAGCTTTATATCTCAAAGTGTAATGTCGGACACACATCCATACAAGTCTGTTCCAGGATCAAAAGGAACTGAAGCCACTTCAAAGAAGCCCTTGCAAATCTGGATATTCGCAAATCGCGTCAGGAATCTCCATCACAAAGGTGATAAAATCTCTATACCGGAGCAAGCCAGTGCAGAGACATTCGACAGGTAATCATTTCGCTTTTGAAAATCCCGGTCTTTAAGACCGTCTTTAAATGCAATCCCATTTCGTCGTATCATTATTCTGAATGGGTTTTATGTCACAAGGTTCTCTCCTGGCTAATCCAAATAAGGAGCGCTTATTTTTAAAAATAAGTGTTCATTCAGATTTCAACAAATCACAACAATTTTCACTTTGATCTTTTAAATAAAAGATCCATCACTATCATAAAGGTTCGATGTGGTTTTCAGATATCCACTTAGAATCCGACCCCCGGTCGCATCGAAATTCAAATGTGGTTTAAAGGCAAATATTGATTGTCGGTTATTTAACTATCAATCAACATTCACAACAATTATTGAATTTCGAAAAAAGATTCCCAAATCATTTATTTCCAAAATATCTTCGCAAGATATACTTTTATCACTTTAATATTTTGAAAACAAATTTCGAATCACTATTCACATTTCAATCCTTTGAAAACAAATTTCAAAGCATTTTCCTTATGCGGAATATATTTCCAAATATTTATTCATTTTCACTGGAAATCTGCCGAGTTAAAATAATTCAAATCACTTATCCAAAATATACTTGGAAACGTTTAAATAAAACCATCTCAAATACTTACTTAAAATATTGGTTATGTAAAAATTATACTAATTATCACATATAAGATTTTAAGTCCCAACTAATTTTAAAATAAAATTAGTAGATAAGGTATAACTATTTAAATAATCGTTTCCTAAAACAAATATCAATTTTACTCTTTAAAATAACCCCTTCTATAAGTAATTAAATAAATACATACTTTAAAGATTTGAAACCAGTTAAGAAAATAATTTATTTAAAGTATCCTTTCTAAAATCATCCTTCAAAAATTTCAATTTATTTTTATAGGCTACTTCGAAATCATACTCAGCTTCCCAGAGAAAATACATTTTCCATTTCAAAATGGTTCATTCAAATCAATTAATAAATCTTTCTTGATTTATTTTAAATTTACGTTCTGAATCCGTAAATTCCTTTCACACTTTAAAAAAATATACCAATTGTTTATTTTTAAAACAAATTTCCCTTTCCTTTATAAATTCCCATTGTGAATTTAAACTTCTAAATATCCATTGATATACCATTTTCAAATCGACTTCCAAATATTCATTTTCAGCACCAAATTAAATTCTAAATTGATTTTCAAATTTATTTTCAAATACCAAATCAATTTCCAAAATTGATATCTAAATTTATTTCAACACCAAATTTATTATCTTTTGAAACAAATTCCTTCTTTTAAATTTATTCAATTTTTCTAAAATTAATTCACTATAAAAAAAATTACTAAATTTCAAAAATCCAATTTTATATATTTCTGATATCCTACGATATCAAAAATATATTCGGCTAAATTATAGCCTTCAACAGTTTCAATCACAAATAGTCACACATAGATTATAAATAATCAACACACAATTTAAAAAAAAAATCAAAATGTTTTGAGGAATCCAGTTGGATCCCTCCAACCTGTTTCCCTGCATCCACAGATATTAGCACAACAAATTAAATACCAATTCCACTTCGAGGTGGAATATCGCGGTATATGGGTTTTATAAAATATCATCCGCTATTATGCGGCGCAATAGGGTCTCATCCGCTATATAATGCGGGAAATCAACAACTCCATATACATATATAATACCAATTCCACTTCAAGGTGGAATATCGCGGTATATGAGATTTATAAAATATCATCCGCTATTATGCCGCGCAATAGGGTCTCATCCGCTATATAATGCGGGAAATCAACAACTTCAAGTACATATATAATACCAATTCCACTTCGAGGTGGAATATCACGGTATATTGGTTTAATATAATAACCTCCGCTATTATGCGACGCAATAGGGTCTAAACTAATATAACTGATAATAAATTAATCATCCAAGCACACAGTTAATCAATTTTAAATTTAACTATCACAATTCAACCATCAATCAATAACTGAAATTGTCAATCATTATAATCTGAGTGAGAAGATCTCACCTTGACTACGCATGCAACCCATTTTCATCCCAGATTGATTCTTTACAGATTCTGACCTAGTCTAAACAATTATATAATTTATTAATATTCGAAATAATCGAATAATCAATTTCTTTTCAATAGATTAAATAAATTAACACTTTTAATTTGAACTAATCAAATAATTAATTTTCTATTGGATAAATTAAATTAGCTAAATTATTCTATAAAACAAATTTTCTCGTACCAATCTATTTAATTAAATCGAATTCCCTTTTAAAATCTTAAGATAATTAAAATAGATTAATTTTATACCAATACTTTTAATTTCTAAACAAATCCCTTTTAACAAATTTAATTAATTAAAAGTTAAATCTAAACTGATTTTTTTATATAAACTTTTATATATATAAAAATTAAATTAAAAAAACATACCTACAGACCTTATCATCAAAACCCTAGACCACGGAATCGAACGACACACCCCCACTGCTGTCGACATCATCTCCGAGCTTGGCCCAACTATCCTTGTCGTTGCTCTCTGAACCCGCTCCGCCAGCCTACTAATGCTAGCAGCAGAACCTCCGAATGACATGCCTTACACTTCACTGTCCTCGTCTTTTATCGCAACATCAACTTCGTAGCCTCCATCCTCCTACTCTAGAACCATGTGGCCCAACCAAGATCACGAACCCTAGTCACTGCTAGAGACGAACTATGCATCGACCAGAAGGTCGTGCTCAACAAATCGCAACATCATCCACGTTTAACCTTCCATCGCCAACTCCCCATGTCGCTCGCATGTGCCCCTTGAAGCGCCACCTCCAGTTAAAAACTCTTGTTCACGTTCGCACTTGTCGTTATCGACCACGCATACCTCCACTTGCAACGTCGCCGCTCTAACCATCAACATGCTTGCCTCCGATCACCATCGCGGTTCGATCGTTGATGTTTATTTTTTTCTCTTGAATTCGATTTTGTGAAATTAGGGGAAAAAGGGTCGGTTTGATTTGGGTTTAGTTCAAACGAAATCGTGTTCGAATTTTTATTCGCCATTTGATTTTGCCTGAACGAAGTGATTATTTTCTCTTTTGATTTCAAATGCTCGGCTATGAATATAAAACAAGAAGGAGACACGATGATGTTGGTGTGTAGAGGAAGGTAGGGTTTGATTTTCTAATTGATTTTTTTATAATTTTATATTCAAAATATCTCATATAACCTAACTCGAAATCCCAAACTCCTATCGAGGCGTGCTGCCTAGCGTTTATAGGGTTTTATCCGCATTCCGAACACAATAGAATGTGTTTCGGAGGTTAATTCGATCATATACGCAAGTTACGGAAGTAAACGATCAATTTTAAATTGAATCGATTAAAATAGTTTATATGCGTTTTGAGCTGCCATGGTTAAACGACAACTCTGATTGCTACGAAAATTGAAATACGATAATAATACAATATTACGGATCTAATGGAACTGGTTTTGTCAATTCCAAGACTGTGCCTCGGAAGACTTTTTTTTTTTTTAAACTCAACCCCGAAGGGAAGAGCCCCAACCTAGTGAGTCCGCCAACCCTAGGAGGGATTTTATGCCAGCCCCAGCACAGAGGTTTGATGTTCCCAACCATTATCGGTTTCTGGGAATCCACCTCCGCGCCTTGAGGGGAGTAGGGCAGACGTGTATCGAACTCGCGACCTCGTTAAAGGAGGCAAGTGTCTCAACCACTGCGCCACTATCCAAAACTGAATAAATCATTTCCAAATTCAATTCTGAAGCTTCCATTATCTTTACTGTTGTCAATATAAATTTTCTAAGCCATCAAATTATTTTTAATCAGCTTAAAAATAGAAAATTCAATATTTTATCCAACTTTAATAAATTAAATTCAATAATTAAATTGCCAAATTCATAGCAAATTTTGAAATTCAAGTTAAACTATCTTCCAAACATTTAAAATCACTTAAATATTTTCAAATTCAAATACAAAAAATTCTGGGTCGTCACATCCTTCCCCCTTAAATGAATTTCGTCCCGAAATTACTAGTTAAAAAGAATGATCCTTAACCCATTTATATTTTCCAAACCAAACAGCTTTATCAACTTCCCAAAACAAATCTTTTTTTATTAACGACCCATTATCGCTTCAACTAACTTTCCAAAATTAATCATAGATTCCAAACAACATTGTTTTTCTTAACAATTCAAATTTAAATTTAAATTCAAATTTTAAACTTTCAAAATTTTCTCAAAATTTTTCTAACTCCCTAAATTTTCAAAAAAATTCGCCAACGTGCGGCTAGCTCGGTACGACTACAAAATGGCACCACGGTCCCCCAGATTCAAAAAAAAACAAAAGGCCAAGTGGCTAGACAAGAAAAACATCAAATTTCATATAGAAATTTAAATACATACCTTTTGTCGAGCGATTCAATTTTATCTTCGAAATCAGAATCATAATTCCATTTCCTTTAATACACCTGTATATCCTGCTAGCCATAATATCCAATTACAGCATTCAAATTTATTTTTACACATTCATTTACAGAATTTCAATATATACTTCTTATACCATTTTTACTTCACTATTGAAGTTATATGTCCAATTTCATTCAATCTTGCATTCTCAATTTCATTTGAATTCAATTTATACTTCCAATTTTATTTAGATTCTATTTAACTTCTAAATATTAAACTTTTATCAACTATCTTTCATTCATAACTGATTCATATCACTATTTTAAATTAGTTTTGTTTACTAATTCATTACAAATTCCAATACATTTTATCTCAAACCATCTTTTATTTTATTTCTACCTTTATTAACTTAAGTCCACTTCGAACTAATTTTACAACTTCATTTTATTTCACACAATTCAAATTGGTTTTCGATATTCAGTTTTCAATTCCAGTTTTATTCTTTTGTTCATCCCCAAACACAACTCAATTTCAATTCACCATTTGGTTTATAACCACTTATATTTAAACTGGATTTCAAATTCCATATGAATTTAATTTATCTTTCATTTATAAATATTGAATTCAATTCATTTCAAACCATATTAATTTGTCATTTCTTCAATTAATTTCATTTACTAATTTCATTTCAATATTTCACTTTGCTTATAACAAATCAAATTCAATTCCAATTTAATTCGCTTACAAATTCGAAATGAATTTCAACATTCAATTCACTTTCATTTAATTGCAAATTTATTTAATCATTCACAATTTATTTTCTACTTCAATAATTTTATTCCATATATGTCTATTTTTAATAAGATTCTAGAGTCTTTTCAACCTTTCAAAACCATTTATGAAATCAATTCAAATTATCCTTCTGAATTTCCGAAACCAAACCCAGTTTGTAAACAACTTCCATTTAAAACAATTTGGCAGCAATTCCTTTTTTGGAAACCCGAAAATGAACACCGATGATGTCGCGATCATCACCGGAATTATTTTCCAGTGACCGAAAAGATTTTAGAGCTTTTATCCCTCCAAAAACATTTTTTCCAAACCCTTGAAAACTATTTCCAATCCCAAAAGGTATTTAATTTCCAAAACTTCCCGAATTTCAAATATTTTCAAGAACATTCCCAAATATTTCTCTAGAATTCTATTTCAAATTATAAATCTCATTTACAATCTATATTCTCAAATTCCATTTGTATATGAATTTATTTCCTTAGCTTTAAGTTATGATTTCAACTTCTTATTCAATAATCAATGATAATAAATTAATATTATCAATTCCTAACAAACAAGCAACCATAACTACTATAATAATTTACAGAAAATTTACTCCTTTTATATACGAAAATAGTTTGGGTAAAATTATTTCATTTACCCTACTTTAAAACAATATCGTGTCGAATTATTCTGTACGAGTGTTTAGAGATCCCTATCGATAGCGTTGTACAGACTATATCGACCAGAATCCTTATACCACTCAACAAACCAATCATCACAATATAAAACAATTTTATGTATTCACTAACAAATACGTTCTCATATCTATTATTACACTCACACGCATTCTAGAGTACTGATGATTCTATCTCTAATGAGTAACAACCAACAGAGCCAAGTTTGTCGCTTAACCAAATGCTCTGATACCACATGTAAAGGCCCGCAAATCCGTACAGCTTTTGAACTGGAAAAATCCCACAACAACTCAGCCAAAAGAGGAACAAACTTACGAGTCTTTAGGGTTTAAAGAAGATAGAGGTAGAAGAAGAAGAAGAAGAAAAAAAATAGAACAATAACAGAATCTCACGTTTCGCAGCGAAACAAATATAATAGATAAATGAATATCTTTAAAAACAAAAACACTATACCAGTTTTACATACATCACTTTATCAGAGTTTACAACGACACCATTCAACACTAGGCATTTACAACAGCTAATCCAAATTAAAACTGGACTTATAGCAATCCCAACGCAGCGGATCATGCATAATATATTGATACGTCTCGCCATCCAACTTGCCTTCAGATCTCCACAGCAACTCTTTTTCTGACTTTGCTCCAGAATAACCGAAACCTGACTCTAGGCTGCCCGTGTGGAAAATTATGGGCACCCAGAGTTTAGAAAAAGAACAATAAACTTCAGGTCAGTCGTGGGACTGGTGTGAGATCTTAAAACCAATTATTTTTCACAAAGAAAATAAAAGGAAATTCGCTATGCTTTTTGAAAAGTGAAACTACCATAAGGCCTCCCGCCACACACACAATGCAAACGCAGAATTGGAGAGGATTTCTCCTTATGATAGTCAAACATGCTTAATACGCAAAATCTTTTTAATATTATTATTAGCGCATAGTGCAGAAAACGTTTCGAAAGTATAACATTAATCTTAGCCAGCATACAACCATTATTCTATGCCAACTATAGCTACCATGTTCAATAGCAGGTTACCACCACATTCCATGGCCGGTTATGCAACTAAAACCGTAAAGGGCGCGTATTGTTTCTTTGGATTTCCAACAAATGGTCAGGCTAAGGAACTTCCTACTGCCACATGGGTACGCCTCTGGAGGGACGTCCTGAGAACCTACCCGGATCTCTGCAAACAAAAGGCCGGGTTACCTCTGTAACTAGGTAACTACTACTCGAGTATGCCATCCCCTGATCCTTTGGGACGTTTATCCGAGGATCCTCGACCACAAAGCAACATCCACAAAGTATATATAAAATATTTATGGCAACAACATAGGTTAAGTATCTGGGTGCCATACCATGATACCACCCTTTTCCAGAAGGAAATGACATACCCTAAAGGGCGTGACCCTCATACCTTGCCGCATCTTTCCTGTTTTGACCATTCCGAGGTGTGAGGTCCGACGAAGTCGCGTCCACAAAGCTACACTTTTCACAAAGTCATGCTTTGATCAACAAATGATCAGCAGCACTTCGTACGTCACATTACCAAATTGGGAGTATATTGCTAATAACCATCAACTACATAACCTCTGAGCTCATACGTCTCAGAGAAGGGTGTTAAACTAAGAGAGAAAATTCTCTGCCACCAATAGAAATCTATTTGATAGAAATCAGCTTTATATCTCAAAGTGTAATGTGGGACACACATCCATACAAGTCCGTTCCAGGATTGAACGGAACCGAAGGCACTTCAAAGAAGCCCTTGCAAATCCGGATATTCACAAATCACGTCCAAAATCCCCATCACAAAGGTGATAAACTCTCTATACCGGAACAACCCGGTGCAGAGACATTCGACAGGCAATCCTTTCGCTTTCGAAAATACCCGACCTTCAACACTGTCTTTAAATGCAATCCCATTTCGTCGTATCATTATTCAGAATGTGTTTTATGACATAAGGTCCTCTCCCAGCTAATCCGAATAACGAGCGCTTATTTTTAAAAATAAGTGTTCATTCAGATTTCAACAAATCACAACAATTTTCACTTTGATCTTTTAAATAAAAGATCCATCACAATCACAAAGGTTCGATGTGGTTTTCGGATATCCACTTAGAATCCGACCCCCGGTCGCATCGAAATTCAAATGTCATTTAAAGGCAAATATTGATAATCGATTATTTAACTATCAATCAACATTACAAACAATTATTGGATTTCAAAAAAAAAATTCCCAAATCATTTATTTCCAAAATATCTTCGCAAGATATACTTTTGTCACTTTAATATTTTGAAAACAAATTTCGAATCACTATTCACATTTCAATCCTTTGAAAATAAATTTCAAAGCATTTTCCTTATGCGGAATATATTTCCAAATATTTATTCATTTTCACTGAAAATCTGCCGAGTTAAAATAATTCAAATCACTTATCCAAAATATACTTGGAAACGTTTAAAATAAAACCATCTCAAATACTTACTTAAAATAATGGTTATGAAAACATTATACTAATTATCACATATAAGATTTTAAGTCCCAACTTATTTTAAAATAAAATTAGTAGATAAGGTATAACTATTTAAATAATCGTTTCCTAAAACAAATATCAATTTTACTCTTTAAAATAACCCCTTCTATAAGTAATTAAATAAATACATACTTTAAAGATTTGAAACCAGTTAAGAAAATAATTTATTCAAAGTATCCTTTCTAAAATCATCCTTAAAAAATTCGGTTTATTTTTATAGGCTACTTCGAAATCATACTCAGCTTTCCAGGGAAAATACATTTTCCATTTCAAAATGGTTCCTTCAAATCAATTAATAAACCTTTTTTGATTTATTTTAAATTTACGTTCTGAATCCGTAAATTCCTTTCACACTTAAAAAAAATATAACCAAATGTTTATTTTTAAAACAAATCTCCCTTTCCTTTATAAATTCCCATTGTGAATTTAAACTTCTAAATATCCATTGATATACGATTTTCAAATCGACTTCCAAATATTCATTTTCAGCGCCAAATTAAATTCTAAATTGATTTCCAAATTTATTTTCAAATACCAAATCAATTTCCAAAATTGATTTATAAATTTATTTCAACACCAAATTTATTATTTTTTAAAACAAATTCGTTCTTTTAAATTTATTCAATTTTTCTAAAATTCATTTACTATAAAAAAATACTAAATTTCAAAAATCCAATTTTATTTATTGCTAATATCCTACGATATCAAAAATATATTCGGCTAAATTATAGCCTTCAACAGTTTCAATCACAAACAGTCACACATAGATCATAAATAATCAACATACAATTTAAAAAAAAATAAATCAAAATGTTTTGAGGAATCCAGTTGGATCCCTCCAACCTGTTTCCCTGCATCCACAGACATTAGCACAATAAATTAAATACCAATTCTACTTCGAGGTGGAATATCGCAGTATATGGGATTTATAAAATATCATCCGCTATTACGCGACACAATAGGGTCTCGTCAGCTATATAATGCGGGAAATCAACAACTCCAAGTACATAAATAATACCAGTTCCACTTCGAGGTGGAATATCGCGGTATATGGGATTTATAAAATATCATCCGCTGTTATGCGGCGCAATAGGGTCTCAACCGCTATATAATGCGGGAAATCAACAACTCCAAGTACATATATAATACCAATTCCATTTCGAGGTGGAATATCGCGGTATATGGGTTTAATATAATAACCTCTGCTATTATGCGGCGCAATAGGGTCTAGACTAATATAACTGATAATAAATTAATCATCCAAGCACACAGTTAATCAATTTTAAATTTAACTATAACAATTCAACCATCAATCAATAACTGAAATTTCCAATCATTATAATTTGAGTGAGAAGATCACACCTTGACTACGCATGCAACCCATTTTCATCCCAGATTGATTCTTTACAGATTCTGACCTAGTATAAGCAACTATATAATTTATTAATATTCGAAATAATCGAATAATCAATTTCTTTTCAATAGATTAAATAAATTAACGCTTTTAATTTGAACTAATCAAATAATTAATTTTCTATGGGATAAATTAAATTAGCTAAATTATTCTATAAAACAAATTTCCTCTTACCAATCTATTTAATTAAATTGAATTCCCTTTTAAAAATCTTAGGATAATAAAAATAGATTAATTTTAAACCAATACTTTTAATTTCAAAACAAATCCCTGTTAACAAATTTATTTAGTTAAAAGTTAAATCTAAAACTGATTTTTTTATATAAACTTTTATATATATGAAAATTAAATTAAAAAAAAACATACCTATAGACCTTATCATCAAAACCCTAGACCACGGATTCGAACGACACACCCCCACTGCTGTCGACATCATCGCCGAGCTTGGCCACCCAACTATCCTTGTCGTTGCTCTCTAAACCTGCTCCGCCAGCCCACTAATGCTAGCAGCAAACCCTTCGAATGACGTGCCTTACACTTCATTGTCCTCTTCTTTTATCGCAACATCAACTTCGTAGCCTCCATCCTCCTGCTCTCGAACCATGTGGCTCAACCAAGATCACGAACCCTAGTCACTGCTAGAGACGAACTACGCGTCGACTAGAAGGTCGTGCTCCACAAATCGCAACATCATCCGCGTCTAATCTTCGATCGCCAACTCCCCACGTCGCTCGCATATGCCCGCTTGAAGCGCCACCTCCAGATTGAAACTCTTGTTCACGTTCGTACTTGTCGCTATCGACCAAGCATACCTCCACTTGCAACGTCGCCGCTCTAACCATCAACATGCTTGCCTCCGGTCACCATCGCGGTTCGATCGCTGATGTTTATTTTTTCTCTCGAATTCGATTTTGTGAACTTAAGGCAAAAATGGTCGGTTTGATTTGGGTTTAGTTCGAACGAAATCGTGTTCGAATTTTTATTCGGCCATTTGATTTTATTTTGATTTTTCCTGAACGAAGTGATTTTTTTCTCTTTTGATTTCAAATGCTCGGCTATGAATATAAAATAAGAAGGCGACACGATGATGTTGGCGTGTAGAGGGCGGTAGTGTTTGATTTTCTAATTGATTTTTTTATAATTTTATATTCAAAATATCTCGTATAACCTAACTCGAAATCCCAAACTCCTATCAAGGCGTGCCGCCTAGCGTTTATAGGGTTTTATCCGCATTCCGAACACAATGGAAAGTGTTTCGAAGGCTAATTCATTCATATACGCAATTTACGGAAGTAAACGATCAATTTTAAATTGAATCGATTAAAATAGTTTTTATGCGTTTTGAGCAGCCAGGGTTAAACGACAACTCTGATTGCTACGAAAATTGAAATCCGATAATAATACAATATTACGGATCAAATGGAACTGGTTTCGTCGAATTCCGAGACTGTGCCTCGGAAGACTATTTTTAAATATCAATTTAAATTATAAAAATCCAAAACTGAACAAATTTAATTCTGAAGCTTCCATTATCTTCAGTGTTGTCAATATAAATTTTCTAAGCCATCAAATTATTTCTAATCAACTTAAAAATAGAAATTCAATGTCTTATCCAACTTTAATAAATTAAATTCAATAATTAAATTGCCAAATTCATAGTAAATTTTGAAATTCAAGTTAAACTATCTTCCAAACATTTGAAATCACTTAAATATTTTCAAATTCAAATACCAAAAATTCTAGGTCATCACAACATTCTTATATTTAGTAAATTCATTCACATGAAATGACGATTGAAATATATTGCTAAATTTAAATTGTTAGTTATTCAATTGTTAAATATAATGTGTTATTACTTGCATTAGTTCACCGGTGTTAATTGATTAATAAATGACACAATAACCTGTTGAATATATATTATATTTTAAATTGTTAATGATAATGTATGCATGCAATTATATGTTATATTCATTCTAATTTCTAATATCTATAGACCAGAATTAAATTTTCCTTGGGAATTCAATTTTAATCTTACACTAATAGGTAATTCTTTTGTTCAACTTGTAGTTTTGTGTGCTAAATTAGAATGTTATAATATTGATAATAAGAAAGATATTATAAATTGATGTTGGGATAGTAGTAAAAAATACACATCTAATTCTTTTTACAAATTTATTAATTTTTCCGAAATTAAAATGAATATATTTAAGTACATTTGGAAACTCAATGCTTTGGCTAAAGCCAAGGTATATATGTGGTTAATCTTACATAAAAAATTGAATGTTATTTTTGTAATTATGAAAAGGAGGATAATTTGCATCTATATTTTAATTGTAATAGCACCAAATATATTCTTGCAAAACCTTGAAGTCTTTTCATTTTTAATATAAATTTTACTTGTTTTACTTGTGAGACATACTAGAATAACATTAGATCTTACATGGGTTCTAATAGATTATTATTAGACATTACTTTCACTATTGTTTGTTGGTATATTTGGTTTGATAGAAATCAACATACATTTAATAAAGCTAATTTAAATTTAGATCATGTATCATATGTTATTTCCATATTTTGTTTAAATTGGATTTTTAATCCTACTTATAAATTAAATAAAAATATAACTTTTCAAAATTTTCTCAGAAAAACAAAATTTCACTTAGATTCTTTCAGGAAATCTATTTTTTCTAATTGTAATAACTACACAAGTCTGAATTTAGATTACTTAGACAGTCATTCTAGGAACTCCCTTAACTTTTTGCTTTTATTAGAATACTAACTCAATATAAGGGGAATTTCACTATAAGGGCCTATTACCATCAACTAATTATTTTCAAGGACATGTGTTCAAAAAAATTAGTTTCCAGGACACAGGTCGAAAATAAACCCACTACTTCTCGCTAATCCATATCTGTTGCTAAACCTCCGAATGAAAAACAAAACTAGGGCTTAGAAACAAAATCGCCTTAGTTGAATTATCGATTGGCTAAACAAGCATCATCGATTTCTGCTTCATCGATTTTAGCTTAAACTAAAATACTTTCATCGAGCTATTTCCGCAATCACCTTAAACTTAAATGCGAAACAAGTAGGCTATATTTTGTTTTGATGTAAATGTTTTAGTTAGATGATAAACTGTAGTTAAATATTCACTCTTACCGATGCTGATAATAGCTCTTATAATAGATTTAAGGTATTTTAGTTCTTGTTATAATTTAACATAATCGACATTTGTTTAATTAAGCATACCTAAATATTCAATGGCAGATGATACTAAACCCTAGGTGTTAAACTGAAGAGTTATTGTTTAGCTATTAAAAAAAATAAACGTATCTATCTATTAATGTAAAATATTTAGACTACATGCTAAACCCTAGTTGTGTTTGATAATTACAATTACTTATTAGATAGGATTTTGTTTTAATCATGATTTAAGGTTATTAGAAAAAATATACAACTAATTTAAACCCTAGTTGGAAAAGATAAAAGCATTTATGTTTTTGTCTAAAACATTAAAATACAGAATAAATCCTAGATAATTTTTTATATCAGCTAATACATATAACATAATAAATACTGAATTTAAGTCAATTGCAGTTGTCCTGAAGGATTTATGCGAAATAAACATACTTAAACAACTTTTAAGTACAAAAAATTTATTCTTCACTGTTTCTGACATTTCATTATATATGACAATTTTTATGCAGCGTAAAGATGCAAACAAGGTCTTCTAAATCAAAGATATTCATTCGAAAAACTACTTGCATATTCATAAATGAAGGTGGAACTCAATGCATAAACATAAGACCTATGTCTAGTCCTTTCTGCAATGAACACAGCCAGAGACCATCATTATCTTCAACTCCATTGGTAACTGTTTTCCTACTTATGTTTCGTATAATATTTAGTTGTACTCTTCAATTTATATATACATATTAAATTGGAATCTAGATTCCATATTTTAAATAAAAAAATAGCTAAATTTTTTGAGATTGCATTGTTTACCTTGGTTAGTCTGCTATGCTGTCACTACATGTGTATATACATGTGTGTGTGTCTATATGTGTGTGTGTGTGTGTGTGTGCATTCACTTCATGTAGTTTGTATTGGGTTGATGTAAACTGACTTGAGTTGTTGCTTTATATGCAGTCAGTTATCATGTAGCTTGTCTGCACTTGCATTCTTGTCTTGTAGACATGTCTGCATTGGACTCTAGTTCCAATGTGTATAATGTTGCATATTCACTTGATGTTTCACACATGTATATATGAAATGTCTGAACACTTCAGTCAGGTTTGGTTGCTTCATTTGCATTGATCTTAAGTTGTTTTCATGTTGCATTTTTTTATGTGTATGCTGTGCACTTGTTTGCACTGTCACTTTTGAATCTAACTATTCGTTCATGTTGTAGCTTGAATCTCTTACCATATGAGTCTGCACTATGCACTGCATTCATACATGTTATACCTGTTATTACTTCGAGGCTATTGTGATGATGAAATTCTAATAACTGATCACCAATTTATAATGGCTAATTTGTTTCTAATGCTCTGTTAAAAAAGATAAAAGCATTTATCTTCTTTATACATAATATTCTGATGGCTATTTTGTGTTTCATTCTCAGAGATTCCAATGGGTTAGGCAGTGCATCCAACATTTAAGCCCAATGGCATTTCATTCCAATGAACTTACAAGCATTTACTATAGTCTCTTGTTGATTTTTATCATTTTTAAGGACTGTACATATCTTTTGCTCTGCTTGTATTTGCCATTCAAATTTTATGGATCATCATATTGATGATCTTAGACATTTGTAACTAACTGTACCCTCTGGACATTTCTGTATGGAGGCTTTATTTTTTGTATTAAAATTTTGAGTTCTCACCTTATAAAGAGGATCACTCTTTCATCCAAAAAATTACAATAAACTCATAAGCCTACACAAGAGTTTAGGTTTAGCCAAACCATATCTATTGGTGGTTGTTATATATGCATGAAGATCTGGAGAAAATGAAAGTCTCAAACCATGCTATGCAAAGAAATAACAAGTATTCATATGTACTCTTTATGTTTGATATTAAGAACCTTTCAGAGAGAGAAAAGGACCTACTTGCACGGAACGAATAAATAAAAGGATAACATCATTTAGAATTTTGTTTAAAAAGATAACTTTATTTATCTGTTTTTTTAAATATTATTATCTTTTTTGCTTTTTTCAGTAAAAAATAGTATATCAAGTTACTATTTTTTTACACTAAATGGCAACCAAAAAATCACCATAAACTTTAAAAAGATAATGACCATTACTTAAAAAACTAAAAAAGATAAAGCACATTATCTTTCTATACTTTGAAACTTTCTAATTGTAAATTTTCATTTCATCAAATAATTCTTGTTCATTTTCAGTTGTGAATGTTCATTTATCTTTTATTGGTCTAAAATAAAATTTTGAAAATGTGAAAATTTGAAACTGTGAAAATTGAAATTGGTCTAAAAAAAATTCAAACATTTGTTCTTTACAAAAAAACCTGTTGGATTTAATTTGTACTTTTTTTAAAAAAAAAAAGGCACTTTATATACTGAAAAAGTGCTTTATCTTTTATTTTTTTAAATAGAGGTACTTTATACACTAAAAAATATCTTAATCCCATAAAAATACAAAATAATTAAAAAGATAAACCATATTATCTTTTTATTCAAATTTTTGTGAAGTAAGATATTTTTTGATAAACTTGTTATTTTTACCTCCTAATTGATTTTTTGATTTTCGTAAATGTAGAATCAAACTATACCAACTCAAGAATTACCTGATGCTCATAAAAAGAAGACTTCACATCTGATGATGAAAAAATGATTTCACAACAACTGACTGAAGAAAGTACTGATTTGGATGATGTTGATCAGTATGAAATTAAAAAAATAGCCAAGAAGCAAAAAAAGCAACAGTACTCGGGTACTTATAGATGTAATTTGGATGCAATCTATAAAGTGATGTCAATTATAAAGGAGAAACACATTCTTTCACCTGAAGCAAAAACTTTATAGAAAAAACACCATTCAAAAACTTCTTCAATATTTTTCTTAGAGACTCAATAGCACGACAAGATTTAAGGAAAAGTGCTTCGAATTTAGATGATATCATTACTTCTTTTGATGTAAAAGAAAATCTTTCACAATTGGAAACAAATTACTCAAAATTAGTCCTGAAGAAGTCAGACTAATTTTTGGAATGCCATTAGCTGGAGAAGACTTATTTCCTATACCAGCTTCTAACAAAGCCTCAGCCATGGAAAGTTCCTCCAATTTTTTAACTGCCAATTTTCAAGAAGAAGACATAATCAGCCAAAAATAGTAACAAAAAGATTGAATACACTGTGAGAAGAGGAAAAAGGAAATGAAGATTTAGTGAAATTATTATTATTGTTGCTGGTTATAACTTTCCTTTTTCCAAACAACCAAAGTTATATGCAATCGGATTTCTTACCGAAGTTGCTGAATTTAAAAAAAAAAAGTTCAATCTCTTGGCCACGAGCATTATGTGAAAATGTTTTGAAAATGTTAAAAAGTATCATGTTGATCCTAGAAGTACACCAGGCTGTACTATGGTGTTATTGGTATGCTTTCATAACTTTAACTAAATATAAATATATCCAAATTTATATTTAATACAAAAATATAAATGTATTTATCTTTTTCTTGCAGTACTGGATTTGTGAACGAACACCAATAATTGATGAGAAGGAATATCTGCAAACCAAAATCCCAAGAATGAGAAAATGGGATATATCCAAAAAGAAAGATTTGGACCTCACTGAAGTTGACAATGACAAAGTATGCTTGCTTTTTTTTAACTGTACTTTTTTTTTGATTTCGTGGAATGCAATTTTTTGGAATGTTAGTAGCCTAAATAATAGAAAAGCAAATGTATAGAAAGTATGTGTGCAAGCTTAACTTCTCTAGTACTTCAAAAATAATATATGTGCAAGCTTAACTTTAAATTTATTCATTGCAGATTTTTAAAAAAAATTGCAGCTGTAACAAAAGAAGAGAAAGAATATCTTTCCAGTAAAATAATAGCTGTTGAGGTGGAAGAAGACCAAAACAATAAAAGAAAATTAGATGAGTGCCAGGAACACAAATCTGAAGAAAAAATATGCCAAAGAATGTGCTAATAACATAATGGGGCTACATTCAAAAGTCAATTTTTTGACTACTGAGATAAAAAATGTTGCAGAACAATTAAACGAGGAAAGACGTTTAAGAGAAGTGGCTGAAAAAAGAATCCAGATTCTTGAAATGAAGCTCCAGAAGTTGAAAAATTTAGAAAAGCACTATGTGAAGGAAACAGATATTTGAACAAAAAAACCGAAGCTGAAAAAGGTAAAAAAAAATTGTTTGTATGATTCACATAAATAGTTCTGCTAATTTTCCAACTTTTAATATTATGCAAACTCAAGATTTAATACTAGAAAACCAGAAACAAGATAGTTTAAAATATGACAATCTGAAAGTGCCTGCTCAAGAAAATGCTCCTGAAAATCCTATTGTTATTGAAGATGTTGTCCTAAAAGAACTAAAAAAGAAGAAGAAGCCAAGGAATGTTGAGAAATGTCCACTACTCAAATTTCTTACTGAAGAACAAAAAGGAAATTGTCAAAAAAAAATTCAAAATTCTTGAAGGAAAAAAGTAAGTAACTAAACTACTTTTCTCTCAATTGACTTAAATATATATTTATTCCAATAAGATATTGTTTCTAGTACAATATCATATTGTTTCTAGTACAACATATAATTCAAGTAAAGCTTTTTATTTCAGCATCAAAATCTAACGATTTACAAATTAAAAAAAATAAAAGTACTAAACAAAACTAAAAAAATAGATTAATTTATCTTCACCTTTTCATTATTAGGTTTCATGCTTTGCATTTTTAGGTTTGTTAATTATATACGCTACACATTACACAAGTTACGCACTAGTAATAAAAAGACAGAAGATGTACTTAAAGCTGGCAGCAAAAACCACAATCAGTAACATTAACAATGAACTGTTGTATTAGTATGTCTTGTTCTTTCCAATTTCCAAATACAGTTACTCAGAAAAAACCTGTAACATTAACAAATGGAATGAAACATACTACTTATATCTTTTGCAAACATAACTTATGATATGCATATAAATTATAGCAAAACTTTTGTCGTGTTGATATGCATATAAATATTCTCCATATTTTTTTTCATATAGAGATCAAATCTGTGTTTTATACTCTAAGTGCCATAAAACCAGGATTGATTTAATACCCATGTTTTTTTGTCATATAGAGATCAAAAAAAACAAACTAAACTAAAAAAGATAAATTAATTTATCTTTATCTTTTCATACAAACTTCTACAAATATTGTTATTTTCTTTTATTAACAAATATTTCATTACATACTAATCTAAATTTTTCAGTATACCAATCTTAATTAATTTTCTTTTATATTATAAGTGCCATACAACACAGTACATACTAATCTTAATTTTTAGTGATGAAGCATTTACTTATGATGATGGAAACTTCATCATCATCACAAAAAGTATGATAGAAGAACTTCTCTACGGAGAATATATTTCTGGTCAAGTAAGTACAAAAAATTATACTTTGCTTCATTATAAATTCTATTCTTTGCTTCATTATAAAATCTATACTTAATCCATATTTTTTATTTGAAATGTAGGTTATTGATTGGTTTTGGTTCAGAAAAACAAAATTATTAGAACAAAGTTCTAGCATTATATATGTGAACACAACAATGACATTAAGTGAACTATAATGTCAAATTTAATTTGTTTCTGAGATAAATTTTCTGAAATTATTTTTTAACAGAAAAGTGCAACAGATGGAAACATGGAAAATATCAAAAGAAATATGTTTAATCCTTTTATTAAACAAACACTTCTAAATCCATTATGTCGCAATATATTATTTCCTATACATGGCAACGAACATTGGAGCTTGCTAGAGCTAGTAGTGGAATCATGTACATGGAACCATTATGATTCTCCACACTTGACCACAAGATCTAAGACATTAAGAAGTGGATATTCAAAGTTTGCTATTAATGTGGTAAGTAAAATACGCAGAAAGTAAAAAAGATAAATAGATTTATCATTATTACGAAAAAGTTATATATATATATATATGGCAGAAAGCAGCAGTAAACAACATCAATAAAGACTAACAAGACGCAGGCGAGAAAACAACTCTGGAAAGTCTACACTGATTAAAAATGTTAACTGTGCTCAACAAAGCAACAAGTAATTTTATGGATACTGGAGATTTTTATACAACAATGAATGTTACATAATAACTAAAATTTTAACAAATGCAGGTTTGACTGTGGAATTTTCGTAATGATGTTTATGCAAAAGATAGCACAAGGAATGGACACAACATCAAAAATCAGCCTAGAACAAGTAAACGCATTTAAAGCATAGATAACTGCACAAATTTTCTCTGATGAACCATACTGCTGGACAATTGAAAATTTCTGCAGTTCAACTTCAGCAACAAAAAATTTGAACTGACAATGATAGCAAAAAATTCTTTGATGTCTAACAGTCTTTTTATCATACATTTGTTAAAAATTTATTTGATTATAGATTTTAGGCAGTATATCTAAATTTACTGATGAATTTGTAATGGTTGACCTAGGCCACATGATTTGAATTGTAAAACCAACTTACAGATGTTGTAGACTTGAGTTTGTTTATGTGTATGTTGTGCACTTGTTTGCACTGTCACTTTTGAATCTGACTATTCATTCATGTTATGTCCTAGAAAAAAATTGGGCCGTATACTACGGAGTGTCTTTTCAAATCTGCCAAGCCAATTAATGCGCCTGTTGTTAATAATTTGTTATTTATTCGGTACAGTGTGGAAAGAAACTCATCCGGCAAATTAACAAAGTCTGATTACTGCTATTGTTTTTCCACTAGAGCACCACTGAATCTCATTACGCTTGTTATATATGTTGTTTCTAATGCAGTCTCTTTCTCATATACATTGCATTCACAGCCATTAAAAAGGCCAAAAATAATACCGTTTCTACTGAAATATATATTTGCACTACTTGATTTGTAAAAACATGCATAGATAGTTTAACAGTCATATGTCAGAAGTATTTCCTACAGCCTGACTTCTTTATATTTGGAAAAGAAGCAGAGAGGTTTCAACGCTTTAGTGGACCAGTTTGTGAACCAGAGGTAATTGTTGTCAGAAGTATTTCCTGCAGCATTAGTAGCATCAAGCGACCGCAATTGCATGCAAGTTGATACTGCTTTCTTGAAAAAAGCACTTATTAGAAAAAGATAAATAACTATTGGAGATAGATAGGTATTCCACCATTATGAAAAATCAATGAATTTTTCTGTAGGAACAAGATTGAAATCAATGACCGCAAAATAAATCATACATGTTTAAAGTAGCAATATACCTAAGTCCTAAGTTTGTTCGAGGTCAATGATATATCAATTTATCTTTCTTAACAGAACTAACAACATTGTATTCCAAATAACAGTTAAACATAAACAATCGCATACAACCAAAAGTAATCGAAATCAGATTATAGCCAATTCAACATATGCAATAATCCAAATATTCAACTCAAAGTATTCATAGAACACCCAAGTGTTCGTAGAACAACCAATCAAATACATTGGACTAAAACAATCAACTCAATTATTCAACTCAAAGTATTCATAGAACAACCAATCAAATACATTGGACAAAAACTATCAACTCAATTATTCAATGAACACCCCCTTCTATTATGTCCTAGTATTTTACACTTTCCACATCTTTTTCGCTTAGCATGAAAATCAGCCCCTTCAATCCTATTTATCCTAGGCCTACCAGCTCCATGAACAAGCTTAGGAGGAAGAACAATAGATGATTCTTCAATTTCAATTGCTTCCTTATCAAAAGTTGGAATAGGATTGATCAAATGTGAATACGAAGCTCGATAATACTCAACAGTAAAGTAATTCTCAATATATTCATAAACAGAATTTCTGGCTAAAGTAATACACTTCAAAGCATGCACACAAGGAAAACCTGTCACTTTCCATTGATTGCAACTGCAAATGCGATTTTTTAGATCAACCTTTTGAGATGTTGGAGAATGAACTTCAAAAATATACCTACAAAATTTAAAATTAAAAACAGTTAAAATATATAAACAGGTTGCATTTCCAAAAAAGGATTATTAGCACTATATATATTCTCTCTAATCTATCTAATAAATAAGATCCAATTCATGTGTTGTGAACAAATAGTGAAAAACAAGACTCATAAACCAAAACAATTAACAATGGTCATACTGTTCATATTCTTAAAGATTACAGAAGCTATACTATAGCGGAAGCAGAGGAAGAGGATATACTTTATCGATCGCTGTAAACTTTTCCGAGTACTCTTCTACATTGAGTTCAGTAAAAGAGCCTAAAGATATAGCAGTATGAATAAAATGAAATCATAACACAGGCTACATAGCGAATTGGAAAAAGATAAATGCATTTATCATTTTTCATAAATTGTGAACATCATGCAAAAAATAGGAATACATACCTAGATGATTTATACACACTCCACCCAAATCCTTCTTCCTTCAATTTCAACAAACGAGCTTCAATTTTTGGACATAGCACACTAGTCCACTTTGATGTCTCTTCTCTACGATTAGACATTTGCATCATAAGTTTTACCCTAATTCCATCATGGAAAGCAGTAACAGGCAAACTTCTTTCATCCAAAATCCAAGAATTAAAACTCTCAGCTACGTTGGACTTATTTTCACCATATCCTTCCCCGGAAAAAACAAATCGGCCCGATGATCATATGGTTTATCGTTCAAGTACTCTATAGCTTTGGCACCTCCAATTTCTTTGTACTTATACTTGGACATGGCTTTTTCAAACTCATGATGATTAGAAGCTATAGCACAACGCTTAAGTAGATGAGCTACCCAAAAACCCCTTCCACTTTTTACAATGCTAGCAATATTATTTTGCATATGATGCAAACAATAAGAATGATGACTATTTGGAAAAAAATTAGAATGTTTGACAATAAACCCCATTGTCTATCACTTAAAAAAGTTAATATTCTATCATAACTAAGAGCATTCTTTAGGTGTTTTAAAAATCAACTCCAACACTCTTCATTTTCTTCGAGAGCAAGAGCCATTGCTAATGGGGAAAAACCTGCAAAAAAATTCACTATTTATGTAATACATTTGGAACAAAAAATTGCACTATATTTGAAACAGTATTATGTAATAGTAGACAATCACATGAACACTATGCCCTCGGTCCAAATAAAAAAGGAAAAATAAATTTGCTAGAGGCAATTCATCCTTTTTTTTAATTTTGCTACTTGAATGTGTAGTTTACGCAGGAAGGGTAGAAATTGCAAAGATATGATACATAATTCATGCATACAATATAAAGACTTATATTCGAACTTCTAAAACATATATTCTTTTATCTTTTATATATGCTGTTTAAATCATTTGTATACCTTATGTAAAAACTTCAAATAATGAGAAAAATGATAAATATAAATACGGCTTAATATGTTATTTAATTCTTTATCTTAAAAGATAAATGCATTTATCTTTTTGAACTCCTGTATACAGCAACATTTTGTACATCAAATTAGAGAACATTAAATCTTTTACAGTGTTTGTTTCCGATAGAATTTACAATAAGAAAGAGCATGGTTGTACATTGAACAATTGTACCTACTTTGTAACTAGTGCAACTAGATTGAAGATGTTAGAGATAAAAACATATATGTATTTATCATCTAAAATACAACAAATTCTAGTGAATCCAGCATAAGCAGTAGGTATCATGACATTTGGTGGCTAAACTGAAAAAAATAAAACATCTAAATTATGTATCTATCAAGAAAAAAAATAATCAACATTAATCATCAATAAATTTTCAGTAGAACTAAATTGTGAGTCTGAATTCATTTCTGCAATAATTTCACATGCTAATGCCTAACGCAGAAGAAACAATAATGAATTAAACTGGATATTACTACATTTGAAACAACCAAATGCACTATATTTGAAACAGTACTATATAACAGTAGACTAATCACTTGAAGAAAATGCAATATGTACACAACAAAATTCACCAGAACAATCACTTAAAGAAACAGTGCTATGTTACATAAATTTATAACAAGGAACTAATGCAAACAGTACAAAGTAAATACAACAGCAAAATAAAAAGATCAAGATCAGTACCTTGATTCCCATTTTTTGCAGTGGCAGCCATCAAAATACCACTTCGCCCTTTCAAAAAGGTGGGATCTAAAAACACCATAGGATGACAATAGCTGAATCCAAATATACATGCCTCATAACATACAAAAACTCTCTCACATTGATTAGTGTCAGAATCCACATCCATACTTGAATATCTATTCGGGTTATTTCTTTCCAATGCCTTCAAATACCAAACTAATTCATTGTAAGATTTCTTTTCATCACCGTAAATATCGTTCATAGCCAGTTTCTTACCCTTATAAGCAAAATAATAGCTCAGCTCCACATCATAATCTCTTCTAAAACTTTTAATGATATCCTTGGTTTTTTTTTGGCTCATCACGAATTTGATTGACGACTAAACTTTTCACAAGATTACTATTAATAGTTGGACTACCAAGCGAACGAAATCCACCACCACAAGTATGAATCAGCTGAATGTTTATAACAAACAGTTGGTCCAATTACTTCAGTTTGCAAGAAGCATGAATCCTAAAAGGACAACTAGCTATAGCACATCGAACTGTCAATCGTTCTTTACAATTCTTAATATATTGTACTTTAAACCCATTCTTCAAACAATAAGCACTAACCAATCTACGGAATCCAATAGAAGAATCAAACTGTTGACCAACCCCAGTAAAAAATTTCATATTTGAATTCTTCTTCAACAACTCATGTATATCCTTCTGTTGAGTAAAACCATAATCTAAATCATCATCATAACCTAACATATTATTAGTTGACACACCACCAACTACTAAACCAGACTTGCTACTTTCACCAACAAAATTACCGTTGAATCATTCTTCAACCGTAGAAAAAAATACCAAAAATACTTTTTTTTTAAACCAAGACAAACACAATACAGCTTGAAGATCACTATCTGTTTCAACAAAGGTAGTCTTTGATTCTCGAATATAAAAAATATCAAAGCATAATGGACTAAAACTATTCCACTCCTCGCAAATCCTATTCCTAACAGAAGAAATAGAAGCATCCAATCCAAAATGAGCACTAAAACAATTATTATTGAAATCAAACACAACTATAACAGATGAATCACACGTGCAAAAAAAATGTTAAAAAAAATAACAATGTGAAACTGATCTTAATTAGAAACTAATAGCATAAAATACCACATAACAAATCATTTTCTATCCAACTTTTCGGCAAAAGATAAAACAATTTATCTTTTACAAATAACAAATCACCAAGAACTAAAGAACAAACAACATCAACTAATATTATTTCAGATCCAATTTCATACCCAAAGTGAGTACAAACAGAATTGACTGACAAAAATAACTGATTTGATTGCTCAAACCAAATCTGAAGTGATAGTCTAAATATTAAAATCATAATCTAAAGTGAATAATGCAACCAGGCTAAATACACGGTTCATGTGTTATCAGAATAAAAGAATACCATCAGAGGCCATTATTCCAACTACATCAAACAAAACCTTCCTCCAATAGATCAAAACTGCCTCCCCTGATAAGAAATATACAATAACATCATGAACATCATAAAACATCGAATTGACAATGAAAAACACCAAATAAAATTGAGACTCACCAAAGAACAACCTATCCAATAGAGAAAATCGATTAGCCTATCCAAATGAAGAAAATCGCCTCCGCCCCTGATAAGAAATATACAATAACATCATGAACATCATAAAACATCGAATTGACAATGAAAAACACCAAATAAATCAAGACTCACGAAAGAACAACCAATCCAATAGAGAAAATCGTAGCCTATCCAAATGAAGAAAATCACCTCACGATTTCCCATAATTAAGTCGAATTTGATTTCAGAAGAAACTAATGCCTAATTTTTTCCAAAAAAATCAACGACCGCTTTGATTGCACAACAAACAACGGCCTAATTTTGCCTAATTTCCACGAGCACTAGATTTCAGATGAAACGAACATCGTTTGAGAAGATGAATTACGCATGCCGCCTAGATATTTGTCTTGGAAAATAATAATTTGAAACCCGTGTCCTAGAAAAAAAATGGGCCGTATAATTATGCCCTTCACACCAATTTCCACTTTTGAAATTATGTTAATAAATTTCATATTCTTGCTTATGTTGTTATTTATATAATTAACAATGCCTTATTTTATCATCGGGAATTAATACTAAAGAGACTGCAGCATCTGTAGCACTTAGTTTGGGGCCTTAAAATAAGGGATGTTACAACTTAGTATCAGAGCATAGGTTTATGTAAACTAAAAGAATTTTGAACTTAAAAATAAGTTTTAAAAACATGATCCGCACGAATCCAAGAATAAGATTAGGGGTATGGGATAACGTTATAGTAGCGTACATGTATTTGCTATATATAAGTATATATCATATCCTTTTTCTCCAATCTCTCTTAGACCATTCATCCGTATCTTAATAATATTCAAATGCAGATTTAAGAAAAGTAAGGCATGGAAGCAAAAAATGGAAGAGTGAGTCTTGGTAGAGGAAGCACCACAACCAATGGGAATGTTCGACCGAATACGAGGAGAAATTCGGTCGACATACAACTGCTATTGTGAGTGCTAAAACACCACAAGTGGATATGGGAGTTATGTATCAATTCTTCATCAACATGATGCAAGAAGGAGTTCCAGCTAGAGTAGTTAGTGGAAATGCTGGATGTGTGAACCTAAAGTTTGGATTATCAACAATTATGTTGTTTTGAGTAGAGAGTATGCAAGGCTTGCAGGAAGTACATTTATTGGAACCGGAGACACCATCGAGGTGGAGAATTGGTTACTCCATTGTGAAAATATTTGGTGGAGAATTGGTTACTCCATTGTGAAAATATTTTCACTGATTTAGGTCTGAATGATGAGCAAAAATGGAGATTGGCATCTAAGCAATAGCAAGGAGCTTCATTGTACTAGTGGAACGGTGTAGCCATTGGAGTACAAGAGGATACTTTGACTTGGGCTGAGTTCAGGAGGAGGTTCGAATAGAGGTTTATGTCGAAAATTGCCAAGTCTACTTTGCTTAGAAAGTTTGCTGAGTTGGTGCAAGGTGATATGACCGTGCTTATGTATGCAACCAGATTTGGGATGTTATCCAAATATAAGTATGCTACAGTTGATACGGTGATAAACAGGAATGAAAAGTTAATCTATGGGTTAAAATTTGAATTTGCTAGGACAACCTTGCCACATCTCAGGGATCCATGTGACGTGGTAGTGAAGATGGCACTAAGGAATGAAGACATGTTTTCTTTCTTTGGTAATAATAAAGCAATAGAGACTAAGAGTGGGTAGAATCAGAAAAAGAAGTTCTTCATAAAAAGGGAGCTCAAAAGGGTAGAGCTGCTAAGAAAGGAAAGGCCAAATCTGTGTTCTACAAGTATGACAAGAAAGTGCATTTTGCAAATGAATGTCGTTTTAGTGATGGAAAGAAGGTGTTTGGGAGAAAGAACATCAAGTGTTTTAACAGTGAACAGATTAGATACTATAAGACTCAGTGCGAGGAACTAGCTAAAGTGGAGAAAGGAAAAGTGTTTGTTTTGGAACCACCTACCTCGAGACAACAGCAAAGGAAAAAGGCAAAGCTATGATAGGAGGTATGCTTTTGATTCATGATATATTTGTTAGAGTACTATTTGATACTGGTGCATCGCATTCTTTCATATCCCTTTGCTTGGTAGATAAGCTAAGTTTAGAATCATCATACCCAGTTGCTTCCCTAAGGGTTGTGAATCCGACGGGGGGAGGGTATGCAACTCTTGGATGATATGACCTTTTATAGTTTGAATTATTAGGTCATATATTTTCCTTTATTTGATGTGTTTAATTTCATAGGATTTAGGATTATTTTGGGTATATACTGGTTAAGTAAATATGATGCTTGGATATTTTACCAAGATAGAAAATATCACTAAGACATCTTAAGAGTAATGATGCATTATATACTCAGCAAAGAACTCAAAATTTGTTGTTTGTGCTTTATTGGGTGCAATAGAGGAGGAAGACGAATTGAACCGATTTTTTATCATTAGGGAGTTTACCGGTGTCTTTGAGCCAGTGATAGCACTACTGTCGTAACGAGCTATTGAGTTTCAAATAGATCTTATACCTAGACATGAACCCTATAGTATATCGCTTAGCAGAATGACACCTACCAAGATGAAAGAGTTAAAGGTGTAGGTGGTTGATTTAGAAGGGAAAAGTTTCATTAAACTAAGCAGTTCACTTGGGGAACGGCTGTGGTGTTCGTGAAGAAGCCGGACAGGTCGTTTAGATTGTGTATCGATTATCGTAAATTGAATGAAAAGATGATAAAGAACCGATATCCCATGCCGAGAATTGATGACTTATTTGATCAGTTAAGTGGAGCTAAAGTGTTTTCCTAATTTGATTTAGTGACAGGGTTCCATCAATTTAGTGACAGGGTTCCATCAATTAAGAAATGAAGTTCCTTAATCACGTAGTCTTAGAAAAAGGATTGTCAATAGATCCATCAAAGATAGAAGCTATTAATAATTGGAAGCGACCCGAGACAATGACTGAGATAAAGAGTTTTCTTGGACTAGCTAGTTATTACTGGAGATTCATCCATGATTTCTCTCATATAGCAGCACCGAGGACTACACTAACAAGAAAGACATAAAGCATGTTTGGACCGATAAATGTGAGGAGACATTCTAGAAGATGAAACATTTGTTAACCAACGTGCCTGCGTTAATAGTCTAGAACAGATATCAAGATTTGATGGTGTATACCGATGCATGCGGAACAAGATTAGGAGCTGTATTAATGCAAAGTGTTAAAGTAATTGCCTAAGCTTATCGACGGCTCTGATCGCATGAAGTTAGGTATCCAACTTATGACATAGAATTGCAACTGTAATTTTTGCTTTGAAGGTGTGGAGGCATTATCGTTTAGGAGAGAGATTCAAGTTGTTTACGGATCACAAGTCTTTAAGATACTTATTCTCTCAAAAAAAGTTAAATATGAGCAGCAGAAGTGGTTAGAGTATATATCTACTTATGATTTCAAGATTGAGTATATGCTAGGAAAAGAGAAAAAAGTAGCAGATGTGCTTAGTAGAAAACATCAAAATGTCATATAGCAATGATAGTTGATGGAAATATTTAGAGGAATTGACCACATATAGTGTGCAGTTAAGATCATAAGATAGTTCTGGTTAGAGTACTACAATGTTACTTTGTTTGGAAGCTCGACTAGTATTAATTAAAAGGATAACTTCCAAGCAAAGAGATGATCCATTGCTAGCTTAAAGAATTAGAAGATTGAAAGGTGGAACTGAGACTACTGATTTGAAACACTTTAATTTTGACCAAAATGGATGGTTGAGAAAGAAAGGACGAATGTATGTTTTAGATATGGGAGGCCTAAGGAAAGAAATTATTAGGGAATGTCATCGATCGAAGTTCACTATTCATCCTGGAGAAACGAAGTTGTATAAAGGTATGAAAAGGAGTTTCTTCTAGGGAGGTATGAAAAAGGATGTAGGCTTATGGGTAAAACAGTATCTGAATTGGTAGTAAGTAAAAGCTGAGCATCAAAATCCTAGTGGATTGCTTCGGCCTTTGGATATACTAGTATGGAAGTAGGATTCCATATCTATGGATTTCATAGAAGGGTTGTCAAGGTCGAACAGAAAAAATGAAAATGTTTGGGTCACGGTGGATAGATTGACTAAGACTGCACATTTCATTCCAGTAAAATCAACAAGGACGGTACCTATTCTAGCTAAGTTATTTATAAAGAACATTATCAAACTTCACGGAGTTCCTAATAGTATAGTCAGGGATAGAGATACTCTATTTACTAGCAAATTCAAGAAGGGTCTGCAAAAGGTTTTAGGTAGCAAGCTCAAGATGAGTACTGCATACCATCCGTAGACCAATGAGCAAACAGAAAGAGTTAACAAAGTTTTGAAAGATTGTTAGAGGATCATGGGAAGATAATCTACACTTAGTTGAATTCTCATATAACAAAAGTTATCAAACTAGTATAAGGATGATAGCTTTTGAAGCTTTGCATGGAAGGCCATGTAAATCACTCATATATTGATTAAAGACCGAAGATAGAATCGTTCTTGGTTCAGAAATGGTAAGAGAAGCCACAGAAAAGATTGAGTTGGTTCCAGCTAGAATGAAGGAAGCCCAGTCTAGGCAGAAGAGTTATGCAGATAGGAGACAAAATGACTTAGAATTCACAATTGGCAATCATGTTTTCGTCAAAATATCGCCAATAAAGGGAGTAGGATGATTTGTGAAGTTAGGAAAATTAACTATTAGGTTGTTGCCCATTCCCTATTATAGAAAAGATCTGGAAACTCGCTTATACGATAGAGTTACCAAACAGTTTGACAAGGGCTCATAAGTTGTTTCATGTTTCTCATCTTAGGAAGTTTCTTCGAGATCCAGAAACTAATATCACTCTGAATGCATTGGAAGATTTATTGGTGGAACCAGACATGACTATTACTAGGCAACCAGTTCGTATTGTAGCTAAGGATGAGAAGCTAAGGAACAAGAAAGTCAGATTAGTAAAAGTCCAGTGGAGTGATGACAAGAGAGATTGTAATTCGGGGACATAAGACAGGATTAGAAACACTTATCCTGATTTGTTTCGATGGTACGTTTTATGTTTATAGTTATGATGACTGTTAGGTACCTTACGTTATTTAGAGGATGAAATTCTTTAAGGAGGAGAGTCCGTAACATCTCCAATTTTGATTAACATTATTTAGGATATTTAGTAAGACATGTTAAGTAAAATGATGTAAGAAGATTAAAAAAAATTGAGATTTGATAATTACAATAGGTCATTCCTAATTAATAAGTTAATGAAAGAGGTTACAAACTAGATAAGAATAAGGATTTATGATAATGGTAAAATGGGAATAGGTTTCATTTCTCAACTAAAACCCTTTCACCCCCACTAATTCATTACCACTTCATTCATAAAAACAAAAACATAAATAAGGCCGACAAACATCAAAGATTTCAAGAGAAGCAAAGCTAGAAACAAGATTAAAGCTAAGGAGAAATCAATTCAAATTAAATCTCAAGTTTTTTTAATCAAATCAAGGTGAATAATAATATACATCTCATGATATATTTGTTCATTTTTGGTTTTAGTATTAAATCCAAAATCATACGGTTGATGTTACGCTATATTTGAATGTTTGGGTGATTATATGTTTATTTATAAACTTATGGAGTTTATTTATGAAATTAATTAATAATTTAGAGTTGGTAAACGTAGGTATGTGACTTCCAAAGAACTTGAAGTTTAGATATGATGTTATAAACATTATTTTAGAAGTGTGTCTTTAATTTCATAATTTTTCAACCAACTATGAGTATATTTTGAATTTATTAAGTGGAGAAACTTATTTAAATTCTAATTATTAAAAATAATTAAATCATGTTTTTGGTCTCGAAATTTTTATAAGTGAAAGAATATATAAAACTTGATTTTTTGGGATTTTTCTCCAAGCTTTTACGATTTATTATGAATTTATTATGCTAGAAAAGCATAATGATTATGTTAAATACTAGTTAAAAGATAATATGTTTGTAAATATTTTAAGAATGATATTTATGGTTTATGATAGATTTCTGAAAAGCATTTGATAAAGAAAATTATTATTGGATGAGATTTTGATAAACAATAGGAGTTCTGAAAAGAATTTACTTTTAATAGTAAATTAGCAGTTTTTAAGATAACAGCTAGTATGCCACGCCGAAGCTAATGATGTCGCCTTCTACCATGCCATATCAGTTAAATTATTCTAAAGTTTTAAAACACTATAAAATCTACATAATATAACCCATAATAGCTTTTATAAAAATACTTTTTATAACTCGATGTCTCAACTTATTCATCCTTGTTCTCACAGAAATTCGGTCATACGTTGATTAGGCGTAGGACTGAAAAATCTATAAATACTTAGTATACTCATTTTCAACACCCATCGAACTATATCTCTACTGCTTCATTTGTTCGCGGCTTCCTTCTTTAGACTGAAAAGTCGAAGACGAACGAAATTCATTCGTACTCACTCCAGATCGAAGACGAGGGGGGACTCGCTTGAATCTCCTCTTCCATAGTTAATCGATTTCGTTCCTCAAACAAAAAAATTCAAATAATGGTCGAACCACCTCTTAATCCAAAGCGAAATCAAATCATTCGTTCAAACCCAAATAAATAAATGAAATAGTGGGATTCGTACATGATCGAAATCGCGAGCGACGACTTCGCGATTGACTATGGGTATGGGTCAATTTAGGGAAGAGCGGCGAACTTAGCGAGCAAGGCAGTGTAGATCGAGGTGACTTCGAGTCGAGAACGAAATCGATGGCGATGGCGATTCCTGGTGTACGCATGGAATTGGAGAAGGCGGCGGCAACGAACTCGAGGGCTTGGCGTGATCGAGTAGGCAGCGGTGAGAGAAGTTGCGAGGGTGGAGTCCCGTGCTGTCAACAATCTAAGAAGGCAGCAGGTATATTAGTAGTTTTAGCATGTATATACTTATAGAGAAGAAGAGATTTTATTTTCATTTGGATTTAATAAATATATGTATGCAGAAAATAATATATATATATATATATTCATATACGTACCTATTTTAGTATATAGAAAGGATTTTTTTTAGAAACTAGGTTTTTATTCTACAAAGATATATATATGTTAAAGAAGAATTTTACAGTAAGAGAAATTACTGTTTTTTATTTGCAGAAAAGAAAAAAAATACAAGTATATTTAGAAAAAAATTATACACGCATGTTTTAATATATAAGTAGAAAAGTGAAAAAAATATAGATAAGATCTTGAGAATAGAGATTTTAAAATGATTGAAGAATCTATAAAAGTTAGATTTTTGGAATCTATAAATTATTATTTATAAGGGTATATGTAGTCTCAAAAGGAAATTTTTAGTTTGGATTAAATCATGAGTTAATTAACTTAAAACGGTAATTGATTGTTCGATTTGCTCGAATATTAATAAAACCTATAATGTTATACAAGGCCGAAAATCAAGAGACCAAGTCGAGATTGAAGTGGATTTGCAAAACAAAAATCAAAGGTGGGATTTTCCCACTCATTTGGATAACTTTATTTAAATTTTAAAATGTTAAATTCAAATCATTGGATGTTTGGTTGATTTAAATAATTATTATATGTTGGATGATATTATATATATATATATATATATTAGTATATATATTGAAGTGATTGATATTCCCGCATTATATAGCGGATGCATTATGTAGCAGATGAGGCCCTATGCGCCCCGCATAATAGCGGTGACCATTTATACCGCTATACCTCCCTTGAAGTGGGATTTGGTATTTTATTTGTTGACTAACATCCGTGGATGCAAGAAAAACAGGTTGGAGGGATCCAACTGGATTCCTCAAAAATATTTATTTGTTCGTGTGTGTGTATGTGTGTGTGTGTGTTGATATATGATATATTGGATAAATAGATATGGTTGGTGCAAATTGAATTATTAAATGTTAAATGGATTGGAATTTAAAATGCATATTTAAATAAAAGAAATAATCAAATTGCAGAAATTTAAAAAGGAAATTTGGAAGAAAATTATTTATATTGAAAACTGGATTTGTTCTAAAAGGAAATTAAGTGGAATAAAAATATATTAAGTGAAGATCTTTTAAAATAAATTATATAAAAGAACTTGAAGGATATTTTGAAATATGGAAAAGAACTTAAGCAATAATCGATAAATAGATTTGAAATGAATTGGAATTTATTAAGAAAGGAAACAAAAAAACAGATTTTTAAATAACGATTGTTTTTTATAAACAAGTGAAAAGCTCAGGGAGCGTATAAATTTATAAACAGGGTTTATAAATAAGGTAGTTGATATCAGTGGATATGGGTAAAATATAAGTTAATGGTGTGAACTTATATCAAGTAATGGGGATCATTGGAAGATAAATAATGGAATATATTTCGAATATGAGAATGGTGGTAAATTTGGATAGGATCGATGGGTTACGAATCTAGAGGATTTTATAAGTGGAAATGAGGAATATTGGATTCTCTATAAATAGACTTTTGTTGAGATAAACTCTAATTTTATAAATCAACTTTATAAATTAATTTATAACTAAATATGAACCTTTAATGCTTTAAAGAAATTGATATTTTAGTTACATAACTGTACTTTAAAAGTAAAACAGTATTCTCATTATATATATATAATT
Source organism: Allium cepa (assembly GCA_030765085.1). Classification (NCBI taxonomy): domain Eukaryota; kingdom Viridiplantae; phylum Streptophyta; class Magnoliopsida; order Asparagales; family Amaryllidaceae; genus Allium; species Allium cepa. The sequence goes on from CM060941.1 coordinate 942,556,074, forward strand.
TTAAATGTTTTAAACTCAATTATAAATCCTCTCTAGTTGGGAAGCGAAGGTAGTTAAATTTGAATAAGATTTTAGGGAAAGACAATATAACGGTATTATAGGAGCTTAAATACATTTCTATAGTATAAGTGAAACTACGGAAAGTGAAATGAAATTCACAAAGTAGAAGAAGAACTGGAATTTTAATAAGCAAAGAGAGCTTTGGAAATATAAAAGGAATTAATTGTGGAATTCTAGAAATTATAGGATTCATGTAAAACGAGTTGAAAATTTGCAAATAAAGTTGTAAATGATTTTTGAGGAAAATAATAGTGAATAAAATGAATAGTTTTTTCAAGTGTTGAATATTAAACGAAGTGGAAAAATATTCTAAGTATGGGAAAGATGTAAATTTATTCCGCGTGAGAAAAAGGAGTTTGAAAACTACTTTTAAAGTATTGAACTATGGAAATAATTTCTTGTGAAGATATTTTAAAATAAAAAATTTGGAAAATTATTGAAGGCCTGACGTTTGCTTGTGAATGGTGTATGATAGTTAAATAACCGACTATCAATATTGGCCAATGCGCTGATCGTTTCAAAGAGACCGGGATCGGATTTAATTATCCAAAACCACTTCGATCTGGTTTGAAAGTTTGCGAATGAAGACCGTGAAGATGATGAAGACGGTGATTCGGTTTGTCCAGACCCAGGACAACTTGTATGGACGAATGCTATCAGAACATCGTCAGGAGGACGATGAGCATTCTAAATGAAATGTGTTCTAAAAAGGTAACGCATAGCCTCAAGCCTCATCAACCGGGAATGGCTAAAACAGGGGAGGTGCAGCAAGGCAAAGTGGCTAGCAACCAATTAGGATAGGATTTGCCCTGTCTAGAGATCCCTTTTATTTCAGCTTAGTGGGCAGTTGTTAGCTCCAACCGTGGGGTGATCTTATTCAGACTATCCAGTAAGGGGTGGCTACGGTCTTGTGTTGCAGGGGATCGGAAGTGGTCCTCGGTACTCTAATCTAGACCATGTACTGTGACGGGCAATATCCAGTAGCCCTGCCATTGTATGGAATCCAATCTCCAATAAGCACATGTACGGTTTTGATTGTGTCCAACTATGCTGGAACGTGAGATGCAAGCATTTCAGCTAGATTCTATTTTACTTTCTATAGATACTGTTATAATATCAAACGAATTCGATAAAAATATTTTGGTGATCGTAAGGTAAAAACCTGGCATATTTATTTGTGGCGTGGTCTTACGAGATACCTTTGTTTTCAAAGGCTTTTCAAAAACTTTAATAATTCAAATGAGTGAGATTAACTCACAATTCATGTAACAACCTGATATTTTCAGCCATTCGCATCCACACATGTCGGACTTGAATTGCTCAAAATACCGCATTGTAAATAAATTTGAAGCAAATGAAATACAATCACAGAATCGCAGAATCCCAGACGCAGAAATATCAGAATAACTCGCAGCGGAAATTAAATACCATAGTAGTTCATGAAGCTACTATAACAAACTCTCTCAAAACATTGTACATACTATCAGTCTGAAAAAAATATACAATAGAAAAATATATGGCAGCTTCTAAATACCAGAACTGAAATAGAAAAACTGAAACTGAAAGGGAACGGCTACTAGACAAGCGGAATCTCCAGCGATTCCTAGCTCCAGGAAAGAAATCCAAAGCTAAGATGTAAATACTCAGGATGACCCGAGCGTAAAGTAAAACACAAAACACTCGAGTCAGGACATATATACTTATATAATGTAAACCAACTCAAGTGAACTGTAGTAGAAATGCACAATAACTTAAAGGATGCTTGGGATCGCTCATCCTTTAAGAATCAGTTAAACTATAAATTAAATACATCCCGTGGTTAAAATTTCAAAATGGTATTTTATACTTCGAAATCAAATATCATTTCAAAATTAAATATCATTCAAATCCATTTCAAAATAACTAAATATCGTATCTTCCAAACCACATTCATTAATTTAAAATAACATTTCAACACACATTTCAAAATAGTTTATATTTCAAAATAGTTTATATTTCAAAATAGTTTATATTTCAAAACAAATTACTTTATTTTAAATCGTAAGAATGAAGTTATTATATTTAATAATTAAATTATTAAATTTTCAAAATTTTAATCTTTCAAAATTCATTTATTCACTTAAATTTATTAAAACAATGAAAATTCAACTTTCGCAGCATTTAGAAAAATGCTACGAAAAGTTACTTTTAAAACACTTCAATTTAACAAAAGACAGCATTCAAAAATGTAGTAATAGGGTTACATTAATTCGTAATTCAAATAAAACATTAGTTAAATTAAACAATTATAACACTGACAAAGTGCTATAATAGCATTTAATTCAATTTAGCCATTTAGTTCATTTATATTAACTATAGCATTTACAAATGCAGTATTATCATTCACATTAGAAATAATAGCATTTCAAAAATGCAGTTAATTAACTTCAAATATTCAATATAATTTCACAAACAATTATGATTTTATTTAAATCATTTTTAACTTATAAAATCACATATTGTCACGTTTAAAACAATCATTCAAATACCCTTATATTCATGATTTTATAAAGTTAATTTCCATTCAAAAATTAATATTTAATAATAATTCACTTATTAAATTCCAACATTCAATTTTAAATTCATTAAATTAAATTTTAACTTAACACTTAAGTTTGAATTTTCAAATATAACTTATTTTCATTTTATTTACTTCAAAAATTCACTTTTAACAAAATTCATAAATTCCAATTTAAGTTATATTTCCAAATTTCGACTTAAATATTCATTCATTTCACATTTTAACTTTATTCAAAAATCATTAATATATTATAAAATCAATTTAAATTTCATATTAATCCAAATTATCATAAATTTATCATATTTCCAGATTTAATTTAAATTCCATTTATCACCAAATTACAATTTCCAAAATAACTTACATTTCAGATTTTCTAACGTTACCATTAATTTATTTCACTTATAAATTTTCAGAAAATCAATAATACTTTACAAAATTCATTTTTAATTAAGTTTAAATCAAAATATTATGATATTTACATTTTTAAAATATTTTAAAAATTTTAGAAAAAAATATTTTAACTACGGGTCTGTATTTCATTTTCTAGCCTAGATAAAGTGATACGGATTATATATCATTTCAATCCGTAATTTACAAAGAAAACCTGGGTTTTATCATTTCAAACCCGCAATCCCAAGTAAATGAAATAATTTGAAAATCGTTCAGGCCTATCATTTCAGCCCATAACGATTTCCCCATATTCTAAAGTCCGTTCGGGTATGTATCATTTCAACCCATAGTGATTCTAATCTAAAGGGAACTTGCAGTGTGATAAACTGATATAAATAACAGAACAGCATAATATAACAGTAGCAGATGATATAACAGGTATTTAAGCATGGGTGAACATCATATAATCATAGCATAGCAGATATAATATGGTGATGCATTTTACAGATTCAAAAGTGGTCGATTTACTAATTATATAGGTATAAACTGTCTGGTGAGAATAACTCACCGGTATAGCTGGAGATGACAACAAATGAATGCACAACTAAGATCCACACAAGTACGACAAAGATTCGAGTGGGAGAGCCAAAGATTAATTTCCTTGAATACAATTCAACAAAACAATATAACAAATATAAGCTTTCAACTCAAAATACGATTAAACAACGCTAGAATTAACTGCATAAATCAAAGCTAAAAGCTTTGCACTTGCTTTCAACCTTCCATAGGCTCGGCCAAAGGGTGGAATACATGGCTAAGTCATGGTTTTGATCTGGTTGTGGGTTCAATTGGGTCGGACAAACATGTATGGTGATGGGCAAAAGTATGGTGCGTGTGAAACAACACTAACAAGCAACATCACATGGTTTTCAAGCAAATCAAGGCTCGGCCAAAGCATAGGGTAGTGAAGGTATGGAAGTGTTTTGAGTAATTAAGGGCATAAATATACAAACATAAGGCAAAGGTGCATTTTTATGTAACAACAAGTCACGGCTATGGCCTTATGTGGCACGGCCAGACCTGGTGGATGCTAGGGGATGGTGTGGCAGTGACTTTAGGTCAGGTAGGTGCTGGTGTAAGTGATGCAAGAGGTGGCCAAAGGGTGTGGTGAAGTGGTGGAGGCATTGGTGATCGGCTATGCATGTTCAAGGTGATGTTTTGCTAATTTTTGTGGAGCTACTCATCAAGAATGGCCACGGCCATGTAGGTTAGAGGAGATGGAGGTGATGACAGCTGAGAATGATAGTGGTGGAGGTGATGGTGATGGTGGAGGCTACAAGTCGAACGTCCAAAGTGAAAGCAAGTGCAAGATGAATGCATAAAACAAGGAAAAAATGAAAAAAAAAGTGAAAGAACATTACCAATTTTTTGCTCAGAAGTTGATGGCTGAAAGTTTAGGGTTGGGAAACTTATTTTTTTCATGAAAAATAAAGGTGATGGGCTGAAGAAAGGATATGGTCAACCAACTTGAATGCAAGTGTTGATTTGCAAATGAAAAGGTAAAAAGAAGGTGAAAAGTCAAAGGCATGTGAAAGGTTATAAAACTCTTTATATTTCTAGTTTTCTTTATTCATATTTAAATACATGAAAAATGTAAGTAAATATAATAAAAACAAAACAAAATAATGTATGAATAAAAATAAATAAATAAATTTTAGATAAATATAAATTAATTAAGAAAATAGCTTAAAAATAGAAACTAGGTTTTAAAAATTGAAAAATAAAATACAGTAAGCTTTGGAAAATTATAACATCACTTTAAAATGCTTTAAAAATATAATATACACCTAACATGTCATATAACACATATTAGAACATAATATGACAAAAAAAAATATTATTTATATAAATTAAAATGGATAATTTTATTAAATAAGTCAATTTACATACAATATTGTAAAAAGCATAACATTCACAATATACATCGGATTTAAACGAAACGAAAAGCAGTATTCTTTAAATTTAATCTAATTTCATAACAAAATATAAAATTAAAAATTCAAATATTTAAATTTTAAACTTAAAAGTCAAAGTTTGACCAGATTGACCAAAATCCACATTTTCTGGAAATATCCTATTTATTCCGGTTTGAAATTATAATTCACACAAAATCAAAATTTATATTTAATATAACAAAATTTATTAATTTTAATAAATATAATAAAGTTTTTAAATAAAATAATCAAAATAAATAATTAAAATAAATTACAAAACACAGGGTTGTTACACTTTTCCCCACTCAAATCTTTTCGTCCCCGAAAAGGAATGAGCAAGGAAAATAAGGAAAAGCAAGATAGAAAAAAAACAAATAGTACCTGAAACGAACAATTCCGGATTCGAAGAAAGAATGCTCTCCTCCGTTCCTCAGGTATGATCCCAATCATCAGTATTTCACAGTACTTTGATCTGACTAACAAATTTCCTTCTTAGCTGCTTCGTACCTCTATCGACAATACGAAATGGCTTATTTTCGACAGTCAGATTAGGCTCAATATCCAAACCTTCAAGAGCAAAAGGCTGAACAAAAAGAGATGGGTCAAGAAGATACCAGAGAAGATGTGAGACGTGGAATACATCATGCACTCCAGAATGCTTCTTGGGCAAATCCAAACGATAAGCCAAAGAACCAATTCTTTCCACAATGCGAAAAGGACCCTCGAAGAGGAAGAAAGTAGAAATAGCTAGATTGAAAGCAAAAGGATGAACCATATTTTAAAACTATATAAATTTCAATTAAAATTTTATAACATTTTAAACATTTTATAATATAATGAATAGTCATTTGATTCAAATCTGATAGTTCGAAGTAAACAATATTTAAAACATTTTAAATTATTTACAAAAGTAAAATAAATGATCAAAATATCCTTTATATAATACTTTATCAAAAGAATTCTATAACTCGATGTCTTAACAAGTTTACTTTCGTTCCTGCAGACTCTGGCCATGCATTGATCAGGCGCAAAGCTAGAATTATCCATGCACTTAGTAGACTTATTTCAACACCCAATGAAAATACTGGAAAAACTTTTAAAACAGATATGAAAAGTATAATCCAAACAAAACAACCAAACCGAAACATGTCGATTATGGATCGCGGATACACAATGGTTACGCCTGGATCCTCTAGGAAACATCTGTACCCGTAGGCCAACTACTGCAGCCCTGCGATTATGCTATGAAGACTGGAAGTACCGCAGATACACAATGATTACGCCTGGATCCCTCAGGAAACATCCATACCCTTAGGCTCTCGCAGCCCCTGCAGATTACGCTACCACGTGACCCAATAGATCACAGATACACAATGGTTATGCCTGGATCTCCCAGGAAACATCCGTACCAGTAGGCTCTTGCAGCCCATGTGAATTACGCTATGCAGTCGTGCTCGTAAGACCACGGAGATCGTCGTGGAATTCGATGGACACTCGAGTATCATATCCAGAAAATCCAAATCAGAGAGAGAATGATATCGATAGAATGAATCCACCGTGTGGCCACAAAGCGGATATCAAGCAGAAGGCACTTTCCATATCTTTACTTCGAAAATATATATCATATAGTACCTTTCAAGTCATTTTCAAATATCATACTTATATAAAGTCCAACGTATATAAGATTTCATTTTCAAATCAAATACTTTCCCAAATCAATAGTATATCAAATCATACTTATATAGACTTCGATTATATAAGCTTTCACATTACAAATTCAGTACCTTTTCCAATCAACAGTTTTCAAATCAACTTCATACTTATACAAATCCATTTTATGTAAGTTCGATAACTCCCAAATCACAGTATTTAGTAAAACAAGGTTCTTAATTTCAATTCCTTTTCAATATCAATTCAGTTTCAAAATCATATATGATTTCGCCAAATCATTTCTTCCTAATTACATATATTCAGTTTCAAAGTTTCTTAAAACAATAGATTTAGAAAATAATCCAAATTTCCAAATCAACAAAATTTATGTCAAGCAAATTCATTTCCATTTCAAACATATACTCACTTTCAAAAATCATAATACTTTCAAAGTTATAAATCTTTCGAAACCAAAATACTTGAAATCATTACACTTTGAAAATCATAACTTTTCGAAATCATACATTTGAAATCATAAAACATTCCTTTAATCATTACATTTCACAAATTTATTCAATTTAAACACAAATCTAAAATTTCCAACTTTAATTCAATTCAAACCAAACTAAACTTATATTCTTTATCAAATACCCTATACCTTTCAAAATTTCTTAGCTTTGAAAAGTTAACCTTGATTTGGAAGTGCTCGAACCATCAAAATAGTCGAAGAAATCATATTTTCAATCTAAGAATTGGAAATCACCAACAAATCAGTAAACCAATTCCAAAAAATAGGATTATACCAAAACAAATCTGAATCTTGAGGACTGTATACCGGCTTACTTTATATCATTTCGAATATATATACATATACATATATCTTTCGAACATCAAACCATACTTCGAAATCTGAAATCAAAAATTTGGTTTCCCAAAATCACTCGCATAGCAACGCTACTAGAGTGGTCTCTCCCCCACTCAGAAACTCGAAAATCAATGTTGATGATGCATGCATTGATCACCGAGATTATTTTCCAGTGACATAAGTGGGTTTTGAACTTTTATTTTCTCGAAACTTGCTTGAAATCTCTTTGAAATCGTTGGAATTCATTCGAGTACATTTGAAACATTTCTTATTCAGAAAATATCTTTAAATCATATTATTATTATATATTTTCCAAACTCTTAAAACCATATTCAAAACATCCGAGTTCAATTTCTCGAAATTCAAATTCAAAACCCTTCAATTATAAATCATTTTATATAAGTCAAATTATTATAAAATTTTCAAAATTTCAAATCCTTTCGAATTTTCAAATTTTCATTTTTAAAAGGTATATAATCCTTATCGAAAACATTTCACCTTTATATACAAAATAGGGTCATCCTTATCAAAATAATAATTTCAATGTATGCACAAATTCAAAATACAATCAAACACAAATTTCCAAAGAATGATTCAAGGTTAGGTTTTCAAACTATACGGAGATTCGAATTTAGAGGAACTCTAATCTAATAGAATTCTGGTTCGAAGATAAGCTCGAACGAAGATAATTAAATTTTATTACCAAATAGAAGATGGATATGCCTTTATAAATCACGGGCGACCTTAACTTGTCAACCATAACTTCAGGAATATAGTCAATGCGGAATCTAAGGCAAATCGACCTTCGATCTCCAGAGATATAATCTAGGTAGAGCAGGAGATAGATAGCATCGTAAACCAAGGATATAGAAATCTTCGGTGAATCAATGCCAAATTGTAAAGGAGCTTTACCTCTTTACAAATCATTCAAGGATTTGCGGAATCACCGATCTTTATAGAGGTCATTCCAAAGTGGAGTTACGGAATGCTCCAAAATCAAAAGGGTAAAATAGGGAAGACAAGACTGGATTTCAGAACAAGTGGGAGTGTTTCAAAGTTCAAGGAATCCTAATCGATAAGAATCATAACCAAGAGATTTCTAACGAGGTGGATACCGAAGGGATGAAGTTTAGAAAATCTTGATTTAAAAATAAGAAAAAAAATTATACTAAAATAATCTTTGAAACTCCTTTAAAAATCATTTGGAAATCATTTTATACTTCGAAAATACGTTCTGAGATTGATTTCGCTCATTCTAGGGTATTTCTACCCTATCTCTAATGAGTTTTTGCTCCGCAGGCTAAGGTTTGCCTAAAACCTAAGCTCCGATACCAAATGTAACAACCCGATATTTTCAGCCATTCGCATCCACACATGTCGGACTTGAATTGCTCAAAATACCGCACTGTAAACAAATTTGGAGCAAATGAAATACAATCACAGAATCGCAGAATCCCAGACGCAGAAATATCAGAATAACTCGCAGCGGAAATTAAATACCATAGCAGTTCATGAAGCTACTATAACAAACTCTCTCAAAACATTATACATAATATCAATCTGAAAAAAAAATACAATAGAATCTCAATACATAGCAATTTCTAAATACCAGAACTAAAATAGAAAAACTGAAACTGAAAGGGAACAGATACTAGACAAGCAGAATCTCCAGCGATTCCTAGCTCCAGGAAAGAAATCCAAAGCTAAGCTGTAAATACTCAGGCTGACCCGAGCGTAAAGTAAAACACAAAACACTCGAGTCAGGACATATATACTTATATAATGTAAACCAACTCAAGTGAAATGTAGTAGAAATGCACAATAACTTAAATGATGCTTGGGATCGTCCGTCCTTTAAGAATCAGTTAAACTATAAATTAAATACATCTCGTGGTTAAAATTTCAAAATGGTATTTTATATTTCAAAATCAAATATCATTTCAAAATTCAATATCATTCAAATCCATTTCAAAATATCTAAATATTGTATCTTCCAAACCACATTCATTAGTTTAAAATACCATTTCAACACACATTTCAAAATAGTTTATATTTCAAAACAAATTACTTCATTTTAAATCATAAAAATGAAGTTATTATATTTAATAATTAAATTATTAAATTTCCAAAATTTTAATCTTTCAAAATTCATTTATTCACTTAAATTTATTAAAACAATGAAAATTCAACTTTCGCAGCATTTAGAAAAATGCTACGGAAAGTTACTTTTAAAACACTTCAATTTAACAAAAGACAGCATTCAAAAACGCTGTAATAGGGTTACATTAATTCAAATAAAACCTTAGTTAAATTCAACAATTATAACACTTACAAAGAGCTATAATAGCCTTTAATTCAATTTAGTCCTTTAGTTCATTTATATTAACTACAGCATTTACAAATGTTGTACTATCATTCACATTAGAAATAATAGCATTTCAAAAATGCAGTTAATTAACTTCAAATATTCAATATAATTTCACAAACAATTATATTTTTATTTAAACCATTTTTAACTTATAAAATCATATATTGTCACTTTTAAAACAATCATTCAAATACCCTTATATTCATGATTTTATAAAGTTAAATTTCTATTCAAAAATCAATATTTAATAATAATTCACTTATTAAATTCCAACGTTCAATTTTAAATTCGTTAAATTAAATTTAACTTAACACTTAACTTTGAATTTTCAAATATAACTTATTTTCATTTTATTTACTTCAAAAATTCACTTTTAACAAAATTCATAAATTCCAATTTAAGCTATATTTCCAAATTTCAACTTAAATATTCATTCATTTCACATTTTAACTTTATTCAAAAATCATTAATATATTATAAAATCAATTTAAATTTCATATTAATCCAAATTATCATAAATTTATCATATTTCCAAATTTAATTTAAATTCCATTTATCACCAAATTATAATTTTCAAAATAACTTACATTTCAGATTTTCTAACTTTACCATTAATTTATTTCACTTATAAATTTTCAAAAAATCAATAATACTTTACAAAAACCATTTTTAATTAAGTTTAAATCAAAATATTATAATATTTACATTTCTAAAATATTTTAAATTTTTTAGAAAAACATATTTTAACTACGGGTATGTATTTCATTTTCTAGCCTAGATAAAATGATACGGATAATATATCATTTCAATCCGTAATTTACAAAGAAAACCCGAGTTTTATCATTTCAAACCCGCAGTCCCAAGTAAATGAAATAATTTGAAAATCGTTCAGGCCTATCATTTTAGCCCATAACGATTTTCCCCTATTCTAAAGTTAGTTCGGGTATGTATCATTTCAACTCATAGTGATTCTAATCTAAAGGGAACTTGTAGTGTGATAAACTGATATAAATAATAGAATAGCATAATATAACTGTAACGACCTAGAATTCCTGTCATTTGAAATTCTTATATTTACTTAATTTTAAATATTAACAAGCAAAAATTGTAAGTCGAATAATTTTTTTTTCGAAAATCTAGATTTAATTGGATAATTAAATCGATAATTTAATATTTAAAATTACAGCAATAATTGGAAATTGGGTTTAATGTGATTAAAATTGATTTGTAAAATTGTATTAAATCATATTGGAATTAGAATGATGTTATAGAACTTTTAAAATTGAATTAAAAGTTAATTTGTAGAAATTGAATATTTTAGTATTTAATTGACGAGTAAAAATAGTCATTTTTCAAACAGTCTCGGATTTCGACAAAACTAGTTTCATCGGATCCGTAATGTTAAATTATTGTAAGATTTCAAATTTCGTGTCAATCGGATTTACAGTTTGTCTGGGGCAAGCTAAAACGCACTGAAATCGGTTTAAGTGAATTTTAAATTTAAAATAGTCGATTTGAAAACATATCTTTCAAATATGATCAAATTAGTTCCCGATATATATTCCATTGCGTTCGAAATGAGGGTAAAACATTATAAACGTCAGGCGGCACGTTTCGTTTGGAGTTCGGAAAATTTTCGGATGAATAGTGCGCGCGAATTTTCTATAAAAGCCCTCCATTTATTTCTGTTTTGCAAAAAAAACCTAGGGTTCTAGCTTCAGCCGCCACCCTATAAATTAATGGCCGAAAAATTCCTTTCTTCTTCCTCAATTATCTTCAAATCCATCAATCGATTCAAGAAACTTCCTTCAGCAATATCGTAGAGCACGACGAGATCTATCGATCCAACGACTGTGATCGAAAATAACGTGGCCGATTGACGGCAAATTAAGCTTGAACGACCGGCATTTGTTCACGTTTTTTTGAGGCAAGATGGAGGCCGAGCTCCAAGCGGCTCTGGCCGTGGGTGAGGTGTGGCATGGCGCACGTGATGAGCTCGTTTGATCGTTGCCTGGTGGTCGGAGCTTAGAGCGGCGATCGAAGTCGTGCACGTGAAGTTGGGTTCGAGCTGGGTTGTGAATGCGTATAGAGGAAGAAGCAAAAATGCACGGCCACGATTTGCTAAAGGGGAACGAAAGGCTGTGATGCAATCTTAGGTTAAATAAAAAGGAAATTGATTTATATAATTATATTAAAATTGTATAAACTTCTAAATTGCGTATCTTTGTCATACGAGGTCCGTTTCGCACGAAACGAATTGCATTGGGTTTGTATTCGCGAGCACTACGCAATGGAGCTGGATTGGAATCGATTGAAGATAGTGATAATTTTGGGTAAAATTAAACGAGCGTTTAATCTTAATTGGAATAAAACGCTGAAACTGCTATTGGAAGCAAGGTGAGAACTTCTCACTCAATCGAATTGTGTTTCGATTTAAAATTTTAAATAGTTTAATTTCAAATTGCTTGATTGTATGCTTGGACGATAAATTGCTATCTGTTGTATTGAAATAGACCCTATACGCCACATACTAAACGGAGGTTATTATATTAAACACATATACCGCGATATTCCATCTTGAAGTGGAATTGGTATTATATATGTACTTGGAGTTGATTTTCCCGCATTATATAGCGGATGAGACCCTATTGCGCCACATAATAGCGGATGATATTTTATATAAACACATGTACCGCGATATTCCGTCTTGAAACGGGATTGGTATTGTGCTAACATCTGTGGATGCAGGGAAACAGGTTGGAGGGATCCAACTGGATTCCTCAACAGTATTGATTTATTTACAGATATTTGTGATATATTCCGTTATCATATTGATATATGATGTTTGGATGTCGTGGTTGAGGTATTGGTGTGGTTGCAGCATTGGGCCTATTTTTGAAGTTTTAAAAATGTTAAAGTCACGACTTCGAATTTAAAAGGATTTTCAAGTGATTTTTGAAAGTATACATTTTATTGAATTTTGGAATTGATTCATTTTAAATAAATAAACGTTATAATTTTTATGTTATAAAAATTATGATTTTTGTGAAATATAACCGAAAAGGGATTTTTGAAATAAGTAGTTGATTAATTTGTAAAATGGTTTAAATTGGGATTTTTGAATTATTATAAACGGTTTATATAAAAGATTTATAAAATTGATATTTATAAATTAAATTATTGGAATTATAAAACGAGTTTTTATAAGTGTTAAAATGAAGTATAAATGGATTTCATAAGTGAATGAAATTTATAGATTTATAAATTGTGAAGTTATAAAATGAATAGATTTTGTAAAATAAAAGATTTATAAGTATTTAACTTATAAACTGAATTTTGGCATTTAAATGAGATATAAATAGAATTTGTTAATTAAGGGATCTTATAATTTGAAGTTTTTAAAAAAAATGTGAATTTATAAACGTTGTTTTATAAATCCAAAACCAATTGAATTTGATAAGTAAATATGAAAGCTTTTTAAAGGAGATTTATTCACGGTTTTGGACGGTGAATAATATATTAACAAAATGTTTTAGGAAGTGATCTTTTAAATAGAATTAAAAGGATATGAAGTTGTTTTAAAATGTGTTAAGGATCGAAACCATAGATTTCAACATTCATTGTTGAATAGACGTTTTTGAGAAATAAGGAAAAATGGACTATAACACTGTAGTTATAGTAAATGATTTTCGAAAAGAAATGTTTTTTTGTATAGTATTGGGATTTATATATCTATCGTATTTTCGAATCCCTATACTATTGATTTTGGGTTGTCGTAACGATGTTTTACGCAACATTCGTTTTGACCCAAATAAATGTGTTTAAAGAGAACGTTTTCCTTAAAATAATAAAATATATACTTAATCGTGTTTTAAGTATATTGAATATTTTCTAAGCATTGAAAATAAATAGATTTGTGAATTACTTATTGTTAAATAAGTATTTGGAAATGTTTTCCAATGTAGAAATTGAAATGGTTTAGAGAATATATATTTTTAAAGATAAATTGAAGTGAATATTTGGCAAGTTATTTAATTTATGGAAGATTAATAAAAAGGGCCTAGTGATTGTTATGGTGCTAAATATTTGTTTGTTTGCTTTGGTAGTTAAATAACCGGCTATCAATATTTACCTTTAAATGGGTACTTGTTGTGATTTGTTAAAATCTGAATGAACGCTTATTTTTAAAAATAAGCGCTCGTTATTTGGTTTAGCCGGGAGAGAACCTTTGGGTCATAAATCCCACTCCGAATAATGATACGACGAAATGGGATGGCATTTGAAGAACGGTGGTGAAGACCGGGTATTGGCAAGAATGATAGGATGACCTATCGATTGTCTCTACACCGATAGCTACGGCAAGGAGATTTCCTTTGTGATGGAAAATCCGATCGAGATTGTGAATACCCGGATTGGAAGGGCTTCTTTGGAAGTGCCTTCGATTCTGTTCGAACCCAGAACAGACTTGTATGGATTGTATGTCTGACATTACATTTTGAGATATAAAGCAGATTTCTTTTAAATACATTTCTGTTGGTGGCGGAGAATTTATTCTCTTAGCTTAACGCCCTTCTCTGAGACGTACGAGCTCAGAGGTTATGTAGTTGAAAATTATCGGTGATATACTCCCAATTTGGTAGTGTGGTATGCTAAGTGCTGCTGATCATTTGTTGATCAAAGCGTGGCTTTTGTGAAAAGCGTAGCTTTGTGGACGAGATTTCGTCGAACCTCACAACCCGGTTATGGTCGAAACAGGAATCGTGGCAGCAAGATTATTTGAGGATAGCGCCCTCTGAGGGTATGTCATTTCCTTCTAGATTATGAGTGGTATCATGGTATGCAGCCCAGGTACTTACTTAGTGGTTGCTGCAAACTTATTACTTTGTGGTTGTTGGTTGAGAGGATCCTCGGATAAAGGTCGCAAACGACGGGGGGACGGCATGCTCGTGTCAGTTGTTACCTAGATACAGAGGTAACCCGGCCTTGTGTAGCAGAGATCCGGTTAGGATCCGGAGACGTCCCTCTAGAGGCGTTCCATTTTACTCGGGAAGTTCCTTTGCCCGACCATTTGTTGGAAATCCATTCATCCAATACAAGCTCTTTACGGTTTTAGTTGTATAACCTGCCATTAACTTATGGTGGCGCCACATTGTTTAGATGGTAGCTATAGTAGGCATACGATAATGGTCGTATGTTGACTAAGATTTATATTATACTTTCGAAATGTTTTCCTACACTTTGCACTTATAGTAATAATATCAAAGAAATTTGCGTATCAAGCATCTTTGACTATCATAAGGAGAAATCTCCTCCAATTCTGCGTTTGCATTGTGTGTGTGGCGGGAGGCCTTATGGTAGTTACATTTTCTAAAAGCATTTCGAATCTATTTTAAAATATTTCTTTGTTTGTTTTTAAAGATAAATAACTGTTTTTAAAGTTCTCACACAAGTCTCATGACTGACCTGGAGTTTATTGTTCCCTTCCTAAACTCTGGGTGCCCATCATTTTCCACACGGGCAGTCTAGAGTCAGGTTATCAGGTCATTCTGGAATTCAGGAGTTGCTGTAGAGATCTAGAGGCAAGCTGGATGGCATGACGTATCAACTTGTATATAGTATTTCTTTTCTGCTGTTTGTTGTTGTAAACTCTGATAATGTAATGTGATGTAATGTAATAACAGATATGATTCTTTGTTTTAAAGATTATTTATTGATATATTATATGTTGTTCCACTGCGATTGTGAGATTCTGATATTGTTCTGTTGCTTTTCTTTTTTTTCTTTCTTCTTCTACCTCTTCTTCTTTAACCCTAACAATTCGGTTTTCCGACTTTCGATTTCTCGGCAGTTGATACATTGGACGTATTAATGTCGATTTTCGAAAGTCGAAAATCATGAACGTTACAATAACCGTAGCAGATGATATAACAGGTATTTAAGCATGGGTAAACACCATATAATCATAGCATAGCAGATATAATATGGTGATGCATTTTACAGATTCAAAAGTGGTCGATTTACTAATTATATAGGTATAAACTGTCTAGTGAGAATAACTCACCGGTATAGCTGGAGATGACAACAAACGAATGCACAACTGAGATCCACACAAGCACAATAGCATGACAAAGATTCGAGTGGGAGAGCCAAAGATTAATTTCCTTGAATACAATTCAACAAAACAGTATAACAAATATAAGCTTTCAACTCAAAATACGATTAAACAACGCTAGAATTAACTGCATAAATCAAAGCTAAAAGCTTTGCACTTTCTTTCAACCTTCCATAGGCTCGGCCATAGGGTGGAATACATGGCTAAGGCATGGTTTTGATCTGGTTGTGGGTTCAATTGGGTCGGCCAAACATGTATGGTGATGGGCAAAAGTATGGTGCATGTGAAACAACACTAACAAGCAACATCACATGGTTTTCAAGCAAATCAAGGCTCAGCCAAAGCACAGGGTAGTGAAGGTATGGAAGTGGTTTGAGTAATTAAGGGCATAAATATACAAATATAAGGCAAAGGTGCATTTTTATGTAACAAAAAGTCACGGCTATGGCCTTATGTGGCACGGCCAGGCCTGGTGGATGCTAGGGGATGGTGTGGCAGTGACTTTAGGTCAGGTAGGTGCTGGTGGAAGTGATGCAAGAGGTGGCCAAAGGGTGTGGTAAAGTGGTGGAGGCATTGGTGATCAGTTATGCATGTTTAAGGTGATGTTTTGCTAATTTTTGTGGAGCTTCTCATCAAGAATGGCCACGGCCATGTAGGTCAGAGGAGTTGGAGGTGATGACAGCTAAGAATGATGGTGGTGGAGGTGGTGGTGGAGGCTACAGGTCGAACGTCCTAAGTGAAAGCAAGTGCAAGATGAATGCATAAAACAAGGAAAAAATGAAGAAAAAAAAGTGAAAGAACATTACCAATTTTTTGCTCAGAAGTTGATGGCTGAAAGTTTAGTGTTGGGAAACTTATTTTTTTCGTGAAAAATGAAGGTGATGGGCTGAAGAAATGATATGGTCGGCCAAATTGAATGCAAATGTTGATTTGCAAATGAAAAGGTAAAAAGAAGGTGAAAAGTCAAAGGCATGTGAAAGGTTATAAAACTCTTCATATTTCTAATTTTCTTTATTCATTTTTAAACACATGAAAAATGTAAGTAAATAAAATTAAAAAAAATGTATGAATAAAAATAAATAAATAAATTTTAGATAAATATAAATTGATTAAGAAAATAGCTTAAAAATAGAAACTAGGTTTTAAAAATTGAAAATAAAATACAGTAAGCTTTGAAAAATTATAACATCGCTTTAAAATGTTTTAAAAATATAATATATATACCTAACATGTCATATAACACATATTAGAACATAATATGATAAATAAAAATATTATTTACATAAATTAAAATAGATAATTTTATTAAATAAATCAATTTACATACAATATTGTAAAAAGCATAACTTTCACAATATACATCGGATTTCAACGAAACGAAAACAGTATTCTTTAAATTTAATCTAATTTCATAACAAAAGAAAAAATTAAAAATTCAAATATTTAAATTTTAAATTTAAAAGTCAAATTTTGACCAGATTGACCAAAATCCACATTTTCTGGAAATATCCTATTTATTCCGGTTTGAAATTATAATTCACACAAAATCAAAATTTATATTTAAAATAACAAAATTTATTCATTTTAATAAATATAATAAAGTTTTTAAATAAAATAATCAAAATAAACAATTAAAATAAATTACAAAATACAGAGTTGTTACAATTCAGCTTCTATTTAACTACATTAGGTTCCATTTCCATATTTCATTAACTAATTTATTATCTAATTAGGTTCTCCTCCTATTTATAACTAAATACTTGATTTTTTTACTCTCAAAAAACACTTCATTTAATTTTCTTAAGTTCAATTTTATTTTATAATTCAAGTATGGATTTTTGTTTCATTTTTCAAAACATCAAACAAATTTTATTTTGGCTTATCAATCCCAACTTTAAATTTTATAAATCACACACTTATTATTATTCACACTTCCATTCATTCTAGGCTCGAATATATTCACTTTTCATTTTAACTGGAGATTATACACTCGTTTATAGCCAAGAATATTTTTTTATTCAATGGGTTTTCAATTCTTTTATAAGCTATAGAAATTTATTTACTCCAGCCCAATTCTTATTCATCTTACTCTTATTTATTTGAGTAAGAATTTAATTCCATATCATCTACAGCTCATTTCAAATTTATTTCATTTCAATTCTATTCAACTTGATTTTATTGTCAATTTAATCCAAATCCAACTCAATATTAAACTTAGCTTAAGTTCATTTAGTTCAACTTACTTCCATTTATGTTAATTTCAATCCAGTTAAATTTTATTTCTCAATCCAAATTTAATTTCTATTTTTCCAATTCAATCACATCCAACAATTTACCAACTTATTTTGTTCAGTCGGCATCATTTAAATTTCAAAATTTTAATTTTTCTTCAACTAAATCCAAGTTAAATTTCATTTTCCTTTTCTTTTGTATAATTTATACTTATACAAATTTTCTCATATTAGTTATACAAACTATTTTAAATATAATCTTGTTTGACTATAATATTACCATCCAAACACTTCCATTATATATAATAATTTCAGAAAATTATTTCTTTTTCTATCAAAATATATTTTTGGGTAAAATTATTTCATTTACCCACTTTCGAAAACAATACTGTGTCGAATTGTTCTATTCAAGTGTTTAGAAACCCCTTCGATGAGTTGTCCTGACTGTTCCGACTAAGGTGTATCTGCCACTCAATAAATCAATCAACATAATATAAAATCATTTATATTCACTAACAAATACGCGCTCATATCTACTAATACTCTCAAACTCATTCTAGATTACTACTGACTCTATCTCTAATGAGTAATCCCTACCAGAGCCAAGATTCTCGCTTAACCTTCAGCTCTGATACCAAGTGTGACGACCCGCAAATCCATACCCATTTGAGCTGACAATATTCCACAACAATTCAACTCAAAGTGGAACAGAAGTACGAGTCTTCAGGGTTAAAGAAGAAAAAGGTAGAAAAGTAGAAGAAAACAACATCAGAATCTCATAATCGCAGCGGAACAAAATACAATATATAATAACAGCTTTTAAATACAAAGTAATTTGTACTGTTATATACCACCATCGGAGTACAATGAGCAACAGACAATCCGAACAACTTAATAACTTGTCCTTACACAGTGGAATAATAATCAAATACGGATGTACGCTCTACCATCCGGCTCGTCTCTTGAACTCCTTAGCTTTTTAACCTGATCCTATACAACTTGGTCTGACCCGATCATCATAATAAAACAACACCCGAGCCAGTCTTGAAATCCAGCGTGAGAAAACCACATTCAATTGGATTCTAATATTAAGTTTAAATTCCATTCACTTATCTTTTTCAATTTACTTCATTTAATTGACTTACTTTTCTAACTTATTTCGTTTTCACACTTATTTTAATTTAACTCACCTTCAAGTTAAATTTTTGTTCCAACGAATTTCAAATTTTATAAGTTCCCAAACTTGTTCGTATCAAATAAACATTTTAAATAAGATCCCAGAGTCTAAATAATTGCTTAAACATTCCAAAACATCTTTGAAATTAACTATATCCAACCCAAATCATTTCTTTTTCAAAACCAAACCCAGTTTTGCAAACAACTCCAATTTAAAATATTCAGGCAGTAATTCCTCTCTTGGAAACTCGAAAATGAACATCGATGATGCTGCAGTCATCACCAAAGTTATTTTCCAACGACCGAAGTGAGTTTAGTGCTTTTATTTTTTCAAAAATATTTCAAATATTTTTAAATTCCAAATCTCACCAGATTTCATATTCAATTCAAAATAGTGGGACTGAAAATGGATTAGCCTTGGTTGAAGTACGAAGCATGGCATCAAAGTCGACACCAGTTGGTATGAAATGGATTAGCCTTGGTTAAAGTACGAAGCATGGCATCAAAGTCGACATCATGAATTTTGACGTAAGAATTACACTTGTTTTCAATAATGTCGATGATTCCATAAGCAGCTATACCGCTAGTTACCTATTCCAACTCTTATTTTAGAGATGCTGCACATATCCATATTGACACTGATGACTATAGCGGTAACAACGACGCTATCTTCTTTATTATTATAAGGCAATGATACCAAATTTGTATTATCATTTTCGATGTTGATATTAAAGGGTAATGACACAAACTATTCTAAATGTAGCTGATCCCCTATTTAATTTACCAACTTTATACCATGCAAACTTATGAAACTTGATACTAAGCTATGCGACACAATTATTATCAACTGTTTAGTGTTTTATAAATCGAAGACTTTGACATAGTTGATAATGAAGAGGGGCGATGACCCATGCCGGCTATATGCATGTCGCATTTTACCAATATATATGGTTTTATTATTTTGTTCCTATGGCCTTATATTTTTTTAAATCAAAGGATTTAATGTAAGGGATGTGATAACTCTTAATGGCAACATTAACGCCGAGTTTCGTCGATACAATGGTTTTATCAAATTTGGCTTTGTAGCCTATAGTTTTGAGGTGTGATAACCTCTAAGTGATATCGACTTTCATCAATATCATTTTATAAATGCATAAACCTTGGCATAAATATTTTAAGTAAAGTAAGGGCTATAATTTCCCTTATTTTAAGTATGATTTCAAAGGTTAAATCATTAACAAAAATTTATGTTTTCAATTAAATAAAAAAGGTATTTAGCCTAGAATTTTACTAGAATTATTGTTCTTATCATCTTTAGATAAACCGTGATAGGATAAATTGACTCGAAGATTTGAAAACCAAATGGGACAGGTGTAGGATCGTGCTCTAAACTTTAACTACTAGCCCCTAGCAAATATAAGTCTAAAACTATAGTGCATAGGGCTTTATCACGGTAAAGACTAAAAGTAGATTTACACACAGAAAGGAATACACGGATATGAGATAGATTATTGGTTGGTCCTCAAAACCATTAGAATCAGTTGACTCTAGAAGCAGCAAATTTCAGACAGACCGTCTAGTTTTCCTCTAACAGTAAGTTAGAATATTTGATATCTCTGGTAGGCCCAAGCAACTATATAGGTTGGTAGTCGCCCGATGAAAACTAAATATTGGGATAGATAGTCCATTGATTAGGCAAAATTGTCACGATTAGCCTAGTAGCTTGCATGTATATGATTATTGTGTTGTTGTCTAACTTTTTTGATTGTAGGACTATGACTATGATTAACATAAATTTAGAGGATACTAGTGAGGAGAAAATCCGTTCCGCACTGCAGCGTGGTCCCACTAGATATCCATTAATCGAGATGGCATATTATTATTCATACCAACTTTTTGTCTGACCCAAAATTTTTATTTTTCACTTTAACTCTCAGGCACTCATTTGAGTAGTTCAAGAGTAAGGTTTACAGGTTAAGTAGGTTTTGGCAAATAAAGCTTTTGAAGATGTGCAGAAGGCAAAGATAGTTATGTAGAAGTCTATCTATTATCATATCCGCTCTGTTATGTCGTTTTGTCATATGTATGTTTTGACAGAAATTGACAGAAATTGTATTTTTCTATTGGTAACTCTGATCAACCAAGAGAGCATTTTCACATGTCGCTCTTGGAGTATTTTCTAATAATTGTATTTATATGATCCTAGGCAATATTTAGGATTATGTAATGAATATAAAATATTACCCTTGAAATGAAATGGGAAAGTTGTTTTGAAATTATGTTAAGAAAATTTCATATTCTTGTTCTTTTAATGTTATTGATACAATTAACATTAACGCTTTTTATCATTGAAATTAATACTATAGATGACTGCAGCATCATAGCAATTAGTTTCGGCCTCAAAATGGGGGGATATTACTCTTAGCCACAGATCCTTCAAATGTGAAAGCTATGAATGGGTGGAAAAGACCTGATACTATTACAGAGGTTTGAAGTTTCTCAGGTCTAGTAGGCTACTATCGAAGATTCATTAAAGGCTTTTCACGGTTAGCAGTGCCAATGACGAGACTTACTCGAAAGAACGAAAATTATGTGTGGACAAAGGAACATGAGTCGTCATTCTAAGAGTTGAAGCTTCGGCTTACGAATGCTCCAATATTATTTATACCCAAGGGAAATCAAAACTTGGCTATCTATACTGATGCTTCAAGTTTAGGGTTAGGGGAAGTGTTGATGCAAAGAGGCAAGGTAGTTGCGACCCCATGAGGTTCAATATCTGACACATGACATGGAGTTAGCAGCTGTTATCTTTGCATTGAAGAGTTACAGACATAACCTTCTGGGAGAAAGGTTTGAGTTGTTTACTGACCATAGATCTTTGAGATACTTGTTCTCTCAAAAACTAGTTGAACATGAGACAACAAAGGTGGTTAAAGTTTTTAGCATCATATGATTTTGAGGTAAAGTGTAAAATCCCGTAAAAATTAATAAAAAAATAATAAGTTAAATTAATTAATTAAATAACTAGGGCAAAAATGGAAATTTTGCAAAATTCAGAGTTGGGCCAATGAAGTAGGGTCATTGCGTTCATGATGGTTTTCTGATCTATTTTCATATATAATATTTTGAAAATGGAACTCAAACGAAAAAGTTATGGACGTTTGAATTTTTCAATTTTAAATTAATTTAAATGGAATACAAATTCAAATTAATAATTAATTCCAAAATTGATAGTAATTTGACTTGGGGATTAAGCGAACGTTAACGTCAAAATTTAATTAAGGAATAAAATAAATTAAACAGCTGTAATATATTTCCTAAAATTGGACCTTTGGTCGATCGCCAACCATGGATTGGTCGACTGCTAATGCTCGACTGGTAAGGTAGGGACGGTCGACGGTCCCTGTTGATGGCGGCTAGGGTTTTCAGTAATTGAACAACTTGAATTTTATTATATTAAAGCGACTCAAATTTGATGGTTCAAGTACTTTCTAACAACTGTAAATAAAAGCCTAGCCCTCTCACTTTTATTCACAAATTATTTTGGGCACCAAGCAAAGCTCTGTCGGTCTGTCTCCTCGACGATTCACAAAAATACTTTAGGGTTGTAGGTAAGAATTTTAGATGTTTAATTATTCAATTTTTAATCCTTTTCTCCTCCAATCTCTAAATTTCTGAATCCAATTCGTATATAATACCCTGTTTGTATATTTCTAAAAGAAGAGATATGAAAGAGATTAAAGTAGGCATATCAACTCCAAAAAAAAAAGAGCTAAGGATTGATTGTGAGTGGAAATCTTAGTTTTTTCCTATTTTAGTAATTGTATAGTATAGCTTGGATCTGATATATACCTTTGGGGAAATTTGTCTAACCAAACACCACACTAAAACCCAAAAATCCCCTAAAGCAAAACGTTAATTCGTAAGTTTGAATCTCAATCGTTATATATTAAAATAACAGAATTATGAGAGTATTTTAATTCAATGTTTTACATTCTATTTCATTTCTTACCTTGTTCTTTGAGTCTGATTAAGGGTTTTAAAATGTATAAATTGAAAATGGCGTGTAAGGTATGGATTCTTTTATTCATAGCTTACATTGTCTATTTCCACAATTTAAATAGAAAATTCCTTTTTCAATTTTATATGAAGAAGCTGAATAGTGTGCAAAAGTATTTGAATTGTAAGTTTCTATTAATGATTGATTCCGTTATTTTAGTATAAAATAAGCTGGTCGTGGATTTATTTTATACAAGTCTGTTGATTTAATTGTGGATATTAAATATATGGAATATGTGTTGATATGGAATTAAACTTGTATAAATTTTGAAGTTATGACATTTATACGTTAGTTTAGGACGCAATCTTCGCACGCTTATTAAACACACACACACTATATATGTGTGTGTATGCGCGCACGCGCGCGTGTGTTTGTGTGTGTGTAAATAATGTACAATTAAAACTATTAATTGCGTAGTTAATATAATATTAATTATCATCAAATCCTCCTTAGGAACGTAATTAATTGTAAATGAGAAATAAGAGTTTTTCTTGTAAGGCCTTGATTTGTAATATGGTGAGCTATAAGATAATTATATAGAGTGTTTTAGATCACGACTAAGTTGTAGGGATGCGAGGTCAGTTAAAAGCACATAGAAGTCTGCACAGCTAATCTGCCTACCAACGGTGTGATTTTGGGTCTAATGTGAGACATCACCTATAATAAGTAAACACGGAAGACGCG
This sequence comes from Allium cepa, assembly GCA_030765085.1. Classification (NCBI taxonomy): domain Eukaryota; kingdom Viridiplantae; phylum Streptophyta; class Magnoliopsida; order Asparagales; family Amaryllidaceae; genus Allium; species Allium cepa. The sequence goes on from CM060941.1 coordinate 942,580,224, forward strand.
AGGTTGGTCCTAATTTTGTAGGGCAAACCTGTCCAGTTAATCTGGCTACCGGTACCTGTGAATAACCAGACTAATATGAGACATCAGCTTGGGTTACGGGTCATAATACAAGGAACCTTCTTCGGGAATTGAATGTAGTAAGTGGCTAGTTAAGGGCCTGCCTCTTCCGCATAATAGAAGTATTAAATGATCGGGGTAAATGGTTGGGTACGGGGAGGATATCACGAAGAGGTTCTGCTTCAGGTTTGAAGTAATAATTGGCCTGAAGATATTCTATGCAATGTCAGCTAGATAATACTGGAGAGAAATTGGCCTTGAGATATGTAGTAAATGATGGGGACCTGCCTTAAATGAGGTACTAAATTGTCAAAGTCTACCCAGTTTCTATTAAAATGGTATTAAGTGGCTTTGGTACTATCTCTCGTATTGTTAAGACATTACTAATGATAGATTTAAGTTTTTGGGTCGAAAGAATAATGGTCTGAAAAAGCCCTAGGGCTTAATGTCTAAAAACTTACAATATGGTCAAGATGCGTAAGACATATTCTTATTTAAATTATACTGTCCAATAATCATTATAAAAAGGCTCGAGATTTTATTCATCAAACATTCCCTCCTCATTACAACATAGGTCAGAGATGTTGATGCAGATTTTCGAAGGTGGTGGCGGAGACACAAACTTGTGGCAGTTACTATTTATAAAATTGTGTTATTTTCTTTATTTCTGATGTACCAATTGAATGATATTGTAACTTTGGAATACTGAATCATGAATATTTGATGTTGTTGAGAGGTGCTATGTTGTTATTGTTTTGACAGTTTGAATTTTTAAATAAAATGTGTACAACTCTAATATTATATTTTATCCTTCCGCTGTGAGTTTCTGAATATGTAGATAAATAGCTCTGTGCTTGTTCTTTATACCAACCAACAACCAGCTTGGAATGGGTCTAAGTTTCGATGGTCCTTTTCTAGGTTGGAATTTAGGCATGTTTCAAGGCGGATTATTACAAGAGTATACCTTGAGGAATAGGAATAAAGTTGTCAATACTTTAAGACGGAAATAACACCGTTGTGTTTTGGCCACGGTTGAAGATTGAAATATGTTATTGACATTAACATCCTGCAATATATACTTTTGGTCGAGTGTTGGTTTGAATCGAGCTTCCAGAATACTATCGTGCTTAGAATTTTAATAATCTCTTATGGAAAGAATTATCGGGCTCCATTCTATGTCAAAAAATTAAGCACATAGAGTTTCGAAGCCAAAAAAATTAGCTAAGGTGTTTGGGGGTTGATGAAGGAGGTAGACTTTAGAAAAATGAAAGGTCATATGTTTGGATGTTGAAGGCCTTTGGAATGAAGTCTTGCATGAGTGTCATAGTTCAAAGTTTTCTATTCATTCAGAAGATACTAAGATGTATTAAGATATGAAAAGAAGCATCTTTTGGAAAGGAATGAAATGGGATGTTGGAGAGCGTGTGAAGTGTTGTTTCACATGCCAACAAGCTAAGGCATAACATCAAAAGCCATATGGACTTCCAGTGTGGAAATGGAACTCAATTCATATGGATTTCATCGAAGGTTTGCCGAGATCTAGGACTGGGAATGAGAGCATATGGGTTATAATTGATAGACTAACTAAGAGTGTCTATTTTATCCCAGTAAGACTTAAACAGATGGAAGCAAAGTTGGCTAAGATTGATTTGAAAAATGTTAACCCAAAAAATGGATCAACGTCCTGGTTTGAGTGTGAAAGCCCAGCCCTGTTCTCATAGAGCAATAATATAGATAATAGATATAGAAAAAAATAGTAAAAGAAAGAAGACAAGAAGATTTTTATAGTGGTTCGGCTGTTAACGAAGCCTACGTCCACTTCATAATTTCTCTTATAGACTGATTGTTGTTACAAGAAATGTTTGGTTACAAGGCTCCTGATTGTCCTTAGCTAGATTAAATCTCCAAGGTTGAAATCCACTGGAGAATCACAGTGAACCCCTTTGGAGATTATTGCAAGGGAGGTGAAGGGTGAAAAAAGCTTCCAGTAGAGTTTCAACAACCAGTCCGAAGAAGATCCCTTTTATATTGCAGATAGGATGGTATTTATATATATTAGAGAGCTATTGGGCCAAGCTTGTTCGCCAGCTGTTTGCAGATGGACGTAGGAAGACGTTGCGGGGTTTAGCTCGTGACCCAAGCCAAAAGGATGGATCACTAGCGATCCATGGTCTATTGATCGCTAGCGATCTATTGAATTAGTTCGAATGCGAGCTAATTACTTATGTCCTTTCTCTGCTTCAATCCGTGTAGGTTGTGCTTGTACCATGTTCAAGTATGGATCGCTAGCGATCTAGTGTATGGATCGCTGGTAATCCATGCTTAGCATGTTTTTGGGCTTCGACTTTTGAACATTCTTTGTTGTCTTCTGTCAACGTTGTTCATGTAGTTTTGTTGCACATCGTTTTTCTGTGATGACAATTTAATTACTAGTTATATTTAGTTACTGTTGGAGTGGACAAATGCTTGTCTCTTAGTGTAACTAACTCGTAATCTCATCAAACTTAGTCACCACTTTTACGATATGGATTGGATCATGATGCAAGAAAAATAGTTGAACCTAGCGATTCATGTCGTTAGTGGATTTCCTCATTCTTTTTCTTAGCTCTCTTTGGCTTGTTGCTTTGGTCCTTTTGGTTAAGTTCTGAGCCATTCTGACTCCATCATGTTGTTCCGTCTTCTCTTGGATCCTGCTGGGTTGAAAACCCGGATAACATTTACCCCTAGGGCACGTCTTCATTGGAAACAAGGCGTACTCTTGAAGTTATTGCTTTTAGTCTCTACTTGTTGAATTCCAAGTAATCGTGTTAGAGTTTCGCGAACGTGAGCCGGGTCATGTTGATGATCGCTTGGTATTGATCTTCACTGCCATTACCTGTGATAACAGATCGAATTTCTCTCTATAGCTCCTCGATATGCTCCGAAATATTATGTAAATGTCGCTGGGAAAATTGGAGATAAAGTCCATGCGGCTTCATGGATAACCAGCAATCTATAGATGATGGATCGCTAGCGACCAGATAACATGGAGAATTCTGGCACCTTTATTATGGATCGCTAGCGACCCATAGATGATGGATCGCAAGTGACCTAATAACTTAGAGAACTTTTTCGCACTTTTTATTTTCCTACTTAAGTTGTTGAGCCGATCTATCTCATTACTTCTACGCGACCTGATTTTTTTTCCTTCGTGTGATCTAAGCCTCTTGCAGCGATTCGACCCTTTCATTGATTGACTTGATCCATCACCTCCGGAGATTCGACCTTGTCCAAGCCTCCGCTGTGATTTCTCCTACGCCGCTAAATCCAGAGTTTCGCTTCCGCCTTCTTAAACTGCCACCGATCGAAACCCTAATTTTGCCCATGCTTCGGATCGCCGTCGACCTATCCTTTGATCGCTGCCGACATGTTCTTGGCTCACTGATCCTAAGTCTTCAACCAATTCTGTGTCTAGAATTTAATCCGAGGTGTGTTTGCTGATTGCAATTTTTGTTTAATGATTTGGCGACGAAGTTGCATTCGTGATGTTTGTCGTGAGGAATCTGAGTCGACTGCGACTTAATGGAGGAAGATGGTAAATCAAGTCTTGAGTTCCTTATAGAACGACATTACGGCATTTTATCAGTGCTTGACATCTTTTGTTTTCTTCGTCCATTGAGCCAGAATTGACTTGTGCCAAGTTCCATAGTTGATATTGCACGACACATCGTGAATTGGTCCTGGCTCATCCGAAGAATTTGGACTTATCTTACTTGCATTTGTATGCTCAGTGTCCCTGTGCTGAAAAGAAATTTCCATGTCGCTTCGGACAATGGATCCGTTATAAATCGTTGATCGATAATGGGTAGGTGTAAAGGAAGTAAAAACAAATGGAAACGATAAGGGAAGTTCTTTTCTTTACTCGTGATGAGCATACTATCTACAACGGATAGAGTGTGTAGTGTTCCGGACACCAAGCTCACCCCCTATAGATAGCACACTGTACTTGCCGTGGTACATACTTGAAATCCGATGTGTCTGCACGAATCAATGTGTCTCCGAAATTCAGCTGTTGTACGGGAAACTATTAGTTTAGAATAGTATCGCCCAACCATTTTGGATGCAAGTTCCGTTGTCTAGAATGAAGTATTCATCTTCGCACCGTAAGTCAAGCGGAGGAAGCCTGACACATTCGGAAGCTGAATCCAGTTGGTCCCAATAGGTTCGGTATGGAACGAACTCTCCCTAATTTTAGAGTTCTTTTCAACCCGCCAAAGAGAACCTCTTTTGTGGTTTGCGCTAAGATCCTGAACAATATCTGCGTGCAACATGGCATACCAGAGGAAGTCGTACGTCTTCCAATGAAGAACGAGTTTGCTCACATGCCTCCGCTGGGATATACCACTTGCCATTGGTATATGTGTCTGAATGGAGCTATGCCCCCCTTTTAATGACTTTTTACGTGAGACCTTCTTGAATTTAGGCATTGCTCCGTTCTAGATTCATCCAATGGTTACGCCATCTTAATTTGTTTATACGTCTTTTCATGCGAACATTCAATCGGGCTTCGAGCTTTGACGAGTTGCGATACTTTCTTTCATTCAAGAGAAGAGATGAGTGTCCATCCTTAGTCGTAATCAAAGCTTAAAGGAATTGAAAAATCGTATTACCACTGTAGAGCAACCTATCCTAGTTCAAGACTCATTATTTCTTCGTCAGATTCCCCGAGGGATTTAACCGTCTTTGAACATCGGAGGGTAAGTTATTTTCCTTACTTATTGGGTTCCGACGTGTCGCTATGGAGTTTCCAACAAGTTGAGTACTTCTTATAGTTATCCCGAGGCCGAATAGGGACTTGACTCTCGATGAAGTTTTTCAAACCCTGAAGGCAATCGATGTTGAGGAAAGGTCCGTTAAAGTCTTGCTAACTGACGAAAACTTACTCCGCTATGGATTATTGCATCCAAGGAGATCGGATATTCCAGATAAGGTCCCCTCTCCTTCTCGATCCAGGGTTCGCACGCGATCCACTTCCTCCTCTCACGATTTTGAAGAAGGTGCTTCCCAAGAGAGAGGGGGCTTGTTCGGAGAATCGGCCGAAGAAGCTCGCGATGGAAGGGATTCTGCCGCGACGGGAGTTAGTCGCCCAGCAAGAATGCCTTCGATTCCGGAAGAAGGAGAAGAGGAGCTCAAATAGACGGAAGGCAAAGCCGCGATGGACTTAGAAAAAAGGAGGGAAGATTTTATGTGATAGCGATTAGTCCACTTCTAGCAGTGATTTCTACAGAGAATTTGATGATGTGGATTCTGAATCATGTGACAAGACTCTGGGAATGAGTCTTGTTATTATGAGCTCACCGCCCCCAGACGCGAGGGATAAAGATGATGCTTCAAAAATCAAATGACGTCAAGATTCTCCAATTAAAGATGCTAGTGCGAAGTTTGGAGATTTGAGTGATGTTTACGTTAATTTCGATGCGCTCATGGGGGAAGATTTCAAATTTAAGGAAGTACCCCATCGTTCGGGCCACGTCGCATCTGAAGTTAGTCTGATTCCTTCCATGGCTCCTGCCTGATCCAGTTTGTGACGTCGTTTCAGGCACTCCTCCCAAACACATCACACTCTTCATTGGGGTCAAACTCACTTATACACACACTTTTCATGTTTATTTTCCGTTTCTAAACCCTTTTTTTATGGTTCGTGTCAGGTATGATGAGAGGATGCGGCCTTTATGATGATTTGAGGAGTTTACCAGCTTCCAACGCTGGTCCAAGCGTTCTTCCGGCAATCACCAGCTCCGAGAGACGGTGGAAGAGTATAAAAGAAGAATAGATATGGAGGCCGAAGCGCATCGCCGAGATGAGAGAGAGCGGCGCTGGATATACAAAGACGGGTACGAAAAGAGGAAGACTTTCGACGAGAGAGAGGAGCCGTCGAAGAGGTTTAAATTCAATCGTGGTTCCCATTCTTCAGGACAGCAAGCCTTCGTTCTGATGCTCTCTTCAACGGGTCAGGAAATCCCCGTTATTTCTGTCCCCGTTCCGCCTTCAACTTACATTTCATCATCTTCTATTGCTCTTGCCCTCGGTGCTTCACGTCCCCACCGGAGACTTTGATCTTTGATTGAGAGAGATGATTGAAATCAGAGAGTAAATAGTAGAAAATCAATACAATGAAGATTGAATTGAATCTGGTTTGAATTTGAGAAGTATCGAATAACTTTTCACTTGAAATTTTCGCAAAGTAAGAGGAGAGTAAATAATAAGAAAGGAATTGTTAAAAAAATTGTTTGAAACCCTCTATATATAAAGAATAAACAGATGTCCATTCGCGAAGAGTTACGATGAATAAACGCTTCATTTTAAATTTTGAATTTCAAATTAACGACATGTATGTCAACATATCATCTGCTTATATGTCGACATAGGCTGGTGTATATTGAAAACTTGTTTATTTTAAAATGCTTTAAAAATCTTATGCTTTGTAGAATGTTTTGTAACTTTGTAACATAATTTAAAAATAGTTTATAAACATTTTAAACTTTAAAAAAAATTCATAAAATATTTTTAAATATATTTTAAAATTTTACTTGGTTTTAAAAATAAAGGATAAGAAAATGAGAAGATAACGATCAAAGATTGTTAACAGGAACTTTAACAACTATATACTCTGCCATAGCCTTGAGATCTTCATATCTTGATCTTTATGCTCATGAGTCTTCATGCCCATTTCTTGAGTCTTTATACTGTACATTCTTCGGATTAATACTTGTATAATATCCTGCAATATATTCTATATAACTTGATAAAAATATTAGTATCCTATTGTATATGAATGTATTATTGTTACTAAGGTTGTTATCATCAAAATCAATAACTGAGGATTAACACCATAATGGTTGCCATGAGTATTTGTGATGCTTGTGTGCTTGAAATTGTCGTGTGTATGGGTTGCATCAATGTAGCAACTAATAAGGGAAGAAATGATGGAGGAACCGGGTGTGTTTGAGCCTCCAAGCTCTAACCTTGATTGGGCGATCGACTGCCTGGGTCACACGATAGGCGGCCGAGTCTTGGAGCTTTGAAGCTTCAGGCACTTGCGTATTTTTTAATTCTTATAAAAATCAAAACAAAGTTTGGATTTTAAGGCATAAAATAGACGCAATTCAAATATGAACTTACTTTGTAGAAAAAGATGTGTTTTAATAGAATATTAATTTCAATAAAGAAATTGATTTTATTAAATAAAAATTGATGTTGGGTATTATAAGTTCATTTAAAACTCCTATCTAGTTTTGGAAAATCATGGATAGTAGGTATTATTTGGTTTTAAAAGAGATTTACATGATTTTGAATATGAGGAAGAAATTTTGAAATAAGAATAATGGTTCAAAAATAAATAGAAATTGATTTTGAGAATATAAATCCACTTAAATATCATATTTAATTACAGAAAAAGTTGGGATTATTTTTATAAATTATATTTGATTATAAAAGAATGTTCTAAGATTTTTAAATACAGAAAAGAGGTTTGGAAGTTTATTATAAGATTTAAAATCTTTGTTTTTAGTTTTAAGTAAATAGGGAATATAGTATTTTTATTTTTAACGAATATAAAATCTTCTAAAAAAATTCTTATATTTTTTCATTAATAATATCGCATTTCTACATGGAATTTTTGTCTCATTTGATTATATTTTCCATGTGACGATAATATTAAATAAACGGAATTATAATACCGTTTGGTGTGGGACGTTCGGTATTATTTCTTCGGTTATTTTTTGAACTTGTTGCATAGAATATTATTATGTGGAACGAAAGTAGCTTACGAGCATTAAGTAAGAGTAAACGAGCAACATCAGATGGTATGGAACACTTGAGAATATTTGTTCGATCGCTTTTTGTAAGTAAATGTCTCTTTTGTTTGTAAAGTGGGTTTAGGAATTTCTGATATCGTCTAGTGGTGAATCTTTTAGAACTTTATAGTTAAGAGGTCTATTCCTCTCTTAGGGCTACAATTTGGAGTTATGTTGGATATTTAAAAGTTTATTCTCTAAGGGCTACCTAGTCAATAATTATTTTCTCTTAGAGCTGGTGGTCGAGAATTTATTGTACTATGTTGTGCTGCAGTCCTAGAACTTGTAAGTCGAGGGTATTGTTCTCATTACGACTCACCAGGTCGAGAGTACTAGTATTACAATCATTAAAACATATCGAGTCGAGAGTATTTGTTGGAAATCTACATCATAGGATTCAAACCACTATGTAGAGAGTGTGATTAGGACCCACCAGATAGATAATCTTAGCAGCCTGATCGCCCATGATGTCGATTTGATAAGATTGGTGAGGTTTAGACTGAGAGTTATTGCTCTCATTAGAGTCACTGTCCAGACGTCATCAAAGGCCAATAGCCTATTACCAAGGACAAGTAGGAGTCGATACCAATGCACAACGTAAACTTGCGGTGCTTTGATGACATGCAATAGATATGGGTATCTTAATTCTCGGAGTAACGAAGGAACTGTACGAAACGGGCAACGGTCATTAATGTTTCCTGAAGTGGTGTAAAGATACGTCAGTCTCTTTTCTGTGTGACTTAGGTTTATCCATTTCTAATGAGATATTTGATGTTATCTCCTCACTAGAAGCGATGATTATATGACAATTAGAGATTTGTTATGTACTTATCTGTCATCTAAGGTAGCCTGACCCCAGATCAAATATGTGCTCATCTTTTTATATGACATTGGAAAATTGTTGTGTGCTTGTTTATCATTCTCTCTTAGAGTATTTGGCTGAGAGATTTATTTATGTGCTATATTTATATCTCTTAGGATCATTCAGGTGGGAGTACTTACTCTCATTAAACTGTTAGTCAAGATAAATTTTTATGTTTTATTTGTGTGTTATATTGTATTTGTATGTTATATTATGAGTTTACATATCCTATTGTTCATATATCTCCTAAGGTCATGAAGTCGAGAGTTCACATCTCTCATTAGGGCTGATGATCGAGATATCCATTATTGTATATTGTGTTTGTATAGTAGTTTGGTTGTTTAGATGACGTTTCACCAATTTTATTCATGTGCCTTTTTTTATGTGATGATCGACTATTCTTTACTATAGGTGATGTTATATGTGCATGGTTTTGATGAGCTTGATAAATTTAAGATGTTTGTATGTGATGGTCGGTCCAAGACATTTCAGGCTCAGGGACGAAGTAACCAGCTTGTGATTTTTAGACATAGAAGGAAGATAGAGTATCAATAGATGATTGTATCATTATTCATGTGATCTCATGTATGTATGTAATGTTTATATTGCGATGTATATAATGAACAGTGTTTGTATTTTGAGAGATAGTAGGCATTGATCAGGCTCATTTTTACTTGTATACTTCACCTATTATACTTTTATCATTGCGTTTGATGACTCTTTGTTATTTATTTTGTATTGTGTATTGTTCTATCATGAAAATGCACATGTTTATTACTTTGGCCGTTGGGCATAGATAGAAGATAATGTATTAGTAGATGGTTGTATCATTATTCATGTGATCTCATGTATGTATGTAAGGGAGGAAGTGACCAGCTTGTATATTAAAGATAAGGAACGAAATGACCAGCTTGTGGTTGTTGGACATAGATGGAAGATAGTGTATTAGTAGATGGTTGTATCATTATTCATGTGATCTCATGTATGTATGTAATGCGTATGTTGGGATGTATATAATGGACTGGGTTTGTATTTTTGAGAGTAGTGGGCACTTATCATTTACGTAGACCCGCTTTTACTTGTATGCTTCACAAATTGTTTTAACATTTTTGTTCAAGTCGAATAAGCGGTTAGATTACTAGTTAAATTCTATTTATTAACTAATAAGTAACGACTGAAATTTGTTAATTATTTGACAAAAAGTTAATAATTATTTATTAATTATCGACCACCACCACCATAATTTGTTAACTAATTATTCAACTAATAATCACTATAAACAATATTATTATTATTACTACTACTACTATTATAGTATCTAAACTCAACCTTACCGTTTAAAGTGCCAATGATGCAAATTCAACATTCATTGAAAATCCGATGGTTGGACTTCTGTTTTAAGAATTCAAATTATTGCAATTTCTCCAACTATGAAGCATATTTTTTTAAGAAATATGCTTGAACATCCGCTTTCTTTTTGTCAAAATCGAAGGAAAGAGACTTGAAATTCGAATGTCCCCGCCATAAATTTATACAAAATTGGCTCCAATATCCACATCCATATTTTGTACTGCACATTTTACCCGGTTTTCCAGCTGGACAAAGCAACATCTTCTTTAATCAATTACACTGGATTATTTTTCATTTTTTTTGGGCAAAAACATCCTACATCGAAAAAAGGAAGTGTTGAGATTCCAAATAAAAAAGGCAGGAAAACTAGGGCAAACAAAATTTTAGGATGAAAAATAGAAATTTAGGAGGAGGTCCCAACATTGTTTCTTTAAATGCCCAAATTTTAGGGCATTTAGCATTTTCCCATCCAAAATAGGCATGTGAAGCTAGTATTAACTGTATACACCTATACATTTGCTTACGTAGTATAGTGCCAAACGATCCCATTCAACCCACTGGAAAAACAAAAGGAAAGGACGATTATTGCAGGCTAGTTATTTGTTTTTTCAAACTAAGCAGCAGCAATTGCCGTAACTTTGAAGTACAAAAGAAAATAGTACAGCAAAAAACATGTCATGTGAAATCCGAGCCAACACGTTTACATCTTTACTCACTGTACAAAAAAAAGAAATTTTAATTTGCGTTTTCATCGGTCCACTACATTTGCATTATAACGACCGTTTAAAAAAATTCGTTAGGATATGTTCGAGTGAGCATCAAATACAGTTTAAGAATCGTGTGTGTTTTCCAAAGCCAAAAAAATTAAAAATAAAAATAAAAATAAAAATAAAAAGAAGAAGAAGAAGAAGCAGATTTTCAGCATTGTTTGGGAAACTCAGTGCTTAGGTTCTCATTCTCGGGAATTTAGGCTTGCCTCGTCTAGATAGTGTGGGAATTATGTGCTAGTTTGGCCACTTGCTCAGATTCACTTCCCAGCACAAGGTAAGGCGAAATGAAAATGATTGTTTGTAATTGTACCTTAATAACCGTTGCTAATGATAATTAATTGTTGCTGATGGTAATTACTTTGTAATTAAGAAGTATCATACACGATTAGACAATCCGGTAATAAAGTGGCGGTGCATAAGAAGAAACAAATACAACAATTTAGAAATACAAATACAAAGATACAGATATGATAAAACAAAGGGGAAATAATTTTAAAGGACAAATTAAAGTAAATAATTGCTCAGAAGAACACGCGCAAAAAACTTTTACCGTAAGGACAAAGCCCAAGCCCAGATACAAATTAAAACAAAGACAAAGAATTATGCCCGTCTCCTCTTTCTCGCTTTCACTCAGAAATCGACCAACTTTCTTTTAAAAATAAAATTAAATCAAAACAAATCGATTTCTCGTTCAATTGCTCAGAAGCAAAATCAATTTCCACAGTCTCTCCAAAACCAAAATCACTTTCACAAAACCAAAATTACAATTTTCAATTTTTTTGAGTCTGTGTTTGATGTCGCGGTTGTGGTTGGTGTTTTGCAGGAGGCGGTGAGGAGAAAATTTTGATTAGGTCGCGGTTTGGTCGAGGTTGAGGTCGCAAGTTGTTGACGATGATTGTGTTAGTCGAGGAAGATGGTTTGGAGTCTGGCCATGACAGATGAGTTTGGTTTTTGGACAGTGAAGTCAGAGAAGCAATTTGTTGTATATGCAGAAAGGTGGAGCAACATACTTGAAAAAAAAAATTCATAACAAAATATTGAAAAATATTATCTCTCAATTTCAAAAACAGTTAGTTCAAAAATAAAAAGTTACTACAGGAAGAAAATTGATACTACATAAAAGAAAATGATACCTATAGAAACAAAACTGATACCCACATAAGAGAAACTGATACCTACAAAAACAAAACTGATACCTACGTAAAAGAAACTGATACCTACAGAACCAAAACTGACACCTACGAAAACAAAAAAGATAAATAACTACATAATAAAAAATAAAACAAAATATTTAGCAAATATGTCTTAAAGTAATAGCTACAAACGAAAAAATTCATATACAAATCGATACTAAGTGTGCTAGTAAAAATATTAAATATTTTAATTCAAAGCATATTATATGCTTGTACCATTAAATTTGATGTTTCACAATTAAATTTGATAGTTGTAAAGTAATGTAATTCTGTTGAAATTTGTACTTGTGAAGTAATGATGTTCTGTTGCAATTTGATACTTATGAAGTAATGATGTTATGTTCTTAAAACAAAGCTGTTCTTACTTGTAAAAACACACAGTAGAACTAATACTGTAAAAACATTTAACTGATACTAAAACTGAATACATCCACTTACAATAAACTGAACACAAATTAACAACAAATTGCATTTATAACAAATTCCATGATATATTGAATACAAAGTAATAACAAAAGGTTCAATTACAATAAACCACCAAAACAAGTCACACATCCATTTATTAATCTGAACAAATTCAAAATCAAAAATCAAATCATATCCTCTTCTAAGCTTGACAATTCCATTTATTATGACCAAGCTGTTTTGCACTCGCCACATCTGTAATGCTTGTTCTGAAAATATAAAAATCCTCCTTTAGACTTAGCTGATGGTCCACCTGCGCCACATTATCACCACTGCCAAATAAAAAACATTAGTAAAAACATGTTCAGTTTAAAACATTAGTTTTTCCATTTCATAAAACTGATACCTAAGGTATACAAAACTGATACCTAGTTACTGATAATCAAAAAAAATTATACTAAGAAAAATAAAAATGATACCATAAAACTGATCCTAAGATATGATACTTTTCCACTCTATCACAAGCTTATATACAACCCAATCAATAATACTTTTCCAATCATAACAAGCTTATATCTCATTCTTCAAAACATATAAAAAGCAATCAATAGACAATCGACTGCTACAAGAGTTATAATTCAACACAAACAGACAAAGAAGACTCTTATCCCCACAGCCAAAAATAAATAAAAAATAAACGTTAGTAAAAATATGTTCAATGTAGAACATTATTATTCAATTTCACAAAACTGATACCTACCGTATACAAAACTGATACCTAGTTACTGATAATAAAAGAAATGATAATAAGAAAAAAATAAAAATGAAACCCAAAAACTGAACATAAAATATGATACTTTTCAACTCTATCACAACTTTATTTACAACCCAAACAACTTTATATCAAAACTTTGAAGGAAAAAAGATCACGGTAGAAATATGAAAAGAATGAGGTCGACAAACGCGCGTGAGAAAAATATAATAGATGAACTATAATTTTCAGAAGAATGAAATTGAAATGACCAAATAAGGTTGATCGATATTTTGATTGCGAGAGTAAATTGGACCGCGACAGAAAAATTTGATCGAAACGAAGAAGAAGAATACTGGCTGGAAGGAAAATACGTGCGTGTGTCCTTATGAGAAAATAATTAGCGGGCTATCCTAAATCTAAAAAAAGCCCTAAAAATTGTCCTTAAGGAAAATTTCCTGTAAAACAAATTAGAGAACACATTAAGTAAAGTCCTGCAGCAATTATTCCATTTCTTATACCATTTTGAACCGGTGCTATATTATCTTTGGCACTTTTTTCGATTGGTTCATATTTTTTTTTCTCCCGTCGTTTGAATATTGCAGGAGTATTCAAGGTATTCTTCTTAATATGCGAATCACCATCATATGACATAAAGTCTGCATCTCCGTTGTACTTACATATGAAATTGTGAATAGTCACTATAACGACAACCATCTTAACTTGAATTGAGTAAGCCGACATAATACATAAAATCGCAAATTTTCTATATATATTCCGAATGTTCTTTCGATTATCATACTTATACTTGAATGATAAATTGAAAATTTCATTATTTTGACTTGGGTTCATTTTGGGTTTCATGAAAATCTATTTGCAGATATCCCGTGTCACCTAAGTAATATTGAGGTGGACCTAAGTAATATTGAGGTGGAGGAGGTGGAAAGTTTGAGTTTCGATCGTTTACTACGGAACCAAATACTCCACTATCATGCGGTTAAGCTTGGCAATAGATATCTAAAAAATTCGATATTCGTCCGCATTCGTACCTGAAAAACAAATAAATATCCGATATTTAAAAAAATGAATTTGGATATGAAGACATCCGCATATGAAAATTATCCGTTCGATTTTCATCAAAGTTATAGTTTATATTACAGGAAATTACTGTCAAGGACAAAATTTCACAGCTTTTTAGCCTCAAGGACAGACCTTCAATATTTTATCCTGAAGGACAACTTTCTGTAGGTATCAGTTTTTAGTTATCGGTGGCAGTTTTTAGGTATCAGTTTGTAGTTATCGGTAGCAATTTTTAGCTCGGTATCAGTTTTGTTGTCCTTATGAATAATTTTGGAAAATGTTTGTCCTTGTGAATAAATTTTAGAAGAATGTTTGTCCTTGTGGCAAAAATATTGAGGTCGTGTCCTTGAGGCAAAAAATATAGAAATTTTTGTCCTTTAAATTAATTCCCCCTATGTGTATTTTAGTAATAATATAAGATCTATATACATTTATTATTTTATTAAGTTAACAGCTTATATCATGCGCATTTAATGCATAATAACTACTCAAAAAAAATTATTATTATCATATTTGTTTATTTCATATATTTTTATAGTCGGTAGAATTGGACAAAAAATATGTTAAATCAAAATTTTCTTTTTTTTTTTTTTTTTTTTTTGATTTATCGATCGTTAGCGGATGGAATAATTATTCGATATTCGTCATACCCGCGAATGCAGATATCCGATATACGAAAAAAAATTCAAATGGGGATATCTGATATTCGAATGTATCCATTAATAAGCCTATGTCTAGTTCCTTCCCAACCAGCCATGACATGTATAAAAGTTATATCAAATGAACACAACCACGACATTTTGTATGACATATCATTACAGTCCAATAAATGGTTGTGCATTTCTACCGGGCAACTGTGCAGGTATGAGCGTACTGTCTATTGCTCCGACACAAATTTTTGAAAGAAGGCAGTACTGATGAGAACTTATAATTTGTTCCAACACAGTTTTAAACTGAGTATCGTCCGATTTAATTATATCATTTGGCATTAACTTATCAGCTTTAGAACAAAATGAAAATAAATACAAATAGTGCTGGCTGACCTTTAAAAAAAATTCAGTCTGACGTGTTAGAAAAAACAAATCAATGATATATAAAAAGACTACAATCATTTCTTTAACACAAATTTCCTTTACGGGCTGCAAACCATAAGATTTCAAACGATCACACAACCTAATGAAACAAGGTTTTTCAAACAAATGTTTCGTTGACGACACTCTTGATGTCCATATAGAATACCGCTAACTCAATGCATACGTATGTAAGTTGAAGTGTGACTCGGCATCTTCCTGTATTTTTTTCAATATAAAAATTTGTCTATTGTGATCAAATCTTCCAGATTTGAATAGTCGAAATCACTATCTATTATTGATGTATAAGAAGTGTAACAGAGAGTGCAGGAATAGAAAGAAGTTAATTGTGATTAAAGAAGAGGAGGGGTTTGGGTTATACAACGAGAAGAAAATATGACCATTTAAACTTGATGCATGGGATGACGTCGGACCCTTCTTAACAGTACTATTTTCTCGCAACTTCTGAACGAGAAATTTTGAGCTCCAACCCCATTCAAACTTCCCATGCATCTGAAACATCGAAAATTTAAATGGGTAGGAAATGGTTGTGAACGAACATTCCATCTCAAAATAGGGAACTATTTCCAACAGCCGTTTACAAAAATGAATTCAACTGAATATTAAATTTGCGATTACAGTTTCAACCATCTGCGTCTGATCTCAAACGTTGTCCAACAAGCACTTTAAACTTTGTTCTAAAAGGCACTTCCTTCCTTTTTCATCATCATTGTCTATTTATTTTTACAACAGTTTTTTCAACTGGTCGTATACACAATAAATTTGAGACGGATCATTTGGCAATTCAACTTTGTTTCTGTTTATAATGGAATGTGCAACCGTGCATTAGATGCAAGTTCGAAGATTTACAAAAACTAGATTTTTGAAAGAGCAATATATATTTTAAATTCGTATAAAAGCAATAGTAACTAAAAACAACGTAAATTTTAAATAGTAAGGATATAATATACAAGAGTGTTCGGATATACTAGCCTTACTAGTATAACACAAACAATAAGTTAATTTTGAAAGTTTCACTTTACATGTTTAATAGTTTCTTTTTTCCTTCTACTAACTGAGCATCCTGACTTATACCTGATGTAGAAATCAATTAAGTGATGCTAAGAAGAAACGTTAAGAATGTTCCAATAAAATATATTTTGTGTGCCAATGTTAATCTTAAGTATAAAAAAATTTACCTGAACTAGATTCCACAACAGGAACCGTAACTGAAACCATAACCACCTCTCAAACATGAATTTGTCATCCTTTCTTCCATTATGCATTTCATTATACCATCATTCTGTAATCTCAAAGCTATAAAAACTGAATCAACTCAACAGCAAACTTTCCTTTCCTTGTTGTTACGATTTCACCAATCTGGAGGCATAGACATGTTTGGTGGTCAGTGTTAATGGCCAAGGCAAACAAAAGAATGCTTTATTTGTAAATGTTTACCTTTAATCTTCCTTTACCACTAACTGAAACAACATCTCCAGTCTTAACTGTGGCTCCATTCTTCGATAGAGGAGACCAGTTTAAACGGACATCCCCAGCACTGTAATTTAATGAAAAACCGATCCATTCTATTATTTTATTTCAAGGATTTTAGTTAAGAATATGCAAAAAAAATATTCAGTACGAACCACAAATAATCAGTGAAAAATTAGAAATGTGAGCATGCATATCGATACATCAGTAAACGCATTAACTATTTCTTCACCTATTAAGACCTAACAAATTCTATAATTGTAAACTTCATGTGGGCATATAATTACCCAGACTCTAATAGCTACACTGCAGTAAACACATTAAGAAAACAGCGGGTCGATTACTTACTTCAAACTATTTCATTTAAACAGCTTATTCATGTTTATTTAACAGATATGAAAGGAAGACATTCTGATCCCCCTTATCTATATATAATAGTAGAATCAATATTGAACAGGTAAAAAAAGGTTAATTAACACAGTATTTAATTATTCATCGCAGTTAATAGTAAGCAACATATGAAAAAAATAGAAAGGTAAATGGGACATTCGATGAATGTATTGAGTCCAGGATTATACTATTCAGAAACAGTCAACGAGCAAAGCTTGATAAAAAGCGCAATATCAATGTTTTGATAAAACATCCTTGGATATTTACGTGTTCTAAATGCCAAAATAGCACGTATCAAAAATTAGATAGTGTACGAATTTTTGGTATGTTGTACACATGACACATATTGAAACAAACTCCATCAAAACTTTCAATACATCAAGATGCATCAAAAAAAAAAATTCTTAGCCGTAATTGTAGCTGGAATGTTCTAATCAGGCTAATCTCGTACCTTTTCAAGCGAACAGTTGTAAGAAATATGGTATACTCTGATTACCAAAACACAGATAACACACCTGATCATGCTAACAAATTTGGAACGAGATATTTTGAATCCTGCGCTGGCTATTGCATCAATGCGCAACGATGCTTCAACAGTCTTAAAAGTTTTGGTCCTGAAACAAATATAATGCAAATGCTTGAAAAAGAAAATAATGTCAGGAATGATTTATAGGCCAAAGACAATCCCTCACTTTGGTGGTTCATACTCCAAGGCAAGTAGTGGTATTTGCGTACATGTTACACTGACATTGCCAACCTGAACAAAAAAAAACAAAAAACAAAAAAAAAACAAAACAAAACAAAAAAATCATATTTTCAATTTTTCATGTTCTTCCCAACCAGTAAAAAACAATATGGAGTTCAATGTTAGCAGCCTGAGACAGTAAACCCTGCAAGAGTCGAAACTAAAAAACCTAGCCATCCATTTCAAAATCAGGAGCCAGTTGACAAGAGGAAATAAAATAAGTTGGTCAAAATGAGAAGAGGGCAATTTATCATGTGGAGGTAAAAATAAGTTCTCAGTTTGCTGCGAAAAACAATGTTAATCTGAAAGGTAAAATTGTTTCTAAGATCATTATTGACATTTGGGTTCTATTCTAACGGAATCTACCCAAATCTTCATATCAGCAAATATGTCCAGATGTTGTGTTCAAATTGTGTACTTTAAGATACGACTAGCACAAACTATAAATAACACTTCTCCATGGAACTCAAAAAATTAACATGCAAATTAGCGATCTAATAAAGGTCAGGAGTCTGGCTTGAAGTGATAAGGTCTTGTGAGTCTCAATTCAAAGATAAAATCGTGTTCCATCAAGTTTAGTCTACCGATGAAGAAACTATATATTTATGCCATGGGCATTCATCTATTATGCCAGAACCTCATGACTATCAGGCGACATTGTTATTAGCATAGTTCAGTACTATATGTGCAAGTAAAGAAGTTCCAGTTGGGAATCAAGTCAGAAGTAGATATATCCTACTGGAGTCCTATAGATGGATTGGGCACTGCCAAAACCATGAGTAAGCAATACAATCAACAAGCTATTAAGTTCCAACACTAGAAAGCTTGCTTTATCAATTCCGAACAACATTACCAATATTACCCGATGATTATAATATTACTACTGAATGTTTAACTTATTATCCCTAATAATAAAATATGGCAGAGTCCACAAGAATAGGAGAGAAGTTACTACAAAAGACAGTCACCATTAATGAGGCATACAGATCAAACAAGGTTCATCTGATATCATTTGAAAACCAAGCAAACTAATTGTTATACAAACTCTATTTAGTCTCTTGGCAAAATCTAATATTATCACCATGATTTCTGTACAATACAAATATTAACATCTGAATTAAAACCCACTAACTGATTTTTTTGCAAAAGGCTCGTTACCTTATCCAATGTTGATGTGATGTATTCAACAAGTTCTGGTACAATAAGAACCTGAGCCCCTTTTTCTCCCTGGTTACGATTAAGATACCAAGAATATTAACGTGAACAATAAACATAGACCAACGTCACAAAGGAAAAAAAGAAACCAAATGTATTAACACCTGCAAAAGAATATCTCCAAGTTTTTCCCGTACTATTCCTTTTCCAAGGATCGAACCAAGAAAGTCACCATGAGAGCAAGATTGAAACCCAAAGTTTCCTGATATGCTGAAGAAATTAGCATTCAGTCAACATTCTAAATTTAGCATAGCGTTCGTCTATTACAATGAAACATAAACATGCGTTGCACCACCGATAGCAAAACACTGGTGGTAATTTTCACGGCTTACCAAATAAAAATTGGAACAAAATATAATTAGTTTAATGGTTGAATAAAATGTGCCAGCTAAGAACGCAGATGTTAAAGTCAAGGAACCCACAAGAGATTTCAGATAAGAAAAGAGAACTGGATTACCTAAACGCGGCAACAATATCAGGATCAGATGTCATAATTTCTGGAGGACCAACCGAAAGGCGACATCGTTCAGCCTAGATAAAGCAAGTAAAAATACGCTATTAAACTGGCTTAGATAAAACAACTAAAAATACGCTATTAAACTGAATGAGATAATGTAGAGTTTTAATAACAGAAGAAAATAAAAAATGCTCTACCTGTGGATATCCTCCTTGGGATACTGCTTTAATATCAGCCAGTTTCTCAAGGGTCACAAGAGTCTCGTTTACAATATTTGGAGTTAGAAAATCTGTGTGAAGAATCTCCCGTCTTGATGATGCTCGTCTTGCCTTGTTACAAACAGTGTAAAATTTTAGCAAAAAAATGCTATGCACTCTTGCTCGGTGAGTTGATGTTATGCACTCTTGCTCAGTGAGTTCATGACAAAAGTTGGCACTCTTACTCCGCGTGTGTGTGTGTGAAGGATGGTTTGTCATGTTATCTCAAATTTCATCCATTCGATTGCAAGTTGCTTTTGCCAAATTCTACATTGATTCAGATTTGATTAAATTAGGGAGCCTAGGATCCAAAGGATTTTTTTATTTTTTATTTCGAAATTGGGGTCTTAGGTAGTATGTAGCATACTACAAGTCAATATATGTCAGGTGGTTTGAATCACATTACGCATGATTTGTACCTGTGATCTCACGAATCAAAACTGGATTTTTATTCTACTTTTTTGGTAAACAGCCTTTTTTTTTTTTTTTTTTGATACGTGAATTTAGATTTGTTGTTGAATAAAAATGGCAGTATGAACTGCATTATTAGATTAGTGTAATTTAGTTGCAAAGTTAGAGGTACTAACATCGAGTCAAGATTCAAAATTGGATGAGAAGGGTACATGGGAAAAGTGTAAGATGATTATAATTATATATTAGATAAATGAAGGAAGAAAAGTAAAATATTTTGAACAGTTAGCAAACTATTATTCATGTTTAATGTAGTTGGTGGTAATTTGAAGTTTTATGGTTTATCTTGTATGGTCAGCATTTCAAAGAAAATTAAGGTTGAGTGAACTTGTGCGTATCATGAGCAAAGTTTCATCCCTACATAAGCCCAAGATAAGGATATATTTCATTCATATTAATTAGTGACCAAAAGAAATGGTGGCACGAAATATTTGCAACAAAATAGCTAAGAAGAATTATTACAATTATTCATGAAAAGCGTGACGAAATAAGGCAAACCTGCACTTGCACATAGGTGTAAAATCAACAAATCAGGTTATCAAAGCTTCTTCAGTTTTTTAACATAAAATTGAAGTAACTTTCATCATCGGGTTTCTAATATTATATTTTCTATAACTTTTGTTTATTAACAACGAATACTCATTCTGTATTCTGAACCTGAAGTGCAATTAAAAGTTGCCAAAGCACAAGCAAAATCAAATAATGTATGTGTGTACAGGAACACATATTGCATCCATGCATCATATTTTGATCGGTAATAATAATTGCCTCGACCATTGTCATTTGTTGTTCCTAAATACGTTAAAGCCACTGGTGGTTCCAAGAAGAGAGAATGGAGGTCATTTGGCCTCTCTTGTTTTTTAAGTTAAACTATCAATATATCCCTCAATCCCATGCATATTTAGGATATTGGACCAGACCATATTAGACCGGATCGGATGCACATTCCTATAATAAATTCAAATGAACACGAATTAAACGAGATTTAATTTTGGATACTATTCAAACCGGACAAAGGATGTACGTTGTAGTTCTCCATGGTGGCTAATAGTCATATTTAACAAATAACATACTACATCCTCGTATCATTAGGCAGAAGTCGCTATATTTTTCGTTTAAACTATAGTAACTTCTTCATACTGACTCAGAGTCGAACGAAATTTTAACTGATGAAATTGTATTTACATTATAGACAATACTGAATGCTCGGATATTTTATATTATGAATGTACATTGTAGTTCTTCATGGCGACTAATGGACAATACTCAGCAAATAACAGGTCATATCTATAATATTACTAAAGAAAATTAAATTCATTAGTTTCCATCGTGTCTTTTTGTTCTGAAAATGTCATTTACATTTTTCATCATGCGTGCATGTGTACAACTACCATATCTAAACTTCAACTGAATAGAAGATGCATTGTTTCTTTCAGTCAGTAATTACTTATTTATACCGATTCGGAATCAGAAGAAACTTTGATGAAATCGCATCTACATTACGGACGATGTGAAACATTATGATACTTTATATTTTAAATGTACGTTGCAGTTTTTCATGATGACTAAAAGTTATATTTAGTAAATAACGGGTTACATCCCCATATCACTAGGCAGAAGTCGTTTTTTTTTTCGTTTAAACTGTAGTAGCTTCTTCGTAGTGACTCGGAATCAAGCAAAAATTTGACCAATGAACTCGTTGATGCATTTTGAATGATACGGAACACTCGAATACTTTATATTATAAATATATGTTGTACTTTTCCACGGTGATTAATAGTTATACAGCAAAATAACAAACTTCATCCTCATATTCAAACTCCGACAAGACAGAAGTCGATGATTTTTTCGTTCAAGCTACAGTAATTTTTTCGTACCTTTTTCATACCGACTCAAAATCGAATGAAATTTTGACAAATGAACTCGCATTTAAGTAACGGACGATACGAAACACTCGGATACTTTATACTCTGAATTTACGATGTATTTCTCCATGATGACTAACATATATACTTAGCAAACAACAAGCTGCATCCTCGTATCATTAGGACGAAGTCGTTTATTTTTTCTTTCAAACTGCAGTAACTTCATGCAGACTTGGAATTGGACAAAACTTTCATTAATGAACTCACATCTACATTATGGACGACATGGCCAATTCAGATATTTTATATTATAAACGTATGATGTAGTTCTCTATGATGAATAACAATTATACTTTACAAATAACAAACTACATCCACATATCTAAACTCCGACTAGGCAGAAGTCATTATGTTTTTCATTTAAACTACAATAATTTTTTCATACTAATTCGAAATCGGACGAAGCTTTAACTAATGAACTTGCATCTACATCACAAACAATACAGAACACTCGAATAATTTATATTTTGAATCTACAATATAGTTCTCCATGATGACTAGCAGTTGTACTTAGCAAATTAGCAAATTACAAGGTACCCCCATATCTAAACTCCATCTAACGGAAGTCGTTATCGTTTAAATTGCAATAAAATTTTCATGCTGACTCAGAATTAAACGAAACTTTAATCAACGAACATGCACCTATGTTATAAACAATACAAAATACTCAGATACTTCGTATATAGAACATACATTATAATTCTCTATGATGACAAATGTTTGTGCTCAACAAATAACAAACTACACATACATAATCTTCGATTAGGGAAAAATCGCTTATTTTTTCAAACTGTAGTGACTTCTTTATAATGATTCGAAATCATATGAACTTTGACCAATGAACGCGTCTATGTTATGAAAAATATGAAACACACGGATATTTCGTATTCTAAACGTAAATCGTAATTCTTCAAGGTGACTAACGGTTTAACCTAACAAATAACATACCACTTCCCCATGACTAAATTCCAACTAGGCAGAAGTCAGTATTTTTTTCGTTCAAACTGCAATAACCTCTTTGTACTGATTAAAAATCAGGTGAAATTTTGACAAATGAACTCGCATTTATATTACGGACAATATGGAACGTTGATACTTCGTATTCTGAATGTATGTTGTAATTCTTCATGGTAACTAATAGTTGTACATGACAAACAACATGTTATGTCTCCATACTTAACAAATAACAGTCTTTGTCCTCCTA
Organism: Allium cepa; assembly: GCA_030765085.1. NCBI lineage: Eukaryota > Viridiplantae > Streptophyta > Magnoliopsida > Asparagales > Amaryllidaceae > Allium > Allium cepa. The sequence continues at coordinate 942,603,752 of CM060941.1, forward strand.
TCTAAACTTTGATTATGAGGATGCCGTTATTTTTTGGTTCAAACTGACTCAGAATAAGGCGAAACTTTGACCAATGAACTCTCGCATCTATAGTACAGACAATATGGTACACTTGGATACTTATATTCTGAACATACATTGTAATTTTTCATGACTACTAATAGTTGTACCGTAGTATCAATCATCGGCCGATATCTCAAAATTTCGGGGGTACCGTACCGATGCAGACCTAGAGCGAGACGAAACCAGAGCCAAGTATTGGTTTCGCTTAACGCTTTAAAAAAAAATATTCACCAAACCTTAAATTAAAGGAATCGATAGCAAAATCAGAGGGCATGAAAAAGTAAAGGCCAAAGCAACTCGAATAAAAATTTAAATCAGCAAAAGAAGTTGAAGAACGTGATTATACAGTGAATTTCCACTGAAAAGGTTCAATTTTCAGTATATAATTACAACCGAAATCGAAATAAGAAAATACCCAAGCAAAATACAACAGTGCTTTCATCTTCAGCATTAGTGTGACATCGATTGTGCGCAGTGGTGAAGGATTGTGTGCTAGTGGTGGCGAAGGATCCTGTGGCGGTGAAGGATTTGAGCCATTCGTTGTCGATTTCGAATGGCAGTGAAGTATTTTAATTTTTCCTTTTCGACGTGTTTTTTTCCGTCTATACCCTATTTTGTATTACGTGGGCAGAAAGCAAATGAAACTGAGATTTGTTAGCGGGGTAGCTTCTGATTTGGGATGTTCCTTATTTTGGACTTTCTGAACATTAAACTACCAACCCATCATAACTTATTTTGTTAAGTCAATAAGATATAACTTGTTTTGGGTTCTACCTTATGCATATTGTTGTATTCAGAAGCCCTTAAAGAATATTATATAGGTATTAAAAAGCACACAAGAATTTTTGACATTGTTTCGTCAGACTTTTTTCCTTGGCATCAAAACAATATTTACGAGTTCGTACAACAGACTGCATGTTTTTCTTTCAAGGGAAAATTTCAAAATTAATATCAATCAAGCCTAAATAGAAAATTTGCTCAAGCAAAATACATGCGCCGATGTGTACAAAATGGCTAAATGTACACTTCTACTTATCATGTTTGGTGCTAATTACTATAAATTATGTAGGAATCATAAAAAATTCAGTCTAAAATAACTAAGTCTGAAATAGCTAAATTTTTTGATTGACATAATGAACTTTAGCAATTTTCAAATTGTAGTCTCAAAATTCACCAACCGTAACTTTTGGCTTTGATTTCACCAACCGTAACTGATATAACTTTTGGCTTTGATCTCAAAATTGACATAACTTTTGGCTTTGATTTCACCAACCGTAACTGATATAGTGAGGAAAACATTTGTGAATAATATGAGGAATGACTTCAGACTCCAACAAGTATAAGAATATTAAATGATAATTAACTTTGTATATTGAAATTCAGATTTTGGCCTATAGTTTGTCAAATTAAGTTACCATGAGGCATGATTACTTATAAAATGTGACATGTCTTAGAAGTCCATTGCATTTTTACATAAAAGTAAAAGAAATCATACTTTTTTATGGCATTATACAAAATGATATTTTAACAAATATATTTATGTTAATACTTAATATGTAAGATCTGCGACCCACTTTGTATAATTCCTTAATCTACATGTGGTTGGAGCCATTATTTTACAGTAATAAATTACATTGCTAAATGTTACAAAATTCAAGGTGAGCATCTACATTAATTATGTTAAAATGTATCATACAATATATTACAGTTTGCATAACCCTCTACTTATTACAAAATTTTAAATGGGGTTGTATATCCATCCAATGCTTTGCTTAAAACACAAAGTTCACAATTATTATTTTTTCTGCAACCTACTTCCACTTGCAAACTATAGTAGTAACTGAAATACATAAAACTAAGATGAATGGCATGGTCAATGAAACATTGTTCGGGCTGTTGTTTACATAGATGAAGATGATGTGTCCTTGCTAACTGTTACAAAGTTGAAGGTGACCATCTTCTACATAAATTATCTTATAATATATCATACAATATATTAAAATGTTGTATAATCCTCCACTTATTATAGATTTTAAATGGGGCTATATATATCTATCCAATGCTTATAACATAAAGTTTACAATCTTTGCAAAATGCTTCCACACACAAACTACAGCAGTAACCAAAGTATGCAAAAGTAAGGGCGGCATGGTCAACACAATGTTGTTTGAGCCGTCATCTGCGCGAACTTCATCGTGAAGATCAATATCGGCACTACAGTCTACATATATGTATTCTAATAAAGCTAATTAGTATATATAATATTTAAATTAGAGCCTTATATACCTAGGCATGGAATGTTTTAAAGAATCTCATGTTGAACAAATGGGCTCACATATGGGCAATCAATGCTCAATCTAGGCAGCACGCGCACACATAAATCTATCTTAGATTCTAGTATATATGTTGAAAATAAATTTGATTTTGATCTGAATTAACTGTTTTGGAAACATAAATTAATTTAGACAATATTAATTTTGGTATTAATGGAAAGAATTATGATACATTGGAGAGGCTAAAATTTAGTCTAGAGAAAAATCAAGATTTATCTAAATATGGAATTCGGAAAAGCCTAGAAATTAGATTTGTCAAAAGAATTGAAGAAAATTCTAGAGAATGTACTGCTATAAATAAGAATGTTTTCTTTCATTTTTGTATAAAAGCGTATATAAGCAAACGAAAGCAAAAAAGTAAACAAATAAAGCTTGCAATAAAGATTCATTTTCTCCTTTAAAATATTTCTCCCAATCTCCATTTGCAAATTACATTTACATCTCTCCTTCTTCTTCTTCTTATAAAATTTTCCAACATTGATATCTGAGCTAGGCTGCTGATAAAATAAGATGGTAAACGAAACAACTCTTTTTCAAGTTCCCTTACTAAAGAATGAGTATTATGATAATTGAAGCATTCGCATGAAGGGATTGCTTGGATCGCAAGATGCACGGGATATCGTAGAAAATGGATATTTCATCCCAAAATTAAAGGGATAATTTAAAGAATTTAAAGAAAAATGATCGAAAGGCTCTTACGCTCATTTTGCAAGGCTTGGATAACGCTATGTTCAAGAAGATAGCTAATGCACAACCTAGTAAGAAAACATTTTGGAGAATACTTTTAAAGGAATTGACAAAGTGAAGAAAATTAGACTACAAACTATGTGAGAAGAGTTTGAATCTTTACATATAAAATCATCAGAATCGGTCGATAATTATTTTTCTTGAATTTTATCTATTGTAAATCAAATGACAAGATACAGAGAAGAAATGGAAAATTCTAGAATTGTTGAGAAAATTCTATGATCTTTAGATTTAAAATTTGATTACATAGTTGTAGCAATCGAAGAATCTAAAAATATAAGATCCATGGTCGTTGATCAACTCATGGGTTCGCTTTAAGCCATGAAGAAAAATTAAAGAAAAAGATTAAAGAAAAACCATTGGAGCAAACTCTTAAAACAAAACACCTTATGGAGAACTGACACATTTGAAAATGGAAGAAATCAGAGTCAAAGCGGAAGAGATCGTGGTCAAAACTATGGCAGAGGCGTCCATAAATTTGTCGATAAAGGTGAAAGAAACCAAAATATATATGCTACGAGAGGTCGAGAAAGAAGAAGAAATACAAATCAAAATAGAAGACCAAGGTATGATAAAACTCAAATAAAATGTTATAACTACGATAAATTTGGGCATTTTTCTTCTGATGTAGATCAACTTTTGCTAAACTTCATGAAAGATCTAACTTTGTAAAAAAATACGAAGAAGAATCTTCACTTTATGGACATTCAAAGTAGTTGAAACTAAAAATGAAAATACATGGTATTTAAATATCAAAGCTAAAAAGAAAGGAACAAAATATATTGAAGAAAATGTGTCAGCAGTGAGAATGATGAGAAAGACTATGAGATATAAAAGAGAATGCTACGAAGAAAGAGAAAATGAAGAATGATATGGAGGAGAAAGTTGCAGAAGAGTCACCAAGGGTAGAAAAGTTGTTGAAATTTTCGGCACCCCCTCGCATTTTCTGCTTATGCACGAACTTCATTTAGTGTAGAAGAAGCAAGACCACTGAACGAAGTTCTTATGGTGCCAATGTCATGATTGAATATCCATACATCCCCTTAGAGCACATATTTTCATGGCAATATTTATTTGTAACAAAAGAAATCCCTTATTGTTACATGTTACCAATCTCATATACATGCTCATCTCTTTTAGAATATCTTGCGATGTGGGACTAATCATAATCCAATCTACGCACCCACTCTAGTACAATATGAGTCACACTTAACAGATCTCCACCTTGGCGAGCATTTTCTCAATTCAACTTAAAGTTATACAGAGTCTTCAAACACTTGAATGAGGTCGCTAACACCTCCACTGGTTTAGATTAGGTCGCTACCACCTCTCAGCGGTTGGGCCAAGCTGTTTTACAAAGAGTTCTCTTTTCCACGATTGGAGCAGGCTGCGTTTTAACTTATAACTCCGCCTTAATGAGAATCGCAAGCTCAAATCACAAATTGGAGCACAAGTAGGTCAACGCTGCATCATATTGGTTTCCTCAAATCATCGGCTCTGATACCAGGTTGAAATTTTCGACACCCTCTTACATCTTTCGCTTATGCACGCACTTCATTTAGTGTAGAAAAGACAAGACCACTGAACGAATCTCTTTTTGTGATAGCGTCATGATTGGATATCCCTACATCCCTCTTAGAGCACATATATTTTCATGACAACATTTATTTGTAACAAAAAAATCACTTGTTGTTACATGCTATCAATCTCATATATGTTCATCTCTTTTAGAATATTTTGCGATGTGGAACTAATCATAATCCAATCTACGTACTCTCTAATACAATGCAAGCCACACCTAACGGAAGTAACTAAAGAGAAAGTCAATAAGATTAAAGTTGAAGAGCATATACAACCTGATGAAGTGAAAAAAAAAGGCTGCCGAAGTAGTAAAAATTGAAAAGATGAAAAAAGAAATAACAACAAAGAAGAAAGTGAAAGAGGAAAAAAACATGTAGAAAATAATGAAGAAAATAAAGTAAGCGAATACCGCAAATGATGAAAAGTACAAAACCAAATGAGATGAAAATGAAGAAAACGTGGATCAAGGAGAAGAAATTCAAGAGCTTGAAGTAGATTTAAAAAATGAGCACAAATTCGAAGAAATGGAAATAGAGAATATTAAAAAATTAAAAATAAAAATGGTCAAAAATGAAGTAAAAGAGAACCAGTGATGGATTCCACAAAGATGAAAACATAGAGGTGAGCAAAGATTGTATTATTTCTATTTTGAACAATTTTATTTTGCAATCGATATTGTTGGAAATATCATGCGAAAGTGAAATTTGAGAAACATATAAAGATACTGGATTAGTCAAAAATTGCAAAAGCGGAAGTACGAAAAATGAAAAACTAACATATATGGTTCATTTAAAATTTATGACACTGGAACAAGCTGCAAGTTAGAACGCTTACTTTTTGTATATTATATGGTAATAATGAAGGACAAAATGAATGGAGCACAACAAAGATTCATGAAATTGCATCGAAACCTTGACAATGGGAAAGAAGAAAAAAAAAGATTGGATGATTTCTTCATTCCTACCGAAGCATGTAAAATATAAATATTGAAAATTTTGGTCGAAGTTATAGTATCAAGTTTAAGAGGAATGTTGGAAATAAACTTGATTTTGGTCTAAATTAATTGTTTTGAAAAACATTAACTAATTTAGACAATATTAATTTTGGTATTAATGAAGAAAATTATGGTACATTGAAAAGGCTAAAATTTTGATCTAGAGAAAAATCTAGAGTTATCTAAATATGAAATTTGAAGAAGCCTGTAAAATAGATTTGTCAAGGGAATTGAAGAAAACTTTAGAGAAATATACTATCATAAATAAGAATGTTTTATTTCATCTTTTGTATGCAAGCGTATGTAAGCAAATGAAAGCAAAAAAGTAAACAAATAAAGCTTATTATAAAGATTAATTTCCTCCTTTAAAATATTTCTCACAATCTCCATTTGCAAATTACATTTACATCTCTCCTTCCTCTTCTAAAATTTTCTAAATATTGAGATGCGTTTATTATTTATATCCTATTGAGTGACTCAATTGGCGATGCCTGATTATTAAGTTTTAATGAACAAACAAAACAAATTATGTATACTCGATGAACTTTGATAGACTAAGCTAGGTAATTTTACTATCTTTATGTATATGTGTACAAAATAATTGTGCATGTAAATACATGTATATGTATAGAAATACATATGTATGTGTGTGCATGCACGTGTGCACACGTGCGAGTGTTAATATGTATTCATAACTTCATATGTGCATATGTGAGCGCACTAACTCTTTGTTCTTTGATTTTTTGTTTATTTTGTTCCTATCCAAACCTAAAAGCAGGAGATTAAACATTTATGATTTGACTAAATATTGTAAACATATTTTAGGTAGAAGAAAATATCAATTAAAATTAAGGGTTGTCACCTGCTTTACCTTGTCAAAGTTTGTATTTGTTACATTGAATATGTGTACGAAATGTTTAGGCATATACATAAATTAATGTATAGGCTATTTTTTAGTTGCACTAGTGATTGTATAATAACAATCAACATAACTGTACCGATATTTGTTAGAAAAAAAGTAGCAAAACAAACTTCTACAATACGTATAAGCTACGGTATATTGACATTTAGCTAAATATTATATTAACTTGCAAAAATTGTTGAGAAAATTATTGTTCAACCATATTTTGAATAAGCTTGCAGAAAGTTTTATTTTTGATATTTGATACTATAGATTATATTAATGCTAGGTATACCTGGTATCTACAATATTTGAACAATGTTGTTGATACTTTTCCTACAACATATTGTTCGACATTTGGAAATTTATTGCGGAAGATATTACCTTCTTTTTTTTATAAATAGGTACCACAATGGTAACATAACCTTGTTAGTAAACAATGTTTATACAATGTTGTGAAAAAAGAATTCTTTGTATCTTTAGGCACCGAAGACCTGAATAACGCATAAAACGGATAAAGCTATGCCAACTTTAATGTAAACATGCCAATGAATAAGCAATGATATATATTTTCACTTGAACATCAACGAGTAAGCGAGTATTTTCGAATTTATTTTCCTTTTCCTTTTTTTATTGGATACATATGAAAATTGTAGTCATATTAAATGAGTTATTGAATACTTCATAGTTCACAGAAAGATGTAACTAACATAGAATAATGTAGGCGCCTTGTATAGGTACAGTACAGTATTGCTGTAATTGTTTTGTATATTATTCAACAAAGAATCATGGCACATAAGACAACTCTCTACATAAATCATTCTTCTTCTCATGCAAGCTATAAAAATGAGAA